>CM024589.1:47821394-48465997 GCA_014182565.1 Eucalyptus marginata | reverse complement strand
TAATGATGAGTGTATAATTTGGAACCATTAGTTGAGCTTCCATTTTATGATTGAAACTTTTATTTTGTTAATGTCTCATAATTTTTATGTGTCTAAATATAAGTTGTGATAAATGGATTAGTAGTAAGTGGTGGTCATTAAATGTGATGATTAATTGCAAACGTTTGATTAGTAATACGGGTAGAACCTAGGTAAATTTCCTAACTTGTGGCAAAGGCCGGTTAAGTTTCAAGGTATGTAGAAAGTAGATTCTAGAACCTGAAAAAATGAAGAATCTATTCCAATTGATAAATTCTAGGTTCTAGGTGAAATTTGTATGAAATGGGAAATGTCACAATAGGTCTTAAACCGTAATCAGGCCAAAAAAAAAAAAAAACAATGGGTCTTAAACCCATATATGACAAATTTAATGGGTCACTTACATTTTGAAGGGACTAGTTAAATGTGTTTAAAATTGAAAAACTTAAAAAAATGGGTCTTAAAATGGGTTGGATTAAGAACCGATTTCCAGCCCAAGCCTCACACTCTCTCTATCACTCTTTAAATTTATAAAAATATTTTTTTATAAAAATAAAAATTAATTATTTTTTTCATTTATTTTTCTTTTCTTTCCTTTTTTTTTCTTTTCTTCCTTCTTCCTTAATCAGTGGCCAGCACGGTGATGGTTAGTGACCCGACTAGGTGAGGCTCAAGCTCATCGACGATTGGTGAGGCTCAAAGCCTTGTTGACATCTAGCGATACTGAGCTTACCGGCATTGGGCGAGCCCGATCTTGCCAATGAGCTCGCCTATGGCCGGCCGGTAGAAAAGAAAAAAAGAAAAAATTAAAAATTATATATATTTTTAAAATAAAAAAGTAAAAAATTCAAATTTTAATTAAAAAATAATTAAATAATAAAATTGTTTTTTTAAATAAGAATTAAAAAATTAAAAGGAGTCAAGAATTCTAGTCATATATTTCATACCAAACAACAAAAAATATGTTCTAATTTATTTTCAAATTTTAAGAAAAAAATTATTGTAATTTCTCCTAAAAAATACTTCTTGGAAAATATTTAAGAAACAAATGAAGGGCTGATTTTATTTTTAAAATTATAAAAAAAATTTTCATTAAATTTGTATTGTATGAAAGCGTTTTAGTAAATATCATTTTAAAAAAAATATCATAATAAATGAGCTTTTTTAGGTTTAGCTAAATGGATCGGATATGAGTTGGGAATGAGTCAGGTGAGTATGGGTAAAAAATTTTGCACTATGATAAATGGTTATAAATGGTTAAATGGGCCAATTTAGGTTTTGATCATTTATGATCCGATCCAAACCTGACCAAACCTACCCGTTTGACAAGTTTATATGAAATTTGGAATTGCTCTCTCCTACTTATAACTCGACGACAGACTTCCTTAAAGAGATAAGTCATCCCTTCACAAGACATTGCCAGTAGATTTTAAAGAACATACCAAGGTCACAAAAGGGATCGTTTCTTGCTGTGAAATCTTGGGCGTAGTCTTTCTAAGACATTAGCTCGGCCTATGCGATAAAAATAAAGACTGTAGTGCTAACATATGGCCTCATCAAACTCTCGCTCGCTCTTTTCATAGGTAAAACAAAACAAAACAAAACAAAGGCTTCCTCTCAATATTCATAAGTTCAGCAACTTGAGCAAAGAGTCAACGAAGAAATTATATGTGATGTGACAGGAAACAGAATACTGTCTAGATAAGGCAATATGAACATCGCGCTGCTTTTTGAATGCTGAGCGATCATTTTCCATTAGCCATCCTATAAGTCGATATGCCTTGGGTGACTTGATAGGCTATTATTGATATGCCTTGAAAGGTTTCTCTCTTGTTATTATTATTGGTTTTTTTTAAAATTGTTTAGTAAAGAGTAAAAGCCTAGAAATAAAAGTCCAGAGTCCAAATCCAAAACCTTAATCTTTTGGCTTAGACCCCGACGCAGCCGCATTTGTCATGCACATCCTCAAGTCATGGCATAAAAAATTGAGGATATGGTCTTTGATCTAGTACATGAAAGTCAATTTGAAATACCACCTAACTGAAAAAATGAACAAAAGCTATAGTTGGACGTATTTAATTTAAATGAGACATTTACATCGCACAATGCATCTATGCTTGCCCTGTGCCGCCCTCTGTGAGAATGATTCTCCTTTGCGTCATGGATAATGTTTTAAAACAATATTTTGGAAAGTGAGGCAGCTTTTTAGTTCAGCAATTGATCTGCCTCTAAGGTGTGTCCCCTAATGCATGTCTTATCATCAAATCCTCAATGACAACCAGGAAACTTCTTTCTTTCTTTTTTTTTCCTCCTCAACTCTCCACTTATCATCGTTCTTATATAAGCAAAGCACCTATGATGTGCAATTCATCTCCAGCATGAGCCATCATCTCATAAACCCAAACCCCACTCAAAAATCAGTCTCAATTATGGAAGACAAAAACCAAGAATTATTCCACAAACCCTCAATTCAACCTGTAATGGAAACTTCCTTATATACAATCCAAGAAGAAGTCACCACCTCCAAGTCTCTAAGGCCCTTGTCTTTAATCTTAACCAGAGTCCATGCAGGCTACTTTCATAACCCTCTCCGTTTCATCCCAAAGCTATCTTGTGGAAGATCCTAAGCACCAAGCGAATAGCTCACAAGGCCTCCATCACATATTCCACAAGCTTCCTACACTATCTTTCCATCTCCTTTGGTGCTTAGCCTTCTCAACACAAGTCTTCCTCTCTCTTTTCTCTACGCACTCAAGTGCTTCCTTCACTTCAATATGGTCAAGCAAGAGTTCAAGCACCCTGTTGGAGTGAACTACCTATTTGCCCCTTGGGTCTCTTGGCTTCTCTTGCTTCAATCATCTCCATGGGTTTCACCAAATGGTACGCTGTATACGTTGCTCTGGTGGGCCTTTGCGGCTCCTCTGATAGCTCTTGATGTGAAGGTTTATGGGCAATGGTTCACCACGGAGAAGCGGTTCTTATCGACGTTCGCAAGCACAGCGAGCTATATGACCGTCTTGGGGAACCTTGTGGGTGCAAGGGCAGCAGCGCTGATGGGGTGGAAGGAGAGTGCTCTATGCATGTTTTCGCTGGGGATGATTCACTATTTGGTGATCTTCGTGACCCTCTACCAGAGATTATCCGGTGAAGACAATTCCCCCGCCGAACCTCCGGCCAACTCTCTTCTTGTTCTTTGCCGTGCCGAGCATGGCAAGTTCCGCCTGGAACTCCATCTCAGGAAGTTTTGACACACCCTCCAAGATGCTGTTCTACTTGTCTCTCTTCATATTCGCATGTCTGGTAATTTCCTAGAAGCCATTTCGCATTAGTTTTATATTGCTTGCTTTCCCTCATAAATTTAACATTAACGTTAAGAGTTCGGTAAGTTATATACTTTAATCCAAACCATTTTTACTGGACAAAAAAGAGTATAAAAGGACTGTAAACTTCGGATTATTATTTCACTTTAGGAGAGAGCTGGCCGACCCACCCATATGATGGTCTTATGTCCGAATACCGAATATGAATATTGATCTGATATAACGTAAGGCAACGCAAATCCTCAACGCTCCATCATTGGTTGATGAATCAAGACCTAACTAGCGACCTTATTACTACGTAGACATGATGCACTAGCTTAGCTAATCTTGTACGGCAGCAATCAAGTTGGATGGACGAATCATGCACTACCATTGTTTTTCTTGTTGTTGGATGAGCAAGTCCATATTTAATTCATGTCCCTTGATCTAAACGCTTCCTTGAAACTCCAACTGACTCTTTCTTGGATTTGATTTCTCGCGAACTCCAAAATCTCGACAAGGCCTGCCGACCTTTGCTGTTCGAGAAATGCATGAGGCGATTCAACGTTACATGGTGGGCTTACTCTTTCTCTCACCTTCCTCGCGTGTCTTCAGCTGAATATGCCCACGACATGAAGGGCATCGGAAGAAAAGAGTCATGCTTGCGTTATCGGCCTTGTCGGTCGTGGTTTTCCTCTGTCTATTGGTCTTCACTGCGGTCAAACTCGACGAGCTTCTGTGGGATGAAGAACCAGATCATGAATCCTCTCTAGGGTTTTTTTAGCGACTCCGAGAGTTCTTGATGTAAAAGTGATTAATCTGAGGGATGGTTAATGTGAATTTGTAGATCCAGAAACCTGGGTAGATTCGTATAATCTGCGATGATGTGTCTGTCATTGTTGTATGTCCCAGGCCAAAGCTTGGTAAATAGTGGGTAAATTTTAAATTTGATCATGCAAAAGTGAACTTATATTTTTTTTTCAAGTTGTGTCCTTTCGAACCCTTTTAGTTTCGTAAATGAAAGTAGAGGAGGTGGACACATTTGGAAGTGGACTTATCATTTTATCATGTGTTTGAGGAAATGGAGATCGTAATCAAGAGATTAAATTGTATCTTTGTGGCGTACGATCTTTTCCTTTTTCCCCCTTTTCACGTCACTAGTTCTTATATAAAAACTGATAGGTTCAAGTGAATATTGGTCATTAGTAAGTACTCAAAAGAAAAAAAGTTAGGAAGCAGTGGAGTTGTTTTTAAATGAGCAAAAGATAATACATTTAACCTATTTTGTGATTGGTGATCTCATCACCTTTGTTTGCGTTGCTGGTCGGTCAATATATACATACTAGTATATATACACTATCATGATTCTAGCCGAAAGCTTATGGCAGATTTAGGTTAGCTCTTTTTGCTCAAGCATTTATGTTATCCATTCATAGCTTTATCTGGGTATTAGATGAACATAGTTAAATTATGGCAAAAGAATCAGTGAGATAAAAACCAAAATTTTGGAGTATCACAAGATGTTATTAGTCTAAATTTTAACTCATTAAAAAGTAGACATGGATGTCGATCTACCGAAAATTTGCAAACGTAATATGTTCATAATTGTGTATCTAAGTTATCATCCTCCATTCATAGTAGATTTATGAAGCCCATATCAGATTAGCCTTTGCCACAACTGAAAGTTTGATGCTGTAGTGGGTACCAAGTGAAGGGATGTGCTAGTTGGTGAATATTCGAAAGCTCACGTTATTAGGTACTGTGAATCTCAGATTTTGTTGATGGAAGAAAATTGAATGTGGTTCTGAAATCTGCTGTTGATAAAAGGGGTTGAAACTTGGGGTTCTGCTCTTGTTGGCCAAGAAGTCTTGGGGAGGAAGAAATTCAGTGTGGTGTGATTTCTTCCACTGCTGACATGCTTCAGGGGAGAGATGGCGGAGTTGAGGGTAGTGAGATTGAGAACGGACTGTCCTTGTTCAAACTCCCACAGCTACAACTCGTCAGCGTGCTATTGAGAATGGTCCTTGGAATAATGTCCATTGACCTGAGTCAAGAGTCTAGATACTGATACTTCTGGTACTCCTATCTGGGTCAAGTTACTCTTAAATTCCTTTAGTTCTTATGTCTTTGTGATGCAAGCCAAGGGTAGGCCTTTTCAAATAGTAGGATCGGGAGAGTGACTCGCACATGGGAAACAAGACGAACAGAAATTTCAGCACTGCTTAAGCTCAGGAGAACAGTTGTATCTTTGTCGATACAGATCGGATCGACCTAATTCCAAAGCCAAATGAACAAAGATTTCTGGATCTACAATTTATCTGTTTTGGGTTTCTGAAATAAGCACTGTAGGATGGTTGAATTTGGGTTGGAAATAACGAACAGAATAGAAAAAGATAGAAACTTTGTTGGTTGCTCTTCTAGGCCTCCAAGGAAGTTGAGGGGGCATCGATTCTTCTAGATCGATGACTGCAACTCTTCAAGGATGCAGACTTTAAAAGCTTTGACTCTTCAAGGACAGAGTGAAAAACTCTTCTAGGTTTTCAAGGGTATGAACTCTACAAGGTTCACGATACTTCTGCTTCAAAAGAAAAGTTTTCATTCAAAGTCGTTCGCCTTCTACAAGAATTGGATGGCTTATATCGTTAACGAAATAAAAACAGAGCGTTGAAACTAGGAAAATAGTAAATAGCATAGAAACTGGAAACTAGTAAAAGCGTTTTCATGGCTCCCAAGGTGTCTTTCAAACTTCCAGGATGGACTCAAGATATCGATATGGCTTCTCGGTTTCGTCGAGCTTGAATGCGGGCTGATCTTCTTGGTCGAGAGAGCTGGTCTTCAATGCGGGCTGCATCACTTTGGAGAGACTCAGTTATGTTTCAGATGCCATTGAATTACTCCTTTGCAGGCATGAAAAGTGACTTCTTTCTGTCTGCAAGTTGTTGGAACATGATCAGAATCAGAAAGCAGAAGACTCATCAGCGTAAGTTGGTGTCATTCCATCCCATCTTCCTGAGTCAAAGAGTCTTGATATTGATACTTCTCGAACTCCTATCTGGGTTAAGTTACACATAGTTCCTCCAACTCTTAGGTCTTTGGAGGGACTTAGTTATGTTTCACATGCGATTAAGTACTCCTTTGCAGGCACAAAAACTGGCTTCTTTTCATCTGCAAGTTGTTGGAACATGATCATAGTGAGAAGCAGAAGGTCTTTCTTTTTCCTTTTTCTGGTGGAAGAGAAAGCAGACGGTTAATCGGCATCAGTTGGCGTCGTTCCATCCCAGCGTGCCAAGGTTTGGTTTCATGATTTCGATGAGCATGCTTGATGAGCTGCAGACCTTGTGCAGGATCAGAACGTGGAGATCTGTCTACGATCTCTTGTTTTTGTGTAGTTTAGCTGCTGGATTGAGACAATTATAGAACCTAGAACATTTGTTTACATGATATTGACAATTATCTGTCATACATGATATTGAAATAATCATAAGCAGTGATAAAAGTATAGATTATTGGATTGACATGCGATAAGAATTTTTTTTTATTCCCAATCTTTTAATAAGGTCTTCTATGTTGGAAGTGCCTTGTCTCGTATGAAATAGATGGGTTTGTATAGGCCAATTGAAGTCTTCTATTCTTACAAATGAAAAAGATGGGCTCAGTGGGCTAAGCCCTAATAGACTTGCTTGCGAGTGCATGAGAACCAAATTTGGCACCATTCAACAATTATTATTATTTTTTTATTAAATTTGAATTTATAATTATAAGATAACCTTTTTGTCCTATTGAAATAGTGTGACCGTTCACGATAGAGTTTTTGTTATTTAATTTTGAATTTTATTTTTTCTACCTATTAGTTATTAGGTGCTCTTACAACTTTTGAAATGTTGTATTTGTTCAAATGTTAGTTTTTAGAAGTTATAAAATTCAGAAGAAAAAATTATTATTATTTATTATTTTTTAATACGAATTTTCCTTATGTCTTTTGAGAAAGCATCTATTTACAATGGAACCTTTCCCGAAGCATCTATTCTTATAGACTGATATAAATTTGTCATTTTCTGTCTCACATTTATTTTCTTGTTGATTTTTCTTTCTCAAAGTACACCTTTTGTTTTTAACTGTTTCATTTTTAGAGTTCTTGGAGAAATACCAAAGTTATTATCTAGTATTCTTATTAAGACTTTATTGTATCTTCAAGGATTTTTACCATTAATCATTAGCAACGTTGTGGGGTCAATAATTATTTAAAGATAAGTGTCATTTTGCGTCTTAAAGTCTGATTCCGTTATTCCCCAATTGAATTTTTACCAACATTCTAATTATTATAATTAGAGGGCCCTTAATGGACCCATATATGAGCTGGCCCAACTTCTGCTGATCCTAAGTGTTTGGTAGGCTAGACACATCCCTAGGCCTGCCTTGGGCCGGTGTCTTTTAATTAATCTTTGTCTCATTATCTATGGTTTTTTTTTTTTTTTTTTTGGTCAATAGAAGAAATAAACATATGCTCACTCGAATCCTTGAATTCAATCGTCGATTTGCAGGGGAGAAAGTTACTGAGACAAAAGCAAAGAAGAAAGTGATATAATCATATCATGTTGAATGGTAGACAAGGGCCATGACATAGACGAAGCTTTCCGTGAGTAATGTTAAGTGATTTATTAAGCATATTGTGAAACTGGTTTATGAAATGTAATGACAATTACACAAGTGTCGTGATCATGACATGAAAACGATTGTTTGAAAGTGCATATATCTTGCCGTGTATGAAACTTAATAGTGCCGCCAATCAAAAAAGTGTTAAATTATGTTTTGAATATAAGTTCATAAAGAAAAAATCCTAAGATAATTACGGCCTCAAGCCCGAGATCTCCGAGGTTCACACTTGATCTCATCTTGGGCTCATCCTGATCGGCGGCCACCGTCAGCCCCCAGCAATTGGGCGGGTAGCGATGTGGAGGTGGTGGAAGAGAGAGAGGTGGGGGAGAGCGGCTGCCGAGAGATGTGGTCGAGCTTGAAGGGCAAGGGTTGGATCGCTAGCAACATATCCTTGAGCTCGGTGTACCTCGCATGCGTATGATCTTGACACTTAAAATTAAGATAACTTTGACCGTAAAAAAACAAAAATAAAAAATAAAAAGAAATGAAAAAACAAAAGCAAGCAATTGTCTTGTCATTGTGATTCGACAGAAGCCAATATTTTCTCAAGGGGCGGTAGTAATACTCAACGAAGGGCGGGGAGGTTCTCCCGTCACGTTTTTGCTGCGAAACGTTCATTTCCATTCGCCCTGCTCCGGGCATATATTCTTGAAAATCTATAAAACTGAGATCAAGTTGCTTGACTAAACTTCACCGAAAAATCCAGATGAAAGGACAAATCCAAAAGAAAAACTATAAACTCGTTCCGTGCTCGATTTGATTTTCCACATAAACCTTCCATACACATCTCAACATATATCGTCAAGACCTCGTAACCCAAAGCGTCCAAACATACCTTAGAGGAGACAACGCCTTTCGCCACTGCATACCTCCGGCGTCGTCGAATGGCATCGGAGATCGAATGCGAGCCGCCGCTCCAGCCGGTGATCGACCCTTCCCGCGCGAGAACCCCCGAGCTCCACCTTGTCCCCGTCACCAAGACGTTCAAGTCGTCCATCCTGACCCGACTCCACGCCGGCTACTTCCGCATCAGCCTCTCCCTCGCATGCCAGGCCTTGCTGTGGAAGATCCTCCTCCGCCCGTCGCCGACGCCCGACCACCCGCTGCCCCTCGAGCATCTCTCTCATGTGATCCCTCACATGACGTTCGTGATCTTCTGGGGCTTCGCCCTCCTGGTCCAGATCTCCCTCTCGTTCCTCTATATTCTCCGGTGTTTCTTTCACTTTGGCCTGGTGAGGGCGGAGTTCCAGCACCACGTCGGAGTGAACTACCTGTTCGCGCCGTGGATAGCGTGGCTCGTGCTGCTCCAGGCGGCCGACTTCACGTCGGACCTGCCGAAGACGACGTTGTACCTGGTCCTCTGGTGGGCCTTCGCGGTCCCCGTGATCCTGCTCGACGTAAAGGTCTACGGGCAGTGGTTCACGACCGAGAGGCGGTTCCTCTCGATGGTGGCCAACCCGACGAGCCTGCTCTCGGTGGTGGGGAACCTGGTGGGCGCGCGGGCCGCGGCCGAGATGGGGTGGCGCGAGACCGCGGTCTGCATGTTCTCGCTGGGGATAGCGCATTACCTGGTGCTGTTCGTCACCTTGTACCAGCGGTTGTCAGGCGGGGACAAGCTGCCGGCGATGCTGAGGCCGGTCTTCTTCCTGTTCTTCGCCGCGCCGAGCAAGGCGAGCGTGGCCTGGAAGTCCACCGCCGGCGAGTTCGACATCGGGTCGAAGATGCTCTTCTTCCTCTCCCTCTTTCTGTTCACCCTCTGGTAATCAGCACTTACCTTCCCTTCGTCTCTCTAGTTGATTTGCAAATCTTTCATGCTGCAGCAACAGGCTCATTTGCAACCAATCAAAGTACAGAAAAATCTGTGCAGGGTTGCTGATCTCTCGAGTTTCGATGTAGTTGGTGTCGGGGTACGTCTAGGTTAAATTCATTATTTATATGGAGTTTCATAACATAATATCTTCAATCGACTAGTATCATGACTAAGCTTTGAAGAGGTGATCTGGCGAAAGTTCTCCCAAACCATTTCTCCAAAATACTTATAACTTGGTAGATTACAATAATAGATTGTATCATGACAACTAACTTTTCTAATCCATCAAATTTTTAATAGACAAACGGAAGGACATAAGTAAAAAACGAAAATTGAAGTGGTGCGCATCTGATGTCAAAGTGGACAGACTTAGTCATCGAGCTCAACCGATCTCTCCTTTCTTTGGACGAGGAAATTTCATAACTTGGAGTGACTAGGAAAAACCCACGTGGTACATATTTTTGTATGATGTTTCTTTAGCAACCTTTTCTTTCCACTCTCTCTTGTCCCCTTCATCAGATTCGTCCGTGGAAATTGTCTACCGGGAAATTGGCTCTCTCTGTTGTATGGATCGTACCATAGTTTAAGGGTCTAAAATGTCAAGCCCACTCAAGAAAAACATTCAATAAACTAAAATTTCCCCCTCGATTAAGGCAACTGGGTTACGCAACTTTCTTGCATGATTTTTGACCCCTATTACAAAATACTCATTCTTTATTTATTTATACCTCCAAAAATCTTTAATATATACAGCTTCCGCCATCTACTTTTGAAAGAGATGACGCCATATCGAGAGTGACCAATAAATTAGAGTTTCAGTTGACATGCATTCTTTAATCTTAGGTTAATTTTTATAAATTATTGAACTAGGTTGTCTTGTGGTGGTGTCGAAACAGGCATGCAGACCGGTGCTCTTCAAGAAGTCGATGAGGAAATTCAACGTCGCGTGGTGGGCGTACTCGTTCCCGCTGACCTTCCTGGCCATGGCGTCGTCGGAGTACGCGCAGGAGGTGAAGGGCCCGATTGCTTCGGGGCTCATGCTCGTGCTGTTGGCACTCTCGTTCCTGGTCCTCTTCGGCCTAATCCTGCTCACCATGCTCAACGCTGAGCGGCTCTTCCGCGAGGACGACCCGATCCTGCGTTTTGACAGGGGGAAGAGAGAGAGGAACTAGTCGCAGATGGTTTTTCCAGTCTGCAACTTATGACTAAGGGGGGATTAAGGAAGAGTATACATGTATGTCGCGACGGGTTTGTATCTTTAGGTCATTCATGGAGCAACCGCTGTGCTTAGTGCACATGCTCTTCATACCCAGGGATATTTTATTAGTGTATTTGTGCGATTTTGTGGGATCATTGTCAATTGATCTAAAAGCTTAAACTTTAAAATGACATCGTGATTTATAATTTAAATATGCTAACCTTGTTTACTCTCTCTCTCTCTCTCCGTGTGCACGAGTGTGTGTAGTATGAGATGCTCTGAGCGTACACTTCAAACTTGGGCTAAGGAAACTCGCTTCTTCTACCTTCAGCATCTTTAATTTCTTGATACAAATCTTTGATAGATAGGAGAGATTCAAACGTATCGGTTGATCCACGAAAAGATTACCTAAAAGGAAAGTAGCCAAATTCTAGGGGATGCAATTCCAGCTTCTTCCCTTAAAATTAAAGCAACATCGTTTTGATTGTTAATAGATTGTTGATCACTCAAAAACTCCGTAAAGCTGAGTCTTTGTCTAATGTGGCCTTCAAGAATTTTAAAAGTCATTCATTCATGATGTTAAAGTACCTCACATCATCGCTTGTTTATGGAGATCGTGTGCTCCTAGATACATTTGGCTTGCCTCGCCTCGTGAGCTTATGTTTTGGGTTGTACATTCTAACGTGTTATAACAGCCAAGTTCCACCTTAATTTATTTTGCATGCGCCACCCCCTGTTTGTCAAATCCTCTCCTACTTTGGCTCCTACATGAGAGAGGTGTTAAAGTATCCCACATCACTTATCTATAAGGTTTATATTTTTTTTATATACATGTGGTCTTCTTCCACCTTTTTTTGATTGGACATTCTAATAGAGACTGAATTTTGATAACTATCTATCACACGATATGACAAAATGAGTTCACAAAACATCTATCATCATCATGGAAGTGACATTGGCTATATAGATGCCATCTGTGATATGTAATAAATTAAGCTAATAACTTCGTGTTTAGGTCAAGCCCCTAATCAATACTTGGCGTGTAATCTAACTACAAATGAATAGGTTCATGTCTCTCTCTAATTCATAGTTCATAGCTACAAATGGTAATATTCAAGCAATCTTCAACCAGTCTTTAATTAAATACGGCTCATACTAAAATATCATAGCCCACGTGTGAAAAATCTTTTTGTAGAAGGAAACACTCAAGCCATTAACCTAACACAGCCAAGCCTTTTATTCTTTACTAATAACTTCAGTTTTCAACTTCGTTTGTCAAAGAAAACTATATACGTTGTCCGAGAGCATGATCGCGAAACACCTAGAGATTAAATACTCATAATATAATAAACCTTGAAAGTTTGGTTTTTTTTTTTTTCCCCTTTTAAAAACCCTCAAAATTGTGGTCGTTACATGCAAAATGACGGCAAGGGAAAAGCAAAACTGAGGGAGCGAGGGTGACGGAATGGAGAGGAAATGGATAAACAAGCAAGAGTTAGCAACACATAAAACTATGAATGGATAATACATTAGAAGATCGACGTGGTACTGGGGAAAGTAGACTTTGATAATACGGTGTCTTTGAATGGAGCTAAAGCTGATGTCCTTTCCCTTGTCTTTAATCATGCTTGAGAAGATAGCATGCATGAAATGGTTTCCGCTCATTTTGAATATTGCAACCGGCGTCAACAAGCTAACAGATAAAGAATACTGTGGAAGAGAGAATTGTGAAAATTCTGTATATCTCAGTGTGTCTCTATGTGCCATAATGAAGGGTCCATGTGCCTATTTACAAACTTTATTAATTATAAATTAATCAGAGATATACACAGTCAATGGAGATATATGCATAATTTTGAGAGATATAAAGAATCAAAGGATCTATCTCAATAATTTATCCTCCCGCTCTTCATCTGTCTTTAATGACTATTCCTTCAAGAGGTTGGAGTGACTTCTCTAAGGCGTTCTTTTGGGTTTTGTAGAACGAATGCTAATCTATCCAACACCTTCTCAAATGCACTTTTCTTGAGACAACTTTTAAATCCTTCTAATCTATCTCACATGATCCTCATGCTAGGAATCTGAGTTGCCAATACCCTCCTCTATGTCACCAAGGAGGAGTGCAATCTTCACATCAAACTGTTTTACAAATTTGGAGAAAACCTTTTACTAAAAATTTCCCCTTGTTCCTCTTGCTGCCATCAGTTTCTTCTTTGATCTCATGCAACCACTTGTTCTACAATGCCTTCTTTCCAAGTGTTATTTGGGACAACACCCAAGTTATATTCTTCACGGGTGAATCCAACTCATCATACATTGTTATCTATACAAAATGCACAAACAAACAAGAGGAAGTAACCTTGGCTAATAGCTTGTGTTTAGGTCACCTCCACATCAATACTTGGCAGGGAAATGTCTATCTAGCCTCTCTAATCCATGGTTCTTAACTACAAATGACACTGCCTCCCTTGCAACATTCTAGCAACGTCTAATCAGTCTTTGAATTAAATGCGGCATACACTAAAAGGTCTTGTCTTGCGTATGAAAAATCTTTTTTAGAAGGATACACTAAAAAATTTAACCTATCACAAGCAAGCCTTTTATGCTTTACTAGTAACTTCAGTTTATTGCTTCATTCGTCAATGAAAACTGTATGTATAGTCAAAGAGTATGATCGCGAAGCGTCTGCACATTTAATTTTCGTATTATAATAAACCCTTGAAAGTTTGGTCTCAGAAAAATATTCCATAAAATGGATGTCATCGCGTGCAAAATGACGATGAGGAAGAAAGAAACACTAAATTAAGGGAACGACAGTGACGACAGTGACGTCATGGAGAAGAAATGCACAAACTAACGAGAGTTAATAATAAACTTGTTGGGATATAATACATTTTAATTACCAGGATTTTGCAATTTACGTCAACGCGAAATCACCGGAGAAATTAACGAGAAAAATAAGGGACATCGAAATTTATGTGGTTCGGTCCGAGATATCTACCACGTCCACGGGAGAAGCCGTGAAATAATCCACTAAAATCGGAGAATTAGAGTTACAATCACTCACACGCTGCTCCAGTGTTCCCACACCTGCATTTTAACCCAAAACCCAAAGTGTTTATAAAATAAACAACTCATTTGAGTATAAACTCACGGCACAAAATTATCGCGAGACAAAACTCTCTACGTACGGCTTCGCAAGGCTTCAAGATCTTGCGGTTCTTCTTCAAGTGGTGTGGACGTGCGGCTTCTCACGTATGTAGGCAGAGACTATAGCGGCATGGACGTGCGGCTTGTTTTGCTTTGCGCGGCTTTACTTCCGAAAGAAAATAAAATCCTTTTATACGTGTGCCCAGGTCAAAGTTTGACCTAGGCCCACCTCTTTCTCTTTCATGTGCAGGGAACTCCTTCGTAGATAAGACTTCATCGGCTAAAAGGAAATTGTGGAATATTGTATGTTTGGGCCCCACGAAGCTAATGTCTTCGGCTTCTACAGGCTTCCAATCCGTTGAATTTTTGGCCCAATGAACCCCACAAAATTAATTCGGCTTCTGCAGCAGCAAACAAGGAAAGTTTCCCTTCTTTTATTTTTATTTTATATTTCTTCTTTTGTGCAGCTTAAAAGGAGTCTAGCGAATAATGCGTTTTGTAAACGCTCAAACTCGGCATAATTTAACACCTCCACCTTGGCTCGATGTTTTAGTTTCAAGTTATAGTCTTCATCATCCATGCCGCTTCTCCTAACGCCCCCGGGCGCTCACTCTCCATGGGACACCAATAGAGCTCAAGTAGAGCTTGAGCTTCGCCAAAGGAACAGACTTAGTCATTATGTCTGCTGGGTTATCTGCTATAGCAATCTTTTTGACAATAACAATACCCTTAGCTAAGACATCTCGGATGAAGTGGTACCTGATGTTGATATGCTTCGTTCACTCGTGATAAACTAGATTATACGCCAAATATATCGCATTTTGGTTATCACAGTGTATATCCACACTTTTCTTTTCTAACTCAAAGTCCGAGAGCAAACTTTGTAATCATATTGCCTCCTTCGCTACAAAGGTCAGTGCCATGTACTCTGCCTCAGTCGAAGACAAGGCAATGTGATCCTGTAAGGACGCCTTCCAACTAACTGCACCACCCGCTAGCGTAAACACGTACCCTGCTAAAGATCTGCAATCATCCAAGTCACCGGCGTGATCCGAATTCACAAAACCAGTGGTCTCATTGCCATTGCCATCCCTCCGGTATACTATACCTACGTCTGTTGTCCCCTTCAAATATCTGAGGATTCACTTCACAGCTTCCCAATGAGCTTTACCAGGGCACTTCATATAGCAACTAATCACGCTCACAGCTTGTGAAATATCAGGCTTAGTGCACACCATAGCATACATAATACTACCCACGGCACTAGAATAAGGAACACGGGACATATGCTCCTCCTCCTTCTCAGTCTGCGGTGATAATTTATCTGAAAGTTTAAAGTGCTTCGCTAAAGGTGTACTTACAGATTTTGCTGACTGCATATTAAACCGTGCCTCGATCTTCTCAATATATTTCTTTTGAGACAAACGTAAAACTCCTGCAGTCCTGTCATGCAAAATCCCCATACCCAAAATTTTCTTTATAGCATCTCAATCTTTCATCTCAAATTTAGCATTTAACTACCTCTTCAGCACATCAATATCAAACATATTCTTAGCTGTTATCAGCATATCATCAACATATAAGAGTAGATAAATCAAAGAATCATTCTCCAATCTCCTATAGTAAACGCAGCTGTCCATCTGACTTTTTGAATAGTCTTGACTAGCCATGAAAGTATCAAAACGTTTATACCACTGCCTAGGAGATTGTTTCAGCCCATACAAAGATTTCTTTAACAAGCAAACATGATCTTCCTTACCCGGAATAGCAAATCCCTCTGGTTGCCTCATGTAAATTTGCTCCTCCAACTCACCGTGAAGAAACGCAGTTTTCACGTCTAACTGCTCTAACTCGAGATCCTGCGAAGCAACTAAGGCAAGTAAAACACGAATAGAAGTATGTCTTACCACAGGAGAGAACACCTCATTGTAGTCAATGCCCTCACACTGTGTATACCCCTTCGCCACAAGTCTCACCTTATACCTCGCTGCCTCAACACCGGGAATGCCCTCTTTCCGTTTGAAGACCCATTTACTTCCAACAATCTTTTGACTCTTAAGTACTTTGACCAGCTCCCATGTCTAATTTCGATTGAGTGATTCCATCTCTTCACTCATAGCCCCTAGCCACTACGACGACTCCGAACTAGCCATCGCCTCAGAGTAAGACGAAGGCTCATCTGTCTCCACCTCATCACCTACAGTCAATGCATAAGCAATATCTGTATAACCATAACGTACCGGTGATTTAATGTGCATTCTCTGTCTATCTCTGCGGCTATAGTCTGCTGCGGCTTTGCTGGTTGTTCACTATCACCAACTTCGGAACTGCATGCTTCATCTGCAATCTCAACTTCTGTTACCTTCGAGGTCTCTGGAGTCTCCACCTGAAGCTCCACCTCACTAATGACACCATGATCTATCTTCTCTACTAGTTGTGTCACAGAACTCCTCCTTTGAAGCATTGCAGTCTCGTCGAAGATCACATCTTTGCTGATTAGAAAACCGGGTGATTTGGGATCGGTGCACCACAGCCGGTAGCCTTTCACCCCATGTGCATAACCTAGAAATATGCACTTCTTCGCCCTCGGCTCAAGCTTACCATCACTTGCATGAGCATACGCAGGTCATTCGAATATACGTAATCCGGAATAATCAACAGGTTTCCCTGACCATACTTCCTCAGGAGTCTTCCACTCGATAGCAGATGATGGAGATCGATTAACCAGGTAACATGTCATGTTTATTGCTTCGGCCCAAAATTCCTTACCAAGTCCCGCATGCGAAAGCATGCATCGAGCTCGCTCAAGCAAAGTTGTTCTTTCATCTCGCCACACCATTCTCGTGGTGTCCCAGTGTACCGTGTGGTGTCTTACAATACCGTCTTTTCTGTAACTCGTAAAATCTTTACCAAAGAACTCCATGCCATTATCAGTTCTCAGGCACTTGATTTGTTTATCTGACTGCTTCTCAATCAATGCCTTAAATTTCTTGAATCGATCAAACACATCATATTTGTGCTTTAGAAAGTATACCCATACCTTCCTCGAATAATCATCGATAAAAGTCAGCATATATCGGGCACCTCCTTTCGAAGGAACCGAAGACGGGCCCCAGACGTCTAAATGAATATATTCAACTGGTTGTTTGGTCGAATGAATAGCTATAGTAAACTTAACTCGGTGCTGCTTCCCATAGATGGAGTGCTCACATAAGTCTAGCTTACCTGTCTTCTAACCCTTCAACAACCTCCTTTCACTTAGCATCGTCATACCTGCCTCGTTCATGTGCCTTAAACGCATATGCCATAATTGAGTCAAGTTAGAATCTGACTCACCTGATGAAACTGCAGTGGTTCCGGTCACGGTCTCTCCCAGCAGATGATAGAGAGTATTTACTTTCTTCCCCTTCATCACTGTCATGGCACCTCGAGAGATCTTCAGTACTCCACCTTTAGTGGTGTACCTATACCCGATGTCATCGAGTGTCCCTAGAGAAATAAGGTTCTTCTTGAGCTTCGGTACATGCCTCACATCTGTCAATGTGCGCACCACCCCATCGTGCATCCGGATCCGGATTGTCCCTATCCCCACAGCCTTACGACTGCATTATTCCCCAAAAGAACCCTACCACCATCTGCAATCTGGTAAGTAGTAAACAAGTTCTTATGAGGCGTCATATGATAAGAATACCCCGAATCTAGCACCCATTCGTCTTCTGACGAAGTAGCAGTCACACATAAGACAGCTTCTGCATCACTAGTGCTCCCCTTAGCAACGTTTGCCACATTGCTTGTGGCATTTTGCTTATCAACTTTATTCCTCCGCTTTGGACAATCTCTCCTAATGTGCCCCTCCTCGTGACACTCAAAGCACTTCACGCGTCCCTTGGACTTTCTATGGCGTGATTTTGATATGCTTTTACCTCTGCTGCTACTAGGCTTTCGATGTTGTTCTCTACCCCGAATCGTCAGTGCTTGCGCTGCTCCTTTCGCCAGACTGTCATCTCGTAACTTTCTCTACCACTCCTTAGAGAATAAGGCGGACTTTACCTCCTCTGAGATACTTGTAGTATGCCCCGCACAAAGTGAATCGCAAAGTACTCCCATGACTCGGTAAAGAGGCTAACAACATCATGCCCCGTTCTTCATCATCAAGTATCTTACCGACGTTCTTCGGATCCAACATGAGTTTATTAAATTCATCTAGGTGGGTTCGATAGACGTACCTTCGATATATCTAAATTGAAACATCTTCTTCAACATGTATAGCGATTGTTCAAACCTTTCTTCACATAGAGTGCTTGAAGTTTTGCCCATAATGCTGCGGCATCCTTCTCCTCAACAACCTCTATTAAGACCTCATCCGTCAAATTTAATAAGATTATACTCTTTGCTTTTTCAATCAGCTCTACCCTTTCAGAGGCTTTCATTATAATCGGCAACTCATCTTCACCATCCAGTGCCTTGACCAAACCTTGTGTTGTCCCGCATCTTGATGCTCCATAACACAAAGTTGTTGCTCCTATCAAACTTCTCAATTCCAGATTTCCTCTTAGACATAATTGCAATAACAGAATTTCCAGATAATAATCAGACAAGCAAAAGCCCCAAATCACAATCAAGAAATCCAATCCCAAGCTCTGATACCAATTGTTGGGATATAATACAAGAAATTACCGGGATCTTACAATTTACGTCAACGCGAAATCATCGGAGAAATTAACGAGAAAAATAAGGACACCAAAAATTTACGTGGTTCGGTCCGAGTATTGGTACCTACGTTCACGGGGAGAGCCAGCAGCAAATAATCCACTAAAATTGGAGAATCAGAGTTTACAATCACTCACACGCTCAAGTGTTGCCCACACCTAGATTTAACCCCAAACCCAAAGTGTTTATAAAATAAACAACTCACTTTGTTATAAACTCACGCAAGACAAAAATTACCACGCGACAAAACTCTCTATGTATGGCTTCGCAAGGCTTCAAGATCTTGCGGTTCTTCTTCAAGTGGCGTGGACGTGCGGCTTCTCACATACGTAGGCGGAGACTGTAGCGGCATGGACATGTGGCTTGTTCTGCTTCGCGCGGCTTTACTTCCAAAGAAAATAAAATCCTTTTATACGTGTGCCCAGGTCAAAGTTTGACCTAGGCCCACCTCTTTCTCTTTCACGTGCAGGGAACTCCTTCGTAGAGAAGACTTCATCGGCTAAAAGGAAATCGTGGAATATTGTATGTTTGGGCCCCACGAAGCTAATGTCTTTGGCTTCTACAGGCTTCCAATCCGTTGAATTTTTGGCCTAATGAACCCCACAAAATTAATCCGGCTTCCGCAGCAGCAAACAAGGAAAGTTTCCCTTCTTTTATTTTTATTTTATATTTCTTTTGTGCAGCTCGAAGCGAGTTTAACGCGAATCGCGTTTTGTAAACGCTCAAACTCGAGACTTAATTTAACAAAACTAATAGCAATAAATAAATATGGGCTTAATAGAAAATTAAAAGAGCAATGTAAGCCTAATATAAGTAGACTTTGTTGATATTGTCCTACTATGGAGCCAAAACTGATGTCCTTTTCATTTTTTTTTTTCAAAGATATGCTTGAGAAGATTGTATGCGTCTTAACTGTTTTCCGTTCATCTTTAATATTACAACTGGCATCAACAAACTAACACAAAATTGTCATGTGCTGTCACCCAATTAATAAGGAACAACTTCGGCATATTTTTTGCATCTAGGATTTACATATATAATAAATGAAGCGACCGTAGGTCCAATGATTTACTTCATGGGTGAGATCAGAGGGTGCTACGAATGTTTTATCATGTTCAACCAACACAAGGTTTGGGAGAGTGTACAAGTCTAGTTTTATAAAATCTAAATGAAATGCATGGCAAAAAATTTGTGTAATTAACATTTAACATTTTACAGAGATTGCATAAAAAGTAGGATCTCGACTCCCATCTTTCGTCATGTACTCACACACACACACAGCATTAAGAGACAAGGAGAGGGTTGTTTGAGTGATAAGAGGGGAGTGCAAAGCTTTATGTTGGTGGTTTCAAGACTACCTAACTTCTTACCAAATAGAACAGTAGCAGCAAAACATTAGCAAAAAGTGCGCACGTAAATGAGCTCTGAAAGAATTTTTTGTATTTGGGAAGCAATTAATAGCAAAAGTACTTTATGTTTGCTAAAAAAAACTCACTTTATATGAGTCACTTTATGATAGTCCAATATAGTTATTTGACTACATATGGATTTTTGGTTATGCACATATCTCAATTGGTATTAATGTAGTCGCACGGCTTGGTGCAAGTTCAGTGTTTTAATTGAGACTGATGATGGATATGGGCTTATATATAGGAAGCTCCCCTCTATTGCGACTGAGAAACATAAAAGAGAATAGTAAGAGAAGAAGGCAAGCAAATAATTCCATGAAAAATCCTTCAAAATAATTAAGGGAAACTATAATGTCGTACTAGGTAATCTTTTAACTATTATATCAAGTTATAATTACAAGAGAGATCATATTAATATACAACTATCATGACCTCTTTTTTCGGCGCCCGATTAGGGACAGGTGCCTGCAGAGGCTAATGATTTGGCTAGGTCTCTTAGGCTCAGCACGGGCTTTCCCAAGCCTATCAATTCGCGACTTATGGTTTGAGTCTTTTTACCTATAAGTTAAGGAGTCGTTACTAATCAATTTGAGATGGGTATATTAGAAACGAGAAATATTCGCTTCTACGTAACTAGAGAAATTAAGATCGGGGACTTGATTACACTAGTTAATCACTAATGCCATTTCGGTACCTAATCTTGTTTAAACCTTAAGGCTTGTCGCGACCTAATTTTTTTTCGAAGGTGAATCACCTAAAACTAGGTTAATGGATTACTAAGTCCGAAGACTTAGCGCGGACTCTCCCAAGCCCTACCAATCGCGACTTGATACTAAGAAAATGACCCATTAAAACATGCAATTATATTTCAAATTGGAGCCGCCACTAACCAATTAGGGCTGATTAGAAACCCAGGTAAAGTATGGGAGAATACTTTACCTTTACGAACCAGAGATTTAGTGAATTCGGGGACATGGTTACGCTAGATTAATCTAACGCCCTTTCGGTACCTTAAAAAAACATTTTTGCAGGCGAGTCTTGATTAATTTTTAACCTAAGATACTAACATACAAATGGTGGTCATGCGGGTGCACAATTAATTAAATAACATTCAATAAATCAAAATGCTAAGAAATTATAAACCACAACTTTATTAAAGTCCACTCTCTAAGAAAACATTTTAAAAATGCTAATAAAAATGCATGCCCTAAACATGATTTCTAAATGACATGACACCTAACTTTTATTATTATGCAATCTTAATCTAAAATTAATATGCATGAATTTTACTTTAATGATATGTGAAATGCAATTTATATGGCCTAATTTGAACTATATGTATGCAATCTAATTTATACAATCCTAAATGTGCATATACTACATGACATGGGATGCATGACATAACAATTCTATATGCATGTTCTTTTTGTGATTTTTTTTTAATGATTCTTTTTAATGTATGCAACCTACACTAAACAATGATGATATGAAATGGGATTAATTATGAACTAACCTATTAATTAACCAAGTAAATGACTTTTGTGTTTTCTCTTTTATTTTTTTTAATGACCGAATAAAAAAATAACGTAATGATGCAATGCTAACTTTTTGTTTTTTTTTTATCTTTTATTTTATATTTAAAAAAACTACATGATTGGGAATACTAAAAAAACATTAAACTATGACCCACTAATTAAAATGCAACATGTAATGTGCACATTATGAAATCTATATCACCTAAATAACATTTTATTTTCTTGGTTCTTCTTTTTTTTTTTCTTTTTCTTTTTTTTTTTTTGGTTTTATTAAAGGAAAATCATCCTAATTCTACGTGAATCTTAAAAAAAAAAAAAACTAAAATGCGTTGCTTCAAATATGAAATGTGTATAGACCTAAATACCTAATATGATGCATGATATGTGATGAGCAAATAACAATAACACGCCAAAATAAAAATCCATCCATGTAAATTAATGGCATATTATTTTAAAATGAATCAATGATGCAAAGCAATTCATGAATTTTGCCTTAAAAAGTCAAAATAATAAAAAAATCTAACCCAACGTCTCGCGGCTCAAAATTTTTGATTATTATGACTTAATATGACAAACTTCCTAATCGGATACTAATAAAAATAAATCAAAATAAATCAAGTTAGAACAAAATAATAATAAAAACTATGAAACCGAATATCTAAACATTTTACTTAATCTAAAAATTCTACCTATTCCAGAGTATGGCTTTCTCGAGGGATGGCGCCGGCACGAGTGGGTCGGCTGTGATGGTGGCTCACCGAAGGTGATGGGTCTTGGTGGAACAAGGCTGATCGTCGGAGCTCGGCGAGGTTCGGGTGGTGACCGGACCCGCAATAAAGATAGAGGATGCGGCAAGTGGCGGAGCTCGGGGCGGAGGCGTGTGATCGCGGATGAGCGGTGACAGGACGGTGGCGTGTGATCGCGGATGAGCGGTGACAGGACGGTGGCGGAGCCTGGGGCGGAGGTGCAGGCGGTGGCTTCGCGACTGGTGGAGGTGTCGCGGCTGGCTCGTCCGACTCAGGAGGATCGGTGGCACGGCTGTTGCGTCGGAGGCGGAGGGGCTTCGGGCGAGGGCCTGCTGCAGGTACTCGGGCCCTAGTTGATGGCGGAATGGCGTCACTCGGGTAGGGGACACGTTGGCGGAGCTCGAGCTGGAGGCGGCGGTGATCGGGCTTCGAGCGGAGTGTTTCGGCTTGCGGGCTTCTCAGACAGCAACCAGCGAGGAGAGGCTTCGCGAAGATCGGGGGATGCGACGTCGGGCAGCGGATCCAGAGCTGCAATAGTGTGGTGAGCAGTGGAGGGAGACGAACGGACGTCGACGGCGGTGTTGCGCGGTGGGGATGCGGTCACGGGCGTTGCAGATCGCAAGTTGCTGCACGGCGAGGGCAGTGGTTGCTCGTGGTTCGTCGGCGAAATCGGAACTTGGCGATGCGGGGATCAGCCGCACAAAGCAAAGGAACACCCGGAGAAGATGAACAAGTAGCCCCCTTTTTCTTTTCCTTTTTTTTTTTTTTTTGCTTCTTCACGTCACTTCCCCCTTTGCTCCTCACGTCTCTCTCACATCATTTCCCTCTGTACTCTGCACCTTGCTGACTTCCCTTTTCCAAAAGAACCGAGATCCTTCTTCCTTTCTCTCTTTCACTTTTTGACTTTTCACCTTTGGGGACTCCCAACAAAAATAAAATGGCTCTCAATTTTTGGTCTTTCGGCGAAGAGAAGTTGCCCCTCCCCTATTCAAGACCTCCGTGCTCCTCATTTATAGAGCCAAAACGAATCAAGTTTGTTTTTGCAGGCGGAGATTTTTACTCAACCACTTAACAAAGAAATGGCTCCAAAATCACCAACGTTGAATTTCGAATTTGAAATGAGGAGATATGTTCAACAACCAAATGTTTTATTATTCAAAAAGAATTTTCAAAATCTTCCTCCAAATGTTTTTATTTTATAAGTTACTTATTATCCTCTATTTTTATTTTGCAAAATAAGTCTAATCCTAAATGCAATGCTATGAAATGCTTAATGTAATTTTTATTAGGTGTCAACAGCTGCCCCTCTTTGAAGGGGATCTCGTAGAGGTTTCCTTCAAAAATAAATGACACCTAAATTTTGAACCATGCAAAATGAATATGCAAATGTTAATTACAATGAATTTTTTTTTTTTAAATAAAGGATGCAATGCAATGATTCAGTCAGAACATAAATCTCTATGTGTCTATGCCTAATGCGAATGCAAAGAAGAACACGTACCTGTCGTACTTATGAAATGATTCTTATGAGACCTAACAAACATTTGGAACTCTCTTCAGATGTGTTTATGGGTCAAAGTTGGTGATCATCTTGACATTGCCTTCAGTTTTTCTTTGCCATGGATTGTCTTCTTGACAGATTTCTTTATTGGCTCAAGAGTTTATCACCTGATGCCAATGATTATTCAACTGGAGATCTTTTCTCAACATTTTTTTTAAAGTCATTTTCTTTGATGATGGACATTGGTCAGGCATACTGCTTTGTTCTTTTTTTTATGCCTCCAATTCATCAGTCATTTCTCTCTTCTTTTCACGGGCATTGGCATTGCTTTTACTAGGCACACTGCTTTTTAATGCCCCTTAGTTCTATTTTGATTTCAGTTCTTGCGCACAATGCATGTGTCAAGTATACTTTAAATGACACTCGAACCTTCAAGGGTCTTCATTTGTCTCTTGCCTTGCCCCAGTGTGGGGGATGATCACCAACTGGGTTTAAAATAAATGAAATAGCAGACTCAAGTGGGCTATGCAAAGGATATAAGTGTGTAGGATAGTGAAAGAAATGCTCTTCGTCATCCTAAGGCACTTAAATTAGCACATGAATTCAATGTAATAACATGACTTGAAGATTGATGCAAGTGAGAGCAAGAAAATTTCAATTCATTTTCCTCACTTCATGATGTCATTTTATCTCCCAGTTGCCCCGATGTAGGGTGATTCTTGACAGGGGTAATTTGAAAAGAACATCCATAAGTGTATGGGCTCAAAAATGGTTAAGCAATGGAACACCTGTAGTGTTTGGGATAGAGAAATGAACTACCTCTCGTCATTTCAGCTGTTGTACTTTTTGCAAGAAAACTCTTCACCTTGAAATACAAAATGTTTCCATACTCACCTCACAATATATAGACAGGGGACGGTGTATGGGATTAGGCTTGCCTTTCACACGTCATTTAGCATGCTCAAGTAACTCGACATCTTTCACTGAATTATCCATTTTGATAAATTTCAAGTGGAATTGACGAATTGCACAAGATCATTTGAAAGCATTCTATAATGATAAAGAGGGCATGCTCATATTCTTGCATCTCGGATCATAAAGTCAAAGCTATTAGGTGTCCATGTCTTGCCCTTTCTTTGTAAGGGAGCTCATGTGTGCAGGGCTGCACCTGAAACATAAAGCAGATAATTAAAAGAAACAAGCAGGGTAAATTAGATGCATGCTGGAAATTATTTTATTTTGAAAATTTTCTTAAAGGGAACATGAAGAAGCCCAGCCTTCAGAATTAGCTCCTTGCCGTTTTCTTTTGGTAGGATTTCATCCTAGGGCTAGTTTGGTGTACTTCAACATGCCCTTAAAACATGAAAATCTCCATGTATTTTATTGGATGAAAAGCAAATTACATTATTGAAATCAGGGAAATCCTAGAATTGAAAATGCAAATATGCAAATACGGAAAGCGATAAAGACCCGCGCAGAGGAGTGTGCAAATAATTAAAATTCTCCTACTCGAGCCGTCGATGGCAAACACTGAACACTTCAGTCATTCCTTTGAGTGCGTCATCAGAGCTCTTAATCTTTGGAGGTGCGGGATCATCTATGCCACCCCATCCATCTGGGATGATATCCCGTGGGTCGATGTAGGAGCTGGGAGGAGCCGAATACTTTACATAGTAATCGAACTTGCCACTTGGTTGCCCTGTGGTATCCATCACTTGTTTCCTCATGCATCATTTGAAACACGGTGGGCTTAGCATCAAAATTGAAAATGGCATTCACAAACTTCTAGGTGGTCGGGAGTGGGTTATTCGGATGTTCGGCTGTGCATCGCGGAATGAGACCACCTTGGCATCCAAAAGATTTTGGATTTTGTGTTGCAGTGTATAGCAATCGTCAACAGAATGCCCTACCTCCCCCATAAGATAAGCACATGTCTTGGACGAATCATAGTTGGGGAAACGCTCGGGATTAGGTCGCTTAGGCTCCTTAGCGAGTAATCCATTTTTCTGAAGAGTCGGCAAGATCTTGGACAATGGCTTAGGAAGAGGCGTAAATTGACGCCCGGAAGAGTTCTTTCGCTGGCCAAAGAATGGTCGTGCTCCTCCCCGTTGAGTGTTCGAAGTTGGGCGAGGTGCCGAACATAAGCTGCATTAACCTCTCGCTATAGGTTCCTTATCCTTCTTGGCAAAGACTCCCCTATATGAGCTGGTTTGATCGATGCCCATCCATCACGCAAGGCTACTTCAATTCGCTCGCCAACAGGGACTAGCCGATTGAACGACTCGGCAGTCGATCCTAACATCCGATTTCGATATTCAAGCGGGAGCGTCTTCATGAACAAATCCATCAGCTCCTTTTCAGTCGGCTCCGGAGTAATTTGAGCAGCTACAGTCCTCCATCTCGTGACATAGGCCTTGAAAGATTCTGTCTTCTTCTTCTCGATGCGAAGTAAATTCTCTCGAGATGGAGTGACATCAATATTATACTTGTACTGCTTGAAGAAGGCATCAGTCAAATCCTCCCAAGTCTCTAGGAGATTAATCTTCTTCATAATATACCACTGGAGTGCCGGTCCTGTCAGGCTTGCTTGAAATTGCTGAATCATCAGGGGTATGTTATCAACATATGGGGTCATCCTAACCACATAAGTCTGCAAATGGATCTTCGGGCAAGAGGTGCCATTATACTTTTCAAAGTCGGCATTTTGAACTTCTTTGGTATTTTGATCTTTGCATAATGGGACAGATCGTTGGGTCTTGGCTAAATGCACCCCGCAAATGCTTAAGTTTCTCCTCGATTTTCGCCAAGCGTTTTTCCCGCTCGCCTTCTTATGCAGTGCCCAGTTTGTATCACTTGTATCTCCTCATCAACAATGATTTGAGGCGTGTCGTAGTTTTCTCCCTAGAGACATCATTAGAGCTTGATGGGACACTTGTGGATATATTCTTGCCTTTATCTCTCGAATCAGCCATAGGAGCATGTTGTGGTAACACCACTTCAACTTGCGGAGGTGGCGGGGCAGTGTTTGCTTGGAGAGAATCGATTTGTTTAGAGAGCTGCTCAAGGACATTCAGGACTTGCTTCATTTCTGTTTCGAGGGCAACGACACGAGCTTGTTCAGCACCACGCATTTGTTCGGTGTCATCAGCCATTGTTACTCTAGAACGAGTACTGATTGGTGATCTTGGGTGAGCCGCGTTGTTACCTGTCAATGTAAAATAATACAGTAAGCATCATAACAAATGAGATTGGTCCATGACAACGGTCGATCGTTTATTTTATTAAGTGAAATCAAATTCCAAAGACATCAACTTAAAACATTAAAATAACTTTCTAGGAAATTAAATTCCTAAAACATCAATCTAAGAAATTGAAATAACATTCTAAAGCCAGAATTAAACTCCTAAATCTAGCGACTCTTTTCTATATACAATTGGGAGATCACGGTCTTTCGAAGCTTCTTGTTACGTCAAACCAACTCGGAAATACGAGCTTCCTCTTTTCCACCGTTTCTTCAAGATTTTCAATTTGTGCTTTATGAGTGGGCTTCATGGTCACTTCGGGTATCACGGGAAGTAGAGCTTGAGGGATCTCGTGATGGTGGATATAATAATCCGAGGCATGAAAAATCTTCTCCTTTCCTTTCAATCTTCTAGGCACCATTATCTTTTCCAGATGGCATTCCTTCCATGCATTTTCAAGGCGTTCGATCTCATCGAGGTACTTGTGATCCTTGCGCACAAAGCGAGCTTAAAACAGGTCCATTTGGAGAGGAGGCGGGATATCTTGGAGCACTCGATATTGGCGGGCCACTCTATAAGGATAGTAAGATGTTGCACCAGTGATTCCCATAAGTGGAATTGAATTATCTGTCTTGTGAGAAAAATGAGCCACGCTAACATGGAACCATTTAGCATACTATAGGAAGCCCTTGAGATCTGGATCTTTAGAAAAATTACCCAATCGGAAAATGACCTTCCGGTATACTTTTTCTCTAAGATTGAAAATCTCTTTATCGAGTGATTAGAATCATCAATTTCACCTCGACGCATGAAACGACCAAACTCCTTCATGTGAGAAAGAAACCAAATTTGTAAAAGTTCAGGAGAGGCATTCATGATTTTTCCTCCATTTTGTTTAAAACAGTTGAGGGACAAAAATGTCTCGGCCAAAATCATGTTTATAAAGTTCATGCCGGCGCATGCTTGTCTAACCACCCATGCAATTGAAGGATTAATGGCATTTTGTTGATGAGGAAAGATTATAAATCCAAAAAATGCTAAGATGAATATCCTACCCTTTTGGCGCATTGACGATTGATTTAAAAATGATCAGCCAAAAAGGAGAATGGGCATGCATTACGGTTAGCTTTCAAAACTTTCTTAACCTCATCGGCTTTAATTCTTAGAAATTGAGATAAAATCGATGTGGGCTCCATACCAAGAGGTGGCCTAACAAGTTCAGTCTCAAGGGGCATTCCTATGATAACGCTATACTCTTCCAAAGTGTCGGAGTTAGCTCATTTTTACCAAAAATAAAGGTAGCCGTCTCGGGACACCAAAACCGTGAGATAGCTTGCAAAACACCACTATGGACTCCAATATCCAAAAGGGGGATGAGCCGTCCCAATATTGACTCCACATAGTCTTGGCCTTCCTTACTTAATTTATTCCACCACCCTTTGAGCTCGATCTTAGGAGTTGGAACGAATTGAACATCGGATCTCCCCATTGTATATAGATTAAGGCTTACGATCAACCTAGTGTCATGGACCAAAAGAAAGTGCAATAAAGTAAATAGATTGCATAGTATAAGATAAGAATACTTACTTCACAAAGAAAAATAGCAATCACATAGACATGCGCATGAGATGTGAGGCTTAACACCTAAACTACAAGGCTTAGCAAGTTAGAACTAAAAGGATGGACCGACTTGTCGCAGCCTCGCGTACAAATGTTGGGTCCTCTTAGCTCGCTCGTCAAAAGAAAATCCCATGGTCACGCAATTTCGTGAGCAAGGATAAACGTTTTGACATCAAGAAAAATTTTCGGGGTTAAGAAAGGCAACCTCTACATCGTGGTCTCGCGTTCGAGGTTGGTTCATTTCTCAACACCATCCTAGAATCCTTAAATGCGGTCCAGGTCCGATGGCAGGTTGTGTGTGCAATGTGTAGTGCTAAAACAATTTAAAAATCATGCACAACAATTTATAATACAAACAGCACTTCAATGATAAGGAAAAATAAATCATTCATCTTTACACCCTCCTGCAAGACAAGGATTAGCAAAGACTACTCCCCTTATACCTCCCATCTGCAGGAACATTTAACACCTTAGAAATGTTAGTGACATACCTGGTGTCCTTGCTGCCAAACAAAAATATTTTTTTTTTAAAGAAACAAGCCTATGTCCACTATGAGTTTTAACAATAAGTCCCCAGCGGAGTCACCAAGCTGTCGCGACCTAATTTTTTTTCGAAGGTGAATCACCTAAAACTAGGTTAATGGATTACTAAGTCCGAAGACTTAGCGCGGACTCTCCCAAGCCCTACCAATCGTGACTTGATACTAAGAAAATGACCCATTAAAACATGCAATTATATTTCAAATTGGAGCCGCCACTAACCAATTAGGGCTGATTAGAAACCAAGGTAAAGTATGGGAGAATACTTTACCTTTTACGAACCAGAGATTTAGTGAATTCGGGGACATGGTTACGCTAGATTAATCTAACGCCCTTTCGGTACCTTAAAAAAAAAACATTTTTGCAGGCAGTCTTGATTAATTTTTAACCTAAGATACTAACATACAAATGGTGGTCATGCGGGTGCACAATTAATTAAATAACATTCAATAAATCAAAATGCTAAGAAATTATAAACCACAACTTTATTAAAGTCCACTCTCTAAGAAAACATTTTAAAAATGCTAATAAAAATGCATGCCCTAAACATGATTTCTAAATGACATGACACCTAACTTTTATTATTATGCAATCTTAATCTAAAATTAATATGCATGAATTTTACTTTAATGATATGTGAAATGCAATTTATATGGCCTAATTTGAACTATATGTATGCAATCTAATTTATACAATCCTAAATGTGCATATACTACATGACATGGGATGCATGACATAACAATTCTATATGCATGTTCTTTTTGTGATTTTTTTTTTAATGATTCTTTTTTAATGTATGCAACCTACACTAAACAATGATGATATGAAATGGGATTAATTATGAACTAACCTATTAATTAACCAAGTAAATGACTTTTGTGTTTTCTCTTTTTTTTTTTTAATGACCGAATAAAAAAATAACGTAATGATGCAATGCTAACTTTTTTTTTTTTAATCTTTTATTTTATATTTAAAAAAAACTACATGATTGGGAATACTAAAAAAACATTAAACTATGACCCACTAATTAAAATGCAACATGTAATGTGCACATTATGAAATCTATATAACCTAAATAACATTTTATTTTCTTGGTTCTTCTTTTTCTTTTCTTTTTCTTTTTTATTGGTTTTATTAAAGGAAAATCATCCTAATTCTACGTGAATCTTAAAAAAAAAAAAACTAAAATGCGTTGCTTCAAATATGAAATGTGTATAGACCTAAATACCTAATATGATGCATGATATGTGATGAGCAAATAACAATAACACGCCAAAATAAAAATCCATCCATGTAAATTAATGGCATATTATTTTAAAATGAATCAATGATGCAAAGCAATTCATGAATTTTGCCTTAAAAAGTCAAAATAATAAAAAATCTAACCCGACGTCTCGCGGCTCAAAATTTTTGATTATTATGACTTAATATGACAAACTTCCTAATCGGACACTAATAAAAATAAATCAAAATAAATCAAGTTAGAACAAAATAATAATAAAAAACTATGAAACCGAATATCTAAAAATTTTACTTAATCTAAAAATTCTACCTATTCCAGAGTATGGCTTTCTCGAGGGATGGCGCCGGCACGAGTGGGTCGGCTGTGATGGTGGCTCACCGAAGGTGATGGGTCTTGGTGGAACAAGGCTGATCGTCGGAGCTCCGGCGACGTTCGGGTGGTGACCGGACCTGCAATAAAGATAGAGGATGCAGCAAGTGGCGGAGCTCGGGGCGGAGGCGTGCGATCGCGGATGAGCGGTGACAGGACGGTGGCGGAGCCTGGGGCGGAGGCGCAGGCGGTGGCTTCGCGACTAGTGGAGGTGTCGCGGCTGGCTCGTCCGACTCAGGAGGATCGGTGGCGCGGCTGTTGCGTCGGAGGCGGAGGGGCTTCGGGCGAGGGCCTGCTGCAGGTACTCGGGCCCTAGTTGATGGCGGAATGGCGTCACTCGGGTAGGGGACACGTTGGCGGAGCTCGAGCTGGAGGCGGCGGTGATCGGGCTCCGAGCGGAGTGTTTCGGCTCGCGGGCTTCTCAGACAGCAACCAGTGAGGAGAGGCTTCGCGAAGATCGGGGGATGCGACGTCGGGCAGCGGATCCGGAGCTGCAATAGTGTGGTGAGCAGTGGAGGGAGATGAGCGGACGTCGATGGCGGTGTTGCGCGATGGGGATGCGGTCACGGGCATTGCAGATCGCAAGTTGCTGCACGGCGAGGGCAGTGGTTGCTCGTGGTTCGTCGGTGAAATCTGAACTTGGCGATGCGGGGATCAGCCCGCACAAAGAAAGGAACATCGGGAGAAGATGAACAGCAGCCCCCTTTTTCTTTTCCTTTCTTCTTTTTTTTTTTTGCTTCTTCACGTCACTTCCCCCTTTGCTCCCGACGTCTCTCTCACATCATTTCCCTCGTACTCGCACCTTGCTGACTTCCCTTTTCCAAAAGAACCGAAATCCTTCTTCCTTTCTCTCTTTCACTTTTTGACTTTTCACCTTTGGGGACTCCCAACAAAAATAAAATGGCTCTCAATTTTTGGTCTTTCGGCGAAGAGAAGTTGCCCCTCCCTTATTCAAGACCTCCGTGCTCCTCATTTATAGAGCCAAAACGAATCAAGTTTTTTTTGCGGGCGGAGATTTTTACTCAACCACTTAACAAAGAAATGGCTCCAAAATCACCAACGTTGAATTTCGAATTTGAAATGAGGAGATATGTTCAACAACCAAATGTTTTATTATTCAAAAAGAATTTTCAAAATCTTCCTCCAAATGTTTTTATTTTATAAGTTACTTATTATCCTCTATTTTTATTTTGCAAAAAAAGTCTAATCCTAAATGCAATGCTATGAAATGCTTAATGTAATTTTTATTAGGTGTCAACAAGGCTTTTGGATTTTTGTAGAGTTTTTCATGTATTTTGTGGAGAAAAACATTTTTTTGGTTCTTTTCTCATTTTTTGGACATAAAAGCATATTTTCCGATTTTTTTGATTTTTAGGAAAAAAAAATGAGGAATTTCTGATTTTTTTGATTTTTTGGGAAAATATAGGATATTTTTTATTGTTCTATTTTTGAAATTATTATTAAAATATTAAAATATTATAATATTATCTCGACCTGGTTGGGTCTCCGGCCGAGCTTCGACTCGACCCGGTCGCCCACGGCCGACCCAGGTTGGGCTGAGCACAGCCCAAACCGGGCCGGTCTCCTTTCTTTTTCTTTTAAAAAGGGGGCCTAAGCCCACAACCAAAATCGAGCCTTTCCGCGTGAGATGAGCCCGTGCACAAACAGGCCCAGTTGGCTTGAGCCCACTAAATCCCTGCCCGACGTAGCTATGGTCAAAACCCCACCTTGTTTGCAACCAAAGCCCGAACCGACGACCGAGTTCCTACAAAACCCTACCGGACCCGAGTCCTTTTTTCGCAAACCCGGATTTTTGAAGCCCTAGGGTTCGGCGATCTGTGGCAACTGGGGGATTGGCTGGAATGTCGCCGGGCAGTGATTCGACGGCAGCGACGCGATGGATGGCAACTAGGGTTTCGGGTAGGGAAAGCGACGGTGACGACTCCTCTGGCGGTTGTTGGTTTCTTAGAAAAAGTGGCGGTAACAGCGACATGCGACTGTTAAGTTCTCGAAAAGAGCGGCGGCAACGACAACGGGTGATTGTTGGGTTTTTGGGGAGCGACGACAGCGGCGTTGGGCTTACCGTGACGACATTGGAGGCTGAATGGCGGCGGCACTGGGCTGGTGCTACGATAGGGCTGGATCCCGTGATGGTTCGGCACAGGGGTGGCGTGAGGAAATCAGCTGCAACTCTGACACGGCGGTGCTTGCAGTGGGTCGTTGGGGACGGCGGTGGCCCAGCTCGAGGCTGGATCTGGTGCGGCGGCGTCGGGGTCCCACGATGGTTCGGGGCTAGTGCTGCGACAGGGCTAACTCGACACGGCAGGGACCCAGACACAGCGACAGTGTCAAGGATGGCGGAATGATGGTGGCAGGCGACAGTGAAGCAGCATCGTCTCCTAAATCTGATCAGAAACGATCAGATCTAGGCTCGCTCACCGCCGGCCTCCCCCGATGTCTCTCGGAGGGAGGTCGTTTGAGCTTGCAACTTGTCTCCTCTCTAGCCCGCTCTTTGATCTTCCCCCGAAGTCTCTCCGGGGAAGGTTTCCGAGCTTGCTTGCTTCCTTCCGTCGACAGAGATGGTGCCCCCTATTTATAGGCGAGGGGGGTTCGGTCGACGGAGAGCCTCGGCTGCCGGCCTTTGGCTTGCTGACCGAACCCCCTCGGTTGAACCGGCGTCCCATCCTTGCTCCTGTAATGAGGCACGCTCGGGCATTAATGGTGCCCGAGATCCATCCCCTCCGGTCGACGACGGCCTTGCCCCCCTCGGCCGTAAGTGCTGTGCAAGTGCCGTGTTGGTTTGCAGAGGAAGAAGACAAGGGAGGAAGGAGACAAGGAGAGAAGGGCCGGGCCGAGTCGCGCAGACTAGGCCTATGGGGGCCCATGTGAAGGAAGAGAAAGGAGAAGGGGCTAGGCACAAAGGCCCAGCCCCATGCGACTGTGGCTCCTTTTGTTCTTTTGTTTTTATTTTTGGTTATTATTATTATTATTATTATTATTATTATTATTATTATTATTATTATTATTATTATTTATTATTATTATTTATTATTCGAAAAATAAAAGAAAATAAAGATTTAAAGAAACTAAGGCCTAATTTAAGAAAACCTAATTAAAATTTAGGTGTCAACAACAAGAGTTTAGGTTATAGAGTAATGGTGGAAATTATATGTATACTTGTTTTAACAATTCTTTCGTTTATCAGACTTCACAACTCCATCCATCTCCTACTTTGAATCTGATCTTCAAAATGGCAATCGTCTCCACTTGTCTTTGTAACCAAATTGTCCTAGTGTGGTGGCACCTCCTTATCACTAACCTTGGAGACAAGGTAATGTACAACCTCAGTTCTCAGTTATGAAGATACTTCAACTAAAAGTGTTTTTTCCTTGAGTGAAGTACGGAATCTCTCGCGAGACAAGTAGCATCCTCACTATCAATGAAAGGACCACTACTATCATGCTTCTTACCTATCTCCTTTAGAAAATTCTTCAACCATATGATCTTATTGCCAGCTTTAGATATAGCAATGTACTGTGCTTCAGTGGTTGAGAATGACACATACTTCTGGCGTTTGGAGTTCCAATTGACTGCAATGCCATTGAAGATAAAAAAAAATAACCCTGATGTGCTCTTCCCATTGTCAATGTTACCACCAAGTTTTGTATTGACAAAGCCTTGTAAAGGCACATTATTTTTTATGAAAAAAATGTAGTGCTCAAAGTAGCTCTTAGGTATCTTAGTAGCTACTTTTATAGCTTCCCAATGCATCATTCTCGGATTAGCCATATATTAGTTCACAATCCCCCTACATGAGCTATGTCTTGTCCGATACACACCGCAGCATACATTAAATGACTGGTAGCTGACTCAAGGTACCTTGACCATGTACTCCCACTCCTCATATGTTTAGTGACTACTCCATTAAGAGTTTGAAATGACTTCCCTAATGAGCCATTATGGGCTTTGCACTTTGAACTTTGAATTTGTCCAACACTTACTCATTATACTTTTCTTGAGACATTTTAAGAAATCCTTTTGATCTATCTTGCACAATCATTAGACAATTGCTACTTCAGTATGTTAATTTCCTCATGCTTGTTCCTCCAACGACCATATTATCTACATATAATGGCAAATTACTATGCCAGTTATCAAATTTCTTGAAGTCATAATAGTGATCCATTTTAGATCTAGTGAACCTATTACCGCACATTAATGAGTCAAAACTCTTCTACCACTGTCTAGGAGTCTATTTCAGACCACACAAATTTTTCTTTAGCCTAGAGATACAGCTTTGTTTGCCAGGAACTTGAAACATTTTGGTTAAACCATGTAGATATCCTCCTTTAAGTCACCCATGAGGAATGCAATCTTCACATCTGAATGTTCTAGATATAAATTCTCAGCGGCAACAATACTCAACATAAGCCTAAATTTAGTTGACTTCACAATTGGGTTTTGTGTAAAAAACCTTTTACTACCAATCTCACTTTGTACCTCTTGTTCCCATCAGGTTTTCTTTGAACCTATTGCCTCACCTTTTACCTGTTGTAGGCAACTCATCCTGTATTTCTAATCCCACTTAATGGAATCTTGAATCTGCATTACTTCTGAAAAATATTCTGGTGAGCCAACATCAATTAAAAGCAAATAATTCAATGATTAAGAATGCCTCTACACAGATTTAGATGTTCTATTGGATTTTCTTAAAGTGGTTTAGACATAGGTGGTTTTCATTTGGATTCTCGATGAGTTTACAACAATAGTTTCAGGATTCCTAACCAGAATATTCTTAGAATCTCCCTTTGATACAATCTTCTTTAGTCCCCTTTATTTGTTTCCTCACACTAGATCCTACCATAGATTTGTCTTTGTACAATATACTTCCTTTGACCCTAACATCATCAATTTTTGTTAGTTTCCTACTTTATTCATCTCAAAGCCGATTGCCAAAATGGTCGAAACCATATCCAATGAATGAAAAAATAAATAAAAATTCTAGCCTTTGCATCAAGTTTGTCTCTAGTTTCGAAATCCATGAGTAGATATGGAAACACAACACTTTTAGTAGCGACATGAACTTGACATGGCAGAATCCGATGCGAAATGCACAAGCAAACAAGAGTTAACGATAAACTAATAGCAGCAAATAAAACTATAGTGAATAGCAAATAAAAAAATCTGCCAGGCATAAGAAAAGTAGACTTTGTTGATATGGAGCTATAGAATGGAGCCAAAGCTGATGTCGTTTTCATGTCCTCATGCTATGGTTGAGAAGATTGCTTGCCTGTACTGGTTTCTGCTCATCTTCGATACGGCAACCGGCCTCAACAAGCTGCCAAGAACTGTCATGTACTGTCACCCAATTAATGGGAATTGCGCATGTTTTAATTTCGTAAACTTCTTGTTGACACCTAAATTTTGGCGATTTAGTCATTTATTTATTGCATAGAAAATTAGGGGTTAATTTTATCCCCGAAAAAAAATATTAATTGCATAGCATATAGATGTAGGTTCATTTATTTTTAATTTACATGTTTTGCATTTGGATCGGTGATGGATGGGTTCGAATTAGTGGTTTTGAGTTTTAACCACGTAGGCCGGATTAAGCCCATGAAGCGAGCAAACTGGCCCAAGCCCGTTTTTTTTTTTAATGATAAAATGTCATCTCGTGAAAATAGAAATTTGAAAATTTTCCGAGATATGATTAATTCAGATAGGGCAAGTGGAAAAACAAATATTGCGTTCAGCAAAACGAATATTGTGTTTGAAAAAAAAGAATCTTCGTGGATATTGGTTTGGAAAAATTAAAAACCTAATCGGTAGCCTATAAATAGGTTTGTTCGCTTAGGGTTTTGGAGGAGGCCACACAATAGAATACACGGCCATTGATAAAAACACATCAAGGGATACACATGTGAGGGAGAAGGTTGGCAAAGCCTCCCCACAATCTATTGATCCCCTTGCCGTCTGTCGACCGTGACGCCTACTATTGCGTCGGTGCTGCCTTGTTTGATGATATCCATCAATGACTTTGCTTGATAGTCAACACTTCCGTGCATCGCATCATGAAGGGGAAGCATCGCGTCGATCCGCTGTACCTCACCAGCTGAGGCCAGACATTGATACATCCGGCCATTGAGAAAAAAACGTGAGGGGGCGCCGGCAATTTAGATTTTCAGAAGACAAACACACGTGAGAATCGAGACGAGAGAGAGAGAAGGCACGAGGGGTGGTCTTCTTCTTCGGTGCTTGACCTACCTCAACCCATGACTTTGCCGTGATCGTCCAATTGGCTTGCTGGTCATCACTCTACGAAGATACTGGATTCGCAAACGTCCAGGCTTGTTGCACTTCATCGTTCTTTGTTCCGAGTGCACCAAGACGCGCCACCTTTGCCAAGCCATTGACCCATGATCGCTGATCCACGTTGATCTTTCACGTGAAGATCATATAAGCCATATAAAAGAGCAACACTTGGAAGAGAAAATCTATGCAAGTGTAGCGGTGGCAAAAAGTACGGTGGGTGCAATTTTGATTGGGGGAGGAATATTAAAAAGAAGGAAAAGGCTCAATTGGATGGTTTAACTTGAAGACCAAAGAAGATCCTGAAAGTCCCTTGGCGAAGATTGATGCCCTACCTCGTCCTCGCGCGACTACCGTAGCAACACGACCGAGTCAATGAGTATTTCTCTTTTGTAGGAGATGCGCTCAGCAAGCTTTAGACGATTTTTGCAGTTTTTTTAAAACAACCAGCGGCCAGCACAAATTCCCACCCGTAGAACCCTACCATGCCGAGCTCGCTGACCCCGATGTCTATCGTAAGCTCGTGAGCCACCGCCGTTGCCGTGCTAACGAATTGCTGCTCAGTGCCCTCCACCATGATGACATAAAGCACCATCGTGACTTACAGCGTCCTCACCGAACCAAGCTAGATAAATATTCTGTTTTGCAGGTTTTGAGCAGAACCAGGAGATATGGAGATCTGCGAACAAAGGACATACTCGTTCAATTGGAAAGGTTGAGTCCACGCGGTCAAACCATCTGCCCACCATAGCATTAAACACGGACTCAAGTCCTACAAGTGATGATCTACGGTCATTACACGTGAGAAAGTCTTCATATTCAGAGGTCAATAGTCAACAAAGATGAGGGCCGCACAATTGATACATCCATGCAATTGAGGGGACCAGATTGAAAGAGAGACTTCCTTTGACAAGGTGCAGAGAGAGAGAGGACGTAAAGAAGGAAAAATTAAAAAAGATGGGATGTCTTCTTCCAGTGGGGATCTTCAAGTGTGAAGCCCAGCGCCTGCAACTTTGACGCCCGTAGTTGTCGATTCATCATCCACCCTTGGCGACCCACCACCATAGCAGCCCTTGTCAAACCAAGCCGGGCTACGTCGAGCCGCCATTGATTAAGCCGGATTTTGGAAAATTCAAAATTAGGTAGTTTTTTTTTTATAATTTTTTATATTATTTTTCTTTACTTGAAATATTCATTGATATAAGATTGAGACTCGATGTGAAAGAGCTCCTCAAATTAGGGATTGACAGTCCAATTTTCGCGCTCGAAATCCGACTCGCAATCGCTTGGAAAATCGCCAATCTGATCTCACGCCCGAGATTCGATTCGTGATTTAATTTAAAATTGACCAACCCGATCTCATGCGCGAGATATGGTTCGTCAATTTTTGATATCAATTTTATCTTGGCTTATCATGGTGTTTGGTTCGATTTTATTTTCATGAAAAAAGAAAAAAAAAAAAAATTTGAATTAGGATTAGGTTTGTTTTTATCTTGCATGATTAGAATAGGGATTTTATTTTGAATCATGAAAAAGAAAAGAAAAAGTGCATTCATTTAGGATGTTAGTTTTTTTTATTCTATTATTATATGAATTACATGTTTAATTTTAATTTCGAATTTCATAAAAAAAAAAAATTAGAATTAAGGCATTCTCTCGCACGTCATTGCATATTAGATAAAATTGCATGTTTAATTTTAGGTCTAGATAGATCTTTAGATGAATTTCATGATAGGTTAGTTATTTTTTTTTTAAATGCATGTTTGGAAGGCATTTAGAATAGATAGCATTTTACTTTAGTTTTCATTTTAGCTAGACTTTTATTTTCTTTAGTGATTTTAATTATGAATTTTCGTTAAAAAAAATAGAAATAAAAATCATGTGCACGTCATGTGAATTAGGTTCATGAAATGCACGTCATTTGGGGATTATTGCTAGAGTCATTTAATTAGAAATTGCCCGTCATTAGAATTAGGTCATTTTGGTTAATTTAGATTGCATATTTAATTATTGCATGTTCATTAAGAAATCATATTTTGGCATGCCATATTATTTCATATTAGATTAAAAGTATTGCATTGCATATGGACTATATTCTCGTTAAAAAGTGAAAGCAAAAATTGAATGATTGCTTATTAATTAGAAATCATATCTAAGATTGTTTATGTGAATTCTAATCTAACACTGCAGATACTTTCGTTGCTATGAGGTAAGTCTTGCAATTTTTTACTTTCTTGAGTGTTAAATTGGTGGTTTACACACCCGCATGAACACCTCACATGTTAGGAAATTAAATTAAAATCAATTCAATTGCCAAACATTTTTTTTAAAAAATGAAAGAGAAAGGTACTGAAATGGCACTAGGAAAGTCTAGTGTAACCAAGTCCCCATATCCAAAGTCTCTGGTTCGTAGAAGTGAAATAATTCTCAAATTATTTTATTTAGGTGTCTAATCGGCCTACCGCAAATTGATTAGTGGCGACTCCCTTTTGCATGATAGATATTTGAACCTAAGTCGCGAGTTGGTATGGGTTTGGGAGAGCCCGAGCTAAGTCTAGGCTTAGCAATCCATTAGCCTAATTTTAGGTGGTATACCCGAAAATTTGGTCTCGACACTTCTTAATTGTTCACTAGAGCAATCTTTGGGGTATTCATGTGACAAAATGCGATGATAAAACTTCATGTCAATGATTCCAAGACCACCCAACCTCTTACCAAATAGAGCACTAGTAGCAAATGTCGGGGAAAAAAGAAAAGAATATTTGTGGAGAAGGCCCAGATAATTTTCCCGCTATTAATTTTGTGAAAATTAAATAGGATATTAAATGAAAGCAGTAAAGATGAATAGTAAATAACACCATAATCTTTAACGTGGAAAACCCTCCAAGGTGAAAGGAAAAACCACGGGACCGTAGTCCACTTCAAACTTCCACTATGATAAATAATGGGATACAACTTCACCCAAAGGTGGATCTCATTGCCTTCATTTGTGGATCCGAACCTCTCACAAGTGGATAACTCACTCAAAGATAACTCTCTTTCTTGGAAGACGAAAACTGTTTCTTCCGCTACTGCTCGATGTTCTTGCTTTTGTATCTTCTTCTCCGTTGAGGAGGACTCCTATTTATAGGAGCATATGCAATCCCAATTGAATTGTACGATATAAAAATCACGTAGATTTATCTCCTAATTTCTCGTGATTTTATAAATATGAGAATATCACTTTGATTTCTTTCCCAATCTCCCTTGATTTTCTAGATGTGCAAGATCACGTTGATTTATCTCCCGATCTCTTTTGATATTTTTTTTCTCCTTTTTTTTTTTCTTTTTACTTTTACACACTCACTACCATACATATTCTATTACATATATACATAATTGCGTTGGCCTCTCCAATTGGGAGTGACCTACTCAATAGCAAAAAATGAAACCGGCGAAGAGCATGCACGTAAATGAGCTTTGTTAGGAATTTTTCTTTATATGGGCGGCCATTAATAGCAAAATTACCTTATGTTAGCTAAAGAAAGACTCACTATATATGAGACATTTTATGATAGTCCATTACAGTTATAGGGGTAATTGTCCGAAAAGTTGTAAACTTTATTGTACAATGGTCAAGTCAATATTAAACTTTTCAATTTTGTCAATTTAGTTATGAACTTTTTGATAATTTGTCAATATAGTCATTCCGGTTGGCTGGAAATCGCTAACATGATAGTCTAGTCAATATCGGCCGTCCTACATGGCCTATTTGCAGTTGACCAGTATTAACTCGAACAATTTTTGCATATAGAGAGGGAGAATTAAATAAGGATCATGCTAGGTTTGATGAATTCACAAGCTTGATGTGCGTTTGACCACTCAAATGCATAGTAGCATACCATGACAACTATATATTCCCTTACCATCTCAGCAAACACATTGTTGGTACAGAGTAATTGCCTGTTTTACACATACTATGTACCTCAATTTCATTCAAATTGATTCCCCTCTAAAAATATTACATAGACTCGGGTTATGGTATACTAACATGATCATAGCTATCGATGGGACTCACTTAGATCAATGGCCATGATCATGATCATCTGCATAGGACCGCCTCATTCTTCGCTGGTGCATCTGAGCACCCTCCCATGTTCATGCGCAGCAGCGAACATGCTTTGAATTGCTATGAACCGCTGATATAAGCTCGTTAATTTTGGACCGATGATAGCAACAGGATCGCCTCTTGACAGGGACAGACTTTTCAGGGATTCTCTTTGCAGGCGATACACAATTGGGCGGGTAGCGGTGTGGAGGTGGTGGAAGAGAGAGAGATGGGGGAGAGCGGCTGCTGAGAATCTATTAAACTGAGATCAAGTTGCTTGACTAAACTTCACCGCAAAATCCAAATAAAAGGACAAATCGAAAAGAAAAACTATAAACTCGTTCCGTACTCGGCTTGATTTTCTATATAAACCGTTCATACACATCTCAATACATATCGTCAAGACCTCGCAACCCAAAGCGTCCAAACATACCTTAGAGAAGACAACGCCTTTTGCCACCGCATACCTCCGGCGTCATCGAATGGCATCGGAACTCGGATACGAGCCGCTGCTCCAGCCGGTGATCGACCCTTCCCGCGCGAGGGAAATAAAAAATAGTATCATGACGACCCACTTTGGCAACTCCATCAAATTTTTAATAGACAAACGGAGGGAAAAAAATGAAAGGGAGCAGTTGTTTAGAACAAGACAGAAGAATCTACTATCGGTCCAGGGATTGAAACCGTGCTGACCCATCGTTAGATAAAAAGTCTTCACAAGAGATGCCTTTTTATGTAAAGACAACATTTAGCATTGAAACACAAATATTAAACATGCTCAGGTGAGAGCATTAGTAGGATGAGCAAGCTCCTAGGAGAGTGCCCATATGTATCTCAAAGGATGAAACCTTGAAGCTTGGTATAGGATGGGTTAAAGTGGACAATATATTGAGTGAGTTAATCTAAAGGTGTCGCAATATAATATTAGAGTGAGATCCTCTCCAGTAGGTGTATGATTAAGAAATAAACCATACAAAAGCTAGTAGGTTCGTAACGATTTGGTCCGATGCGAGCGGGAAGTGTTAGTTGGGGTTAGAGGGCTAGGACAAAGAGTGATTCCTGGTAAGTCTCTAAGATGGCGAATGGAACAAAAATAAACCGAATTGTGCACTTAATAATGAGAGAGCATTCGTGTGTGTGTGTGTGTGTGTGTGTGAATTTTAAATTAACTTATAAAAAGTGTTCTTTGATGTGACAATAATGTTTGGTATTGGAACTCCAATTTTAAGTATGCTTAGGTGAGAGCACTCCCAAGATGGGTGACCTCCTACAAAAATTTCAACTTGTACACTAAAACACAAAATCGTGAGACTCAATATAGCACATGCTGAAATGAATAATATTTCGAGTAAGTCAATCCTAGAGTGTCATAATATGGTATTAAAGAGAAACCCTCTCTCTTAGGTGTATAATTTAGAACAAACCATGAGAAAACTAGTGTATTTGTAATGATTTGATTCGACGAGAACGGGGAGTGTTTGCCAAGGTTAAAGGGCCTGAGTAATAAGTACTTCTTGGCAAGCTTATAGGATGGCGAAGGGACTATGAATGAACTCACCAGGCAAGGAAGAGTGCTCTTGAGAGATGTGAAACTAAAATCAACTCACAAAAGTATTTTTTGACTTAACGATAATCTTTAATATTAAAACCCCAATGTTTGTTTAACGTGTTCAAATGAAAGTACCACTAGGATGAGGGGCCTTTTGGGAAAATGCTCATTCATATGCCAAAGGACAAAATTGTAAAACTTGATATGAGACGGGTTAAAACGGACAATATCTTAAGTGAGTTAATCTAAGAGAGTCACATATAAACTTTCAATAATTCTTGAAGTAGTTTTTTTCAGTTTCGTAAACTACTTGTATATTATTTCGAAAATGACGGTCCACATAGGCCTACTTCTTGCTTAAACATTTTTACAGACTAATGCAGTAACATTACAATAGGTCTTCATATAACCATGACATTTACGACATCACTCGTTTTCATAAAGGTATGCGCTTCGCGTTACTCTACGACTAAAGTTAACGAGAAATATAATTAATATTTAACCATGCTTTCGATCCACCCTTTTGTCATTCGGATTTGACATCTTCAAAGTAAAGCCAGGCAAAAGTACACCTGCATCGAATTGACTCGTCCACACATTATAGCCAATTTGAAGGAAAAAGGAAAAAGTCAAATGTCAGAAAATTAAGTTGACTTGACCACAAAATAATGAACTCAATCCAAACCGTCCAATGCGATATTGCAAGACCCAAAATCCGATACCATCTGAGGAAACTCCATTTCAAGAAATAGTCAAACCGCAAACAATTTAGAGATTTGATTTGACAGTTATTGTCCCCAATTCTATAATTTGCGAATGACTGTCATATAAACAATATATCTATATTCTAGCAAAAGCATATCATATGTTATACAAATTGCGTCCACAATAAATATGAATATTTAATTTATTATAGAGCATAACGAATGCAATTCGAATTGGATTACCTAATAAATACGAATAATTTATTTATTTTGTGTAAAAAATCCCCAAAAATAAAATATATGTGAATTGTAAGCGGGAAAGGTTTGAGAGGGGTCTAACTATTTGGGCGAGCCAAGTTGACAAAAGAGGCATGGGTTCATGAGCAGAGGGCGCGTGTGGTAGTAGTAAATGATTTCATAAAATTCATTCTATTTGACCAAATTAATTTTAAGATTTACTCAAATCCAAAATAGATTAATAATTATATTGTGAAATTTGAGCATAGGATACATCAGATCCTATATATTGTCCATGTAATGCTACCGCTCATTTCATACAGTAGGACCACTTTAATTTATGCAAAAGTGATCTATCATAAGTATCACCTATAATTAAAAGATACATTGACACTGATTCTTGAAATTATGATATTAAATAATATGACAAATTATTGTTCTAAAAATTGAATATGACTTGTATGTTTAAATGTTTATTTGCAATATGTTGTAATTCATTAATGTACTAATTATGTAGACAGAATTAAAATACGTTGTACTATGAAAATTACATTTAGTGATGTATTTCACGTATATGGAGGTGATGCGACAATGTTTCTATACTACAAATTCACGTAGCATTTTTTTTTCTTTGGTCATAAAGTAATGCCTTTCACTCAACCATGGGTAGCGCAGTTAGTGTGAGTTTTCTCCCTTATCGCAGAGGTTGAGGATTCGAACCTCTTGTTGCTAAAGTGTTTGAAGTGGGGGTCTTGGTGTTGGGGTCCTGGGCTAGCCTCCCCCAAGGTTTACATCTGAATAGCGGCTTGTGGCGAGACCAGACGGTGCCACCGAGCACCTGGAGGGTTGTGTGATCCCGAAGGGTGATCTCGGCGGTTCCTTGGTTAACAAAAAAAAAAAAAAAAGAAGTAACAGCTTTCATAGCTAACCTAAAGGTGGATTACAAAAAGTTCCAAAGTCAAGACACGAAATTAACCATAAGGAATGAGGGGGATTAAGGGTGCGTTTGGAAATGTTTTTGAGGAAAGTCTTTAGGAAAATGCAAAGACCTTTGAGTTAAAGGTGTTTTCCAAAATACAAACTGTGTTTGGTAAATTGTAGTTTGAAAGCCTTTTGTGAAGTACCTTTGAGCAAAATGGTATTTGGGGGAATTACATTTACAAAAGACTTTGGTGATTAATAAAAAAATTATAAAATAAAAATAAAAGAGTTCACCGGCGAGGCGGGTGGTTGTCGGGTGGCCTTAGGTAGCCCCGGAGATGATCGGCGAGGGCTGCTTAGGGTCGGGCGACCTCTGGCGAGGGTCGCTTAGGGCGGGCGACCCCCGGTGGCCCTTCATGGAGGTCGCCCGACCCAGATCTGGGTCCGCCGAAGGTTGCAAGACCTCGCGGCGACTGGCACGACCCAGATTTGGTCGCCGGAGGTCGTGTGACCTTGCAGCGACTAGATGCGGGTCGCGCCCGAGGTCACGCGGCAACTAGATCCGGGTCGCGCCGAGGTCGCGCGACCTCGCCGCGACCAGATCCGGTCGTCGGAGGTCGCGCGACCTCGTAGCGACTAGATCTAGATCGCGCCGGTTGCCGCGAGGTCGCACGACCTTCGGTGACCCGGATCGGGTCGCGCCTGAGGTCGCGCGACCTAGAGCTAGGTCGCGGCGACGCGACTCGCGGGCGGTCCCGAGACTCACGAGTGATCGTCGCGACTCGCCAAGGTCGCGCAACTGGTCGGTGACGATTGCCGTGACCTTGCCGACCTTAGCCATGACCTCACTGGCCTCTCGAGCTCGTCTCTAATCAGCGCGACCTTTAGAGAAGAAGATGAACAATAAACATGAACGTGTGACATGAGGCATTCCGAGAATGCTGAAAGCCCAAGGCAGCCTAGGACCTGCCTTGGGCTTTCAGCCTTGCAAATGTCAGCTTTGCCTTAATGCCCCTTGGAAAGTAGTTCCCAAACACCTCCTAACAACCCAGTTTAGTGGGAGGGTACTTTTTCGATAGGCCTTGGTAGCTCAATTTGCAGCTTCATTTGTGTCTCTTGGCTCATACTTCAAATAAACGCCTCCTAGTTGGGCCAAAATGAACGGCAATCCTATATAATGGGCCGAGAGGCCCATGGAGTCTCCGTGTGGCCTATAATGCAGTTCACCATTGATAAGTCTACGCACATGTTAGTTCTAAGTGCTTATTCAGTTCATGTTTCATGCTTTTGCTTCAGCCATAACGGAGCTTCTCTAACTGTTGGGGTTTCAGCAGCAAATGCAGAAGGAGCGTAGATCTGTCTTGCAAAACCGTCTATGAGAATTCCTACGTTATTTCTCCAAATTCTCGCAACCAATCCTTCCATAGAGGAGAAACACCAAGAATTGTCCACGTTGATCTTCATTGAGGTCAGTAGCGTCCGGCCTTCTTCCTCTGTTCCAGATTTGGTGTCTTCAGCAAATTTTTATTTGTTGCAGATCCATTTTTCGAAAAGATTGGTCATGAAGATGGCATCTTCTATGATTACACTTGGGTTGGGCCTTCGTGCTTTGAAGACCATGGTGTTTCGTGCCTTCCATATCAGCCAAAAGGCTCCTGCAAACATGGATTTTGTCTGGGGACAAGCACTGGAGGTAAGAAACTCATGTACCCATTTGTCGATTCGTGTAATGTTTGTCGGGGAAGTATCGACTCCAATCCTGGGATCTGACTAGATCTGCTATGTCCAGGGGCATAAAGTGAAAACGTGTTCGGTTGATTCTGGATCTTGGTCACATAGAGAGCATATCGGATTAGGTAACATATTTCTCCGATATAGATTTTTCTTTGTAGGGAGAGCACTGCTACATACACTCCACAAAAGGAACTTGACTTTAGGGTAGGTTTGTAGTTTCCACATTTCAGTCCACAGTCTATTGGGGGTTTGGTAAGACGTCGACAGTTGATCCTCCCTATCGGACTTGCCCATATTGCGGATTTTGTTATATGCACTCTTCACCTTATAAGAGCCTGAATTATTTGCTGTCCATAGAAGCTTGTCTGCCCAAGTGTTAAAGGAGTAGCTAATATTTCTTTTATGATTCTTCCCTCAAAGATTTCATTTAGTAATTGAGAATCCCATTCACCTGAGTTATGATTTATCAAGTCAGCTACAAACTGAGGGTCATTATGATTTGCTAGACCTCCAATTTTGCTCGAAAGTAGCCACCTGTCTTCTCTGATTCTAATACTTTTACCATTACCCACTTCCCATTTGATGTCTGGTTGGATTATATCTCTTCCTATTAATAAACTTTCCCAACCCCAAGAAGGCCGAGAAGTTTTGTTTGCATTCCAAAAATCTCCTCTTGGAAAATAAATACCCTTTAGAACTCTGCACCATAAAGCATCCGGGCCTTGAGTAAACCTCCAAGCTTTTTCTCCAACATAGCTTAGTTAAAATCAACAAGATCTCTAAAACCTAGACCCCCACGATCCTTCATAGTTTTTAGGAGATCCCATCTTTTTAGTGAAAACCTCCGTTGGTTGCATTTTGTTTCCACCAAAAGGAGGAGATTCTTTGTTCGATTGCTTGGCAAATGGAGATAGGAACCTTGAAAATTGACATAGCGTATTGTGGTAGTGCTTGGATAACCATTTTAACCAGGACCTCCTTCCCCGCCTTTGAAATCAGCTTCTTTTTCCACTATTCTAATTTTTTGTCAACTTTGGCTAGAATCTAGGAGAATATTTACTTTTTTGTTTGACCCTAGTCTGGATTTATGCCTAGGTATTTTCCCGTTTTCCGATAATTGGGACCGTTAGTTTAGTTGCTAGATTCAACTTGAGGCTCGGAGGACACTTTCTCCTAAAGAAAATACCTAACTTGTTGAGGTTAATTGATTGTCCCGACGCATAGCAATACCGGTGCAAAATATTTGCTAAATTTTAAGCTTCTTTGATTGTCTCATCCAAAAAAATATGGCGTCATCAGCAAAAGAAGGTGTGCAAGCGTAGGATAGTATGTATTTATTCGAATTCCCTTTATACTTTCATTTGTTATAGCCTTAGACATTAGGGAAGATAAGACAGTAGCCATGATAATAAATAGGTAAGGAGATACTGGGTCTTCTTGCCTAATGCCTCGGGCTTGATAAAAGTATTCACAAGATTCCCCAATAACTTTGACACTAAAAGAAACCGAGGAGATGCATTGCTTGACCTGAGAGACCTATTTATCACTAAACCCCATTTCCAACATGTGGTCACATAAAAAGTCTCATTTAACTCTATCATAGGCTTTTAGCATATCAAATGCAAGGATCATATGAAATTTCCGCTTTCTCTTTCTCACCCTTTTTTGATGTAGAACCTCTTGAATTATAATAATTTTGTCTTGGATTTGTCAACCCTCAACAAAAGCGCTTTGCTCAGGAGATAATTTCTAGAATTCAAATTTTTAGTCTATTGGCCATTACCTTTGCAATGATTTTGTAATTAAAATTACAAAGGCTAATAGGTCTATATTGGAAAATGCTCTGGGGGTTGGTTACTTTGGGAACAAGAGTTATATGGGTCTTATGGATTTTTGGATCAAACATACCTTGGTTGAAAAAAATTTTCTAGCAATCTGAAGATATCCTCATGGATCGCTGGCTAGTTACTTTGGTAGAATAATCCATTAAGTCCATCTGGTCCGATGCTTTTGTAGCTCCCATTTGAAAAATGGCTTTCCTAATTTCTTCCCTTGTAATATGCCTTTCTAAAGATTCATTCATTTCCTTAGTGACTATTTGTGAGCATTGATCTAGAACTGGCTAATAGTACCTATTGCCCACCAAAGTATATAGTGATCGATAGAAGTTTGTAATGTGTTGCTTAAGGGTTGATGGATCCTGACTCCAATTATTATCATCAAGTCGTAGCATAGAAATTTTGTTTCGTTGTCTTTTACGGATCATGGCGGCATGAAAATATTTCTTGTTTTTATCTCCCCATTTCATCCAATTAATCCTAGATCTCATACCCCATTTCATTTCTTCTTGCCTCCATAAGCCTTCGATTTGCTTAACAATTTCCTTATACTCCTCCTTTCCTGAAGTCCTTTATGCATTATTTGTAATCTCATTAAGGTTTTCCTTGAGTGAAACAATTTGTTGGGACGCATTTTTAAAACTCTTTCTGCTTCACCTCCCTAATTTAGCCACTACCTTCCTTGTTTTGCTCATAATATCTAGTGGATTACCTCTCTCAGCCCTCCAAGTCTTTTTAACCACTTCTTTGCACTTGGTATTCTCTAACTAGTACACTTCAAATATGAAAGCCTTTTGCCTTTTTTGCCCTACTGAATCCAATGAGGGGATTATGGGGCTATGATCCGGTCCAATAGTTGGTAGTGCAAAAGCCTCCACGTTGGGGAATAATACTCACCATTCTAGGTTACAAAGAAACCTATCAAGTCTCTTTTTAACCGGCTCATCACCTTCCTGATTGTTTGTCTATGTGGAAGTACATCTCTTGCTCTCAACATCCATTAAAGAACATTAATTCCAAAACTCCCAAAACGCCACAACCCTATACCGATCTGCCTCACGTCTTCCAACCCTTTCCCACTCATATAGAACTTCACTGAAATCTCCTATACATATCCACATGAGATTGTTTGATCGATTAATTGAGCGCAAGGTTTGCCATAATCTTAACCTTTCTTGAAAGTTAGTAGAAGCATGGAGAAACGATATCCTCATAGCTATTCCACTGTTTATATCCTTACACATAGCATCAATAATTTCCCCAGAGCTAAATTCAACTTCCACTTTCACCTCCTCATCCCAAATTAAAATTAGTCCACCCCAAATCTAGGATGGACAATAACAGAATAATCATATTGAAGACATTTTCTTACCCGATCAATCATAGATTCTTAATTCTTGGTTTCCATGAGGAAAACGAAATTGGGCCTAGCACGAGCCACTAAGGCTTGAAGGTGCTCTACTTGTCGGGAGAGTGTCCAACTCTTGACAGTTCTAGCACAAAAGCTTCATGTATACCGAGGTGACTTATTAGGGCTAGACACCAAAACTCGTTCATAGAACTCTTCCCACACTCGAATTGGGGTATTCAAGAGAGTCTCCTCATCAAGTAAGTTGGCTGATGATCCTCGCTTCCCATATGGAGAGAAATGTTTCTGTTTTTTGGCTGCTGGGGTTTTGTGTCCTGCCTTTTTTTTTTTGACATCCCTGCACCCTTCTCATGCTCCACCAAGTGTGGAACTAGCATATGATTTTGTTGTGCTCTTTCCCCTTGACTTGGGGACATGTATTCAATCATTCTTGCATCTACAACTGACTCATTTACTATAGGATTGTATACTTCCAGGGCCTTATCTCGATTCCCTGTATTCTCTTTGCATAAGTTCCCATCAACAGGGGGTGTTTTAGGTACAGCTTCCTCTTCCTTAAGAGATAGGTCAATTTTTCCAAAGAAAGTCTTACAACACGGACTAAATTCTCTCAGGAACCATATCTACCAGGTTTTTCTTGGGCTAATCCGGTGTCCTCATAAGGTATCTTCGGGCAAAACTTGGCATAATGTCCTATAGATCCACATGAATAGCAATAGTGTGGTAGCCTCTCATAATTAAAATCAATCCACCATTTCCTTTCTCCTAGGTTAATAATTGTACTTGTTTTCAGAGGACTTGACAGGTTGAGTCTGATTTTCGCTTTGCCGATTTTGCACAAGCCACTTTTCCAAGCTTCAACTTTCACCATCTCCACTTTGCCCAACTTCAAGGCAATATGCTGAATTGAATTCTCTGTTAACCCAAGCTTGAGGGAGCCCCAAAAGTGTATCCAAAGTGCATAGTGTGTAAACTCATAGCAATGCTTTGGAACCTTGGGATCTCCTTCTTTCAAGACAAGTAGGTTTCTTGCGAACGACCAAGGGCCAGATTCTAACACTATTCTTTTCCTCTACCGAATTGAACATGAAGAGGAAAATGCCAGGTTTGATCATCTCACATTTTACTGACTCAAACTTCCACGCTTTCTTCATGGTAGTACAAACTGCTTGAAAATTAACATTTGGTTTAGAGAAAAGTTTCCCATAGAGGATAAGTTCACTTTCCTGCTTTTCCTTCTCAGGAATTTCTGCATCCAGCTTTGTGACGTCTTCTGCTGACCGTAAGTCTCCCATACTTCTGCATAGTGCCGCCATCCTGAGATGGTTCTCGTAATCACCTTCCATATTGTACCGAATACAACTCTAATTAGGTGTTTAATAATGGATGATGTATTTGGGGATGATGAATGGAGTATTCAACTGAGGAGGGTGAGCGACTTTTTGGGTAACGGTACTTTTGGGGATATGGAGTGAGGGAAGCCCTAAAAGGTAGTATTGCGATTGAAATCAGTTAATACTAGGAGGGGGATATCAGCATATGCTGGAATGATCGTTTTTGCCGGGTGGGTCTACGATGGGGATGAGGCTCTAGCAGGGTGCAGCTGCGCTGGCTCCATCGTTGAGAGTATGCTCCGCTCTCTTGTTTACAGTGGCCACCGGGATGTCCCTTGTCATGAGCAAAATCCAACGCTCGCAGCTGGCTGAAGAGCAACGAAATGCCTCAAGGTTGTTTAAGCAGCTCCAGAGCGAGATCAAGTCGATGCTCATGCTCCAATCCCCGACTGAGTCGGCCGTGAAGGAGATGACGGAGAAGGTGCCAGCCCTTGATAGGGCTTATCCACTATCTCTGCTTGGAGCAATGCTTGAGAAGTTCCCCGTGAAATTGGAGCCCGCCGCATGGCGGCCTAGGTTTCCAATAACCGCCGCCAATCCCAAAGGGGGAAAACCGTTGCAAGAACACAGTGAAATGGATGGAGAGAGGACCTAGAAGTGGAGATGAGAGCCATCGTCCAAGTCCTCAAGAGCAAAGACAAGCAAGACTACTTGAGGCTTGGGAATTTGGCGCCAAAATTGAATAAGATGTTGGCGGTTTCTGCTCCTTCGCTAACTGGCATTGCTGCGGCTGGCTCGGCCTTCGGTGGCTCGACAGCCATGGTGGCAGCCATCACCGGGGTGATGGCCGTGATCATCAACCGTTTTGAGCATGGAGGCCAAGTCGGCATGGTCGTGGAGATGTACAGAAACTGTGCGGGGTACTTCAAGCTCATGGAAGAGACTATCGAAGCGACACTCGAAGAGAGAGACTATAGCAAGAGAGAGAATGGAGAGATGTTCGAGATGAAGGTGGCGATGAAGCTGGGACGGAGATTGTCAGAGCTCCGAGATTTGGGAAGAAAATCATTGGCTTCTTGTATAAGGGACTGAGGTTGATGAGTTTGGAAGCAAGCTTTTCTGAACTCCTTTCGAACACAGGTATACAACTGTGTATATACGATACGTGTACAATGAGGCTCATTAACATGATTCTTTCATTCTTTATTTCTTGGTGCATAATTTGTATCGATTAATTCCACAAAAGAATTAATTAAAAGCATTAATTGATATACGGGTCTGATTTTTTAGTTGGCACAAATGATCAAATCTTAATTAAATACTCAGGTAAATATAAAATATGCTCCTAGTCTGGTTTCAACCCATATAAGAATTCCACATCTTATCTAATGTTGCACTTCGTAAATAAAAATTTAGTTAGTCTATTTTCTTACTAAACGATGAAGCATTTTTATAAGCCATACTTTTAATTTTCACAAAGGTAAGATTTGTAAAGAAAAACGAAGGGCAATGCGCCATACCTTTTTCTCGATGTGGGCGCAATCAAATGGTTGAATTCTTATATGTCGTCTACTGCACAAACGGTCTCCATGCGTTTTTTATAAGCCATGATTCGCAAATCAGTGAGTCCTACACTTTGCTTATTTTTTCTTAGTTTTTGGTTCTATTTTGATGTCGTCATTTTCTTCATTAAGTGGAACGTATTTAAACACTAGAAATGCTTTCATTCTCCCAAGTGTATAGAATTGTATTAGCGATTCATGAAACACAGATATTTGCACTATGGTGTGCAGAAGAAAGTGCATGCGCCTGGAATCTGGTTTTTGATGGATGAGGCACGTGTTCCACTTGAGGAACAGTGGACTACTGTTGCTTGAGCGCTTGAGTTAATACTTTATAAAATGACAGGAATTAGAGCATTGCAGGACATGTTGCTGCTGATGGTGGTTGAGAGGCAATTATGCGAAAAAGAAGATGTTGGAAGAGTAACTTTACAATTCTCACTGTTATAGTGCCAGTCATTTGAGTTAATTTTTCACACATGCTTGCTCAAGTGGGTTTCTAGAAATAGAGCTGGTGTGGACGCTATTATGGTATTGGAAGACGAAAATGCTGGATTAGAAAGAATTTGGGAAAAGTGCCATAAAAGTCCTAAACCTTTTAACTTTGTGCCGATTTAGTCCTTAACCTTTTTATGTTGTGCCAATTCAATCATTTCTTGCCAATTTTGGCCGGATTTTGCTAACTGGACGCCGGTCGGGCGACGTGGCTTGATCGGCGCCGACTTGTACAAATTTTAATAATATTTTAATATTTTTGAATTTTTCTTATTTATTTATTTTTTTTTTTTTTTTTTTTTTTTTTTTTTTTCTTCTCATCTTCTTCCTCTAGCCGTCACCGAAGCTCGGCGAATGGCCGAGGCGACGGTCGGCAAGGTCGAGGTCGACCTTGCCGGCCACCTCGCCAATGGCCGCGAGGCCGCCCCCTGGCGGCGAGGCTCGCCCTCGCCGGATCCGGGCGAGGGTCGAGCCTCACCCATGGCCGACGAGGGCGAGCCCCGCGTGAGGAGGCGGCCTCGAGCTGGCCTCACGCCGAGCTGGCGGGGCTCGCCCTCGCCGGCCATGGGCGAGGCTCAACCTCGCCCGGATCCGGCGAGGGCGAGCCTCGTCGCCAGGCCTCGAGGGAGCCTCGCGCCGAGCGGGCGAGGCTCGGCGGCCACGGCAAGGTGGAGGTCGAGGTCGACCTCGACCTCGTCGGCCGTCGCCTCTAGCCGGTTGTCGAGCTCCGGCGATTAGCTAGAGGAAGAAGATGAGAAGAAAAAAAAAAAAGAAAAAGAAAAAAAAAAAAAAAAAAAAAAAGAAAAAAACAAATAAATAAATAATTCAAAAATATTAAAATATTATTAAAATTTGTACATGTCAGCCGGCCGGCGTCTGGCCGTGTCAAGCAAAATCCAGCCAAAATTAGCCGGAAAGGACTGAATTGGCACAACATAAAAAGGTTTAGGATTAAATCGGCACCTCAAAGCACAAAGCCAAAAGGTTTAGGACTTTTTTAGCACTTTTCCCGAAAGAATTTTATATCTTGATCGTATTCTAAGGGTGTTTTTGTGGAAGAAAACATCTTGGGAATTTTCTTTAGAGTCCGAGCAAAATCCGAGAGAGAGTTGAAGTTTTCGATGTATTATTCGTGGAATTTGCTCGAAAAAGATTTTTGATTTAGTATTTTACAGTGTCTTATTTTAAAATGTTAATAAAGCTTGGTTTCTATTTTTGGTTTCTATTTGAAATGAGATAGATACAACGTGTGTTAGGGCATAGTAATCCGGTTGACTTCGTTGCGTTGATAGGACGGATTAAAAGAATGGAACCTTGCAGAGAATTTTTGCTTGGGTACTCTTGACAGTAAGTGTATCCAATTAGTCTTGCAAATTCAGGAAGGCCGCGGTTGGCTTGGTTGCGAAGATAGGACGAGTTAAAAATTTGTAATTTCTTTTAGAATATTTAAGACTTTTTCTTTTTTGTTTTTTGTTTCTTTTGTTTCTTTTTTTTTTTTTGCCCCAACTTTGGGTTGGCAAAGGTCGGCAAGCGAGGGCCAATGACCCCTGCTTGGCTGGTTTGGGCAAGGTTGTTGTGGCCCTCGCTGGTCATAGGTGGTAAAAAAAAACCAAAAAAATAGAAATATTTAAAAAAATTATAAAAATTATCCACGTTAATGCACAGCAGGAGGGTAAGCATCAACATTAGTAATTTCCAACCAAATTAGGTACTTGAATTTCTAGATATGTCATGGACCGTTCGGTTTTCTTGATTTATTTTTGGGGCCATAAATCTGCTTAATCGAGTGGTGGGAGTGCTAAATGAGCCAAAAAAAAAAAAAAAAACAAAAAAAAACAAAACAAAACAAACAAACAAAAAGGAGCCTTGGTGTACTTTAATTAACAACTGCATAAATTAAAAATTCGAACTCCTGTGCTTCTTTTTTCTTCTTAATCACATTGCTCCGGTGTATATAATTGATATCGACCTACCAATTTATGAATTTCGATATAGCTCTCAAATAAACCAGCAGCCGACGTTTGGAGCTCCCATAAAACTCGAGACATTCAGCAACAAGAAAACCTTGAAACATCGTATTTACTGAAAATTCGAAAAGAAAAAAAAAAAGTGACGAATGCATTTTCCCTAAAGAATTTTATTTTCTGGGAGTTGTAATAAAATAAGAATCGAGAAAGAACCCCTGCAAAAAGCCCTCAAGAAAGAAGGCTGAAAAATATTAATTGTGGAAAATTGGAGACACCCCATTGTACGAAGGCCCCATCCCGAAAGTCGCTTCCTTTTGTGCCCACAAAAATCTTCAATAAATAGATAAATAATGTCACACCCCAAGGCCATAAAAAATTTAGATGACACGGCCGTCTTTCCACTCAAACTACCAAAATCCAACACCCAAAAAGTGCCCCATTGATATCGCTCTCATACTTATCGCTAGCTAAAAAATTGAAAAAGATTGGAAAGTAGAGAGATAAGTAACCATAACTCAGTGAATAGTACATCTCTTTTAAATGAATCAAGCATTCACTATGTAACTTTACAAACACGATATCACTATTTATCACTCCCAAAGCTAGAGTCCTATATATGCAAAATATCAAAAACAGATAATATCTTTCCAACAAACTTTTTATGTATAAATCAATGATAATATCAATTCATATTAACAAATAAATTATCAATAATCTATTCTACTTAATCTCATTTAACCACACGTTGATGGTCTATTCCATCGATTAATTTCAAATCGCGCGTCAACGGTCCACCTCATTGACCAAATTTATACTTAAATATTTAGTCATGGTCACATATAACACCCATACAAAAATTTCCCTTGGTTAGGTCTTCACTTATTATTGACTAATGGCTCGGCCCATAAGGATATTCTAAACTAGTATGCGCATACTCACAAGCTCTTCAATGGGCTCACAACAATATTGAGCACCGCCACAAACTCACGACAGTATCCTCCAAAATTCACAAGCTAATACGGAATCAATATCACAAAACGGTTTCACCAACCAAACATATAATCTTTCTCAATACATATCATCTGCTCGAAATACTTTTTCTTAAAGCATTTTTCAAATAATTTCGAACTCATTTCATAAACCAGTTTGCAAAGCCATATATATATTTACAATACCTTTCATAACACGTTTTTCAAACCATTTTTAAATAACCGAAATGTAATAAATGTCCGATTCAAATTTTATATAATAAAGGTGCTTATTCATAACTCACAATATATTAAATCTTTATCATTTAGAAGACATGGGTTTACAAATTCTTAGAAAAGATAGTACCACTCACTTGAGAACATTTACGTTCAATCGACAAAGATTACTCGAACCGTCAAATTTGTAATCCTATCAAGTAAGCAAGAAAGAACATTAAAATCAAATAAAACATTACCTCAATTGCGGCTTGACTAAACTACACTTATTCCTTGATAAAACGATACCTACGAGCTAAAAAATCTCATAACCAAGGCGATTATTAAAGCCATCTGCAGCGTGGAACTTGAGCATGGAATTTGAGTGCAAAACTTTGTCATGTCAAAACTTTTTTCACGAAATCCTGTTTGAGACGTACTTATAATCAAAAGAAAATCCTTTCAACATACTACAAGAATCCTAACTTTACCATTCCAAAATCAAGCCAAAAACCAATAAAATATAGCCTCGAAGTTGCTGGATATGCAATGTTCATCATACGTGAGAAACTTTAAAGTTTTCTTTTGGGCAAACCATAAACTCAAATTGAGATCCGTAAAATGCTATAATTTTAAAACAAAATTACTATTTTTATATATACACACAACTCAACAACTTAATAATCGAATTTTGTGGCTCACATCTTACATAATTCCAAATTTCAAGCCCTAAATTCAAAACTACTGCAATTGAATGAATGAGGGACACAAATACTTATTGAGCGTTGTAATACGGTGTTGAGTCGGCTTTGAGGTCCGCGTGGCTAGTACCCCTTCTTTTTTTCTTCTTCCTTCTTCTTCTTTCCATCTCCCACCCTTTTCTTTTCTTTTCCCTGTTCTGCCCGAGCTCTCCCTCTTTAAAAAAGAAGATGAGCGTCCCCGTGTTGACTGGTTCAAATCTTCCTTTTATTTTTTCTATTTTCTCTTTTTGACTTTTCAAACCCATATATCACAGACAAATGAAATGAAAATTGCTAGATCATTTTGACCCAAGAATTTCTTGAATCAACCGCCAAACCAAGATTCTCTTGCGTCCCCCTTGACCTTCTTGATCCTCAACACCTCTTCAAAATGGAGAGCAAGCGCCATATCATCGATATCCACGATAAGCCAGCGTTCCAGAAGCAAAAACGTCAAGCAGAAAGCTCCCTGGAACCAGCGTCCTTGGAGCTTCAATGGTTCCCGAAGCCGGTGCGCCCTGTGATGGTCATACGCAGGTCTCTGCGCAAACGACGTCCCCTTCACAAACGGCTGGTGATGGCTAAACGATTTCACCCACTGCTGATATGCTTCATAGGAGAGACGCCGAAGTCGAGTGTAGTGAGAAACTGACAATGGACTGTTCCTGTTCAAACCATCCACAGCTACAACTTGTGAGTGGGCTATTGAGAATGGTCCTTGGCAATTCGTCCATCTTCCTGAGTCAAAAGAGTCTAGATACTGATACTTCCGGTACCCCTATCAAGTTATTCTAAGTTCCTCTAGTTCTTATGTCTTTGGAGGGACTCAGTTATACTTCACATGCCATTAAGTACTCCTCTGCAGGCATAAAACTAGCTCCTTTTTCATCTGCAAGTTCTTGGAACATGATTAGAGTGAGAAAGCAGAAGGTTGATCGGCATAAGTTGGCGTCGTGCCATCCCATTTTCCTGAGTCAAAGTATCTTGATACTGATACTTCTCGTACTCCTATGTGGGTCAAGCTACTTTAATTTCCTCTAGTTCTTAATGTGTTTGAAGGGACTCGGTTATGTTTAACATGCTATTAAATACCCCTTTACAGGCACGAAAACTGGCTTCTTTTCATCCGCAAGTTCTTGGAACATCATCAGAGTGAGAAAGCAGAAGGCTAATCGGCATAAGTTAGCGTCATTTCATCCCATTTTTCTGAGTCAAAGAGTCTTGATATTGATACTTCTCGTACCCCTCTCTGGGTTAAGTTACTCAACGTTCCTCTAGTTCCTCTAGTCCTTACTCGGTTATATTTCACATGCCATTAAGTACTCCTTTGAGGCACGAAAACTGGCTTCTTTTCATCTGCAAGTCGTTGGAACATGATCATAGTGAGAAAGCAGAAGGCTAATCGGCATAAGTTGGCGTTGTTCCATCCCAGCGTGCCAAGGTTTGGCTCCATGATTTTGATGAGCATGCTTGATGAGCTGCAGACCATGCACAGGATCAGAACGTGGAAATATGTCCAAGATCTCTTGTTTTTGTGTGGTTTAGCTGCTGAATCGAGACTTTATAGAACCTAGAACATATGTTTACATGATATTGCTATTATCTATCGTACATGATAGTGAAATAATTATAAGTAGTGATAAAAGTATAGATTATTGGATTGACATGCAATAAGAAAAAATTTTCATTCCCAATCTTTTAATAAGGTGTTCTATGTTGGTGGAAGTGCCTTGTCTCATATAAAATAAATGGGAGTGTGTAGGCCAATTGAAGTCTTCAATTCTTACGAATGAAAACGATGGGCTTAGTGGGCTGGACCCTAATAGACCCACTTTCGAGTGCACGAAGATCAAATTTGGCACTACTCAACAATCATTATTTTTTATTTATTAAATTTGAATTTATAATTATTAAATAACCTTTGTGTCCTATTGAAATAGTGTGATTTGTTCTTGATAGAATTACCATTATTTGTTTGTTATTTAATTTTGCATTTTATTTTTTCTACCTATTAGTTATTAGGTGCTCTTACAACTTTGGAAATGTTGTATTTTTTCAAACGTTAGTTTTTAGAAGTTATAGAATTCGGAAGAAAAATTGTTATTTATTATTTTTTAATCCGAATTTTCACTTTTTCTTTTGAGAAAGTATCTATTTACAATGCAATCTTTCTCGCAGGATTGCATCTATTCTTAAAGACTGATATAAATTTGTCATTTTCCATCTCACATTTTTTTCTTGTCAATTTTTCTTTCTAAAAGTACAGCTTTTATTTGAATTTTTGGAGAAATGCCAGAATTATCATCTAGTATTCTTATTAAGATTTTATTATATCTTGGAGGATTTTTGCCATTAACCTTTAGTAACATTGTGGAGCCAATAATTCTTTAAAGACAGTGTATTTTCACATCTCAAAGTCATTCCGTTATTCCCCAATCGAAATTTTACGAACATTCTAATTATTGTAATCAGAGGGCCCTTAATGGACCCATATATGAGCTGGCCCAATTTCTGCTGATCCTAAAGTGTTTGGTAGGCTAGACACGTCCCTAGGCCTGCCTTGGGCCGGTGTCTTTTGACTAATCTTTGTCCCATTATCAAAGTGTTTTTTTTTTTTGTCAATAGAAGAAATTCACAAATGCTCACTCGAATCCTTGAATTCAATCGTCGATTTGCAGGGGAGAAAGTTACTGAGACGAAAGCAATGAAAAGTGACATAATCATATCATGTTGAATGGTAGACGATGACCATGACATGGACGAAGCCTTCCTTGAGCAATGCTAAGCTAGTTGTTAAACATATCGTGAAATTAATTCAAAAAATATAATAACAATTACACGTGTCATGATCATGATATAACAACGATAGTTTGAAAGTGCAAATTTCTTTCCCCTTTCATGTTTGCCATCATGACATGCATACAATTTAATAGTTTTGACAATAAAAGAAAATGTTAAATTATATTTCGAATATGAGTTTATAAAGTAAAAACCCTAAGAAAATTGCGTGCGTCGTTGAGCCTGAGATCTCCAAAGCTCACCAGCTCGGGCTTATCATGATCAGCGGTTGGGTAACGGTGTGGAGGTGGTGGAAGAAATGGGAGAGAGCGGCTGCTGAGCAATGCGGTCGAGCTCGAACGGCAGGTGTCAGATCGCCGGCAGCATATCTTGGAACTCGGTGTATCTCACATGCATATGATCTCGACATTTAAAATCAAAATAACTTGGATCATCAAAGAAAAAGAAAGGAGCAGAAACAAAAGCAAGCAATTGTCTTGTCATCATGATTCGACATGAAATGAAAGGGGCGGTAATACTCAACGAAGGGCGGGAGGATCTCCTCCCGTGCGAAACGTCCATTTCCATTTGCCCTGCCCTCGGCATATATTCTTGAAAATCTATTAAACTGAGATCAAGTTGCTTGACTAAACTTCACCGAAAAATCCAAATAAAAGGACAAGTCCAAAAGAAAAACTATAAACTCGTTCCGTGCTCGACTTGATTTTCTACATAAACATTCCAAACACATCTCAACATATATCGTCAAGACCTCACAACCCAAAGCGTCCAAACATACCTTAGAGGAGACAACGCCTTTCGCCACCGCATACCTCCGGCGTCGTCGAATGGCATCGGAGATCGAATACGAGCCGCCGCTCCAGCCGGTGATTGACCCTTCCCGCGGGAGAACCCCCGAGCACCACCTTGTCCCCGTCGCCAAGGCGTTCAAGTCGTCCATCCTGACCCGACTCCACGCCGGCTACTTCCGCATCAGCCTCTCCCTCGCATGCCAGGCCTTGCTGTGGAAGATCCTCCGCCGCCCGTCGCCGACGCCCGACGACTCGCTACCCCTCGAGCATCTCTCTCATGTGATCCCTCACATGACGTTCGTGATCTTCTGGGGCTTCGCTCTGCTGGTCCAGATCTCCCTATCGTTCCTCTATATTCTCCGGTGTTTCTTTCACTTTGGCCTGGTGAGGGCGGAGTTCCAGCACCACGTCGGAGTGAACTACCTGTTCGCGCCGTGGATAGCGTGGTTCGTGCTGCTCCAGGCGGCCGACTTCACGTCGGACCTGCCGAAGACGACGTTGTACCTGGTCCTCTGGTGGGCCTTCGCGGTCCCCGTGATCCTGCTCGACGTAAAGGTCTACGGGCAGTGGTTCACGACCGAGAGGCGGTTCCTCTCGATGGTGGCCAACCCGACGAGCCAACTCTCGGTGGTGGGGAACCTGGTGGGCGCGCGGGCCGCGGCCGAGATGGGGTGGCGCGAGACCGCGGTCTGCATGTTCTCGCTGGGGATGGCGCATTACCTGGTGCTGTTCGTCACCTTGTACCAGCGGTTGTCCGGCGGGGACAAGCTGCCGGCGATGCTGAGGCCGGTCTTCTTCCTGTTCTTTGCCGCGCCGAGCAAGGCGAGCGTCGCCTGGAAGTCCATCGCCGGAGAGTTCGACATCGGGTCGAAGATGCTCTTCTTCCTCTCCCTCTTTCTGTTCACCTCTCTGGTAATCAGCACTTACCTCCCCTTCGTCTCTCTACTTGATACGCAAATCTTTCATGCTGCAGCAACAGGCTCATTTGCAACCAATCAAAGTACAGAAAAATCTGTGCAGGGTTGCTGATCTCTCGAGTTTCGATGTAGTTGGTGTCGGGGTACGTCTAGGTTAAATTCATTATTTATATGGAGTTTCATAAGATAATATCTTCAATCGACTAGTATCATGACTAAGCTTTGAAGAGGTGATCTGGCGAAAGTTCTCCCAAACCATTTCTCCAAAATACTTATAACTTGGTAGATTACAATAATAGATTGTATCATAACGACTAACTTTTCTAATCCATCAAATTTTTAATAAACAAACGGAAGGACATAAGTAAAAAACGAAAGGGAGCTATCCTATAGAACGAGACATGAGAATTTGGTATCGATCCGGGACCGAAATCTTGCCGACCCATCATTAGATAAAGTCTAAATATTTACCCAAAATCTTCCAGGTTGTAGTAGAAGATGCTTATGCAAGCAAATTTTTCCCGAAAATTGAAGTGGTGCGCATTTGATGTCGAAGTGGACAAACTTAGTCATCGAGCTCAACCAATCTCTCCTTTCTTTGGACGAGGAAATTTCATGACTTGGAGTGACTAGGAAAACATGTGGTACATATTTTTCTATGATGTTTCTTTAGCAACCTTTTCTTTCCACTCTCTCTTGTCCCCTTCATCAGATTCGTCCGTGAAAATTGTGTACCGGGAAATTGGCTCTCTCTATTGTGTGGATCGTACCATAGTTTAAGGGTCTAAAATATCAAGCCCACTCAAGAAAAACATTCAATTGACTAAAATTTCCCCCTCGATTAAGGCAACTGGGTTACGCAACTTTCTTGCGTGACTTTTGACCCCTATTACAAAATACTCATCCTTTATTTATTTATACCTCCAAAACGCTTTAATATATACAGCTTCCGCCATCTGCTTTTGAAAGAGATGACGCCATATCGAGAGTGACCAATAAATTAGAGTTTCAGTTGACATGCATTCTTTAATCTTAGGTAAATTTTTATAAATTATTGAACTAGGTTTGTCTTGTGGTGGTGTCGAAACAGGCATGCAGACCGGCGCTCTTCAAGAAGTCGATGAGGAAATTCAACGTCGCGTGGTGGGCGTACTCGTTCCCGCTGACCTTCCTGGCCATGGCGTCGACGGAGTACGCGCAGGAGGTGAAGGGCCCGATTGCTTCGGGGCTCATGCTCGTGCTGTCGGCACTCTCGTTCCTGGTCCTCCTCGGCCTAATCCTGCTCACCATGCTCAACACTGAGCGGCTCTTCCGCGAGGACGACCCGATCCTGCGTTTTGACAAGGGGAAGAGAGCGAGGAACTAGTCGCAGATGGTTTTTCCAGTCTGCAACTTATGACTAAGGGGGGATTAAGGAAGAGTATACATGTATGTCGCGACGGGTTTGTATCTTTAGGTCATTCATGGAGCAACCGCTGTGCTTAGTGCACATGCTCTTCATACCCAGGGATATTTTATTAGTGTATTTTTGCGATTTTGTGGGATCACTGTCAATTGATCTAAAAGCTTAAACTTTAAAATGACATCGTGATTTATAATTTAAATATGCTAACCTTGTTTACTCTCTCTCTCTCTCTCTCTCTCTCTCTCTCTCTCTCTCTGCGCGCATGAGTGTGTGTAGTATGAGATGCTTTGAGCGTACACTTCGAACTTGGGCTAAGGAAACTCGCTTATTCTACCTTCAGCATCTTTAATTTCTTGATACAAATTGTTGATAGATAGGAGAGATTCAAACGTATCGGTTCATCCACGAAAAGATTACCTAAAAGGAAAGTAGCCCAATTCTAGGGGATGCAATTCCAGCTTCTTCCCTTAAAATTAAAGCAACATCGTTTTGATTGTTAATAGATTGTTGATCACTCAAAAACTCCGTAAAGCTGAGTCTTTGTTTAATGTGGCCTTCAAGAATTTTAAAAGTCATTCATTCATGATGTTAAAGTACCCCACATCATTGCTTGTTTATGGAGATCGTGTGCTCCTAGATACATTTGGCTTGCCTCGCCTCATGAGCTTATGTTTTGGGTTGTACATTCTAACGTGTTATAACAGCCAAGTTCCACCTTAATTTATTTCGCATGCGCCATCCCTTGTTTGTCAAATCCTCTCCTACTTTGGCTCCTACATGAGAGAGGTGTTAAAGTATCCCACATCACTTATCTATAAGGTTTATATATTTTTTATATACATGTGGTCTTCTTCCACCTTTTTTTGATTGGACATTCTACTAGACTGAATTTTGATAACTATCTATCACACCATATGACAAAATGAGTTTGGACAACATCTTTCGTCATCATGGAAGTGACATTGGCTATATAGATGCCATCGGTAATATGTAATAAATTAAGCTAATAACTTCGTGTTTAGGTCAAGCCCCTAATCAATACTTGGCGTGTAACCTAACTACAATGAATAGGTTCATGTCTCTCTCTAATTCATAGTTCATAACTACAAATGGTAATATTCAAGTAATCTTCAATCAGTCTTTAATTAAATACGGCGCATACTAAAATATCATAGCCTACGTGTGAAAAATCTTTTTGTAGAAGGAAACACTCAAGCCATTAACCTAACACAGCTAAGCCTTTTATTCTTTACTAATAACTTCAGTTTTCAACTTCGTTTGTCAAAGAAAACTATATACGTTGTCCGAGAGCATGATCGCGAAACACCTAGAGATTAAATACTCATAATATAATAAACCTTGAAAGTTTGGTTTAAAAAAAAAAAAATACCCTCAAAATTGTGGTCGTTACATGTAAAATGACGGCAAGGGAAAAGCAAAACTGAGGGAACGAGGGTGACGGGATGAAGAGGAAATGGATAAACAAGCAAGAGTTAACAACACATAAAACTATGAGTGAATAATCCATTAGAAGATCGACGTGGTCCTGGGGAAAGTAGACTTTGATAAGACGGTGTATTTGAACGGAGCTAAAGCTGATGTCCTTTCCCTTGTCTTTAATCATGCTTGAGAAGATAGCATGCATGATATGGTTTCCGCTCATCTTGAATATTGCAACCGGCGTCAACAAGCTAACAGATAAAGAATACTGTGGAAGAGAGAATTGTGAAAATTCTGTATATTTCAGTTTGTATGTGCCATAATGAAGAGTGCATGTGCCTATTTACAAACTTTATTAATTATAAATTAATCAGAGATATACACCATCAATGGAGATATATGCATAATTTTGAGAGATATAAAGAATCAAAGGATATATCTCAATAATTTATAATATCCTCCTACTCTTCATCTGTCTTTAATGACTATTCCTTCAAGAGGTTGGAGTGACTTCTCTAAGGCGTTCTTTTGGGTTTTGTAGAACAAGCTCTAATCTATCCAACACCTTCTCAAATGCACTTTTCTTGAGACAACTTTTAAATCCTTCTAATCTATCTCACATGATCCTCATGCTAGGAATCTGAGTTGCCAAGTTACTGCTCTCAAGTCCTTCATTTCAAACTCCTTTGACAATTGATGCTTCAATTTATTGATCTACCTCGTGCTAGATCTTGCAGTGATCATATCATTCACATACAACAATAAAATAATATAGCAACCATTAGATTTCTTGAAGTAATAGCACTAGTCTATTTCACATCTAGTGAACTCGTTATCACACATAAATGTGTCGAATTTCTTATATCACCATCTACAAGCCTATTTTAAATCATACAGACTTTCATTCAACTTGCAAACATAGTTCTATTTACCAAGAATTTGAAAACTTTCTGATTATACCATATATATACCCTCCTCTAAGTCACTAAGGAGGAGTGCAATCTTCACATCGAACTGTTTTACAAATTTGGAGAAAACCTTTTACTAAAAATTTCCCCTTGTTCCTCTTGCTACCATCAGTTTCTTCTTTGATCTCATACACCACTTGTTCTACAATGCCTTCTTTCCAAGTGTTATTTGGGACAACACCCAAGTTATATTCTTCATGGGTGAATCCAACTCATCATACATTGTTATCTATACAAAATGCACAAACAAACAAGAGGAAGTAACCTTGGCCAATAGCTTGTGTTTAGGTCACCTCCACATCAATACTTGGCGGGGAAATGTCTATCTAGCCTCTCTAATCCATGGTTCTTAACTACAAATGACACTGCCTCCCTTGCAACATTCTAGCAACGTCTAATCAGTCTTTGAATTAAATGCGGCATACACTAAAAGGTCATGTCTTGCGTATGAAAAATCTTTTTTAGAAGGATACAGTCAAAAATTTAACCTATCACAAGCAAGCCTTTAATACTTTACTAGTAACTTCAGTTTATTACTTCATTCGTCAATGAAAACTGTATGTATAGTCAAAGAGTATGATCACGAAACGTCTGCACATTTAATATTCGTATTATAATAAACCCTTGAAAGTTTGGTCTCAGAAAAATATTCCATAAAATGGATGTCGTCGCGTGCAAAATGACGATGAGGAAGAAGGAAACACTAAATTAAGGGAACGAGGGTGACGTCATGGAGAAGAAATGCACAAACTAACGAGAGTTAATAATAAACTAATAGCAATAAATAAATATAGGCTTAATAGAAAATTGAAAGAGCAATGTAAGCCTATTATAAGTAGACTTTGTTGATATTGTCTTACTATGGAGCCAAAGCTGATGTCCTTTTCATTATTTTTTTCAAAGATATGCTTGAGAAGATTGTATGCGTCTTAACTGTTTTCCGTTCATCTTTAATATTACAACTGGCATCAACAAGCTAACAAAAAATTGTCATGTGCTGTCACCCAATTAATAAGGAACAACTTCGGCATATTTTTTGCATCTAGGATTTACATATATAATAAATGAATCGACCGTAGATCCAATGATTTACTTCATGGGCGAGATCAGAGGGCGATATGAATGTTTTATCATGTTCAACCAACACAAGGTTTGGGAAAGTGTACAAGTTTAGTTTTATAAAATCTAAATGAAATGCATGGCAAAAAATTTGTGTAATTAACATTTAACATTTTACAGAGATTGCGTAAAAAGTAGGATCTCAACTCCCATCTTTCGTCATGTACCGGTCGTAATTGTCCATGAGAGGGATCTCTCTCTCTCTCTCTCTCTCTCTCACAGCATTGAGAGACAAGGAGAGGGTTGTTTGAGTGATAAGAGGGGAGTGCAAAGCTTTATGTTGGTGGTTTCAAGACTACCTAACTTCTTACCAAACAGAACAGTAGCAGCAAAACATTAGCAAAAAGTGCGCATGTAAATGAGCTCTGAAAGAATTTTTTGTATTTGGGAAGCAATTAATAGCAAAAGTACTTTATGTTTGCTAAAAGAAAACTCACTATGTATGAGTCACTTTATGATAGTCCAATATAGTTATTTGACTACATATGGATTTTGGTTATGCACATATCTCAATTGGTATTAATGTAGTCGCAAGGCTTAGTGTAGGTTCAGTGTTTTAATTGAGACTGATGATTGGGCTTTTATATAGGAAGCTCCCCTCTATTGCGACTAAGAAATGTAAAAGAGAATAGTCAGAGAAGAAGGCAAGCGAATAATTCCATGAAAGTTCCTTCAAAATAATTAAGGGAAACTATAATGTCGTACTAGGTAATCTTTTAATTATTATATCAAGTTATAATTACAAGAGATATCATATTAATATACAACTATCGTGACCTCTTTTTTCGGTGCCCGATTAGGGACAGGCGCCTGCGGAGGCTAATGATTTGGCTAGGTCTTTTAGGCTCAGCACGAGCTCTCCCAAGCCCACCAATTCGCGACTTATGGTTTGAGTCTTTTTTTACCTATAAGTTAAGGAGTCACCACTAATCAATTTGAGGTGGGTCGATTAGAAACCCAGGCGAAATATTGGGATAAATATTCGTTTTTGCATAACTAGAGAAATTAGGATCGGGGGTTTGATTACACTAGTTAATCACTAATGTTTTTTCAGTACCTAATCTTGTTTAAACCTTAAGGCTTTTGGATTTTTGATGAGTTTTTCATGTATTTTGTGGAGGAAAAACATTTTTTTGGTTCTTTTCTCATTTTTTGGATTTTTGGACTTTTTAGGAAAACATGAGGTATTTCTAATTTTTTTGATTTTTTGGGAAAATATAGGATATTTTTGATTTTTTTATTTTGGAAACTATTATTAAAATATTATAATATTATAATATTATTTGACTCGGGTCGGGTCTCCGGGCCGAGCCCGACCCTGGTCGCCCATGTCCAGCCCGGTTGGGCTTGGAGTACGGGCCCAAACCGGGCCAGTCTCCTTTCTTTTTCTTTTTAAAAGGGGGCCCAGGCCCACAACCAAAATCGGGCCTTTCCGCGTTAGATGAGCCCGTGCACAAACGGGCCCAGTTGGCTTGAGCCCACTAAATCCCCGCCCGACCCGGCTATGGTCAAAACCCCACCCTGTTTGCAACCCAAGCCCGACCCGATGACCTGGTTCCTACAAAACCCTACCAGACCCAAGTTCGACCCGAGTCCTTTTTCGCAAACCCGGATTTCTGAAGCCCTAGGGTCCGGCGATCCGTGGCACCGGGGGTTTGGCTGGAATGTCACCGAGCAGTGATTCGACGACGGCGATGCGGTGGATGGTAGCTAGGGTTCCGGGTAGGGAAAGTGGCGGCGACGACTCCTCTGGCGGCTGCTGGTTTCTCAGAAAAAGCGGCGGCAACAGCAACGTGCGACTGTTGGGTTCTCGGAAAGAGCGGCGGCAACGACAACGGGTGATTGCTGGGTTTTCGGGGAGCGATGGCAGCGGCGTTGGGCTTACCGTGACGACGTCGGAGGCTGAATGGCGGCGGCGCTGGGCTGGTGCTACAACAGGGCTGGATCCCGCGATGGTTCAGCACAGGGGTGGCGTGAGGAAATCAGCTGCAACTTCGACACAGCGGTGCTTGCAGTGGGTCATTGGGGACGGCGGTGGCCCAGCTCGAGGCTGGATTTGGTGTAGCAGCGTCGGGGTCCCACGGTGGTTCAGGGCTGGTGCTGCGACGGGGCTAACTTGGCACGGCGGGGACCCAGACACGGCGACAGCGTCAGGGATGGCGGAATGATGGCGGCAGGCGACGGTGAAGCAGCGTCATCTCCCAAATCTGATAAAAAATGATCAGATCTGGGCTCGCTCGGCGTCTCTCCTCCTTGGGCTCGCTCGCCACCGGCCTCCCCCGATGTCTATCGGAGGGAGGTCGTTTGAGCTTGCAACCTGTCTCCTCTCTAGCCCGCTCTTTGATCTTTCCCCCGAAGTCTCTCCGGGGAAGGTTTCCGAGCTTGCTTGCTTCCTTCCGTCGATGGAGATGGTCCCCCCTATTTATAGGCGAGGGGGGTCCAGTTGACGGAGAGCCTCGACCGCCAGCCTTTGGCTTACCGACCGGACCCCCTCGGCTGAACCAGCATCCCATCCTTGCTCCTGTAACGAGGCACACTCGAGCATTAGTGGCGCCCGAGATCCATCCCCTCCGACTGACAACGGCCTTACCCCCCTCGGCCGTAAGTGCTGTGCAGGCACCGTGCTGGTTTGTAGAGGAAGAAGACAAGGGAGGAAGGAGACAAGGAGAGAAGGGCCGGGCCGGGTTGGGTCGCGTGGGCTGGGCCTATTGGGGCCCGCGTGAAGGAAGAGAAAGGAGAAGGGGCTAGGCACAAAGGCCCAGCCCCATGCGACTGTGGCTCATTTTGTTCTTTTGTTTTTTGTTTTTTTTTTTGGTTATTATTATTATTATTTATTATCTGAAAAAGAAAAAGAAAATAAAGATTTAAAGAAACTAAGGCCTAATTTAAGAAAACCTAATTAAAATTCAAGTGTCAACAACAACAAGAGTTTAGGTTATAGAGTAATGGTGGAAATTATATGTATACTCTTTTAACAATTCTTTCGTTTATCAGACTTCACAACTCCATCCATCTCCTACTTTGAATCTGATCTTTAAAATGGCAATAGTCTCCACTTGTCTTTAAAACCAAATTGGCCTAGTGTGGTGGCACCTCCTCATCACTAACCTTGGAGACAAGGTAATGTACAACCTCAGTTCTCAGTTATGACACCCTTGGTTAACATATCTGCAATATTTTTCGTACCAAGAATCTTTTTCAATGACAGCGTGTTATCATCTATTAGCTCAAAGATATGAAGATACTTCAACTAAAAGTGTTTTTTCCTTGAGTGAAGTACTGGAATCTTCGCGAGACAAGTAGCATCCTCACTATCAATGAAAGGACCACTACTATCATGCTTCTTACCTATCTCCTTTAGAAAATTCTTCAACCATATGATCTTATTGCCAGCTTTAGATATAGCAATGTATTGTGCTTCGGTGGTTGAGAATGACACATCCTTCTGACGTCTAGAGTTCCAATTGATTACAATGCCATTGAAGATAAAAAAAATAACCCTGATGTGCTCTTCCCATTGTCAATGTTACCACCAAGTTTTGTATTGACAAAGCCTTGTAAAGGCACATTATTTTTTATGAAAAAAATGTAGTGCTCAAAGTGCTCTTAGGTATCTTAGTAGCTACTTTTATAGCTTCCCAATGCATCATTCTTGGATTAGCCATATATTAGTTCACAATCCCCCTACATGAGCTATGTCTTGTCCGATACACACCGTAGCATACATTAAACGACTAGTAGCTGACTCAAGGTACCTTGACCATGTACTCCCACTCCTCATATGTTTAGTGACTGCTCCATTAAGAGTTTGAAATGACTTCCCTAATGAGCCATTGTGGGCTTTGCACTCTGAACTTTGAATTTGTCCAACACTTACTCATTATACTTTTCTTGAGACATTTTAAGAAATCCTTTTGATCTATCTTGCACAATCATTAGACAATTGCTACTTTAGTATATTAATTTCTTCATGCTTGTTCCTCCAACAACCATATTATCTACATATAATGGCAAATTACTATGCCGGTTATCAAATTTCTTGAAGTCATAATAGTGATCCATTTTAGATCTAGTGAACCTATTACCGCACATTAATGAGTCAAAACTCTTCTACCACTCTCTAGGAGTCTATTTCAGACCACACAAATTTTTCTTTAGCCTAAAGATGCAGCTTTGTTTGCCTAGAACTTGAAACATTTTGGTTAAACCATGTAGATATCCTCCTTTAAGTCACCAATGAGGAATGCAATCTTCACATCTGAATGTTCTAGATATAAATTCTCAGTGGAAACAATACTTAACTTAAGCCTAAAATTAGTCGACTTCACATTTGGGTTTTGTGTAAAAAACCTTTTTCTACCAATCTCACTTTGTACCTCTTGTTCCCATCAGGTTTTCTTTGAACCTATTGCCTCACCTTTTACCTCTTGTAGGTGACTCATCCTGTATTTCTAATCCCACTTAATAGAATCTTGAACTCGCATTACTTCTGAAAAATATTCTGGTGAGCCAACATCAATTAAAAGCAAATAATTCAATGATTAAGAATGCCTCTACACAGATTTAGATGTTCTATTGGATTTTCTTAAAGTGATTCAGACATAGGTGGTTTTCATTTGTGTTGACACCTAATATTTTAAAAAATAATAAATTAAATAAAATTTGGTTTTGAAAATCTTTGTTGTTGAAAATATATTTTCATTTCAAAATTTAAAAAAATTAGTTGCCGTTTGATTTTGGAGCCATTTTGTTGTTGAAGAAGTTGAGTGAATATCGCCAAATCTTGAACAACTTCGAGTCTTCCCTCTATATAAAGAAAGCGAGCTTCGAAACCGATGGGGAGGAGAGCTTCACTTCGTCTTCCGTCAAAAAATAGGAAAATATAGGCTTTCTTTTGCTGGTTCCAAGGTCAGCAAATGGAGCACTTTTTCTTCTGCTGAAAAGTGCAGCAGAGGATGTACGAAGACAGAGTGAGAAAAAGGTGAAAACAGAGCAAGAAAAGTCAAAAGAGAAAGGGGGAGGGGGCTTCTCTGGGGGAATCAAAAAATTGAAGAGAAAATTTGTGCAAAAGGGGGGCTTCTTCGTTTTTTCTCAAGTCAAAAAGTAGAAGACAAAAAGAGGGATTTGACTTCTGCAAAAAGAACACCAGCAGAAGGAAAGCAAACCTGCGAAGGGGATGTGCGAGTAAATACAGGAGAGAGAAAGGAAAAGTAAAAAAAGAAAGAACTGTTCTTCTTCTCCACGAGCTCCTCGCCGTGCCTGCATCAACACCGGACGCCCCGCCGCTCCACCTCTGACGTTCTGCTGACCCGCGCCGCTCGCCGCCCCGAAGCCAGCCGCGACCGCCGCGAGCTCCGCCTCATCGTGCGACTCGAGCCCGAGCTGCCCGCGAGCCCATCTCCCCTGCGCTGCTATAGGTCCGCGTGCTCGCGCCACGACGCCAGAAGGCCGCAACGACCCCGACGCCGTCTCCTCTGCTCGGTAGCCGATCTCCGTGAAGCCGTGCCACTGCTCCTGCTCCACCCGAGCGACGCACACCACGAACGCCGACCTGATTGCTGCCGACGTCCGTGCCTCGAGCACCTCCGCGATACTAGGCCCGCGCCCGATGTTGTTGCTGCCAACCAGCCCTCACCGGAGCCCCGGCCGCCGGCCATCTTCCGCTCGGTTGCTCTCCTATCCCCGCGGGTTTACCTCTAGGTAGTTTTAGTTTCTTACTTTTATTTTTCATTACTTGGTAGTTTAGGTTATTTCTTTATCTTTTATGTTATTTTTTTGTTTATTTGATAGCATATTAGTTTAGTTATTTAAATATTGGGTGTTAATATATGTAATTTCTATAGGCATTATCCATAGATTTTACCTAAAATTATTATAGTTATTAATTTGGTCCGAGAGACGTCGGATCATTTTTTTTAATTATAATAATTTTTGGTTTTGTGGTAGAATTTCAATTGTTAAATCACAATAATTATTTAATTTGGTCCGTAAGACTTCGGACTAAATTTTTAATTATTTTGATTTCCTTGTTGTGATTATAGAGTTAAAATAATTGTTAATTTAATCCGTGAGACAACGGATTATCTTTTCGGTTATTTTAATTCTTATCTTAGTTTTTATGTAAAAATAATTACTTGTCTTTTTTTTTTTTCGTGTAAAAAAAAAAAAAAAAAACATTATAAAAGAAAGGAATAGTGAAAACTAAAATCTTGCATGAGCATGTAGGTCATATAGGTTTATTAAATTAGACACGTAGGTTTAATAAATTGACCTTTAGGATTATTTTTAGGATTTCATCCTTAGTTGTTTTTAGTGAGGATTGATTTAAACAGTTTTTTTTTAAAAAAAAAAAGGTATTTAGGAAAAGTTTGCATGTTTTCATGTAATATTAAAAAAAAAAAAAAAAAATAAAAAAATAAAAACACAAAAGTCATTTATTTAGTTAATTAATAGGTTAGTTCATAATTAATCCCATTTCATATCATCATTGTTTAGTGTAGGTTGCATACATAAAAAAAAATCATTAAAAAAATCACAAAAAGAACATGCATATAGAATTGTTATGTCATGCATCCCATGTCATGTAGTATATGCACATTTAGGTTTGTATAAATTAGATTGCATACACATAGTGATAGTTCAAATTAGGCCATATAAATTGCATCTCATATATCATTAAAGTAAAATTCATGCATATCAAAAATAAATTAAGATTGCATCTAATTAGATATCATGCATTTAATTAGATATCATGTCATTTAGAAAATCATGTTTAGGGCATGCATTTTTATTAATAGTTTTTGTAAATGTTTTTTTTAGAGATTGAACCTTAATAAAGTTATAGTTTATAATTTCTTATGAATCTAGCATTTATTGAATGTTATTTCATTTATTATGCACCCGCATGACCACCATTTGCATGTTAGTAACTTAGGTTAAAATTGATCAACACCGCCGCAAAAATATTTTTGAAATAAAAGGTACCGAAAGGGCGTTAGACTAATCTAGCGTAACCATGTCCCCGAATCCATTAAATCTCTGGTTCGCAAAAAGTAAAGTATTCTCCCATACTTTACCTGGGTTTCTAATCAACCCTAATTGGTTAGTGGCGGCTCCAATTTGAAATATAATTGCATGTTTAAATGGGTTAATTTCTTTATATCAAGTCGCGATTGGTAGGGCTTGGGAGGGTCCGTGCCAAGTCTTTGGACTTAGTAATCCATTAACCTAGTTTTAGGTGATTCACCCTGAAAAAAAATAGGTCGCGACAGCTTGGCGACTCCGCTGGGGACTTAGAGTTAAAACTCTATAGTGGATATAGGCTTGTTTCTTTTAAAAAAAAATATTTTTGTTTGGCAGCAAGGACACTAGGTATGTCACTAACATTTTTAAGGTGTTAAATGTTCTTGCAGATGGGAGGTATAAGGGGAGTAGTCTTTGCTAATCCTTGTCTTGCAGGAGGGTGTAAAGATGAATGATTTATTTTTCCCTATATTGAAGTGTTGTTTGTATTATAAATTTTTGTGCATGATTTTCAAATTGTTTTTGCACTATACATTGCACACACGACCTGTAGCCGGACCTGGGCTGCGATAGGATTTCTAGGATGGTGTTGAGAATGATACTTCCTCTAAAGCGAGACTGCTATGTAGAGGTTGACCTTCTCTTCCCCGAAATTTCTTTCATGGTGTCAAATGTGTTTGTCCATATCCGCGAGATTGCGTGATTATTGGACATTCCATTCGACTAAGCCGGAGTTAGGGGGACCTGACACGTTAATGCGAGACTGCAACGGTCAGATCATCCCCTTAGCTCCACTTTGTTAAGCCATCTAGATAGAAATCGAGCCGCACATTTCATGCGTGTGTCTATGTGATTGTCATCTCTTTTCTGGTAAAAGTAAGTTGTCTAAACTCCTACTTTGCAATTTACTTACTTTATTATAATTTTGTCGGTCCATGACAATAGGTTTCGTCGTCAATCTTGTCTTATATGCAATGGGAAAACCAACGTACAATTCATTTCCACTCCCAAAAAAGAGCTCAAAATGTGGCTGGACCAGTTAGATCAAGACGGCCAGAGATATGTGAAAGCTAGGATCGCTCGACTTCTTCCACTGTTAGATATCAGCATCCACTCCGGTGTTATACAAGCGTTGCCCCATTTCTGGTGTCCACAAACTTCAACCTTTGTGTTTGGCGAGCATGAGCTAACTCCAACACTAGAGGAATATAGTATTGCCATGGGAATGCCTCTGGAGAAAGAGCTTATTAGGCCACTTATCGGTATTGATTCCATTTCTGAATTATCACAATTTTTAAAAATTGAGGCTGAAGTGGTAAGAAAGGTTGTTAAAGCCAATTGCTATGCATGCCCATTTTCATTTCTGAAAGATTGTTTTGCAAACCAACCAATGATTTCAAAAGCTAGGATTTTCATATTGGCATTTTTTGGACTAATCATTTTTCCATATCGAAAAAATGCCATTAATCCCTCAATTTCGTGGGTGGTCAATCGAGTTTGTGATGGGTTGAACTATGTCAATATGGTTTTAGCTGAAACATTTTTGTCATTAACCCGTTTCAAACAAAATGAGGAAAAGACCATGCGTGCCCTCCCTGAGCTTTTGCAAATATGGTTTTTCTCCCACATAAGAGGGTTTGGGCACCTTATGAAACAATTTAAGATTGACGATTTTAGGCACCCCATACAAAAATTTGCGGTCCTAGAACATTTTTCCCCACACAAGCAGTACGCCCGTTGGATTAATTTTTTGAAAGATCATGATCCTAAGGCATTCCTATGGCATACTAAATGGTTCCGAGTTGAGGAGGCTCGTTTCTCACACAAGCATGATGAGCCAGTCCCATTGCTGGGCCTTTCCGGTGCGACTTCTTATTACCCACATAGGGTGGCCCGTCAGTATAGAGCTCTTCAAGAAGTTCCTCCGCCCCTCAAGACGGAATTATTTCAAGTTCGTTTTGATTATAAGAGCTATGATTACTTTAATGAGGTCCAGATGATCATTGCTGCATGGAATGAATGCCATCTAGAGAAGATTTTGGAGCCCAAGAGACTGAAAGGCGAGGAGGAGATTCACCATGCATCGGCGTTCTACATCCAGCAACACCGGATTCCTGCTGCTTTGCGTCCATTAGTCCCTGATGTGACCGAGAAGCCCACCCAACGAGCACAAATTGAGCATCTTAAGCGGAAAGTGGAAATGATTGAAGCTGAAAATAAGAAGCTTCGCAAGGCGTTGGGTTCCCGAAAGCATATAAAATGAGATGTTTTAGTTTCTTAGTTCAATGTTTAGGGATCTTGACTTCAATTCAGTGTTTTCAATTTTAGTTCAATGTTTAGGGATTTGAATTTCAATTTTTAGTTCATTATTAGGAAGTTTGGTTCATTGTTAGGAAGTTTGGTTCAAACATTTAAAATAAATAAAATGAGATGATTAGACCATTGTCATGGGCCATTTTCCTATCTTGTCGTTGTTTCTTATATTATCTCTTTTCCTAGGTAACAACACGGCTCACCCAAGATCACCAATCCGTACTCGTTCTAGAGTAACAATGGCTAATGACGCCGAACAAATGCGTGGTGCTGAACAAGCTCGTATCGTTGCCCTCGAAATAGAAATGAAGCAAGTCCTGAATGTCCTTGAGCAGCTCTCTAAACAAATCGACTCTCTCTAGGCAAATACTGTCCCATCAGTTCCGCAAGTCGAGGTGGTGTTACCACAGCATGCTCCTATGGCTGATCCGAAAGATAAAGGCAAGAATGTATTCACAAGTGGCCCATCAAGCTCTAATGATGTCTCCAGGGAGAAAACTACTGACACGCCTCAAATCATTGTTGATGAGGAGATACAAGTAATACAGCTGGCCGTACCGAAGACTGAGCAAGAAAAACGCTTGGCGAAAATCGAGGAGAAACTTAAGCAGTTGTAGGGTGCGTTTAGCCAAGACCCAACTGATCTGTCCCATTATGCAAAGATCAAGATACCAAAGAAGTTCAAAATGCCAGACTTTGAGAAGTATGATGGCACTTCTTGCCCGAAGATCCATTTGCAGACTTATGTGGTTAGGATGACTCCATATGTTGACAACATACCCCTGATGATTCAACAATTTCAAGCAAGCCTGACAGGACCGGCACTCCATTGGTATATTATGAAGAAAATTAATCTCCTTGAGACTTGGGAGAATTTGACTGATGCCTTCTTCAAGCAGTACAAGTATAATATTGATGTCACTCCATCTCGAGAGAATTTACTTCGCACTGAGAAGAAGAAGACGAAATCTTTCAAGGCATATGTCACAAGATGGAGGACTGTAGCTGCTCAAATTACTCAGGAGCCGACTGAAAAGGAGCTGATGGATTTGTTCATGAAGACGCTCCCGCCTGAATATCGAAATACGATGTTAGGATCGACTGCCGAGTCGTTCAATCAGCTAGTCCCTGTTGGCGAGCGAATTGAAGTAGCCTTGCGTCATGGATGGGCGTCTGATCAAGCCAGCTCATATAGGGGAGTCTTTGCCAAGAAGGATAAGGAACCTATAGTAGAGGTTAATGCAGCTTATGTTCAGGCACCTCACCCAACTTCGAACACTCAACAGGGAGGAGCACGACCATTCTTTGGCCAGCAGAAGAACTCTTCTAGGCATCAATTTACGCCTCTTCCTAAGCCATTGTCCAAGATCTTGCCGACTCTTCAGAAAAATGGATTACTCGCTAAGGAGCCTAAGCGACCTAATCCCGAGCGTTTCTCCAACTATGATCCGTCCAAGACATGTGCTTATCATATGGGGGAGGTAGGGCATTCTGTTGACGATTGCTATACGCTGCAACACAAAATCCAAAATCTTTTGGATGCCAAGGTGGTCTCATTCCGCGATGCACAGCCGAACATCTAGAATAACCCACTCCCTGACCACCCAGAAGTTGTGAATGCCATTTTCAATTTTGATGCTGAGCCCACCGTGTTTCAAATGATGCATGAGGAAACAGAAGTGATGGATACCCTAGGGCAACCAAGTGGCAAGTTCGATTACTATGTAAAGTATTCAGCTCCTCCTAGCTCCTACATCGACCCACGAGATATCATCCCAGATGGATGGGGTGGCATAGATGATCCCACACCTCCAAAGATTAAGAGCTCTGATGACGCACTCAAAGGAATGACTGAAGTGTTCAGTGTTTGCCATCGACGAAGCTCGAGAGTAGGAGAATTTTAATTATTTGCACACTCCTCGCGCAAGAGTCTTTATCGCTTTCCGTATTTGCATATTTGCATTTTCAATTTTAGGATTTCCCTAATTTCAATAATGTAATTTGCTTTTCATCCAATAAAATACATGGAGATTTTCATGTTTTAAGGGCATGTTGAAGTACACCAAACTAGCCCTGTGATGAAATCCTACCAAAAGAAAACGGCAAGGAGCTAATTCTGAAGGCTGGGCTTCTTCATGTTCCCTTTAAAAAATTTTCAAAATAAAATAATTTTCAGCATGCATCTAATTTACCTTGTTTGTTTCTTTTAATTATCTATTCCATGTTTCAGGTGCTTTGATCTTAGCAGAAATGGATGGGCATGAATTCATGAATCCTGTAAACTTTGATGCAGGGGCAAAGAATGGATGTGAATGATGGTGTCTTATTTTTGTAAGGAATCTCTATGAGCTCCCTTACAAAGAGAGGGCAAGACATGGACACCTAATAGTTTTGACTTTATATGAGCATGCCCTCTTTATCATTATAGAATGCTTTCACATGATATTGTGCAATTCATCAATTCCACTTGAAATTTATCAAAATGGATAATTTAGTGAAAAATGTTGAGTTACTTGAGCATGCTAAATGAGATGTGAAAGGCAAGCCTAATCCCATACACCTGTCCCCTTTGTCTATATATTGTGAGGTGAGTATGGAAACATTTTGTATTTCAAGGTGAAGAATTTTCTTGCGAGAAGTACGACAGCTAAAATGACGAGAGGCATTTCATTTCTCTATCCCAAACACTACAAGTGATCCATTGCTTAACCCTTTTGAGCCCATACACTTATGGATATTCTTTTCAAATTACCCCTGTCAAGAATCACCCCACATCGGGGCAACTGGGAGATAAAAATGACATCATAAAGTGAGGAAAATGAATTGAAATTTTCTTGCTCTCACTTGCATCAATCTTCAAGTTATGCTATTACATTGAATTCATGTGCTAATTTAAGTGCCTTAGGATGACGAAGAGCATTTCTTTCACTATCCTACACACTTATATCCTTTGCATAGCCCACTTGAGCCTGTTATTTCATTTCTTTTAAACCCAGTTGATGATCATCCCCCACATTGGGGCAAGGCAAGAGAGGATGATGATGATTTGAAGGTTCGAGTGTCATTTAAAGTATACTTGACACACGCATTGTGCGCAAGAATTGAAATCAAAATAGAACTAAGGGGCATGAAAAAGCAGTGTGCCTGGTAAAAGTAAGGCCAATGCCCGTAAAAAGAAGAGAGAAATGACTGATGAATTGGGGGGCATAAAAAAAAAAGCAGTGTGCCTGACCAATGTCCATCATCAAAGAAAATGACTTTGAAAAAATGTTGAGAAAAGATCTCCAGTTGAATAATCATTGGCATCAGGTGATAAACTCTTGAGCCAATAAAGAAATCTGTCAAGAAGACAATCCGTGGCGAAGAAAACTGGTGACAATGTCAAAATGATCATCAACTTTGACCCCTATACACATCTTTGAGCCTAACGATCCTTTTGTTTCTCAACCCATGAACCCAGCCTATGTTACGTCCCTTACAAAGTCTCTTCAAATTAGGGCACTTGAATTAACATAGGAATTCACATGTTTTAAGCATTGCTCGAAGAAGTGCGAGCAAGATTATTTCTTTCTCATTTTGCGGGGTTCTTGACTTGTAAACCCGGGGATGATTACAAAATTGTTCTTTCAATTGCTTTGACTCGAAGAGTCCCTTTGTTAAGCCATTGACCAAGCCCGCATTGCGGTCCTTGTCAAAGACCTCTCGGATTGGTAAGGTCGCATCGCTTGCAAGAAAATTCGAACTCTTGTCGACAAGATGATGATAAGATTGAGTGATATATTCCTGCATCAATGATCGGGACAAATAACCCTTCTTAAATGAGAGCGAGTGAAAAAGCCTTTTCACACCAAAAGTGTCTCATTTAGCATGTCCAAGAGATTCACGCCATAACTGAAAATTGTCCTGGTGATAATTTTTCCGGTGGAAGCTTGATAAAGCCATCATGCATGGACCTTCATTGAATTTTTCCTCAAAGACAAAAAAATTTGTTTTTGAAACCCCGAGTTTGTTCAAATGTCATCTTTGTACTTGATGAGAATTCCAAGTACATATTTATAAAATCTTTTCAAATGTCTAGTGTGAATTCAAGATATTTGAACCTTTAAACGCTTGATGTGATTTCCAAGTGTTTGTCTTTCCAAACATCGATGTGATTTCCGGATGGTTAGTAAATTTTTCAAATGTCTGACATAAGAATCAGATTTTTGAAATTTCAAGTATTTGATGCAATTTCCAGGTGCTTAGAATCTGATGAGAATTCCAAATCCCTAAAGACTTTGAGCCTTACAATTATCTGAAGGGAGTTCCAGATGATTGACAGGTCTCATTGGAATCATTTCATACCTAAATCCCCAAACAGGTATGACAGGTATGTGTTCTTCTTTGCATTTGCATTTCATTGGGCATAGACACATTGGAATCTATGTTCCTTACCAAATCATTGCATTTACATTGCATATATATATATAACTCATTGACATTTGCATATTCATTTCATATTTCATTTTGCATGGTTTAATTTTAGGTGTCATATATCTTTGAAGGGAACCTTCTACGAGCTTTCCTTAAAAAAATTAAGCATTTCATAGCATTGCCGACACCTAATATTTTAAAAAAATAATAAATTAAATAAAATTTGGTTTTGAAAATCTTTGTTGTTGAAAATATATTTTCATTTCAAAATTTAAAAAAATTAGTTGCCGTTTGATTTTGGAGCCATTTTGTTGTTGAAGAAGTTGAGTGAATATCGCCAAATCTTGAACAACTTCGAGTCTTCCCTCTATATAAAGAAAGTGAGCTTCGAAACCGATGGGGAGGAGAGCTTCGCTTCGTCTTCCGTCAAAAAATAGGAAAATATAGGCTTTCTTTTGCTGGTTCCAAGGTCAGCAAATGGAGCACTTTTTCTTCTGCTGAAAAGTGCAGCAGAGGATGTACGAAGACAGAGTGAGAAAAAGGTGAAAACAGAGCAAGAAAAGTCAAAAGAGAAAGGGGGAGGGGGGCTTCTTTGGGGGAATCAAAAAATTGAAGAGAAAATTTGTGCAAAAGGGGGGCTTCTTCGTTTTTTCTCAAGTCAAAAAGTAGAAGACAAAAAGAGGGATTTGACTTCTGCAAAAAGAACACCAGCAGAAGGAAAGCAAACCTGCGAAGGGGATGTGCGAGTAAATACAGGAGAGAAAGGAAAAGTAAAAAAAGAAAGAAGAACTGTTCTTCTTCTCCACGAGCTCCTCGCCGTGCCTGCATCAACACCGGACGCCTCGCCGCTCCACCTCTGATGTTCTGCTGACCCGCGCCGCTCGCCGCCCCGAAGCCAGCCGCGATCGCCGCGACACCTCCAACCCAGCTCCGCCTCACCGTGCGAGTCGAGCTCGAGCTGCCCACCACTAGTCCGCGAGCCCATCTCCCCAGCGCTGCTGTTGGTCCGCGTGCTCGCACCACGACGCCAGAAGGCCGCGACAACCCCGACGCCGTCTCCTCTGCGCGGTAGCCGATCTCCGTGAAGCCGTGCCACTGCTCCTGCTCCACCCGAGCAACGCACACCACGAACGCTGACCTGATTGCTGCCAACGTCCATGCCTCGAGCACCTCCGCGATACCAGGCCCGCGCCCGACGTTGTCGCTGCCAACCAGCCCTCACCGGAGCCCCGGCCGCCGGCCATCTTCCGCTCGGTTGCTCTCCTATCCCCGCAGGTTTACCTCTAGGTAGTTTTAGTTTCTTACTTTTATTTTTCATTACTTGGTAGTTTAGGTTATTTCTTTATCTTTTATGTTATTTTTCTGTTTATTTGATAGCATATTAGTTTAGTTATTTAAATATTGGGTGTTAATATATGTAATTTCTATAGGCATTATCCATAGATTTTACCTAAAATTATTATAGTTATTAATTTGGTCCGAGAGATGTCGGATCATTTTTTTAATTATAATAATTTTTGGTTTTGTGGTAGAATTTCAATTGTTAAATCACAATAATTATTTAATTTGGTCCGTAAGACTTCGGACCAAATTTTAATTATTTTGATTTCCTCGTTGTGATTATAGAGTTAAAATAATTGTTAATTTAATCCGTGAGACAACGGATTATCTTTTCGGTTATTTTAATTCTTATCTTAGTTTTTATGTAAAAATAATTACTTGTCTTTTTTTTTTTTGTGAAAATAAAAAAAAAAAACATTATAAAAAAAAAAGGAATAGTGAAAACTAAAATCTTGCATGAGCATGTTGGTCATATAGGTTTATTAAATTAGACACGTAGGTTTAATAAATTGACCTTTAGGATTATTTTTAGGATTTCATCCTTAGTTGTTTTTAGTGAGGATTGGATTTAAACAGTTTTAAAAAAAAAAAAAAAAAAAAGTATTTGGGAAAAGTTTGCATGTTTTCATTAATATTAAAAAAATAAAAAATAAATAAAAAAAGAAAAACACAAAAGTCATTTATTTAGTTAATTAATAGGTTAGTTCATAATTAATCCCATTTCATATCATCATTGTTTAGTGTAGGTTGCATACATAAAAAAGAATCATTAAAAAAATCACAAAAAGAACATGCATATAGAATTGTTATGTCATGCATCCCATGTCATGTAGTATATGCACATTTAGGTTTATATAAATTAGATTGCATACACATAGTGATAGTTCAAATTAGGCCATATAAATTGCATCTTATATATCATTAAAGTAAAATTCATGCATATCAAAAATAAATTAGAATTAAAGATTGCATTTAATTAGATATCATGTCATTTAGAAAATCATGTTTAGGGCATGCATTTTTATTAATAGTTTTTGTAAATGTTTTTTTTAGAGATTGAACCTTAATAAAGTTATAGTTTATAATTTCTTATGAATCTAGCATTTCAGTTTATTGAATGTTATTTCATTTATTGTGCACCCGCATGACCACCATTTGCATGTTAGTAACTTAGGTTAAAATTGATCAACACTGCCTGCAAAAATATTTTTGAAATAAAAGGTACCGAAAGGGCGTTAGACTAATCTAGCGTAACCATGTCCCCGAATCCATTAAATCTCTGGTTCGCAAAAGGTAAAGTATTCTTCCATACTTTACCTGGGTTTCTAATCAACCCTAATTGGTTAATGGCGGCTCCAATTTGAAATATAATTGCATGTTTAAATGGGTTAATTTCTTTATATCAAGTCACGATTGGTAGGGCTTGGGAGGGTCCGTGCCAAGTTTTCGGACTTAGTAATCCATTAACCTAGTTTTAGGTGATTCACCCTGAAAAAAAATAGGTCGCGACAATTTGGATTCTCGATGAGTTTACAACAATAGTTTCAGGATTCCTAACCAGAATATTCTTAGAATCTCCCTCCAATACAATCTCTTTAGTCCCCTTTGTTTGTTTCCTCACACTAGATCGTACCATAGATTTGTCTTTGTACAATATACTTCCATTGACCCTAACATCATCAATTTTTGTTAGTTTCCTACTTTATTCATCTCAAAGTCGATTGCCAAAATGGTCGAAACCATATCCAATGAATGAAAAAAAAAAAAATTCTAGCCTTTGCATCAAGTTTGTCTCCAATTTCGAAATCCATGAGCAAATCTGGAAACACAACACTTTCAGTAGCGACATGAACTTGACATGGCAGAATCCGATGCGAAATGCACAAGCAAACAAGAGTTAACGATAAGCTAATAGCAGCAAATAAAACTATAGTGAATAGCAAATCAAAAAATCTGCCAGGCATAAGAAAAGTAGACTTTGTTGATACAGAGCTATAGAATGGAGCCAAAGCTGATGTCGTTTTCATGTCCTCATGTTATGGTTGAGAAGATTGCTTGCTTGTACTGGTTTCCGCTCATCTTCGATACGGCAACCGGCCTCAACAAGCTGCCAAGAACTTTCATGTACTGTCACCCAATTAATGGGAATTGCGCATGTTTTAATTTCATAAACTTCTTAATTGTTCACTAGAGCGATCTTCGGGGTATTCATGTGACAAAAGGCGATGATAAAACTTCATGTCAATGATTCCAAGACCACCCAACCTCTTACCAAACAGAGCACTAGTAGCAAAAAATGAAACTGGTGAAGAGCATGCACGTAAATGAGCTTTGTTAGGAATTTTTCTGTATATGGGCAGCCATTAATAGCAAAATTACCTTATGTTAGCTAAAGAAAGACTCACTATATATGAGACATTTTATGATAGTCCATTACAGTTATAAGGGTAATTGTCCGAAAAGTTGTAAACCTATTGTACAATGGTCAAGTCAATATTAAACTTTTCAATTTTGTCAATTTAGTCATAAAATTTTTGATAATTTGTCAATATAGTCATTTCGGTTAATTTTGGCTGAAAATCGCTAACATGATAGTCTAGTCAATATCGGCCGTCCTACATGGCCTATTTGCGGTTGACCAGTATTAACGCGAACAATTTTTGCATATAGAGAGGGAGACTTAAATAAGGATCATGCTAGGTTTGATGAATTCACGAGCTTGATGTGCGTTTGACCACTCAAATGCATAGTAGCATACCATGACAACTATATATTCCCTTACCATCTCAGCAAACACATTGTTGGTACAGAGTAATTGCCTCTTTTACACATACTATGTACCTCAATTTCATTCAAATTGATTCCCCTCTAAAAATATTACATAGACTCGGGTTATGGTATACTAACATGATCATAGCTATCGATTGTGCGGACTGCACAATGGGACTCACTTAGATCAATGGCCATGATCATGATCATCTGCATAGACCGAGTCTGCATAGGACCGCGTCATTCTTCGCTGGTGCATCTGAGCACCCTCCCATGTTCATGCGCAGCAGCGAACATGCTTTGAATTGCTATGAACCGCTGATATAAGCTCGTTAATTTTGGACCGATGATAGCAACAGGATCGCCTCTTGACAGGGACAGACTTTTCAGGGATGCTCTTTTGCAGGCGATACACAATTGGGCGGGTAGCGGTGTGGAGGTGGTGGAAGAGAGAGAGATGGGGGAGAGCGGCTGCTGAGCTACGCGGTCAAGCTCGAAGGGCAAGCATCGGATCGCCGGCGACATATCCTTAGGCTCGGTGTACCTCACGTGTGTATGATCTCAACACTTACAATCAAGATAACTTTTATCGTAAAAAAAGAAAAGAAAAAAAGAAAAAGAAAACAAAAGTTAGCAATTGTCTTGTCATCATGACTCGACAGAAATGGAAGGGGTGGAAGTAACACTCAACGAAGGGCGGGGAGGTTCTCCTCGTCAGGTTTTGGCTCTTTGTGGGAAACGTCCATTTCCATTCGCCCTGCTCCCGGCATATATTCTTGAAAATCTATTAAACTGAGATCAAGTTGCTTGACTAAACTTCACCGCAAAATCCAAATAAAAGGACAAATCGAAAAGAAAAACTATAATTTCATTCCGTACTCGGCTTGATTTTCTACATAAACCGTCCATACACATCTCAAAACATATCGTCAAGACCTCGCAACCCAAAGCGTCCAAACATACCTTAGAGAAGACAACGCCTTTTGCCACCGCATACCTCCGGCGTCATCGAATGGCATCGGAACTCGGATACGAGCCGCTGCTCCAGCCGGTGATCGACCCTTCCCGCGCGAGGGAAATAAAAAAATAGTATCATGACGACCCACTTTGGCAACTCCATCAAATTTTTAATAGACAAACGGAGGGGAAAAAAAACGAAAGGGAGCAGTTGTTTAGAACAAGAGAAGAATCTACTATCGGTCCAGGGATTGAAACCGTGCTGACCCATCGTTAGATAAAAAGTCTTCACAAGAGATGCCTTTTTATGTAAAGACAACATTTAGCATTGAAACACAAATATTAAACATGCTCAGGTGAGAGCATTAGTAGGATGAGCGAGCTCCTAGGAGAGTGCCCATATGTATCTCAAAGGATGAAACCTTGAAGCTTGGTATAGGATGGGTTAAAGCGGACAATATATTGAGTGAGTTAATCTAAAGGTGTCACAATATAATATCAGAGTGAGATCCTCTCCAGTAGGTGTATGATTAAGAAATAAACCATACAAAAGCTAGTAGGTTCGTAACGATTTGGTCCGATGTGAGCGGGAAGTGTTAGTTGGGGTTAGAGGGCTCGGGCAAAGAGTGGTTCCTGGTAAGTCTCTAAGATGGTGAATGAACAAAAATAAACCGAATTGTGCACTTAATAATGAGAGAGCATTCGTGTGTGTGTGTGTGTGTGAATTTTAAATTAACTTATAAAAAGTGTTCTTTGATGTGACAATAATGTTTGGTATTGGAACTCCAATTTTAAGTATGCTTAGGTGAGAGCACTCCCAAGATGGGTGACCTCCTACAAAAATTTCAACTTGTACACTAAAACACAAAACCATGAGACTCGATATAGCACATGCTGAAATGAATAATATTTCTAGTAAGTCAATCCTAGAGTGTCATAATATGGTATTAAAGCGAAACCCTCTCTCGTATGTGTGTAGTTTAGAACAAACCATGAGAAAGCTAGTGTATTTGTAATGATTCGATTCAACGAGAACGGGGAGTGTTTGCCAAGGTTAAAGGGCCTGAGTAATAAGTACTTCTTGGCAAGCTTATAGGATGGTGAAGGGACTATGAATGAACTCACCAGACAAGGAAGAGTGCTCTTGAGAGATGTGAAACTAAAATCAACTCACAAAAAGTATTTTTTGACTTAACGATAATCTTTAATATTAGAACCCCAATGTTTGTTTAACGTGTTCAAATGAAAGTACCACTAGGATGAGGGGCCTTTTGGGAAAATGCTCATTCATATGCCAAAGGACAAAATTGTAAAACTTGATATGAGACGGGTTAAAACGGACAATATCTTAAGTGAGTTAATCTAAGAGAGTCACATATAAACTTTCAATAATTCTTGAAGTAGTTTTTTCTAGTTTCGTAAACTACTTGTATATTATTTCGAAAATGACGGTCCACATAGGCCTACTTCTTGCTTAAACATATTTACAGACTAATGCAGTAACATTACAATAGGTCTTCATATAACCATGACATTTACGACATCACTCGTTTTCATAAAGGCATGCGCTTCGGGTTACTCTATGACTAAAGTTAACGAGAAATATAATTAATATTTAACCATGCTTTCGATCCACCCTTTTGTCATTCGGACTTGACATCTCCAAAGTAAGCCAGGCAAAAGTACACCTTCATCGAATTGACTCGTCCACACATTATAGCCAATTTGAAGGAAAAAGGAAAAAGGAAAAAAGTCAAATGTCAGAAAATTAAGTTGACTTGACCACAAAATAATGAACTCAATCCAAACCGTCCAATGCGATATTGCAAGACCCAAAATCCGATACCATCTGTGGAAACTCCATTTCAAGAAATGGTCAAACCGCAAACAATTTAGAGATTTGATTTGACAGTTATTGTCCCCAATTCTATAATTTGCGAATGACTGTCATATAAGCAATATATCTATAGTCTAGAAAGAGTATATCATATGTTATACAAATTGCGTCCATAATAAATATGAATATTTAATTTATTATAGAGCATAACGAATGTTATTCGAATTGGATTACCTAATAAATACGAATAATTTATTTATTTTGTGTAAAAAATCCCCAAAAATAAAATATATGTGAATTGTAAGTGGGAAAGGTTTGAGAGGGGTCTAACTATTTGGGCGAGCCAAGTTGACAAAAGAGGCATGGGTTCATGAGCCGAGGGCGCTTGTGGTAGTAGTAAATGATTTCATAAAGTTCATTCTTTTTTACCAAACTAATTTTAAGATTTACTCAAATCCAAAATAGATTAATAATTATATTGTGAAATTTGAGCATAGGATACATCAGATCCTATATATTGTCTATGTAATGCTACCGCTCATTTCATATAGTAGGACCACTTTAATTTATGCAAAAGTGATCTATCATAAGTATCACCTATAATTAAAAGATACATCGACACTGATTCTTGAAATTATGATATTAAATAATATGACAAATTATCGTTCTAAAAATTGAATATGACTTGTATGTTTAAATGTTTATTTGCAATATGTTGTAATTCATTAATGTACTAATTATGTAGACGGAATTAAAATATGCTGTACTATAAAAATTATATTTAGTGATGTATTTCATGTATATGGAGGTGATGCGACAATGTTTCTATACTGCAAATTCACGTAACATTTTTTTTTTCTTTGGTCATAAAGTAACGGCTTTCACCCAACCACGGGCAGCGTAGTTGGTGTAAGTTTTTTCTCTCATCACAGAGGTCGAGGGTTTGAACCCTCTTGTTGCTAAAGTGTCTGAAGTGGGGGGTCCTGGGCTAGCCTTCCCCGAGGTTTACGTCTAAATAGCGGCTTGCGGCGAGGCTCGACGGCGCCATCGGGCATTAGAGGGTCGTGTGATCCCCGAAGGGTGATCTCCGGCGGTTCCTCGGTTAACAAAAAAAAAAAAAAAAAAAAAAAAAACAAAGTAATGGCTTTCATAGCTAACCTAAAGGTGGATTACAAAAAGTTCCAAAGTCAAGACATGAAATTAACCATAAGGAATGAAGGGGATTAACAACCCAATTTGGTGGGAGGGTACTTTTTCGATAGGCCTTGGTAGCTCAATTTGTGGCTTCATTTGTGTCTCTCGGCTCATACTTCAAATAAACGCCTCCTAGTTGGGCCAAAAAGAACGGCAATCCTATATAATGGGCCGAGAGGCCCATGGAGTCTCCGTGTGGCTTATAATGCAGTTCACCATTGATAAGTCTACGCACATGTTAGCTCTAAGTGCTTCTTCAGTTCGTGTTTCATGCTTTTGCTTCAGCCATAACAGAGCTTCTCTAACTGTTGGGGTTTCAGCAGCAAATGCAGAAGGGGCGCATATTTGTCTTGCAAAACCGTCTATGAGAATTCCTACGTTATTTCTCCAAATTCTCGCAACCGATCCTTCCATAGAGGAGCAACACCAAGAACTGTCCACGTTGATCTTCGCTGAGGTCAGTAGCGTTGGGCCTTCTTCCTCTGTTCCAGATTTGGTGTCTTCAGCAAATTTTTATTTGTTGCAGATCCATTTTTCGAAAAGATTGGTCATGAAGATGGCATCTTCTATGATTACACTTGGGTTGGGCCTTCGTGCTTTGAAGACCATGGTGTTTCGTGCCTTCCATATCAGCCAAAAGGCTCCTGCAAACATGGATTTTGTCTGGGGACAAGCACTGGAGGTAAGAAACTCATGTACCCATTTGTCGATTCGTGTAATGTTTGTCGGGGAAGTATCGACTCCAATCCTGGGATCTGACCAGATCTGCTATGTCCAGGGGCATAAAGTGAAAACGTGTTCGGTTGATTCTGGATCTTGGTCACATAGAGAGCATATCGGATGACATATTTCTTCGATATAGATTTTCCTTTGTAGGGAGAGCACTGCTACATACACTCCGCAAAAGGAACCTGAATTTAGGGTAGGTTTGTAGTTTCCACATTTCAGTCCATAGTCTATTGGGGGTTTGGTAAGACGTTGACGGTTGATCCTCCCTATCGGACTTCCCCATATTGCGGATTTTGTTATATGCACTCTTCACCTTATAAGAGCCTGAATTATTTGCTGTCCATAGAAGCTTGTCTGCCCAGGTGTTAAAGGAGTAGCTAATATTTCTTTTATGATTCTTCCCTCAAAGATTTCATTTAGTAATTGAGAATCCCATTCACCCGAGTTATGATTTATCAAGTCAGCTACAAACTGAGGGTCATTATGATTTGCTGGACCTCCAATTTTGCTCGAAAGTAGCCACCTATCTTCTCTGATTCTAATACTTTTGACATTACCCACTTCCCATTTGATGTCTGGTTGGATTATATCTCTTCCTTTTAATAAACTTTCCCAACCCCAAGAAGGCTAAGAAGTTTTGTTTGCATTCCAAAAATCTCCTCTTGGAAAATAAATACCCTTTAGAATTCTGCACCATAAAGCATCCGAGCCTTGAGTAAACCTCCAAGCTTTTTTCTCCAACATAGCTTAGTTAAAATCAACAAGATCTCTAAAACCTAGACCCCTATGATCCTTCATAGTTTTCAAGATATCCCATCTTTTTCGGTGAAAACCTCTGCTGGTTGCATTTTGTTTCCACCAAAAGGAAGAGATTCTTTGTTCAATTGCTTGGCAAATGGAGATAGGAACCTTGAAAATTGACATAGCGTATTGTGGTAGTGCTTGAATAACCGTTTTAACCAGGACCTCCTTCCCCACCTTTGAAATCATCTTCTTTTTCCACTATTCTAGTTTCTTGTCAACTTTGGCTAGAATCTAGGAGAATATTTACTTTTTTGTTTGACCCTAGTCTGGATTTATGCCTAGGTATTTTCCCGTTTTCTCGATAATTGGGACCCTTAGTTTAGTTGCTAGATTCAACTTGAGGCTTGGAGGACACTTTCTCCTAAAGAAAATACCTGACTTGTTGAGGTTAATTGATTGTCCCGACGCATAGCAATACTGGTGCAAAATATTTGCTAAATTCTAAGCTTCTTTGATTGTCTCATCCAGAAAAAATATGGTGTCATCAACCAAAAGAAGGTGTGCAAGCGTAGGATAGTATGTATTTATTCGAATTCCCTTTATACTTTCATCTGTTATAGCCTTAGACATTAGGGAAGATAAGACATTAGCCATGATAATAAATAGGTAGGGAGATAATGGGTCTTCTTGCCTAATGCCTCGGGTTTGATAAAAGTATTCACAGGATTCCCCATTAACTTTGACACTAAAAGAAACCGAGGAGATGCGTTGCTTGACTTGAGAGACCTATTTATCACTAAACCCCATTTTCAACATGCGGTCACATAAAAAGTCTCATTCAACTCTATCATAGGCTTTTAGCATATCAAATGCAAGGATCACATGAAATTTCCGCTTTCTCTTTCTCACCCTTTTTTGATGTAGAACCTCTTGAATTATAATAATTTTGTCTTGGATTTGTCAACCCTCAACAAAAGTGCTTTGCTCAGGAGATAATTTCTAGAATCCAGATTTTTAGTCTATTGGCCATTACCTTTGCAATGATTTTGTAATTAAAATTACAAAGGCTAATAGGCCTATATTGGAAAATGCTTTGGGGGTTGGTTACTTTGGGAACAAGAGTTATATGAGTCTTATGGATTTCTGGATCGAACATACCTTGGTTGAAAAATTTTCTACCAATCTGAAGATATCCTCATGGATCGCTGGCCAGTTACTTTGGTAGAATAATCCATTAAGTCCATCGGTCCCGATGCTTTTGTAGCTCCCATTTGAAAAATGGCTTTCCTAACTTCTTCCCTTGTAATATGCCTTTCTAAAGCTTCATTCATCTCCTTAGTGACTATTTGTGAGCATTGATCTAGAACTGGCTAATAGTACCTATTGCTCACCGAAGTGTATAGTGACTGATAGAAGTTTGTAATGTGTTGCTTTAGGGTTGATGGATCTTGACTCCAGTTATTATCATCAAGTCATAGCATAGAAATTTTGTTTCGTTGTCTTCTATGGATCATGGCGGCATGAAAATATTTCTTGTTTTTATCTCCCCATTTCATCCAATTAATCCTAGATCTCATACCCCAGTTCATTTCTTCTTGCCTCCATAAGCCTTCGATTTGCTTAACAATTTCCTTATACTCCTCCATTCTTGAAGTCCTTTCTGCATTATTTGTAACCTCATTAAGGTTTTCCTTGAGTGAAACAATTTGTTGGGATGCATTTTTAAAACTCTTTCTGCTTCACCTCCCTAATTTAGCCACTACCTTCCTTGTTTTGCTCATAATATCTAGTGGATTACCTCTCTGAGCCCTCCAAGCCTTTTTAACCACTTCTTTGCACTCGGTATTCTCTAACCAGTACACTTCAAATATGAAAGCCTTTTGCCTTTTTTGCCCTGCCAAATCCAATGAGAGGATTATGGGGCTATGATTTGGTCCAATAGTTGGTAGTGCAAAAGTCTCCACGTTGGGGAATAGTACTCACCATTCTAGGTTACAAAGAAACCTATCAAGTCTCTTTTTAACCGGCTCATCACCTTCCTGATTGTTTGTCTATGTGTAAGTACATCTCTTGCTCTCAACATCCATTAAAGAACATTAATTCCAAAACTCCCAAAACACCACAACCCTATACCGATCTGCCTCACGTCTTCCAACCTTTTCCCACTCATATAGAACTTCATTGAAATCTCCTATACATATCCACGTGAGATTATTTGATAGATTAATTGAGCGCAAGGTTTGCCATAATCTTAACATTTCTTGAAAGTTAGTAGAAGCATGGAGAAATGATATCCTCATAGCTATTCCACTGTTTATATCCTTACATATAGCATCAATAATTTCCCTGGAGCTAAATTCAACTTCCACTTTCACCTCCTCATCCCAAATTAAAATTAGTCCACCCCAAATCTAGGATGGACAATAACAGAATAATCATATTGAAGACGTTTTCTTACCCGATCAATCATAGATTCTTGATTCTTGATTTCCATGAGGAAAACGAAATTGGGCCTAGCACGAGCCACTAAGGCTTGAAGGTGTTGGACTGTTAGGAGAGTGTCCAACTCTTGACAGTTCTAGCACAAAAGCTTCATGTATACTGAGGTGACTTATTAGGCTAGCCACCAAAATTCGTTCATAGAACTCTTCCCACACTCGAATTGGGGTATTCAAGAGAGTCTCCTCATCAAGTAAGTTGGCTGATGATCCTCGCTTCCCGTATGGAGAGAAATGTTTCTATTTTTTTGGCTTCTGGGGTTTTGTGTCCTGCCTTTTCTTTTTTTGACATCCCTGCACCCTTCTCATGCTCCACCAAGTGTGGAACTAGCATATGATTTTGTTGTGCTCTTTCCCCCCGACTTGGGGACACGTATTCAATCATTCTTGCATCTACAACCGACTCATTTACTGTAGGATTGTATACTTCCAGGGCCTTATCTCGATTCCCTGTATTCTCTTTGCACAGGTTCCCATCAACAGGGGGTGTTTCAGGTATAGCTTCCTCTTCCTCAAGAGATAGGTCAATTTTTCCAAAGAAAGTCTTACAACATGGACTAAATTTTCTCACGAACCATATCTACCAGGTTTTTCTTGGGCTAATCCAGTGTCCTCATAAGGTATCTTCGGGCAAAACTTGGCATAATGTCTTATAGATCCACATGAATAGCAATAGTTTGGTAGCCTCTCATAATTAAAATCAATCCACCATTTCCTTTCTCCTAGGTTAATAATTGTACTTGTTTTCAGAGGACTTGACAGGTTGAGTCTGATTTTCGCTTTGCCGATTTTGCACAAGCCATTTTTCCAAGCTTCAACTTTCACCATCTCCACTTTGCCCAACTTCGAGGCAATATGCTGAATTGAATTCTCCGTTAACCTAAGCTTGAGGGAGCCCCAAAAAGTGTATCCAAAGTGCAAAGTGTGTAAACTCATAGCAATGCTTTGGAACCTTGGGATCTCCTTCTTTCAAGACAAGTAGGTTTCTTGCGAACGACCAAGGGCCAGATTCTAACACTATTCTTTTCCTCTACCAAATTGAACATGAAGAGGAAAATGCCAGGTTTGATCATCTCACATTTTACTGACTCAAACTTCCACGCTTTCTTCATGGTAGTACAAACTGCTTGAAAATTAACATTTGGTTTAGAGAAAAGTTTTCCATAGAGGATAAGTTCACTTTCCTGCTTTTCCTTCTCAGGAATTTCTGCATCCAGCTTTGTGACGTCTTCTGCTGACCATAAGTCTCCCATACTTCTGCATAGTGCCGCCATCCTGAGATGGTTCTCGTAATCACCTTCCATATTGTACCGAATACAACTCTAATTAGGTGTTTAATAATGGATGATGTATTTGGGGATGATGAATGGAGTATTCAACTGAGGAGGGTGAGCGACTTTTTGGGTAACGGTATTTTTGGGGATATGGAGTGAGGGAAGCCTTAAAAGGTAGTATTGCGATTGAAATCAGTTAATACTAGGAGGGGGATATCAGCATATACTGGAATGATCGTTTTTGCCGGGTGGTTCTACGATGGGGATGAGGCTCCGGCAGGGTGCAGCTGCGCTAGTTCCATCGTTGAGATTATGCTCCGCTCTCTTGTTTATAGTGGCCACCTGGATGTCCCTTGTCATGAGCAAAATCTAACCCTCGCAGCTGGCTGAAGAGCAACGAAATGCCTCAAGGTTGTTTAAGCAGCTCCAGAGCGAGATCAAGTCGATGCTCATGCTCCAATCCCCAACTGAGTCGGGCGTGAAGGAGATGATGGAGAAGGTGCCGGCCCTTGATAGGGCTTATCCACTATCTCTGCTTGGAGCAATGCTTGAGAAGTTCCCTGTGAAATTGGAGCCCGTCGCATGACGGCCTAGGTTTCCAACAACCGTCGCCAATCCCAAAGGGGGAAAACCGTTGCAAACACACAGTGAAATGGATGGAGAGAGGACCTAGAAGTGGAGATGAGAGCCATCGTCCAAGTCCTCAAGAGCAAAGACAAGCAAGACTACTTGAGGCTTGGGAATTTGGCGCTAAAATTGAATAAGATGTTGGCGGTTTCTGCTCCTTTGCTAACTGGCATTGCTGCGGCTGGCTCGGCCTTTGGTGGCTTGACAACCATGGTGGCAGCCATCACCGAGGTGATGGCCGTGATCATCAACCGTTTCGAGCATGGAGGCCAAGTCGGCATGGTCGTGGAGATGTATAGAAACTATGCAGGGTTCTTCGAGCTCATGGAAGAGACTATCGAAGCGACACTCGAAGAGAGAGACTATAGCAAGAGAGAGAATGGAGAGATGTTCGAGATGAAGGTGGCGATGAAGCTGGGACGGAGATTGTCGGAGCTCCGAGATTTGGCAAGAAAATCATTGGCTTCTTGTATAAGGGACTGAGGTTGATGAATTTGGAAGCAAGCTTTTCTGAACTCCTTTCGAACATAGATATAGAACTGTGTATATACGGTACGTGTACAATGAGGCTCATTAACATGATTCTTTCATTCTTTATTTCTTGGTGCATAATTTGTATCGATTAATTCCACAGAAGAATTAATTAAAAGCATTAATTGATATACGGGTCTGATTTTTTAGTTTGCACAAATGATCAAATCTTAATTAAATACTCAGGTAAATATAAAATATGCTCCTAGTATGCTTTCGACCCATATAAGAATTCCACATCTTATCTAATATTCCACTTCGTAAATAAAAATTTAGTTAGTCTATTTTCTTACTAAACGATGAAGCATTTTTATAAGCCATGCTTTTAATTTTCACAAAGGTAAGATTTGTAAAGAAAAACGAAGGGCAATGCGCCATACCTTTTTCTCGATGTGGGCGTAATCAAATGGTTGAATTCTTAATTGTTGTCTACTGCACAAACGGTCTCCATGCGTTTTTTATAAGCCATGATTCGCAAATCAGTGAGTCCTACACTTTGCTTATTTATTTCTTAGCTTTTAGTTCTATTTTGATGCCGTCATTTTCTTCATTAAGTGGAACGAATTTAAACACTAGAAATTCTTTCGTTCTCCCAAGTGTATAGAATTGTATTAGCGATTCATGGAACAAAGATATTTGCACTATGGTGTGCAGGAGAAAGCGCATGCGCCTGGAATCTGGTTTTTGATGGATGAGGCACGTGTTCCACTTGAGGAACAGTGGACTACTGTTGCTTGAGCGCTTGAGTTAATACTTTATAAAATGACAGGAATTAGAGCATTGCAGGACATGTTGCTGCTGATGGTGGTTGAGAGGCAATTGTGCGAAAAAAAGATGTTGGAAGAGTAACTTTACAATTCTCACTGTTATAGTGCCAGTCATTTGAGTTAATTTTTCACACATGCTTGCTCAAGTGGGTTTCTAGAAATAGAGCTGATGTGGACGCTATTATGGTATTGGAAGACGAAAATGCTGGATTAGAAAGAATTTTATATCTTGATCGTATTCTAAGGGTGTTTTTGTGGAAGAAAACATCTTGGGAATTTTCTTTAGTGTCCGAGCAAAATCCGAGAGAGAGTTGAAGTTTTAGATGTAGTATTCGTGCAATTTGCTCGAAAAATATTTTTGATTTAATATTTTACAGTGTCTTGTTTTAAAATGTTAATAAAGCTTGGTTTCTATTTTTGGTTTCTATTTGAAATGAGATAGATACAACGTGTGTTAGGGCATAGTAATCCGGTTGACTTCGTTGCGGTGATAGGACGGATTAAAAAGAATGTAACCTTGCAGAGAATTTTTGCTTCGGTACTCTTGACAGTAAGTGTATCCAATTAGTCTTGCAAATTCAGGAAGGCCCCGGTTGGCTTGGTTGCGAAGATAGGACGAGTTAAAAATTTGTAATTTCTTTTAGAATATTTAAGACTTTTTCTTTTGTTTTCTGTTTCTTTTGTTTCTTTTTTTTTTTTTGCCCCAACTTTGGGTTGGCAAAGGTCGGCAAGCGAGGGCCAATGACCCCTGCTTGGCTGGTTTGGGCAAGGTTGTTGTGGCCCTCGCTGGTCATAGGTAAGTTGGGAAAAAAAAAACAAAATACCAAAAAAATAGAAATATTTAAAAAAATTGCAAAGATTATCCACGTCAATGCACAGCAGGAGGGTAAGCATCCACATCAGTAATTTCCAACCAAATTAGGTACTTGAATTTCTAGATATGTCATGGACCGTTCGGTTTTCTTGATTTATTTTTGGGGCCATAAATCTGCTTAATCGAGTGGTGGGAGTGCTAAATGAGCCAAAAAATAAAAAACAAACTGTCGCGACCTTATTTTGGGTGAATCACCTAAAACTAAGTTAATGGCATACTAAGTCCGAAGCGGGCGCGGACCCTCCCAAGTCCTACCAATCGCGACTTGATACTAATTAACCCATTTAAACATGCAATTATATTTCAAATTGAAGCCGCCACTAATCAATTAGGGTTGATTAGAAACCCAGGTAAAGTATGGGAGAATACTTTACCTTTTGCGAACCAAAGATTTAATGGATTCGGGGACATGGTTACCCTAGATTAGTCTAACGCCCTTTCGGTACCTTTTTAATTTTAAAAATTATTTTGTAGGCAGTGTTGATCAATTTTAACCTAAGATACTAACATGCAAATGGTGGTCATGCAGGTGCACAATCAATGAAATAACATTCAATAAATCAAAATGCTAAGAAATTATAAACTACAACTTTATTAAAGTCCAATCTCTAAGAAAACATTTAAAAAAATGCTAATAAAAATGCATGCCCTAAACATGATTTCTAAATGACATGACACCTAACTTTTATTATTATGCAATCTTAATCTAAAATTAATATGCATGAATTTTACTTTTAATGATATGTGAAATGCAATTTATACGGCCTAATTTGAACTATATGTATGCAATCTAATTTATACAATCCTAAATGTGCATATACTACATGACATGGGATGCATGACATAACAATTCTATATGCATATTCTTTTTGTGATTTTTTTTTTTAATGATTCTTTTTTAATGTATGCAACCTACACTAAACAATGATGATATGAAATGGGATTAATTATGAACCTATTAATTAACCAAGTAAATGACTTTTGTTTTATCTTTTTTTCTCTTAAAAATGTTAATTATATGCAATTAAAAATTACACGATGGGATTACTAAAACATAATAATATGATGCAATTCTAATCTACTAATGTGCAAACTCTAATTAAATGTGCCTACTATGCAAATTAGTTAATATGCACCTAGTATTTTTATATATATTTTTTATTGAAATTCGAAATTAATAAAACAAACCTAATTAAGCTATCCAAAATGAAATAATTTTCTAATTCAATTTCGGGATTAATTTGATTTAAATCCCATTTGTCTTAGAAAACTATTATTCTTTTTACTTTTTTTTTTTTTATTATCTTTTTATATTATGAAAACATGCAAACTTTTCCTAAGTACTTTTTTTTAAAAAAAAACTGTTTAAATCCAATCGACTAAAAAAACAACTAAGGATGAAATCCTAAAAATAATCCCAAAGGTCAATTTATTAAACCTACGTGTCTTAATTTAATAAACCTATATGACCTATATGCTCATGCAAGATTTTAATTTTTCATTATTCCTTTTTTTTTTTTATAATGTTTTTTTAATTTTTATTTTCTCGAAAGAAGACAAGTAATTATTTTTACATAAAAACTAAGATAAGAATTAAAATAACCGAAAAGATAATCCGTTGTCTCACGGATTAAATTAACAATTATTTTAACTCTATAATCACAACGAGGAAATCAAAATAATTAAAAATTTGGCCCAAAGTCTTACGGACCAAATTAAATAATTATTGTGATTTAACAATTGAAATTCTACCACAAAACCAAAAATTGTTATAATTAAAAAAATGATCCGACGTCTCTCGGACCAAATTAATAACTATAATAATTTTAGGTAAAATCTATGGATAATGCCTATAGAAATTACAAATATTAACACCCAATATTTAAACAACTCAACTGAATATGCTATCAAATAAAATAAACAGAAAAATAACATAAAAGATTAAACAAATAACCTAAACTACTAAGTAATGAAAAAAAAAAGTAAAAAAAAAAAAAAAAAAAAACTACCTAAGGGCGTGAACGGCAATGTGGACGAGGTAACCCGAGAGAGGGTGGCAAAATGAAGGTGCGGCGAGGACAAAGAAGCGGGTTGTCGGTCACGGCGGCAAAGGTGCTCGGGTTCGAGCGCGAGTGACCAGGTGGAGGCGGGCGTCGGGGTCGCGTTGCAAAGGCGCGACGGCTGAACAACAACAACAGCGCGACGATCAGGGGGTTCAATGACCGGCAATGCAAGCCACAGTGGGCTTCGACTTCAAGCAGCGCCGGGCTCGCGGTGCGGGCTTCTATGGGTCGATCGGAGACGCGCCGAGAGGACTCCGGCGGCTGGGTCGAGGTGCGGGCTTCTGTGGGTCGATCAAAGACGCGCCGAGAGGACTCCGGCGGCTGGGTCAAGGTGCGAGCGTGGGTGTTGGCGTGACAGTACGGCGGGGACGTCGGAGGCGGAGAACCGGCGGCTCGGGCGTCACTCGGGAGGTGGAGCGGGGTTGGAGCGGCAGCGTCGGGTGGCACTCGGGGGGTGATGCAGGCGCGGCGCGGCGGGCTGAGGCGGTGGTGGCGCGGGCGTCACGCGGTAGAGCGCCGGTGAGGAAGATTCACCGAAGAAGAAGCACAGTAAATTTGCTTTTACTGTGCTTTCTTCCTCCTCTGCAGCTTTTCTTTACTTTTCAGAAGCCTAGCTCCTTTTTGACTTTTTTCTTCTTTTTCACCTTTCTCTCACTCTGTCTTCGTACACTCTTTGCTGCACATTTCAGCAGAGCAAAAAGTGCTGCATTTTGTTGACCTTGGAACCAGCAAAAAGAAAGCCTTTTTCTATTTTTTTGGTCGATGGAAGATGAAACGAAGCCCCCCTCCCCTTTGGTTCCGAAGCTCGCATTTATAGTGAAAAAAAAAGAAACAAACTCCAAGTTGTTGAAGATTTTCCAATATATTTGCATATATTCACTTAACCACTCAACAATAAAGAGGCTCTAAAATCAAATAAAAACTGAATTTTTTTTTGAATTTTGAAATGAAAATATATTTTCAACAACAAAGATTTTCAAAACCAAATTTAATTTATTATTTTCTAAAATATTAGGTGTCGACGCTGCCCCTCTTGAAGGGAAGCTCGTAGAGGTTTCCTTCAAAGATATATGACACCTAAAATTAAATCATGCAAAATGAAATATGAAATGCATATGCAAATGTTAATGACTTGACTCTTTTTTTCTTTTCTTTTCTTTTCTTTTTTTAAAAAGAATAAAGGATGCAATGTAAATGCAATGATTCGGTCGGGGAACATAGATCTCTATGTGTCTATGACCAATGAAATGCAAATGCAAAGAAGAGCACGTACTGTCATACTGTTTTGAGGATTTAGGTGTGAAATGATTCCAATGAGACCCGACAATCATCCGGAACTTCCTTCGAGATAATTGAAAAGCTCGAGTCTTTAGGGTTACGGAATTCTCATCGATTCTAAACACCTGGAAATTGCATTAAGTACTTGAAATTTCAAAAATCTGATTCTTAAGTCAGACATTTGAAAATATTTACTAAACATCTGGAAATCACATCAGATGTTTGGAAAGACAAACACTTGGAAATCACATCAAGCATTTAAAGGTTCAAATATCTGGAATTCACACTAGACATTTGAAAACATTTTATAAATGGGTACTTGGAATTCTCATCAAGCACCAAGATGACTGAATAAACTCAAGGTTTCAAAGACAATTTTTGGTCTTTGAGGAAAAATTCAATGAAGGTCCATGCATGATGGCTTTATCAAGCTTCTACTGGAAAAATTATCAATAGGACAATTTTCAGTTATAGCGTGAATCTCTTAAACATGCTAAATGAGACACTTTTGGTGTGAAAAGGCTTTTTCACTCGCTCTCATTTAAGAAGGGTTATTTGTCCCGACCATTGATGCGGGAATATATCACTCGAACTTATCATCATCTTGTCGACAAGAGTTCGAATTTTCTTGCAAGCGTACGACCTTACCAATCGAGAGGTCTTTGTCAAGGACCTGTAATGCGGGCTTGGTCAATGGCTTAACAAAGGGGCTCTTCGAGTCAAAGCAATTGAAAGAACAATTCTGTAATCATCTCCGAGTTTACAAGTCAAGAACCTTGCAAAATGAGAAAGAAATAATCTTGCTCGCACTTCTTCGAGCAATACTTAAAACATGCGAATTCCTATGTTAATTCAAGTGCCCTAATCTGAAGAGACTTGTAAGGGACGAAACATAGGCTGGGTTTATGGATTGAGAAACGAAAGGGTCGTTAGGCTCAAAGATGTGTATATGGGTCAAAGTTGGTGATCATCATGACATTGCCACCAGTTTTCTTCGCCACGGATTGTCTTCTTGACAGATTTCTTTATTGGCTCAAGAGTTTATCACTTGATGCCAATGATTATTCAACTGGAGATCTTTTCTCAACATTTTTTTTAAAGTCATTTTCTTTGATGATGGATATTGGTCAGGCACACTATTTTTTTATGCCTCCCAATTCATCAGTCATTTCTCTCTTCTTTTCACGGGCATTGACCTTGCTTTTACCAGGCACACTGCTTTTTCATGCCTCTTAGTTCTATTTTGATTTCAGTTTTTGCGCACAATGCGTGTGTCAAGTATATTTTTAAATGACACTTGACCTTTCAAGGGTCTTCATCTGTCTCTTGCCTTGCCCCAGTGTGGGGGATGATCATCAACTGGGTTTTAGAAGAAACGAAATCACAGGCTCAAGTGGGCTATACAAAGGATATAAGTGTGTAGGATAGTGAAAGAAATGCGCTTCGTCATCCTAATGCACTTAAATTAGCACATGAATTCAATGTAATAGCACGACTTGAAGATTGATGCAAGTGAGAGCAAGAAAATTTCAATTCATTTTCCTCCCTTCATGATGTCATTTTATTTCCCAGTTGCCCCAATGTGGGGTGATTCTTGACAGGGGTAATTTGAAAAGAACATCCATAAGTGTATGGGCTAAAAAGTGTTAAGCAATGGATCACCTGTAGTGTTTGAGATAGAGAAATGAACTGTCTCTCGTCATTTCAGCTGTCGTACTTTTCGCAAGAAAACTCTTCACCTTGAAATACAAAATGCTTCCATACTCACCTCACGATGTATAGACAGGGGACTGTGTATGGGATTAGGCTTGCCTTTCACACCTCATTTAGCATGCTCAAGTAACTCGACATTTTTCACTGAATTATCCATTTTGATAAATTTCAAGTGGAATTGACGAATTACACAATATCATGTGAAAGCATTCTATAATGACAAAGAGGGCATGCTCAAAAAGTCAAAACTATTAGGTGTCCATGTCTCGCCATTCCTTTGTAAAGGAGCTCATAGAGATTCCTTACAAAAATAAGACACCATCGTTCACATCCATTCTTTGCCCCTGCAAAAATAAAATATGCAACATTATACACTAAAGATTTGACCAACTTTGAGCGAGGAAAAGGTTTTTACGAGCCCTTTTATTCATGGATAGTATTTCTTTACTGCATCAGAATTTACAGGATTTGTGAATTCCCGCCCATCCATTTCTCGCCAAAATTAAAGCACCTCAAGGAAGTACTTTCTTCACAATGTATGGCCCACTTGTAATTTGGAGTGAATTTGCCACGAGGATCAAGGTTAATTGGTAGCATCTTGCGTAGCACCAAATCATGGACCTTGAAATGCCTTGGGCAAACCTTCCGATTAAAGGACTTGGCCACCCGCCGTTGATAACATTGACCATGACATACGGCCTTCAATCGTTTTTCTTCAATCAAATTGAGTTGGTCATACCTCTGTTGTGCCCATTCAGCTTCTGTCAGTTTTGACTGAGACAATACTTTTAGAGAAGGGATTTCTACTTCAACTAGCAGGACTGCTTCCATGCCGTACACCAAAGAAAAAGGAGTTGCCCCAGTAGAAGTGCGAACTGAAGTCCTATACGCCATCAAAGCGTAAGGAAGCCTCTGATGCCAATCACGATAATTATCAGCTGTCTTTGCCAGGATCTTCTTGATGTTCTTATTCGCTGCTTCAACCGCACCATTCATCTGAGGGCGATAGGGTGATGAATTCAAATGACGAATTTTGAACTCCTTGAACAAATCATTAACAAGCTTGTTGTTTAGGTTTGTCCCGTTATCTATGATGATGGCTTCAGGCACGCCATAACAAGCAATAATATCCCGTCGCACAAACTTCACGACATTCTTTGCGGTAACAACTGCATAGGATGCTGCCTCTATCCATTTTATGAAATAATCAATAGCAACCAAGATGAAACGATGACCATTCGAGGCTTTCGGATTAATTGGGCCGATTACATCGATGCCCCACATCGAAAAAGGCCATGACTCTGACAGTTGATGCAGCTCATTTGGAGGAACATTTATCTTGTCACCATAAATCTGACAACGGTGACAACTTCTGACATGTTGAATGCAATCAGTTTCCAAGGTCACTTAAGTAACCTAGTCTCATAATCTTCTTTGCTAACATGTGGCCGCTCATGTGAGGACCACACACTCCTTCATGTATTTCTTCCATCAAGCGAGTGGCTTCCTTAGCATTGACACATCTAAGTAGGACGGAGTCAAAAGACCGTTTGTATAATGTATCTCCACTAATGAAGAATTTGGAGGCAAGTTTCATGAGATGCTTTCGGTCAGCTGGATTGCTACCATCTTGGAACTTTTGCTTTTGAATATAGGTCATGATGTCATGGTACCATGGTTTTCCATCCGGTTCCTCTATCACTACCATGCAATAAGCTGGCCTTGGCAAAACCTCTATTTTCAAAGGCTCGACCTCTAACCCATCAGTGACCCGCAGCATAGAAGACAACGTCGCAAGTGCGTCTGCAAATTGATTATGAGACCTTGGCAAGTATTCAAATAAAACTTCCTCGAACTTTTCCATCAGATCTTCTAAATACTTGTGGTATGGGAGCAACTTGGCCTCCTTGGTCTTCCATTCACCTACGGTCTGCATTATGATTAATGTGGAATCCCCGAACACTTTTAACTTGGCCACACCTATCTCAATTGCAGCCTGAAGCCCGATGATGCAAGCTTCATACTCAGCCACGTTGTTAGTGCATGGGAATACCAATTTTGCAGCCACCGGATGGTGCTGTCCATCAGGGATATCATAAGCGCCCTAGTACCAACCGAGACAAGTTTACAGCTCCATCAAAGAACATCTTCCACGAGTCTTCATTTATACTCAAGACGCGGTCATCAAGGAAAGCTGTCATTGTCATTAGAGACTCCCGAATTCTCGGCCAATAGGTCAGCGATCACTCGACCCTTAACCGACTTTTGTGGCATGAATTGTACATCAAATTCGGAAATTAAAATTTGCCATTTGGCCAACTTACCCACCAAAGCTGGTCGATCAAGTAAGTACTTGATGGGGTCGCTCTCAGTCATGAGGAATGTCTGGTAAAGCAGTGTGTATTGTCGCAATCTATGCAATACCCACACCAAAGCCGCACAGGTCTTTTCAACATCAGGATACTTCAGCTCTGATACAGTGAACTTCTTGCTTAGGTAATAAATGGCTCGTTCTTTTCTGTCAACGGGACTTTCTTGAACCAACATTGCACCTAGTGACTCACTATGAATAGTGAGGTAGAGAGTTAAAGGATGCCCCGGCAATGGTGGGACAAGCATCGGTGGATTCATCAAGTAACACTTCAACTTGTCGAACGCTTCTCGACATTCATCATCCCAATTGACTCATGCATTCTTCTTTAGGAGCTTGAAGAATGGCTTGGCGGTTTCAGAAAGTTGGGAAATGAATCGAGCAATGTAATTCAACCTCCCCAAAAGGCTCTGGAGTTCTTTCACCGTTGACGGAGGTCGCAGCTCACAAATGGCTTTAGCTTTAGCGGGTCGATTTCAATCCCTTTTCTTGCTCACAATGAATCCGAGCAATTTACCGGATGTTGCTCCAAACACGCACTTAGCGGGATTTAGTCGAAGCTTGAACTCACGGAGTCGATCAAATAGCTTCTTCAAGGTTTCGATGTGGCTTTTTCCAAGTCAAGTCTTTGCAATCATATCATCGACATAGACCTCAATCTCTTGATGCATCATGTCATAAAACAATGCTATCATGGCTCGCTGGTAAGTTGCCCCTGCATTTTTGAGTCCGAATGGCATAACTTTATAATGAAAGGTTCCCCACGGGGTAATAAATGCAGTCTTCTCCTTGTCTTCCTCCTTCATCCTTATCTGATTGTACCCAGAAAAACCATCCATAAATGAGAATAGTTCAAAACCAGCGGTACTATCCACAAGGACGTCTATGTGCGGTAATGGAAAATCATCTTTTGGACTGGCCTTGTTCAAATCCCGATAATCAATACAAACTCGAACCCGACCATCCTTCTTCATTACTGGTACAATGTTGGCCACCCATTCGGGTACTGTGAGACTTCGATGAATCCCACCTTCAAGAGCTTCATCACTTCCTCCTCTATCTTCTTTGAGAGTTCGGGCTTAGTCCTTCGCAGCCTCTGCTTCTTAGGTAGCACGTCCGGATTAGTAGGCAAACAATGCTCCACAATTGACGGGTCTAAACCAGGCATGTCAGCATAGGTCCATGCAAAGATATCCTGATATTCCTTCAGTAACTGAATTAGGCGCTCGGCCTCATCTTTGGGGAGACTCGCCCCAATTTTCACCTCTTTGGCCTCTTCATTGTCACTTAAATTAATAGTGACGGTCTGCTCGGATGTGGGAGCCTTAGCCTTTTCATGTTGTTCCCAACTACGTTGCACTTCACTGGAGTCTTCGTTTGAGTCTTCGGGATCATTAGTATTAGCACATGCTGTATTAGATTGGACCATTCTCACACCTTTGCAAGTCTCAATATCGTTCCTGAAACAGGAAGTAGATGAATCAGAAAGACAAACAGGGTAACCTAGATTTTTTTTTTTTTTTTTTTTTTTTCTTTTGGAAATTCTTTGGCAAAAACCATTTTTAAACATTTTGACACGAGGAAGCATGATGAAGCCCAGGCCTCAGAATTCTCCTTGGATTTTTCTTTTCTTTTATTGGCTGGATATCATCACCGGGCTAGTTTGGTGTACTTCATCATGCCCTCAAAACATGAAAATTTTCATGTATTTTATTGGATGAAAAGCAAATTACATTATTGAAATGATAGAAATCCTAAGAATGGAAATGCAAATACGGAAAACAATAAAAACTCCTGCGCAGAGGAGTGTGCAAATAATTAAAATTCTCCTACTCTCGAACTTCGTCGATGACCAACACGAAATTCTCTTCGAACAATTCGGCCATTCCTCCGAGTGCGTCGTCTTTTCCAGTGGATCGAGTGGTGTCTGCAACCGGCTTGTCTACCACTACCCATTCGGCAGGAATAACATCAATGTCAGCAACTGGAGGCTTGGAGTACTGAACACAGGTATCGATCGCCCCTTCTTCCTCATGCATCATCCTCGCAGGCCCGGGGAATGTGGACCTAATGTGGGGTCTAATGACGCCGTTCATCCTTGTCCTCTTCCTCTTCCTCTACAGGATCGTCCACCTCTATCACGATAGCCCAACCCAGTAGTGTATGAATTTCGCCCGGCCTCAATTGGTTGGCGAGTGCCCTGACCATGTCGGCCTAAACCATTACCTGGAACAAAACCACTCCCGACCATGATCTTGCCTACCATGATCGCCGACTTTGATAACTTTGGAGTGGGTAGGATAGTACCTTGAGAGACATGAATGGTCGAAACCAACTCAAATGCTTGAAAACTGGATTCTTCCTTACAATCTGGTTCAATATAAGGGATAGCCGTCTCGTGAAAAATCTTGAACTCATCCTCTCCTCGAACTATAATAAGCTTCCCCTTTGTCACAAACTTCACTTTCTGGTGAAGACTTGAAGAAACTGCCCCTGCTGCATGAAGCCATGGACGACCTAACAAAAAGTTGAAGGCTGTAGGTATGTCCAAGACCCGAAAAACTGCATTAAATAACACTGGTTCTATCTGCAAGTCTAAATCCACTTCCCCAACTGCTTCTTTTTTGGTTCCATCAAATGCTCGAACAGAGGTTTTAGCCGCACGAATTTTCCCTAAATCATACCCAAGACGCTTTAGAGTTGCAAGAGGGCATATGTTTAAAGCCGATCCATTATCAATGAGTACACGGGATACCAAGGTATTTCAACACTTGGCTGAGATATAAAGGGCTTTGCCATATCCCCTTCCTTCATCCGGGATTTCATCATCTGAGAAAGTGATCTGGTCGTTTAACAAAATGGCTCCCACGAATTCCCCCAACTTCTCAGGCTCAATGGACTCGGGACATGTACTTTATTAAGGACTTTCATCAAAGCCTTTTGATGTTTTCCAATGTCAAAAGCAACTCTAATATGGAGACTTGTGCCGGCAGTTTTCGAAGTTGGTCCACTACGCTATACTCGCTTGCCTTGATCACAGCTAAAAATTCTTTAGCCTCTTCATCAGTGGCTGGCTTGACAGGTTGTGAGTTGGCCTGAGCGTAAGTGCGTCCCGATCGAGTGACCATATCTATCTCCGCATCATAACACCATGGGACCGCCTTATTATTCGTGTATGCATAAGGTTGCGTAACATCAAGAATCAATTCTTCATCATCTGATGGCGGCACATCATTGATGATTAATCCATCTTCATCCGAAGCATCTTCCAACGATGGCATGTCAAAAACTAGGGGATCGCTAGCCCCAATGTTCAAGTCGGTAAATTCATTTTCAAAATCAAAAAGCCCCTCCTCCAGATCAATAATGATTGGAGTGATAGTTGAAACTGTGTCGGCAGGATCTGCACAAACAATCATCCCCTTCTTGGACATTACTTTAACTCTCTGCACCTTCTGAGACATGGTAGGTTCTTCTACATATGAATAGTATCCAGCTCGAACTAAACCATTATAAACATCGTCCACATGTACTCTCAAGCTCTTCTTTCGACCAAAGCATCAAAACCGAAAATGGCATTCACTTACGGGTGGTCGGGAGTGGATTATTCGGATGTTCGGCGTGTATCGCGGAATGAGACCACTTTAGCATTCAACAGATTTTGGATTTTGTGTCGCGGCGTATAGCAATCATCAACAGAATGCCCTACCTCCCCCATATGGTAAGCACATGTCTTGGAAGAATCATAGTTGGGGAAACGCTCGGGATTAGGTCGCTTAGGCTCCTTAGCGAGTAATCCTTTCTTCTGAAGGGTTGGCAAGATCTTGGACAATGTCTTAGGAAGAGGCGTAAATTGACGCTTGGAAGAGTTCCTCTGCTGGCCAAAGAATGGACGTGCTCCTCCCTGTTGAGTGTTCGAGACAGGGCGAGGGGGTTGAACATAAGTTGTATTAACTTCCGCTATAGGCTCTTTATCCTTCTTGGCTGAAACTTTCTTATATGAGCTGGTTTGATCAGACGCCCATCCATCACGCAGGGCTATTTCAATTTGCTCGCCAACAGGGACTAGCTGATTGAACGACTCGGCAGTCGATCCTAACATCCGATTTTGATATTCAGGCGGGAGCGTCTTCATGAATAAATCCATCAGCTCCTTTTCAGTCGGCTCTGGAGTAATTTGAGCAGCTACAGTCCTCCATCTCGTGACATAGGCCTTGAAAGATTCTGTCTTCTTCTTCTCGGTGCGAAGTAAATCCTCTCGAGATGGAGTGACATCAATATTATACTTGTATTGCTTGAAGAAGGCATCAGTCAAATCCTCCCAAGTCTCAAGGAGATTAATTTTCTTCATAATATACCACTGTAGTGACGATCCTGTCAGGCTTGCTTGAAATTGCTGAATCATCAGGGGTATGTTATCAACATATGAGGTCATCCTAACCACATAAGTCTGCAAATGAATCTTCGGGCAAGAAGTGCCGTTATACTTTTCAAAGTCTGGCATTTTGAACTTCTTTGGTATCTTGATCTTTGCATAATGGGACAGATCAGTTGGGTCTTGGCTAAATGCACCCTGCAGCTGCTTAAGTTTCTCCTCGATTTTCGCCAAGCGTTTTTCTTGCTCAGTCTTCGATACAGCCGTCTGTATCACTTGTATCTTCTCATCAACAATTATTTGAGGCGTGTCAGTAGTTTTCTCCCTAGAGACATCATTAGAGCTTGATGGGCCACTTGTGGATATATTCTTGCCTTTATCTCTCGAATCAGCCATGGGAACATGTTGTGGTAGCACCACTTCAACTTGCGGAGGTGGTGGGGTAGTGTTTGCTTGGAGAGAATCGATTTGCTTAGGGAGCTGCTCAAGGACATTCAGGACTTGCTTCATTTCCGTTTCGAGGGCGACGATACGAGTTTGTTTAGGAACACGCATTTGTTCGGCGTCATCGGCCATTGTTACTCTAGAACGAGTACGAATTGGCGATCTTGGGTGAGCCGTGTTGTTACCTAGGGAAGAAAAAAGATAATATAAGAAACAATGACAAGATAGGAAAATGGCCCATGACAATGGTCTAATTACCTCATTTTATTTATTTTAAATGTTTGAACCAAACTTCCTAACAATGAACCAAACTTCCTAAAAATGAACTAAGAATTGAAATTCAAATCCATAAACATTGAACTAAAAATTGAAAACACTGAATTGAAATCAAGATCCCTAAACATCGAACTAAGAAACCAAAACATCTCATTTTATATACTTTCGGGAACCCAACGCCTTGCGAAGCTTCTTATTTTCAGCTTCAATCATTTCCACTTTCCGCTTAAGATGCTCAATTTGTGCTTGTTGGGTGGGCTTCTCGGTCACATCAGGGACCACTGGACGCAAGGCAGCAGGAATTCGGTGTTGCTGGATGTAGAACGTCGATGCATGGTGAACCTCTTCCTCGCCTTTCAGTCTCTTGGGCACCAAAATCTTCTCTAGATGGCATTCACTCCATGTAACAATGATCATCTGGACCTCGTTGAAGTAATCATAGTCCTTACGAACAAAACGGACTTGGAACGATTCTGTCTTAAGGGGCGGAGGAACTTCTTGAAGGGCTTTGTACTGACGGGTCACCTTATGTGGGTAATAAGAAGTTGCACCGAAAAGGCCCAGCAATGGGACTGGCCCATCATGCTTGTGTGAAAAACGAGCCTCCTCAACTTGGAACCATTTAGTATGCCATAGGAATGCCTTAGGATCAAGATCTTTCAAAAAATTAATCCAACGGGCGTACTGCTTATGTGGGGAAAAACGTTCTAGGACCGCAAATTTTTGTATGGGGTGCTTAAAATCATCAATCTTAAATTGTTTCATAAGGTGCCCAAACCCTCTTATGTGGGAGAAAAACCATATTTGCAAAATCTTAGGGAGGACACGCACGGTCTTTTCCTCATTTTGTTTGAAACGGGTTAATGACAAAAATATTTCAGCTAAAACCATGTTGACATAATTCAACCCGTCACAAACTCGATTAACCACCCATGAAATTGAAGGATTAATGGCATTTTTTCGATAAGGAAAAACGATTAGCCCAAAAAATGCTAACATGAAAATCCTAGCTTTTGAAATCATTGGTTGATTTGCAAAGCACTCTTTCAAAAATGAAAATGGGCATGCATAGCAATTGGTTTTAACAACCTTTCTTACCACTTCGGCCTCGATTTTTAAAAATTGTGATGATTCAGAAATGGAATCCATACCGATAGGTGGCCTAATAAGCTCTTTCTCCAGAGGCATTCCCATGGCAACACTATATTCCTCTAGTGTTGGGGTTAGCTCATACTCGCCAAACACAAAGGTTGAAGTTTGTGGACACTAGAAATGGGGCAGCGCCTGTATAACACCGGAGTGGATGTTGATATCTAACAATAGAAGAAGTCGGGCAATCCTGGCTTTCAGATATCTCTGGCCGTCTTGATCTAACTGGTCCAGCCACATTTTGAGCTCTTTTTTGGGAGTGGAAATTAATTGTACGTCGGTTTTCCCCATTTCATATAGAACAAGATTGACGACGAAACCTATTGTCATGGACGAACAAAATTACAATAAAGTAAGTAAATTGCAAAGTAGGAGTTTAGACAACTTACTTTTACCAGAAAGGGATGACAATCACATAGACACACGCATAAAATGTGTGGCTCAATTTCTATCTAGATGGCTTAACAAAGTGGAGCTAAGGGGATGATCTGACCGTTGCAGTCTCGCATTAACGTGTCAGGTCCCCCTAATTCCGACTTAGTCGAATGGAATGTCCAATAATCACGCAATCTCGCGGATATGGACAAACACATTTGATACCATGAAAGAAATTTCGGGGAAGAGAAGGTCAACCTCTACATAGCAGTCCCGCTTTAGAGGAAGTATCCTTCTCAACACCATCCTAGAAATCCTATCGCAGCCCATGTCCGGCTACAGGTCGTATGTGCAATAGTGTAGTGCTAAAAGCAATAAAACATGCACAACAATTTAAATACAAACAACACTTCTAATTAGGAAAAATAAATCATTCATCCTTACACCCTCCTGCAAGACAAGGATTAGCAAAGACTACTTCCCTTATACCTCCCATCTGCAAGAACATTTAACACCTTAGAAATGTTAGTGACATACCCAGTGTCCTTGCTGCCAAACAAATATATATATATATATATATATATATATATATATATATATATATATATTTTTAAAAAAAAGAAACAGGCCTATGTCCACTATGAGTTTCAACTCTAAGTCCCCAGCGGAGTCGCCAAGCTGTCGCGACCTTATTTTGGGTGAATCACCTAAAACTAAGTTAATGGCATACTAAGTCCGAAGACTTGGCGCGGACCCTCCCAAGTCCTACCAATCGCGACTTGATACTAATTAACCCATTTAAACATGCAATTATATTTCAAATTGGAGCCGCCACTAATCAATTAGGGTTGATTAGAAACCCAGGTAAAGTATGGGAGAATACTTTACCTTTTGCGAACCAAAGATTTAATGGATTCGGGGACATGGTTACGCTAGATTAGTCTAACGCCCTTTCGGTACCTTTTTAATTTTAAAAATTATTTTGCAGGCATTGTTGATCAATTTTAACCTAAGATACTAACATGCAAATGGTGGTCATGCAGGTGCACAATCAATGAAATAACATTCAATAAATCAAAATGCTAAGAAATTATAAACTACAACTTTATTAAAGTCCAATCTCTAAGAAAACATTTAAAAAAATGCTAATAAAAATGCATGCCCTAAACATGATTTCTAAATGACATGACACCTAACTTTTATTATTATGCAATCTTAATCTAAAATTAATATGCATGAATTTTACTTTAATGATATGTGAAATGCAATTTATACGGCCTAATTTGAACTATATGTATGCAATCTAATTTATACAATCTTAAATGTGCATATACTACATGACATGGGATGCATGACATAACAATTCTATATGCATATTCTTTTTGTGATTTTTTTTTAATGATTCTTTTTTAATGTATGCAACCTACACTAAACAATGATGATATGAAATGGGATTAATTATGAACATATTAATTAACCAAGTAAATGACTTTTGTTTTATCTTTTTTTTCTTAAAAATGTTAATTATATGCAATTAAAAATTACACGATGGGATTACTAAAACATAATAATATGATGCAATTCTAATCTACTAATGTGCAAACTCTAATTAAATGTGCCTACTATGCAAATTAGTTAATATGCACCTAGTATTTTTATATATATTTTTTATTGAAATTCGAAATTAATAAAACAAACCTAATTAAGCTATCCAAAATGAAATAATTTTCTAATTCAATTTCGGGATTAATTTGATTTAAATCCCATTTGTCTTAGAAAACTATTATTCTTTTTCCTTTTTTATTATCTTTTTATATTATGAAAACATGCAAACTTTTCCTAAATACTTTTTTTTTTTTTTTAAAACTGTTTAAATCCAATCGACTAAAAAAACAACTAAGGATGAAATCCTAAAAATAATCCTAAAGGTCAATTTATTAAACCTATGTGTCTTAATTTAATAAACCTATATGACCTATATGCTCATGCAAGATTTTAATTTTTCACTATTCCTTTTTTTTATAATGTTTTTTTTTTAATTTTTATTTTCTCGAAAGAAGACAAGTAATTATTTTTACATAAAAACTAAGATAAGAATTAAAATAACCGAAAAAATAATCCGTTGTCTCACGGATTAAATTAACAATTATTTTAACTCTATAATCACAACGAGGAAATCAAAATAATTAAAAATTTGGTCCGAAGTCTTACGGACCAAATTAAATAATTATTGTGATTTAACAATTGAAATTCTACCACAAAACCAAAAATTATTATAATTAAAAAAAAATGATCCGACGTCTCTCGGACCAAATTAATAACTATAATAATTTTAGGTAAAATCTATGGATAATGCCTATAGAAATTACAAATATTAACACCCAATATTTAAACAACTCAACTGAATATGCTATCAAATAAAATAAACAGAAAAATAACATAAAAGATTAAACAAATAACCTAAACTACTAAGTAATGAAAAATAAAAGTAAAAAAAAAAAAAAACTACCTAAGGGGCGTGAATAGCAATGTGGATGAGGTAACCCGAGAGAGGGTGGCAGCCCGTGTCGGATCTCCGGCGAGATAGACCTGCAACAAAACAGGGAGGACCTCGGGCAAAATGAAGGTGCAGCAAGGACAGCAGCAGGTTGTCGGTCACAGCAGCAAAGGTGCTCGGGTTCGAGCGCGAGTGAGCAGGCGGAGGCGGGCGTCGGGGTCGCGTTGCAAAGGCACGATGGCTGAACAACAACAACTTGGCCCGCGACGATCGGGGTTCAATGACCGGCGATGCAAGCCACAGTGGGCTTCGACTTCAAGCGGCGCCGGGCTCGCGGTGCGGGCTTCTGTGGGTCGATCAGAGACGCGCCGAGAGGACTCCGGCGGCTGGGTCGAGGTGCGGGCTTCTGTGGGTCGATCGGAGACGCGCCGAGAGGACTCCGGCGGCTGGGTCGAGGTGCGGGCGTGGGTGCTGGCGTGACGGCACGGCGGGGACGTCGGAGGCAAAGAACCGGCGGCTCGAGCGTCACTCGGGAGGTGGAGCGGGGCTGGAGCGACAGCGTCAGGTGGCACTCGGGGGGTGATGCAGGCGCGGTGCGGCGGGCTGAGGCGGTGGTGGCGCGGGTGTCGCGCGGTAGAGCGCCGGTGAGGAAGATTCACGGAGAAGAAGCACAGTAAATTTGCTTTTACTATGCTTTCTTCCTCCTCTGCAGCTTTTCTTTACTTTTCAGAAGCCTAGCTCCTTTTTGACTTTTTCTTCTTTTTCGCCTTTCTCTCACTCTGTCTTCGTACACTCTTTGCTGCACATTTTTTTTTTTTGGGTACCCAGGGAACTCTGTACAGCCGGCAACCGGCGGGTAAACCCTGGGGCGACGCTAGCGGAGGACCTACCACCCCGACGTCGCGCGTAAAACCCCGTGCGGCCAGCGGGATTCGAACTCCTCTCCTCCTTGCAAAGGATCATGGGAGCCTTATCCCCGGGCCACATGAGCGGTGGTCTCTTTGCTGCACATTTCAGCAAAGCAAAAGTGCTCCATTTTGCTGACCTTGGAACCAGCAAAAGAAAGCCTTTTTCTATTTTTTTGGTCGATGGAAGATGAAATGAAGCCCCCCTCCCCTTCGGTTCCGAAGCTCGCATTTATAGTGAAAAAAAAAGAAACAAACTCCAAGTTGTTGAAGATTTTCCAATATATTTGCATATATTCACTTAACCACTCAACAATAAAGAGGCTCCAAAATCAAATAAAAACTGATTTTTTTTTTTGAATTTTGAAATGAAAATATATTTTCAACAACAAAGATTTTCAAAACCAAATTTAATTTATTATTTTCTAAAATATTAGGTGTCAACACAAACAAACAAACAAAAAGGAGCCTTGGTGCACTTTAATTAACAACTGCATAAATTAAAAATTCGAACTCCTGTGCTTCTTTTTTCTTCTTAATCACATTGCTCCGGTGTATATAATTGATATCGACCTACCAATTTATGAATTTCAATATAGCTCTCAAATAAACCAGCAGCCGACGTTTGGAGCTCCCATAAAACTCGAGACATTCAGCAACAAGAAAACCTTGAAACATCGTATTTACTGAAAATTCGAAAAGAAAAAAAAAGTGACGAACGCATTTTCCCTAAAGAATTTTCTTTTCTGGGAGTTGTAATAAAATAAGAATCGAAAAAGAACCCCTGCAAAAAGCCCTCAAGAAAGAAGGCTGAAAAATATTAATTGTGGAAAATTGGAGACACCCCATTGTACGAAGGCCCCATCCCGAATGTCGCTTCCTTTTGTGCCCACAAAAATCTTCAATAAATAGATAAATAATGTCACACCCCAAGGCCATAAAAATTTAGATGACACGGCCATCTTTCCACTCAAACTACCAAAATCCAACACCCAAAAAGTGCCCCCATTGATATTGCTCTCATACTTATCGCTAGCTAAAAAATTGAAAAAGATTGGAAAGTAGAGAGATAAGTAACCACAACTCAGTGAATAGTACATCTCTTTTAAATGAATCAAGCATTCACTATGTAACTTTACAAACACGATATCACCATTTATCACTCCCAAAGCTAGAGTCCTATATATGCAAAATATCAAAAACAGATAATATCTTTCCAACAAACTTTTTTACGTATAAATCAATGATAATATCAATTCATATTAACAAATAAATTATCAATAATCTATTCCATTAATTTATCTCATTTAATCACACGTTGGTGGTCTATTCCATCGATTAATTTCAAATCGCGCTTCAACGGTCCACCTCATTGACCAAATTTATACTTAAATATTTAGTCATGGTCACATATAACACCCATACAAAAATTTCCCTTGGTTAGGTCTTCACTTATTATTGACTAATTGCTCAGCCCATAAGGATATTCTAAACTAGTATGTGCATACTTACAAGCTCTTCAATGGGCTCACAACAATATTGAGCACCGCCACAAACTCACGACAGCATCCTCCACAATTCACAAGCTAATACGGAATCAATATCACAAAACGGTTTCACCAACCAAACATATAATCTTTCTCAATACATATCATCTGCTCGAAATACTTTTTCTTAAAGCATTTTTCAAATAATTTCTGAACTCATTTCATAAACCAGTTTTTAAAGCCATCCATATATATATATATATATATATATATATATATATATATATATATATATAAATATATATATGTATTTTACAATACCTTTCATAACACGTTTTTCAAACCATTTTTAAATAACCGAAACGTAATAAATGTCTGATTCAAATTTTATATAATAAAGGTGCTTATTCATAACTCACAATTTATTAAATCTTTATCATTTAGAAGACATGGGTAAACAAATTCTTAGAAAAGATAGTACCACTCACTTGAGAACATTTACGTTCAATCGACAAAGATTACTCGAACCGTCAAACTTGTAATCCTATCAAGTAAGCAAGAAAGAACATTAAAATCAAATAAAACATTATCTCAATTGCGGCTTGACTAAACTACACTTATTTATCGATAAAACGATACCTACGAGCTAAAAAATCTCATATCCAAGGCGATTAATAAAGCCATTTGTAACGCGGAACTTGAGCATGGAATTTGAGTGCAAAACTTTGTCATGTCAAAACTTTTTTCACGAAATCCTGTTTTAGACATACTTATAGTCAAAAGAAAATCCTTTCAACATACTACAAGAATCCTAACTTTACCATTCCAAAATCAAGCCAAAAACCAATAAAATATAGCCTCGAAGTTGCTGGATATGCATTGTTCATCATACGCAAGAAACTTTAAAGTTTTCTTTTGGGCAAACCATAAACTCAAATTGAGATCCGTAAAATGTGCTATAATTTTAGAACAAAACTACTATTTTTATATATACACACAACTCAACAACTTAATAATCGAATTTCGTGGCTCACATCTTACATAATTCCAAATTTCAAACCCTAAATCCAAAACTACTTCGATTGAATGGATGAGGGACACGAATACTTACTTAGCGTTGTAATACAGTGTTGAGTCGGCTTTGAGGTCCGCGCGGCTAGTACCCCTTCTTTTTTTCTTCTTTCTTCTTCTTCTTTCCATCTCCCACCCTTTTATTTTCTTTTCCCTGTTCTGCCCGAGCTCTCCCTCTTTAAAAAAAGAAGCTGAGCGTCCCCGTGTTGACTGGGTCAAATCTTCCTTTTATTTTTTTCTATTTTCTCTTTTTGACTTTTCAAACCCATATATCACAGATAAATGAAATGAAAATTGCTAGATCATTTTAACTCAAGAATTTCTTGAATCAACCGCCAAACCAAGATTCTCTTGCGTCCCCCTTGACCTTCTTGATCCTCAACACCTCTTCAAAATGGAGAGCAAGCGCCATATCATCGATATCCACGATAAGCCAGCGTTCCAGAGGCAAAAACGTCAAGCAGAAAGCTCCCTGGAACCAGTGTCCTTGGAGCTTCAATGGTTCCCGAAGCCGGTGCGCCCTGTGATGGTCATACGCAGGTCTCTGCGCAAACGACGTCCCCTTCACAAACGGCTGGTGATGGCTAAACGATTTCACCCACTGCTGATATGCTTCAGAGGAGAGACGCCGAAGTCGAGTATAGTGAGAAACTGACAATGGACTGTTCCTGTTCAAACCATCCACAGCTACAACTTGTGAGTGGGCTATTGAGAATGGTCCTTGGCAATTCGTCCATCTTCCTGAGTCAAAAGAGTCTAGATACTGATACTTCCGGTACCCCTATCAAGTTATTCTAAGTTCCTCTAGTTCTTATGTCTTCGGAGGGACTCAGTTATACTTCACATGGCATTAAGTACTCCTCTGCAGGCATAAAACTAGCTCCTTTTTCATCTGCAAGTTCTTGGAACATGATCAGAGTGAGAAAGCAGAAGGTTGATCGGCATAAGTTGGCGTCGTGCCATCCCATTTTCATGAGTCAAAGTATCTTGATACTGATACTTCTCGTACTCCTATGTGGGTCAAGCTACTTTAATTTCCTCTAGTTCTTAATGCCTTTGAAGGGACTCGGTTATGTTTAACATGCTATTAAATACCCCTTTACAGGCACGAAAACTGGCTTCTTTTCATCCGCAAGTTCTTGGAACATCATCAGAGTGAGAAAGCAGAAGGCTAATCGGCATAAGTTAGCGTCATTTCATCCCATTTTCCTGAGTCAAAGAGTCTTGATATTGATACTTCTGGGAAAAGTACCAAAAAAGTCCTAAACCTATTGCATTGGTACTAATTTAGTCCTAAACTTTTCAATTGGACCAATTTAGTCCTAAACCTTTTAATATTGGTACCAATTTAGTCCATCCGGCCAATTTTGGCCGGCCGGCACTGACGTGGACGTCAGCCGATGGCTGGACGCTAACATAGCAATTTTTATGATTTTTTTGAATTTTTTTGAATTTTTTTTTTTTTTCGCTTTTTCCTTTTCTTTTCCGGTGAGGCTCGCCGGCCACTGGGCGAGGGCTGCGAAGCCCTCGCCTACCGTCAGTGAGGGTCGCAGCCCTCGCCCGGCCTCCCCTAGGGCCACCGACGAGGCCATGGCGGCCATCGCCAAGGCGGAGGTGAGGGCCGCGAAGCCCTTGCCAATCGCTAGCGAGGGTCGCGGTCCTTGCTCGGCCTCGCCCGCGGGCTTCACGGCCCTTGCCTCCCACCCCGGCGATGGCCGCCATGGCCTTGCCAGCCACGGGCGAGGCCGCCTTCGCCCGCGGCAAGGCCAGGGCGAGGCTAGCCTCGCCCGGCCGGGCGAAGTCGCCTCGGCGACGGCCTGGCGAGGCCATGGCGGCCATCGCCGGGGGTGGAGGCGAGGGCCACGAAGCCCTCGCTAGCCGTCGGCCGGCGAGGGTCGCCGCCCTCGTTCGGCCTTGCTTGCGGCCCCGGGCGAGGCCGAGCGAGGGCCGCCACCCTTGCCGGCTGTTGGTGAGGGCTTCGCGGCCCTCGCCTCCGCCCTGGTGATGGCCACCATGGCCTTGCCGGCGGCCCTAGGAGAGGCCGGGCGAGGGCTGCGACCCTCGCCGGCGGCAGGCGAGGACTTCGCGACCCTCGCCCAATGGCTAGCGAGCCTCACCAGAAGCTCGCCGACCACCGCCGGAAAAGAAAAGGAAAAAGGAAAAAAAAAAAGAAAAAAATTAATAAAAAAAAAATCATAAAAATTCGAAAAATTCATAAAAAAATTCATAAAAATTGCCACGTCAACGTCGGCCATCAGCCCGATGTCCACGTCACGCCGGGGGCCGACCAAAATTGGCCGAATGAACTGAATTGATACCAATATTAAAAGGTTTAGGACTAAATTGATCAAATTGAAAAGTTTAGTACTGAATTAGTACCAATGCAATAGGTTTAGGACTTTTTTGGTACTTTTCCCAGATACTTCTCTTACCCCTCTCTGGGTTAAGTTACTCAACGTTCCTCTAGTCCTTAACTCGGTTATATTTCACATGCCATTAAGTACTCCTTTGAGGCACGAAAACTGGCTTCTTTTCATCTGCAAGTCGTTGGAACATGATCATAGTGAGAAAGCATAAGGCTAATCGGCATAAGTTGGCGTTGTTCCATCCCAGCGTGCCAAGGTTTGGCTTCATGATTTTGATGAGCATGCTTGATGAGCTGCAGACCATGCACAGGATCAAAACGTGGAAATCTGTCCAATATCTCTTGTTTTTGTGTGGTTTAGCTGCTGAATCGAGACTTTATAGAACCTAGAACATATGTTTACATGATATTGCTATTATCTATCGTACATGATAGTGAAATAATTATAAGTAGTGATAAAAGTATAGATTATTGGATTGACATGCAATAAGAAAAAATTTGCATTCCCAATCTTTTAATAAGGTGTTCTATGTTGGTGGAAGTGCCTTGTCTCATGTAAAATAAATGGGAGTGTGTAGGCCAATTGAAGTCTTCAATACTTACGAATGAAAACGATGGGCTTAGTGGGCTGGACCCTAATAGACCCACTTGCGAGTGCACGAAGATCAAATTTGGCACTACTTAACAATCATTATTTTTTATTTATTAAATTTGAATTTATAATTATTAAATAACATTTGTGTCCTATTGAAATAGTGTGACTGTTCTCGATAGAATTACTGTTATTTTTTTGTTATTTAATTTTGCATTTTATTTTTTCTACCTATTAGTTATTAGGTGCTCTTACAACTTTGGAAATGTTGTATTTGTTCAAACGTTAGTTTTTAGAAGTTATAAAATTCGGAAGAAAAATTGTTATTTATTATTTTTTAATCCGAATTTTCACTTTTTCTTTTGAGAAAGCATCTATGTACAATGCAATCTTTCTTGCAGGATTGCATCTATTCTTAAAGACTGATATAAATTTGTCATTTTCAATCTCACATTTTTTTTCTTGTCAATTTTTCTTTCTAAAAGTACAGCTTTTATTTGAATTTTTGGAGAAATGCCAAAATTATCATCTAGTATTCTTATTAAGATTTTATTATATCTTGGAGGATTTTTACCATTAACCTTTAGTAACATTGTGGAGCCAATAATTCTTTAAAGACAATGTCTTTTCACATCTCAAAGTCTGATTCCGTTATCTAGGTAGCACGGACACGGCGACACGGACACGCGACACGACACGACACGACACGTGATACGTCATTTCTCAAAAAGTAGAGAATTCCGACACGTTCCGACACGTTAAATATTAAATAATTATTTTTATTTTTAATTAATTTGATTCAAATTCATAAATAATTAATTAATTAGAAAAAGAGCCTACAATGAATTTACACTAATAATATTAATAAATCAATTCATTGGAAATATGTTTTTAACTTTAACAAAAGTTATTGATAAAACCTATGACTAACAAAAAATTAGAATCAACTTCTTTTAATAAATGAATGATCTTTACAATGATCAAAATTTATAATCATTTAAAAATTTGGTACTTTTATTTTTTAATCTCATTTATTCATTTTTTCGATTAAAAAAAAAAAAGTCTCCTCGAGGTCCACCGCCAACCCCCACTCCCTTCTTTCCCTCGTTTATTTCCCCCACCCCCAAATTTGTTTCAATTTTTTTCCCTCCCTCCCCCATGTCAGACTTCCCCCACCCCCAAATTTATTTCAATATTTTTTCCCTCCCTTCCCCACGTAGACTCTTTCCTCACCCCACATTTATTTCACTTTTTTTCCTCTCCCCACGTGACAGGTTGTCACTTCACTCCAGAGTCCCTTTTTTAATCTTTTTGAGTTTCGAAAACCCTAACTAGCGCCCCCTTCTCCTTCTCCTTCTCCTCGCCGCTCGCTGCTTGCCGCACGACCCCTTCCTCTCCTCTTCCTCTCGATCCTTCTCCGCCTCCTCGCCGCACGACCCCCTCCCTCTCCGTACGACCCCCTTCCTCTCCTCTTCTTCTCGATCCTTCTCCTCCTCCTCTGCCTCGCCTTCGGCCCTTCCTCACTTGCGCCTCGTCGCCGATCAGCATCACAGTGGCCGCCCTTGGTCTCTACTCTTTCTCTGGTGGTTTCTCGCCGTCGGTCGTGGCCTTGTCTCTGCTCCTCGCCCTCGCTTCTCTTCGACACGCGTGTCGAAACGTGTCCAAAAAAATTGACCACGTGTCGGAAAATCCGACACGCGTTGACCGCGTGTCCAAACGTGTCGACGTGTCCGACACGCTCGGACACGTGTCGGACACGACACGGAGGCACGTTGCACGTGTCCGTGCTTCCTAGTCCGTTATTCCCCAATCGAAATTTTACCAACATTCTAATTATTGTAATCAGAGGGCCCTTAATGGACCCATATATGAGCTGGCCCAATTTCTGCAGATCCTAAAGTGTTTGGTAGGCTAGACACGTCCCTAGGCCTGCACACGTCCCTAGGCCTGCCTTGGGCCGGTGTCTTTTGACTAATCTTTGTCCTATTATCTAAGTGTTTTTTTTTTTTTTTTTTGTCAATAGAAGAAATTCACAAATGCTCACTCGAATCCTTGAATTCAATCGTCGATTTGCAGGGGAGAAAGTTACTGAGAGGAAAGAAATGAAAAGTGACATAATCATATCATGTTGAATGGTAGACGATGACCATGACATGGACAAAGCCTTCCTTGAGCAATGCTAAGCTATTTGTTAAACATACCGTGAAATTGATTCATGAAATGTAATAACAATTACACGTGTCATGATCATGATATGACAATGATAGTTTGAAAGTGCAAATTTCTTTCCCCTTTCATGTTTGCCATCATGACATGCGTACAATTTAATAATTCTAACAATAAAAGAAAATATTAAATTATATTTCGAATATGAGTTTATAAAGTAAAAACCCTAAGAAAATTGCGTGCGCCGTTGAGCCTGAGATCTCCAAAGCTCACCAGCTCGTGCTTATCATGTTCAGCGGTTGGGTAACGGTGTGGAGGTGGTGGAAGAAATGGGAGAGAGCGGCTGCTGAGCAATGCGGTCGAGCTCGAACGGCAGGTGTCAGATCGCCGGCAGCATATCTTGGAACTCGGTGTATCTCACACGCATATGATCTCGACATTTAAAATCAAGATAACTTGGACCATCAAAGAAAAAGAAAGGAGCGGACACAAAAGCAAGCAATTGTCTTGTCATCATGATTCGACATGAAATGAAAGGGGCGGTAATACTCAACGAAGGGCGGGAGGATCTCCTCCCGTGCGAAACGTCCATTTCCATTTGCCCTGCCCTCGGCATATATTCTTGAAAATCTATTAAACTGAGATCAAGTTGCTTGACTAAACTTCACCGAAAAATCCAAATAAAAGGACAAGTCCAAAAGAAAAACTATAAACTCGTTCCGTGCTCGACTTGATTTTCTACATAAACATTCCAAACACATCTCAACATATATCGTCAAGACCTCACAACCCAAAGCGTCCAAACATACCTTAGAGGAGACAACGCCTTTCGCCACCGCATACCTCCGGCGTCGTCGAATGGCATCGGAGATCGAATACGAGCCACCGCTCCAGCCGGTGATCGACCCTTCCCGCGCGAGAACCCCCGAGCACCACCTTGTCCCCGTCGCCAAGACGTTCAAGTCGTCCATCCTGACCCGACTCCACGCCGGCTACTTCCGCATCAGCCTCTCCCTCGCATGCCAGGCCTTGCTGTGGAAGATCCTCCGCCGCCCGTCGCCGACGCCCGACGACTCGCTGCCCCTCGAGCATCTCTCTCATGTGATTCCTCACATGACGTTCGTGATCTTCTGGGGCTTCGCCCTGCTGGTCCAGATCTCCCTCTCGTTCCTCTATATTCTCCGGTGTTTCTTTCACTTTGGCCTGGTGAGGGCGGAGTTCCAGCACCACGTCGGAGTGAACTACCTGTTTGCGCCATGGATAGCGTGGCTCGTGCTGCTCCAGGCGGCCGACTTCACATCGGACCTGCCGAAGACGACGTTGTACCTGGTCCTCTGGTGGGCCTTCGCGGTCCCCGTGATCCTGCTCGACGTAAAGCTCTACGGGCAGTGGTTCACGACCGAGAGGCGGTTCCTCTCGATGGTGGCCAACCCGACGAGCCAGCTCTCGGTGGTGGGGAACCTGGTGGGCGCGCGGGCCGCGGCCGAGATGGGGTGGCGCGAGACCGCGGTCTGCATGTTCTCGCTGGGGATGGCGCATTACCTGGTGCTGTTCGTCACCTTGTACCAGCGGTTGTCCGGCGGGGACAAGCTGCCGGCGATGCTGAGGCCGGTCTTCTTCCTGTTCTTCGCCGCGCCGAGCAAGGCGAGCGTCGCCTGGAAGTCCATAGCCGGCGAGTTCGACATCGGGTCGAAGATGCTCTTCTTCCTCTCCCTCTTTCTGTTCACCTCTCTGGTAATCAGCACTTACCTTCCCTTCGTCTCTCTAGTTAATACGCAAATCTTTCATGCTGCAGCAACAGGCTCATTTGCAACCAATCAAAGTACAGAAAAATCTGTGCAGGGTTGCTGATCTCTCGAGTTTCGATGTGGTTGGTGTCGGGGTACGTCTAGGTTAAATTCATTATTTATATGGAGTTTCATAAGATAATATCTTCAATCGACTAGTATCATGACTAAGCTTTGAAGAGGTGATCTGGCGAAAGTTCTCCCAAACCATTTCTCCAAGATACTTATAATTTGGTAGATTACAATAATAGATTGTATCATGACGACTAACTTTTCTAATCCATCAAATTTTTAATAGACAAACGGAAGGATATAAGTAAGAAACGAAAGGGAGCTGTCCTTTAGAACGAGACATGAGAATCTGGTATCGATTCAAGGGACCGAAATCGTGCCGACCCATCATTAGATAAGGTCTAAATATTTACCCAAAATCTTCCAAGTTGTAGTAGAAGATGCTTATGCAAGCAAATTTTTCCCAAAAAATTGAAGTGGTGCGCATATGATGTCGAAGTGGACAAACTTAGTCATCGAGCTCAACCAATCTCTCCTTTCTTTGGACGAGGAAATTTCATAACTTGGAGTGACTAGGAAAACATGTGGTACATGTTTTTCTATGATGTTTCTTTAGCAACCTTTTCTTTCCACTCTCTCTTGTCCCCTTCATCAGATTCATCCGTGGAAATTGTGTACCGGGAAATTGGCTCTCTCTATTGTATGGATCGTACCATAGTTTAAGGGCTAAAATGTCAAGGCCCACTCAAGAAAAACATTCAATAAACTAAAATATCCCCCTCGATTAAGGCAACTGGGTTACGCAACTTTCTTGCGTGACTTTTGACCCCAATTACAAAATACTCATCCTTTATTAATTTATACCTCAAAAATCTTTAATATATACAGCTTCCGCCAGCTGCTTTTGAAAGAGATGACGCAATATCGGGTATGACCAATAAATTAGGGTTTCAGTTGACATGCGTTCTTTAATCTTGGGTAAATTTTTATAAATAATTGAACTAGGGTTTGTCTTGTGGTGGCGTCGAAGCAGGCATGCAGACCGGCGCTCTTCAAGAAATCGATGAGGAAATTCAACGTCGCGTGGTGGGCGTACTCGTTCCCGCTGACCTTCCTGGCCTTGGCGTCGTCGGAGTACGCGCAGGAGGTGAAGGGCCCGATCGCTTCGGGGCTCATGCTCGTGCTGTCGTCACTGTCGTTCCTGGTCCTCCTCGGCCTGATCCTGCTCACCATGCTCAACACCGAGCGGCTCTTCCGCGAGGACGACCCGATCCTGCGCTTCGACAAGGGGAAGAGAGCAAGGAACTAGTCGCTCAGATGGTTTCCTGGTCTGTAACTTATAATTAAGGAGGGGTTAAGGAAGAGTATACATGTATGTCGCGATGGTTTTGTATCTTTAGTTCATTCACGGAGCAACTCCCGTGCTTAGTGCATGCTCTTCATATCCAGGGATATATTAGTAGTGTGTACGATTTTGTGAGATCACTGTCAATTGATCCGAAATCTTAAACTTTAATATGAAAGCATGATTTATAATTTAACTATTCTAACCCTGTTTACTCTCTCTCCGCGGCGCACACAAGTGTGTGTAGTATGAGATGATTTGAGCGTACACTTCAAACTTGTCAAAGGAAACTCGTTTCTTCTGCCTTAAGCATCTTAAATTTCTTGATACAAATCTTTGATAGATAGGAGAGATTCAAACGTATCGGTTGATCCACGAAAAGATTTCCTAAGAGGAAAGTATCCAAATTCTAGGGGATGCAACTTCATCTTCTTCTCTTAAAACTAAAGCAACATCGTTTTGATTGTTAATAGATTGTTGATCACTCAAAAACTCCGTAAAGCTGAGTCTTTGTTTAATGTGGCCTTCAAGAATTTTATAAGTCATTCATTCATGATGATAAAGTACCCCACATCCTCGCTTGTTTATGGAGATCGTGTGCTCCTAGATACATTTGGCTTGCCTCGCCTCATGAGCTTATGCTTTGGGTTGGACATTCTAACGCGGTATAACAACCAAGTTCCACCTTAGTCTATTTCGCATGCGCCACCCCTTGTTTGTCAAATCCTCTCCTACTTTGGCTCATACATGAGAGAGGCGTTAAAGTATCCCACATCACTTATCTATAAGGTTTATAATTTTTTTTTTATATACATGTGGTCTTCTTCCACCTTTTTTTTTATTGGACATTCTAATAGAGACTGAATTTTGATAACTATCTATCACACGATATGACAAAATGAGTTCAAAAAAAATCTATCATCATCATGGAAGTGACATTGGCTATATAGATGCCATCCGTGATATGTAAAAAATTAAGCTAATAACTTCGTGTTTAGGTCAAGCCCCTAATCAATACTTGGCGTTTAACCTAACTACAAATGAATAGGTTCATGTCTCTCTCTAATTCATAGTTCATAACTACAAATGGTTATATTCAAGCAATCTTCAATCAGTCTTTAATTAAATACGGCGCATACTAAAATATCATAGCCTACGTGTGAAAAATCTTTTTGTAGAAGGAAACACTCAAGCCATTAACCTAACACAGCCATGCCTTTTATTCTTTACTAATAACTTCAGTTTTCAACATCGTTTGTCAAAGAAAACTATATACGTTGTCCGAGAGCATGATCGCGAAACACCTAGAGATTAAATACTCATAATATAATAAACCTTGAAAGTTTGGTTTAAAAAAAAAAAATACCCTCAAAATTGTGGTCGTTACATGCAAAATGACGGCAAGGGAAAAGCAAAACTGAGGGAACGAGGGTGACGGGATGGAGAGGAAATGGATAAACAAGCAAGACTTAGCAACAAATAAAACTGGAGTGAATAATACATTAGAAGATCGACGTGGTCCTGGGGAAAGTAGACTTTGATAATACGGATGGAGCTAAAGCTGATGTCCTTTCCCTTGTCTTTAATCATGCTTGAGAAGATAGCATGCATGAAATGGTTTCCGCTCATCTTGAATATTGCAACCGGCGTCAACAAGCTAACAGATAAAGAATACTGTGGAAGAGAGAATTGTGAAAATTTTGTATATCTCAGTGTGTCTCTATGTGCCATAATGAAGAGTCCATGTGCCTATTTACAAACTGTATTAATTATAAATTAATCAAAGATATACACAATCAATGGAGATATATGCATAATTTTGAGAGATATAAAGAATCAAATGATATATCTCGATAATTTATAATATCCTCCCGCTCTTCATCTATCTTTAATGACTATTCCTTCAAGAGGTTGGAGTGACTTCTCTAAGGCGTTCTTTTGGGTTTTGTAGAACGAACTCTAATCTATCCAACACCTTCTCAAATGCACTTTTCTTGAGACAACTTTTAAATCCTTCTAATCTATCTCACATAATCCTCATGCTAGGAATTTGAGTTGCCAAGTTGCTGCTCTCAAGTCCTTTATTTCGAACTCCTTTGACAATTGATGCTTCAATTTATTGATCTACCCCGTGCTAGATCTTGCAGTGATCATATCATTCACATACAACAATAAAATAATATAGCAACCATTAGATTTCTTGAACTAACATCAATAGTCTATTTCACATCTAGTGAACTCGTTATCGCACAAAATGTGTCAAATTTCTTATTGCACCATCTACAAGCCAGTTTTAAATCATGCAGACTTTCATTCAACTTGCAAACATAGTTCTATTTACGAAGAATTTGAAAACCTTCTGATTATTCCATATATATACCCTCCTCAAAGTCACCAAGGAGGAGCGCAATCTTCACATCGAACTGTTTTACAAATTTGGAGAAAACCTTTTACTAGAAATATCCCCCTGTTCCTCTTGCTGCCATCAGTTTCTTCTTTAATCTCATACACCCACTTGTTCTACAATGCCTTCTTTCCAAGTGTTATTTGGGACAACACCCAAGTTATATTCTTCACGGGTGAATCCAACTCATCATACATTGTTATCTATACAAAATACACAAACAAACAAGAGGAAGTAACCTTGGCTAATAGCTTGTGTTTAGGTCACCTCCACATCAATACTTGGCGGGGAAATGTCTATCTAGCCTCTCTAATCCATGGTTCTTAACTACAAATGACACTGCCTCCCTTGCAACATTCTAGCAATGTCTAATCAGTCTTTAAATTTAATGCGGCATACACTAAAAGGTCATGTCTTGCGTATGAAAAATCTTTTTGAGAAGGATACACTCAAAAATTTAACCTATCACAAGCAAGCCTTTTATACTTTACTAGTAACTTCAGTTCATTACTTCATTCGTCAACGATTACTGTATGTATAGTCAAAGAGTATGATCGCGAAACTTCTGCACATTTAATATTCGTATTATAATAAACCCTTGAAAGTTTGGTCTCACAAAAATATTCCATAAAATGGATGTCGTTGCGTGCAAAATGACAATGAGGAAGAAACAAACACTAAATTAAGGGAACGAGGGTGACGTCATGGAGAAGAAATGCACAAACTAACGAGAGTTAATAATAAACTAATAACAATAAATAAATATAGGCTTAATAGAAAATTAAAGGAGCAATGTAAGCCTAATATAAGTAGACTTTGTTGATATTGTCTTACTATGGAGCCAAAGCTGATGTCCTTTTCATTATTTTTTTCAAAGATATGCTTGAGAAGATTGTATCCGTCTAACTATTTTCCGTTCATCTTTAATATTACAACTGGCATCAACAAGCTAACATAAAATTGTCATGTACTGTCACCCAATTAATAAGGAACAACCTCGGCATATTTTTTGCATCTAGGATTTACATATATAATAAATGAACTGACCGTAGGTCTAATGATTTACTTCATGGGCGAGATCAAAGGGCTATATGAATGTTTTATCATGTTCAACCAACACAAGGTTTGGGAAAGTGTACAAGTTTAGTTTTATAAAATCTAAATGAAATGCATGGCAGAAAAATTGTGTAATTAACATTTAACATTTTACAGAGATTGCGTAAAAAGTAGGATCTCGACTCCCATCTTTCGTCATGTACTAGTCGTAATTGTCCATGAGAAGGATCTCTCTCTCTCTCTCTCTCTCTCTCTCTCACAGCAATGCTGAGTCAGCATTAAGAGACAAGGAGAGGGTTGTTTGAGTGATAAGAGGGGAGTGCAAAGCTTTATGTTGGTGGTTTCAAGACTACCTAACTTCTTACCAAACAGAACAGTAGCAGCAAAACATTAGCAAAAAGTGCGCACATAAATGAGTTCTGAAAGAATTTTTTGTATTTGGGAAGCAATTAATAGCAAAAGTACTTTATGTTTGCTAAAAAAAAACTCACTATATATGAGTCACTTTATGATAGTCCAATATAGTTATTTGACTACATATGGATTTTTGGTTATGCACATATCTCAATTGGTATTAATGTAGTCGCACGGCTTAATGTAAGTTCAGTATTTTAATTGAGACTGATGATCGATATGGGCTTTTATATAGGAAGCTCCTCTCTATTGGGAATTAGAAACGTAAAAGAGAATAGTCAGAGAGGAAGGCAATCAAATAATTACGTGAAAAATCCTTCAAAATAATTAAGGGAAACTATAATGCCGTACCAAGTAATCTTCTAACTATTATATCAAGTTATAATTACAAGAGAGATCATATTAATATACAACAAGAGTTTAGGTTATAGAGTAATGGTGGAAATTATATGTATACTCTTTTAACAATTCTTTCATCACAACTCCATCCATGTCCTACTTTAAATCTGATCTTCAAAATGGCAATAGTCTCCACTCGTCTTTATAACCAAATTGTTCTAGTGTGGTGGCACCTCCTCGTCACTAACTTTGAAGACAAGGTAATGTACAACCTCAGTTCTCAGTTATGACACCCTTGGTTAACATATTTGCAATATTTTTCGTACCAAGAATCTTTTGCAATGATAGTGTGTTATCATCTATCAGCTCAAATATATGAAGATACTTCAACTAGAAGTGTTTTTTTCTTGAGTGAAGTACTGGAATCTTTGCGAGACAAGTAGCATCCTGACTATCAATGAAAGGACCATTACTATCATGCTTCTTACCTATCTCCTTTAGAAAATTCTTCAACCAAATGATCTTATTGCCAGCTTTAGATATAGCAATGTACTCTATTTCAATGGTTGAGAATGACACATACTTCTGATGTCTGGAGTTCCAATTGACTGCAATGCCACCGAAGATAAAAAATAACCCGGATGTGCTCTTCCCATTGTCAATGTTACCACCAAGTTTTGTATTGACAAAGCCTTGTAAAGGCACATTATTTTTTATGAAAAAAAATGTAGTGCTCAAAGTACCTCTTAGGTATCTTAGTGGCTACTTTTATGGCCTCCCAATGCTTCATTCTCGGTTTTTTTTAGTTCACAATCCCCCTACATGAGTTTTGTCTTGTTCAATACACACCGCATCATACATTAAATGACCGGTAGCTGACTCAAGGTACCTTGGCCATGTACTCCCACTCCTCATATGTTTATGACTGCTCCATTAAGAGTTTGAAATGACTTCCCTAATGAGCCATTATGGGCTTTGCATCTGAACTCTGAATTTGTCCAACAGTTTCTCATTATACTTTTCTTGAGACACTTTAAGAAATCCTTTTGATCTATCTTGCACAATCATTTGACAATTGCTACTTCAGTACATTAATTTCCTCATGCTTGTTCCTACAACGACCATATTATCTACATATAATGGCAAATTACTATGCTGGTTATCAAATTTCTTGAAGTCATAATAGTGATCCATTTTAGATCTTGTGAACCTATTACCGCACATTAATGAGTCAGAACTCTTCTACCATTGTCTAGTAGTCTATTTCAAACCACAAAAATTTTTCTTTACCCTAGAGATATAGCTTTGTTTGCTAGGAACTTGAAACATTTTGGTTAAACCATGTTGATATCCTCCTTTAAGTCACCAATGAGGAATGCAATCTTCACATCTGAATGTTCTAGATATAAATTCTCAGTGGCAACAATACTCAACATAAGCCTAAATTTAGTCAACTTTACAACTAGGTTTTGTGTAGAAAACCTTTTACTACCAACCTCACCTTGTACCTCTTGTTGCCATCAGATTTTCTTTGAACCTATTGCCTCACCTTTTACCTCTTGTAGGCAACTCATCCTGTATTGCTAATCCCACTTAATAGAATCTTGAACCTACATTGCTTCTGAAAAATATTCTAGTGAGCCAACATAAATTAAAAGCAAATAATTCAATGATTAAGAATGCCTCCACATAGATTTAGATGTTCTATTGGATTTTCTTGAAGTGGTTCAGACATAGGTGGTTTTCATTTTGATTCTCGATCAGCTTACAACAATAGTTTCAGGATTCCTAACTAGAATATTCTTAGAATCTCCCTCCAATACAATCTCTTTAGTCTCCTTTGTTTGTTTCCTCACATTAGATCCTACCATAGATTTGTCTTTGTACAACACACTTCCATTGACCCTAACATCATCAATTTTTGTTAGTTTCCTACTTTATTCATCTCAAAGATGATTGCCAAATGGTCAAAACCATATTCAATGAATGAATGAAAAGAAAACATTTTCTAGCCTTTGCATCAAGTTTGTCTCCAGTTTCGAAATCCATGAGCAGATAACACAACACGAAACTTTCAGTTGTGAAATGAACTTGACGTGGCAGAATCCCATGCGAAATGCACAAGCAAACAAGAGTTAGCGATAAACTAATAGAAGCAAATAAAATTATAATGAATATCAAATCAAAAGATCCGCTAGGCCTAAGAAAAGTAGACCGCTAGGCCTAAGAAAAGTAGACTTTGTTGATACGGAGTTATAGAATGGAGCCAAAGCTGATGTCGTTTTCATGTCCTAATGTTGTGGTTGAGAAGATTGCTAGCCTGTACTGGTTTCCGCTCATCTTCGTTACGGCAACCGGCCTCAACAAGCTGCCAAGAACTGTCGTACTGTCACCCAATTAATGGGAATTGCGCATGTTTTAGTTTCACAAACTTCTTAATTGTTCACTAGAGCGATCTTCGGGGTATTCATGTAACAAAAGGCGATGGTAAAACTTCATGTCAATGATTCCAAGACCACCCAACCTCTGACCAAACAGAGCACTAGTAGCAAAAAATGAAATCGGCGAAAAGCATGCAAGTAAATGAGCTTTGTTAGGAATTTTTCTGTATATGGGCAGCCAATAATAGTAAAATTACCTTATGTTTGCTAAAGAAAGACTCACTATGTATGAGACCTTTTATGATAGTCCATTACAGTTATGGGGATAATTGTCCGAAAAGTTATAAACCTATTATAAGATGGCCAAGTCAGTCCTAAACTTTTCAAATTTGTCAATTTAGTTATAAATCTTAAAAGGATTTGTCAATATAGTCATTCTAGTTAATTTTGGTTGGAAATCACTAGCAGGACAGTTTAGTCAGTATCGGCCGTCCTACATGGTCTATCTACAGTTGGCCAACATTAACGTGAACAATTTTTGCATATAGAGAGGGAGACTTAAAAAAGGATCATGCTAGGTTTCATGAATTCACAAGCTTGATGCGTGTTTAACCACTCAAATGCATAGTGGCATACCATGACAACTATATGTTCCCTTACCATCTCAGCAAACACATTGTTGGTACAGAGTAATTGCCTCTTTTACACATACTATGTACCTCAATTTCATTCAAATTGATTCCCCTCTAAAAGTATTTCATAGACTCAGGTTACGGTATACTAACATGATCATAGCTATCGATTGTGCGGACTGCACGATGGGACTCACTTAGATCAATTTCCGTGATCATGATAATCTGCATAGATTGAGTCTGCATAGGACCGCGTCATTCTTTGCTGGTGCATCTGAGCACCCTGCGCATGAACATGCTTTGAATTACTATGAACCGCTGATATAAGCTCGTTAATTTTGGACCGATGATAGCAACAGGATCGCATCTTGACGGGGACAGACTTTTCAGGGATGCTCTTTTGCAGGCGACACACTAATGGACGGTTTTCCTGAAGAATCCCTAAGACATAAGTAGGCATGAAAGACAGCTCTGTTCTGTTAACGGATGGACTGAATTTTCCCCAGCATCATCACATGTTATTGTCTGATTCATTCCAAGGAAGAAAACCCAGCGGAAAAGAGTTTTCGATGGTTTGAAGATCGGGAAGGCAAATCACATCGTCTCTTTGGGCACCTCAGAGAATAGAATCAGCTAGCTTGAAGGAGAAAGAAGAAGCTGTTAACCATTAATGAAGAATCCGAAACTCTTCGAGCAGTCCGATGGGATTGACGGTTAATCATGTTATTCGAGTGAACTATGCATCGAAACAAAACTTACTCAGTGGTGCTCAAACAGTCTGTACAGAAATCACGACACGTTAAGCTCGAGTACAACACGATACGTTACAGAATGATCTCTTAAGAGCCCATAGAATAGACTGGGTCAACATACTTTTTTCCATTCAAGACAACTTAGCTAGATGAGGAGAAGCAAAATGAGAAATATGAACAGACGAATGAAGAAGAAAATTCCTAACATTCAAGATTTAAAGTTTAATGAACCAAACAAGAAATATAATCCGGCACCGAGAAAAGCACAGGATAAATAAATTCGTATTGTTTCTTCCTGTTCCAACCTTTGTCCCCCTTTTCCCTCTTCATCCTTAACAAAACCCAAATGTGATTCAACCGCAGGTATAACCAACCTGAACAAATGCCTCAGCTTCCAAAATATACACACTAAGAAAACAAGAACTGAGTAAAATGAAGCCAAGAATATAGTAAAATGAAGAGTTCATGTCTACACCGAAAAGATTAGTTAGCCTCTCAGGTATTCTTCTTGCTTCCCGAACGCGAAAATTTCCGATCCAGCGATTGCAGCTGGTTCCGCAAGTTTTGGTTTTCCTCGAGCAGACGGTCATACTCGAGAAGGAACCCTTCTGACTGTTTCCTCAGAGCGACCGAGTTGGCTTCTGCGGCATGCACATCCTTGGTCCTCGTCTCAAGATCCGATTCCAGCTGCTTGACTTTTTCTCTCAAGACCCTCGTTTCCTCCTCCAAGTTCTTGAGCTCCTCTAAGTTCCCGTTTTTCCCATCCTCAAAGGCTCGGGTCTGTTTCTTCACAGCCTCCATGCTCTTCCTTCGTAATCGGAGCTCTCTGATGTAGTGATGCAGTCTGTCTATCATCAAAGCAAGGAACAAGGTGGCTCCTGCAAAACAAACGCCCATTGAAACACAAGTTCTGCAGCGAAAGACTAAAGGGCAACACGAGAGACGAGTGATACATAATGGCCCAGATGAATCAGTTTCATGACAAGCAACACCGGCAATGAGTTGCAGGGACAATATAGAAAGGGACCGTGTTGTAACTCAGAAGAAGCCTATATATGATTCAATCATGTTATGATCTAATCCACAATTACGATTGTATAGAACTAGTAGAGTGACATTAATACACATAATATGAGGTACTCTAAAGGGTGATTCAAATTGTTAGCAAACGATTACTGTTTTACACTAGCACAGACGCTGTCTGTCTCTGCTAATCCTCATCCTCGTATGGAGAAGATTACTACAAAATTCACATATCAGACAGCTTCAAGGTTCATACTGTAAAACTAAAAAGGCATAATCAACTGATCACCAGGTACTACTAGCACAATATTATCAAATTCCTCTATAAATGATATGGAATTATTTTGATTATATGCTGCTAGAATGTTCAAGGTTCCCACCATCATGTCTGAAAATTGAAACAGAGATGCTGCATCGGACATTGCAGCGAGGACTTCTGCCTCATTACGAGCTTGTACGCATGCTTCTAGAGCTACTCAATTAGCTACGGCACCCGGTGCATTTCCCCAAGGGTGTCCTAAAGTTCCTCCACCGAATGATCATTCTTTGATTTAAAGAATCATCCCATCTCAATTGAAAACGTAAATACCTTTTTAGGAAAACACAGATTCCTATTTCTCAATGATATCCCATGATCAAGACAATTGGCTGAATCCTGTGAAACCATTTCATAGAAGTAGCATTGGTCCCGATAAACCCCAATTTATTGCTTCTTCTGGACCAATAATGCCTACTCCCTCAACTCGTTCTAAAAAAATAGGATTTCGCGTAATAAGTTTTTGATATTCAGAAACCGCTGTTAAAAAATAATCACAGAAATCCAAACATTTATCTATCCATCCATAAGGTAGATCGGCCGCTACTCCTCCGATACGAAAATAATTATGCATCATTCTCATACCGGTGGCAGCTTCGAATAGATCATATACTAATTCTCTTTCTCTGAAAATATAGAAAAAAGGAGTCTGTGCACCAATATCTGCATATTAACGACGGGCTATTATTAGCTCAGTGGTAGAGCGCGCCCCTGACGAAAGAAATCCCATCCTTGCTAAAAGTGGTCAAATCAATATGATGCAGGCTAAGAATATTCCAAACAGAAGTATTTCTTCATAAACATTAAGACAACCCGCAGATACAGACGCCAAGGACTGATGGAGATGCTAAGGCAATATAGTGTGATCAAAGGCCCACAACTTTTCCATCAATCCACTAGAACCTTCAAATCCAGTTCATTTAAACAGAATAAGGAATCGTATCGAAACAGGGCTTGTTTCCTCCAAGTCTAAGAACGCACAAACAAGATCATCCACCAATGCCAACGACAAAACCAAAGCAGAATCAAAACTAGACCCCTCTTTACTTGGCAATCAACCCTTTCCTTTCACTTTCTTCTCATTCCATTCGCCTTCACCGATGCCACCAATTCAAATTCACCGAGGAATAACTAGTCTCATCAAGAGGATTACGTCAAACCGAATCGAACCCGAAACCAACCATCCGAATTCTTTCAATCCGGACCATCAAATTGCCAACCTTTTAGCGACTATCATCCAGAAACACACACGCACCCACATGGAAAAAGATCGCATTTTCACCGATCAAACGAAGAAATCCCAAGAACCCATCACTCACCCATCAGAGTGCACTCCAACAGGTGCTTGGCCATGAGGACCTGGTCCGTAGGGTTGGTGGCCCCGCCGCCGTCCTCGGCCCCGCGCCTCCGGATCTTCACCATGCTGTACACGCCGGAGCCCAGCACGACGCAGACCGTGGCAGCCACCGTCGTGATCACCACCGGGCCGTGGCCGCGCTTGACCCGATCCAGACCCACTATGGCCAGCTTCCTCAGCGGCGTCTTGAACAGCAGCAGCAGTATCAGCGACCCTTCGGCGAGTATCGCCGCGAACAGGAGCTGGATCATCGCCGCGCCCCGTCCCCTGTTTTCTAGAGAGAGAGAGAGAGAGAGAGAAAATGGGTGTTTGTGTTTCAGATCAGGAGGAATGGAGGAGGAGGAGGAGGAGGAGGGTGGAGGAGAATGTTGAGATCATGATGGAGGAAGGAGGAGAGGAGGTCAGAGGTGGGGCCCAACCGAGAGAGAGAGAGGCTAAAACAAGAACAGGGCCTGGAGAAAAAACAAGAAAAAGCAAAAGCCGGCCGGGGGAAGATGAGGAGGAGCAGGAGATGAATCGAATAGGTGAGAGAGAGAGAGAGAGAGTGATGAGATCTGCAGAGAGTCGCAGAGACCGGAAGTAAGAAAGCTTGCCGTCTTCCACAAGATTTCTCTCTCTCTCTCTCTCTCTCTCTCTCTCTCTCACTCGTAGTTTCTCCAATTAGAATTATTGACTTCTTTTGCAAAAAAAAATTCTCTTAATTAAGATTTATTGTCCATTTTCTTACCAGAAGTTTTCTTGTCATCTCTAATTAATGCAAACCAAAATTTGGAAAAAAATTAGCTTAATTCATTTTTTTTTTTGGTAAAAGTACGAAATTATAACGAGCTTAGGACAAATGTACACAAAACGACATCAAAAACTTACACTCTCGCTGCAAATACAGGAAGAGTGGAAGGGAGTCGAGGAGAAGCCACAAAGGGCAATACAATGAGCAAAGCTAGACTTCGCAACAACAAAGCACAAGGAATAGCAAGGAGTGGTCCAACTGATTACGTAATAGTTTTAATCTACCGTGAGAATAAGAGTCTATTATGAATTATAAAGAATTAAATCACAAATAATTATAAATTATTGTGTAACCTACTTTTTCAAAAACTTGTGGCTCACAACATACTATTATTCTCACAATATCCTAAAAATTATTATGCTAGCAAAATCCCTTAATCAAAAAACACATTGTATAAATTAAAAGTTCAAGGATAATATTTATATATCAGACCAAAGTATAGGAATTATTTATACTGTTATCCCTTCCAAAAAAGGGGTCGTGCATAAATATATTGGATTCCATTCCAATAAGTCATAATGATAAAAGAAACTTAATTGCTTTGTTATGATAGAAAACTACATGTAGTGGTTACAAAATGAGATTTCGATGTGTGGATTAAGACGTGGCACATGCTTGATTCTTCATATTGTCAATTAACAACTCTAGTATTGCTAAATTAATGAGGTTAACTTTTTTTCCGTGATTAATGAACAGCGAGTTTAAAAACATAAAGACTTAGTAAGTAGAATTAGAGAGATTAACGTATGTGATTCCCTAATTTTAGGGCTATTTGTGATATTTGATCTTAAGGCATCATAAGTTTGGAAGGGCCTCCTTGTTTTACCCCATCTCTAAAGTAATTTTACGTGTATGTCTGGAGTCCATTTATAGTTGACAAAACCACAAAAAGCTCTTTAGATTTTTATATGGAAATATGTAATGAAAGGATACTATTTGGTTGGTACCATGAATATTAGTTAGGTTGAAATTATCTTCCAAACAGCCTCATCCGAAATCATTAACTGATGCAACTAAATTTGAAATCATTCACGAGAAATATAACAAAGTCCTTACTCTTTTCTTGAAAATTTGTAATTTAGCTAAAATCGACACATAGGTAATTTCAAGTTGTCACATGGGCAAGTTACATTATCGATGATGACAGAGAAAGCTTCATATTAGTTTGACAAAAAGTTCAAAAACTATCTTCAGTGTCCCACCCCTATATCAATTTGCATCCTTAATTTTAAAAACTACAATTTGCATTTCTAAAAAAAAACACGAGAAATAAGAATACTAGATACAATAAGAATATCTTAAATATTGATAACGATGTTAGAATCTCCATTAGAATATCAACACATTACTTTATAAATCATTTTTGTAAATCAATCTTAGTATATCAAATATTTTTCTAAAGAATTATTAACGAATTCATTGGTAAGTGAGGAACATCGTGTGCTCATGATTGCCTTCCCGCAGAAAGGGCACGAGCTTTGTGCTGAGTTAGCATTAAATATTTCCATTTTCATTAAATCCTCAAAAAATTATAATATATTTCAGATCTATATCTAAAGACATGCGATGTTATTTATTATCATGTAAAATATTTTTAGTTTAAAGTTTTAAAGCAAAAGCCTTAAAAGAACGATCCACCATTCACTGGGAGCTTTTTCTGACTTTACAACGACTAATTAATGCAATGTCCATGTGCCCAAGAAAATCTTAATTAAATTATAATTAATAAAATAAAAAAGGAGAACGTGGGAGCATCACGGGAGGAATCAAATTAATATACTTTAAGACCGTGTTATCAGAGATATATCTTTTGTATCTTACCTTATATAATTAAACTTATGGTTCATTTGAAAATTCATTTTGTATCAGTGATATTCATCGAGAGAACAAGTTACAGTTTCAACAGTAGAGCTAACATTCTAAAATTGTCTGTCCAAGTTCAAAACTTTTTATTTACATCTTTTCGTGTTGAAAGATCACAATGGGTGGATTGCAATTCAAATCAATCAAATAAAAAAAATGAAATTTTCCTTACAACACTTTCCTAATTACTATAAACTAGTGTTCACGCACTCATGAAGAGAACTAATTTATTTTTTTAAAAGAGTTAAGTGATTATTTAATTAAGTGATAACAGTGGGTAATTATAAATATGTATAAATCGATAGGTTAATGAAGAGAATAATGGGTAGTTTTATTTTTCCATGCAAGATTAATTTTGGGAACCAAAAAGCTGCAAATGGAACTTATTGCAAATAATAATTATATCTTTTTATTAGTTAATCTAGGGATAATTAGTAAAATTTATTTCTTCATGCACGGCAGACTTATTTTGCACGCAATATTCAATTTTAATTGATGAATTATATCTCTTCTTCTTTCTATTTCATTCTAAATACTTATACGGCTGACACTATAGTGACATTGTGGGGACCATAAGAATCTCCATCTAAAATATGGATAATTTTTTGCTGATTCTTTCTTTATTGTTAAATTTTTCTTATGGAAATAGAATATGCAGATTCATTATTGTTTATTATTATTATTGTCATTATTATTATTAAAGGACTCGTCTGTTCTGCTGTTCAGGTTGAGGTTAGGCTATCCACCAAAGTGCCTCCTCTTTCTTTATTTTCTTTTTTCCATTTTTTCTCGGGATATTAAATAAACAAAAATATATGAAAAGACTCGATCCACTTTCAACGCTTTCTACCAAGCCAGATCCATACTGCTTTTTGGAGTACATGTCAACATTTGTAGGAATAGTATTTGGTTGACCTTTGCAGTTGACGAATTCCCAAAAAAAAAAAAAAAATTACAAATGAAGAATTATAAATATTTTTAAACAATGGTCGTTAGTTTTGTGCAAAAAAAAAAAAAAAAAAGATTTCAAAGACTCTGGTATGGACCTATAAATACAAGGGTTAATATTTTGAAAAACCCCCAAATTGGTACACGTGTGATCAATTTACCATAAACTATTTTTTTAATCATGAAAAGTTCCAAACTGGTACATTTATGACAAATTTACCCCAATTAACCATAAATAACCCCAAACTTGTATACTTATGATAAATTTATCTTAAACTAATTTATGTGACCGCCAAAAACCTTAAACTAGTGCCTTTATGACAAATATACCATCCGTTAAATTGGATTAATATCATAGAAAATCACAAAAAATTGTCTAACGGTGACAAACGAAGAGTAGAATCTTAAACCGATACATCAATAAACTGTCACGTGTCATTTAACTTAATAATTTGACAGTAAAATTTAATGAAAATTAATAGAGGGTAAATTTGTCACAAGTATATCAGTTTGGGGTAAATTTGTTACAGGTGTATTAGTTTTGGACTTTTCAGGGTATTAATCCTAAATACAAATAGCAGTCACAACTTATGGGTAATTTATATAATTAATTATAAATCTATTGTGTGGATGTAAATTTTGTTCAAACTTTCAAATTTTACCATTTTCTTACAAACCTTTATCAAAATTCCAATGTAATCATTTCCTTCAATTTTCGTTAGAAATCACAAATGTGACAGTCAAGTCATCGCTGAGTGATCAAGTTATTATCGGACGTCTTACATGGCATACCACTATGTCAGCAACTTCTTGTAAAAGTTCGCTGAAAGAAATATATTTAGAATTGGCAAAATTAGAAAGTTTATGACAAAATTGGTATTGGTATAATAGATTTAAGACCGATTGAACAATTTCCCCCAATTTATTCTTTCGGCTAAAAGAAAATCTTTTGACATTTCTTTTGGTTTTCTCTATTTGATAATAATGAAAAGCTATAAATAATCCCATATTTTCGATTCGTCGACATATGACTAATCCAATTGTGGGGATTGTCGGGCTTAGTCGATTTGATGGCCAATCTAAACAAAGTTATTTTGGTTTTGTTGTTGTCATCAAACATACCCTTATTTTATATATATTTATAAATATATAAAATATCATAACTCATTTGTTTTCTTTATTTTTCCCTCGCTTATATCTTTATTTTACATCTATTCATGAATTCCCGAGAACCATATTTATGTCATAACACGTTCTTATCCTTTTGTCACCCTCGCTAATATCAAAACAACGTCATAAACTCAATCATTTCAATCCCTATCTCTTCTTTTCGACCCCTCTTGGTCTATTTCCTAGAGCAAAAGGCACCATCTCATGTCCGGCAGCAAAAACCTCTTCTCTACAAGGTTAATATAGCCTGCTTACTCTTAAAAGAATGGAGATTACCAACTTGATTATTGATCAATTCCTAGCTAATTCCCACCTACCCCATCTGCCTTTAGTGCTAGCAGTAGCTAGCTACCGACCCACCTCAAAACTCCCCAAGACTTGCCCTTTGTTTTCTACAAAAAAGGCATGCTGCTTGTCGAACGAAACCCTTTTGAGTTAAAAGATAAGGAAATCTGACTTTCTACGTAAGTGTGAAATCCATGTGATTCCGTCCAATCTAAGTAGGCAACACAAAATCTGACTTTTCTAGATGTTAGGTACGCGTCCGGGTCTATTACAATGCCTGTCTAATCGTGCCGTGTCATGTGTAGTTCCGCCCCATCGTGATGGGGCAATTGTTGAGATGGCAGGGGGGAATATGAGTGAAGGGATTGGCTTACCTTCCTGCTGCCTAAAGATGAATTCCAAACCCTATACCCTCATATGCAATCAATAGGGTTGATTGGTTCTCAATCCAGTCCTGTTTCTTTGGTCCGATTCCAAGGTAAAACTGGAAACGGACCGTACCATCAATCCGATTTAATGGAACTGATCACTAATTTTTTTCCACTACTTTTTTCCATTACTTTTTTTCTCACTACTTGGAACTGGATCGAGATAGTGTTTAGTTCATATTTTATTGATTTTATTAAGAAATTATAAAATAAAAAAGGTATATTTAGTCGATTTGGTCTAGTTTCCCTTTGGAACTAAGAATCACACGGCCCAGACACCGATTCCATTTTTAAGAATCGGGAACAGACCGATACTCTCGAGAACTAAACCAAATCGGTCAATCCATTCTGGTCTAATTTAGGTGGTTTCCAGTTTGAGCGGTCCGTTTTATATAACCCTAGTAATCCCGCGTTTGAACCGTTACTAATCTTTGGGTTTAGGTCAAACATGTGCAAGGTGGGGTCATGGTTCCTGTGATTTTATGCAAGAGCAAGAAGAGATCAGACCCTGGCCTAGACCCGGGCAAACTGCTTGAGAACGAGCCTTTGAATGGGCTAAAAGCGGAGCCGTTGAACTTGACGGTTGAAGCTGAACCCTAAGATGCAATATAGAAAAAGTCCCTACGAACACGTCAAGCTACGGAGCTGGCTGAGTCAAACCCCTGTGTTCCCCAGTCAACGTTTTCCGCAGCTTACGACTTCTTCTCCCTCGCATTCACGTCCCTCGCTCCAGCTTATATAAGTGCAAACCGAGATGGAAACCTCCAACATCCATAACCAAACCCACTCCAGATTCTCAACCAAACCCTCTCGAAACCGACAACACAAGACCGATCGCCTCCATTGATGGCCGCTTTGCAAGCTTCCTCACTCTTGATCCCTTCTTCCTCTTCGGGTTGTCCTTCGAAGAGAAGGGTCTCCGCTTCGATCCGTGTCCCGAAGCTCCCTAAACTCCGCCTCTCCGATGCGAGCTCGGCGATGACGCGGAAGCTGGTGGAGGAGTTCAGCAACAGGAACGGTTACACCATCACGGAGCCCTTGCAAATGGAGGTCGTGGAGAAAGTTAGTCCTTCTGAGCCGCGCCGCTCGCCTAGCCAATCGCCTACTTCTTCTATCGAAACAACCACGAGGCTCTATGCGATCCTGGAGGCTGTTGAAGATAGAGTGGAGATGCACGATAACATCGGCAAGCAGCGGGACAACTGGAACAAGCTCCTATTGAACTCGGTCAACATGATGACCCTCACTGCCACCACCACCATGGCGATGGCTGCAGCTGTGCCGGCTCCGTCACTGAGAGCATGCTCTGCTCTCTTATTTACTGCCGCCACCGGGATGTCGCTTGTGATGAGCAAAATCCAGCCCTCGCAGCTGGCTGAAGAGCAACGCAATGCCTCGAGGTTGTTCAAGCAGCTTCAGAGCGAGATAAAGTCGATGCTCGTGCAGCAATCTCCGACTGAGTCAGACGTTAAGGAGACGATGGAGAAGGTGCTGGCGCTTGATAGAGCTTTTCCGCTGGCTCTGCTTGGAAAGATGATCGAGAAGTTCCCTGCGAAATTTGAGCCCGCTGAGTGGTGGCCAATGGTTTCCGGCAACCGCCACCAATCCCAAGGGCACAAAACCTCCATGAACACTGAGCGAAACGGATGGAGCGAGGAGCTGGAAGTGGAGATGAGAGCAATCGTCCAAGTCCTCAAGAGCAAAGACAAGAAAGACTACTTGAGGCTCGGAAATTTAGCTCTAAAATTGAATAAGATGTTGGCGGTTTTGGGTCCTCTACTCACCGGCATCGCTGCAGCCTGCTCAGCCTTCGGCGGCTCAACAGCCACAACGGTGGCAGCCATCGCCGGTGCAATGGCGGCTATTGTCAACGGCTTCGAGCATGGAGGACAAGTCGGCATGGTCGTTGAGATGTACAGAAACTGTGCGGGGTTCTTCAAGCTCATGGAAGAGACGATTGAAGCGACGCTCGAGGAGAGAGACTACGACAAGCGAGAGAACGCAGAGATGTTCGAGATGAAGGTGGCGATGAAGCTGGGGCGGAGCTTGTCGCAGCTTCGAGACCTGGCAAGAAAATCAATGGCTTCTTGTCTACAAGGGACTGAGGTGGACGAGTTCGGAAGCAAGCTTTTCTGAAACTCTCTTTTGAGCAAGATTAATGGAGTACATAATGTAGCATGTACAAGTTAGGCTCATTAACATGATTCTTTCATTCCTTGATTCTTGTAATAAAGAAAAGGAGCTTAAATTCCTCATTTCGGTTTAACTTTGATTTTTCACTAAATTGAAAATTGTTCACTCAAATTCCACGTGGATTCATCTTTGGAGGCACGTTAATTTTGGTACTAGAACATATGCGACTATTATTTTATTATAAAAAGAAGATGGTTTTTTCCGTGCCCATAAAACTTTTTGAAAGAGTTGATAAGCATTAGATGACCGTTGTTAAGATGCTCCTTTTTGCCTACCCTTGATGCATTGCCGGTATACTAGCGAGAGAGAAACTTTTCATAATTTCTATACAAATTCTCTCGAGAAAGGAATCCCCGGATCTCCACCGGCCATAATTTTTGATAACTTTTCATAACTTCCATACAAAATCTCTCGAGAAAGGAATTCTCAGATCTTTAAGTGGCTGTAATTTCACAGTAACTTTTCGTAATTTCTACATAAAATGTGGCAACATACAAAAATCTAAGGACTCTACGATCAAACAGGTGAGATCAGCCCTCTTGTCATCCTAACGTCATCAAGAAATCGAGAATCCGTTCCTGAAAGATCCTTCAAAATTCCCTTTGGTCAAAGGATCATGCGAAATGTGAACTTCAAGAAAACAACAAAGCAGTGCGCCGTTGAATCTTATGGGAATGGCCTGGAAAACGACGACGCTCCAGTCAGAAATGACATGCTATGTCGTTCAATTTTAGCCTTAGACCTCGAATCATTCGAGATGACTTAATATTGGACACGTGAGAGGCGACACACGTGCGCGCGCGCGCGCGTGTTTTTTATCCCCTCTTTTTCAATTTTATTACCAATTTTTCTGCATATTCGTCCTTCTACTATTGTATGTTAAGTATATATTTTTGACTATTTAATTTAATTATGTCTTTAGGTCCTTTTTTTTTTTATTGTATATTTAATGACTTCTATGACTAAGTTAATTTGGGGGAGATGGTCTTAATTAGGTTACGATTGTTCGAGTGTAATTACCATGATGGTTCTTTATACAGTAGAGAAGGTGTTGCGATTAATTAAAATATGAGCCCACCTATGTAATGTATGTAATAGTTTGGGGGCAGCAAGAGGTTACTAGGAACATGTATTTTCTAGTGGATTGCTTGAGCTCGAGCTTGAACGGAGTAGTAACTCGAGCATTTAAGGAACACACACACCCCTTGAGGGCAAAGCGATTCTAAGTCACAATATTTGACACAAAAGACTAAAATTGTTAAAGCATTTTACATTGCTTCTTTATGAAATTTATATGTTCATTACATACATTTAATCTTCTTCTACGTATTAGCTTAACTTTTAGGTTGGACATTCTAATGTGCAAAAATGTCGTGTTAAAGTATCAAATGCTGTTTATTCATGGAATATGCGTGTGATCTCCTTCCACTCCGCGTGCTATCTTAAACACCTAATCAAGGAGTACGACATGCACAGATTGCTGTTTTAAGGGGGACACAACAAAGCAAAAGTCAACTCCCATAAACAAAGGGCAAAGAGTCTGCACGTGCCAATGAGGTCAAAGCCTTCAGAAAATTCAAAGTGGCTTTCGGCAGGAGACAATTAAAAAATTCAACGATTGGATTGTGTCCACATCATGGAAAAAGAGTATATCGTATCAAGCTAGCTTGAAGCATATATCCATTTCAATAATTAAAAGGGAAATAAGAATTTTGATACTTCGATCATTTTTCGTTCTCTGCCACAAAATATACATATGTACCGAGAAATAAAAAATGAAAAATATTCATGTTTGATACGTGTATTATGTGTACACTGAATATCTTTGTACAAAGGAGTTCAGAAAAGCTTGCTTCCAAACTCATCCACCTCGGTCCCTTCTATACAAGAAGCCATTGATTTTCTTGCTAAATCTCGGAGTTCCGACAAGCTCCGCCCCAGCTTCATCGCCACCTTCATCTCGAACATCTCTCCATTCTCTCTCTTGCTATAGTCTCGCTCTTCAAGGGTTGCTTCCATCGTCTCTTCCATGAGATCGAAGAACCCCGCGCAGTTTCTGTACATCTCCACGACCATACCAACCTGGCCTCCATGCTCGAAGCTGTTGATGATTGCTGCCATTGCACCGGCGATGGCTGCCACAGTGGTGGCCGCTGAGCCTCCAAAGGCCAAGCCAGCTGCAGCGATGCTGGTTAGCAAAGGAGAGGAAACCGCCAACATCTTATTCAATTTTAGCGCCAGATTCCCGAGCCTCAAGTAGTCTTGCTTATCTTTGTTCTTGAGGACTTGGACGATGGCTCTCATCTCCACTTCTAGGTCCCTGCTCCATCCATTTCGCTCACTGTTTGCGAAAGTTTTCCCCCCTCGGGATTGGTCGCTGTTGTTGGAAACCCTAGGCCACCATGCGGCGGGCTCAAATTTTGCGGGGAACTTCTCAAGCATCGCTCCAAGCAAAGGCAGTGGATAAGCCCTATCAAGGGCCAGCACCTTTTCCGTCATCTCCGTCATGTCTGCTTCAGTCGGAGATTGGAGCGTAAGCATTGACTCGATCTCACTCCGGAGCTGCTTGAACAACCTCGAGGCATTGCGTTGCTCTTCAGCCAGCTGTGAGGGCTGGATTTTGCTCATGATGAGCGACATCCCAGTGGCCGCTGTAAACAAGAGAGCGGAGCATACTCTCAGCGATGGAGCCGGCGCAGCTGCAGCCATCGCAGCCATGGTGGTGGCAGTGAGAGTCATCATGTTGACTGATTTCAACAGGAGCTTATTCCAGTTGTCTCGCTGTGCGCCGATGTTATCGTGCATCTCTACTCTATCTTTGACAGCCTCCAGGATCGCATAGAGCTTCTTCGTCATTTCAATAGAAGAAGTAGGCGATAGGCGCAGCTCCAAACGCCTGTCTGTCCGGGTGACATCCATTTGGAGTGGCTCTGTGAAGGCATAACCATTCCTGTTGCTCAAATCCTCGAGTAGCTTCTTCGTGATCACGGTACTTGGATCACCTGCGAGCCTGAGTTTTGAGGGCTTCAGGAATTGGATTGAAGCAGTGATCGTTCGCTTCGAAGAGCAACCCGATGAGGAGGAGGAAGAAGAAGAAACTACGAGAGAGGAAGCTTGTAATGCGGCCATTAATTTTTTGGTGTTTTTCAAATGTATGTATGCAATGGTTTTGAGAGGATTGCTTGAGAATTGGAGTGGTTTTGGTTATGGAGATTGGAGGTTCTTTAGGTTGCTTATTTATACATGCGAAGTACGCGTACGCGATGTAAAATGAGAAGAGGTCGGAATTGTTGACAATTTGACCGTAGAACACAAGGAGTTGACTCCGGCCATGAGCCTGACCTTTTCTATTATTTGAATTTGTATATGTCAAACATCCAAATGCTGTGTAAATATTGTCACATCACATCACTTCATACGTACGCTCCTGGCGTAGAATCACTCTTAGTGGCAGAATTGCAGAAATGAATATGGTATCTTGCAAACAAATATTTAAATAAACGAGTTATATTCAATTTTGAAAATTATAATTTAAAAAAGTACTTACTATTGCCACATGTGACATGCGCCACCGCCTGTGAGCCTATGACTCTTTTGTCAATTTGGCTAGCTCAAATAGTTAGACCTCTCTTCTCTTTCCCACTTATAACTTACATAATATTTTCTTTTAGGGATTTCTTTCTTACAAATAATTAGTTAATTATTCGTATTTATTGGTGAACCCTATTCGAATTACATATGATATGCTCTTGTTACGAATGGCCATTTGATATTGATTTGCTAGACTATATCTTATATGAAAAATTAATTAGCAAACTATAGAATTCCCCCGGAGGGGGGACTGTCAAGACAAATTTATAAGATGTTTGAGGTTTGACCATTTCTAGAAATGACGTTTTCTTGGATTTGAAGAGTATGGGGTTTATGGGTCGGGTCGGTTTCAAATTTTGCACTGGACAGCTTTGGATTGAGTTCATTATTTTTGCGACCAAGTCAACTTAATTTTTGTGCATTTAACATTTTCCTTTCTCCTTCAAATTGGCTATAATATGTGGTTGAGTCAATTCGATGTTGGGTGAACTTTTGCCAGCTTTGCTTGAAAATGTCAAGTCCGAATGACAAAAGGGTAGATAAAAAACATAGTTACATATTAATTATATTTCTCGTTAATCTTAGGTGTTGATTAAGGTGACGCATGCTTTTATTAAGACAATCTATCTTAAATAAGTAAGCTTCGAAGTCATGAAAACGAGTGGTGTCATAAATGTCATGGTTATTTCAAGACCCATTGTAATGTTACTGTATTAGTCGGTTGGTAAATTTACACGCATGGAATTGGAATGATTTGTTGGAATGTGGTTCATACTCCTCATCGACAAAAAGACATAAGGATTGCAAAGGGTAGCAACCTTGGGTTGCCAGAGGGATTTTATAGTTTAGACCCGTATTTTATTGATAGTTTGGGCTTGAACCATAAACGATTACTGAGTAGTCTAGGGTCTTCTCAGCCCCTAAGGTTTTCTTGTGCCACTTATATATAATCTATTTCTCTTATAACTAAGAGTTATATGGAGAGAGGTGGGAGTTGCTAATTATAGTGGAATCTTCTATTAAATGTAACCCTAATTTAAGGGCAAAACGAAATAAACTTTGTTTCTCGATTTCAATTTCTCATATTTACTCTCCGTTTCATTGTATTTGTGCACCTAATACTAACAAAACTACAAGAATTATTGAAAAGTTTAATTGCGACATGCTCAAGATATTCTTCACTTTCATCTGTCCTATACCATATTTCACAATTGTCTTTTGACGTATGGGTAGTCACTTTCCCAAGAGATCACTCATCCTCATAGTGTTCTTACCTGAGCAAGTTTTAACATTGGAACGTTTCCGTTCATGAAAAAATGTACCTTGTGAGTTAATCCCAATTTCACATTCATATTCCAAGTATATTACCATGTTTGGTGTGCAATTTGATTCAGTTATGCTCCCTTTGTCATTCTAGAAGCTTGTTAGGAGTTACTTAGGGCGCGTTTGGTAACATAACATTTTAAAAATTGTTCCGGGAACAGAAATAGAAAAAGTGTTTTGTTCCGGGGAACAATTTTTGAACAAAAAGACGCGTTTGGTAAACTTGTTCGGGAATAAAAATGAACGAAACATGTTTGGTAAATCTGTATTCTTTTTTATTTCTTTTAATTTTTTAATTTTCTTTTTCTTTTTTTCTTTCTTTTTTTTTTTTTTTTCTTCTTTTGGCCGGTCGCCGGCCTTGGCCATGGCCGACGACCGGCCGACGAGGGGCCGGCGGCCTCGCCCGGCCACGGTGAGGCTCGCGGGCCACCGCCGGCGATGCCGGCATGGAGGTGGCCCGGCGAGGCCGAGCCTGCCGGTGGGCGGGCGAGCTCGGGCTCGCCGGATCTGGCGAGCTCGAGCTCACCGAGCCTCGCCGGTGTGGCCGGGCGAGCTCGGGCTCGCCGGATTTGGGCGAGCCCGAGCTCGCCCAGCCAAGGCGAGGCCGAGCCTCACCAGGCCGGCGACGCTCGGCCTCGCCCGGGCCGACAACGCCCGACAAGGTCGCCGGCCCTCTTTGGCCGGTTGCCGGCCATGGCCGAGGCCGTGACCGGCCAAAGAAAAAAGAGAAAGAAAAAAAAAAAAAAAAAAAAAAAAAGAAAAAGAGAGAGAGAGAAAATGTGTTTTTAATTTTTGTTAGAAACAAGAAACAACTTTTTTTTGTTACTTGTTTACATTCCAGATGTGTTTCTGGGAACAAAAAAATAATTTTGGAACAAAAACGCACACAAACGCATTTCTGTTCCTTTTTTGTTCACAGGAACAGAAAAACAAAAAAGTTGTTCAAAAACAGAAAAAAGAAATGAAAACAAACGCAGCCTTATTGTCCAAACCCTCTAGTTTTGGTGAACACTCCCCACCCTCGTTGAATTTGGTCGTTACAAGCCCACCGGCTTCCTCGTGGTTTGTCCTTGAACCCCACACCTACTAAAGAGGGTCCTACTTTGATACCATATTGTGACACTCCTAGATTAACTTACTTGAGATATTGCCCAATCCAAGACTCAGTGGCATAAGCCACTGCAGAGTAGAGTATGTCGCAGCTACTACAACTATTAGTCATGCAAGGTGGCTTTGAAGAATTCTTGAAGACATTGGAGAACCACATATGGAATCAACTCCAATATTTTGTGACAATAAGTATGCAATCGCCATATCAAAGAATCGAGTCTTTCATGGAAGAACTAAATATAATGACATAAAATATCACTTCATTCGTGAAATGTTAAAAAAAAAAAAAGAGATCGAGCTGAAGTATTACAAGATCAAAGATCAAATCACAAACATATTCACTAAAGCACTACCAATAGCAAAATTTGAGACATTGAGAAGGATGCTCGGAGTATCAAAAAAATGAATTAGGGAGGAGTGTTAAAAGGTGATCCATTTTTGGAAAGTCCTAGAATACACTAGCCTATGCATGTTTAAGAATGAAGTATGCTTGAGAAAGAAGGAAAGAGACGGCAACAACAATTTGTCCAAGTTGGCAACAGTGTACATAGGAAGAAAGAAAAGCTAGAAGGAAGATAGCTGAATTAGTTAAAAATAGTGGCGAGTCATTAGACTTTGTGAGCAAGAGACGTCGGTCAATATTTGCAGAGAAAAACTTGAAGAGTAAAGAAATGTCTAGTGTTATCTAGCTATCTAAGTCGGTCAAGAAAGAGGCGATGACCTATGCCTATAAATAGGATTTGGTGGACGTCTACTCTAACTACTTGAAAACCAGAAACGCTCCTTCCTTTATAATACCAACTAACATAATAGAAGTCTTTCTTTTGTCACCCTGTGTTCCCTTGCCGTAATAGTTCCACTCATATACACATCATTTGGGAGAAGTGCCAAAAAAGTCCTAAACCTTTTATCTTTGTGCCGATTTAGTCTTAAACCTTTTTTTGGTGCTGATTTAGTCCTAAACATTTTTACGTTGTACCAATTTAGTCATTTCCGGCCAATTTTGGCTGGATTTTGCTGACTGGATGCCGGCCGGCTGACGTGGCCTGATCGGCGCTGACGTGGATAACTTTTAATAATATTTTAATATATTTTTAAATATTTTGTATTATTTATTATTTTTTATTTTTCTGTTTTTCTTTTTCTTTTTTTTTTTTTTCTTTTTTTCTTCCTCCAGCCGATCGCCAGAGCTCGGCAACCGGCCGAGGCGATGGCCGGATCCGGCGAGGTCGAGCCTCGCCCGCTCGGCGCGAGGCCGCCGAGGCCTGGGCGGCGAGGCTCGCCCTCGCCGGATCTAGTGAGGGTCGAGCCTCGCCCATGGCCGGCGAGGGCGAGCCCCGCCAGCTCGGCGCAAGGCCAGCTCGACGGCGACGGCAGGCGGCTAGATTAGCTCCGACGGATGGCGAGCAGGGCGCGGGTGACGAGCGCGAGAGGCAAAGACGCGCGGACAGACGCGCGAGCAGGGGATGGCGCGACTATAGCGAGGGCGCCCTCGCCCTTGCCCTCGCCCTCGCCGTCCCAGCCTCGAGGCGGCCTCGCGTCAGCGAGCGAGGCTCACCCTCGTCGGATCCGGCGAGGTCGAGCCTCACCGACCATGGGCGGGCGAGGACCCTCGCGGATCCGGCGAGGGCGAGCCTCGCCGCCTCGCGCGAGGCCGCCCTCGTAGCCACTAGCGAGGTGGCCGTGAGGTCGACCTCGACCTCGCCGGCCATCGCCGCCCTAGCCGATCGCCAAGCTCCGGCGACCGGCTGGAGGAAGAAAAAAAGAAAAACAGAAAAACAGAAAAAAAATAAAAAAATATATTAAAATATTATTAAAAGTTGTCCACGTTAGCGCCGATCAGGCCACGTTAGCCGGCCGGTGTCCAGTCAGCAAAATCCAGCCAAAATTAGCCAGAACGGACTAAATTGGCACAACGTAAAAAGGTTTAGGACTAAATTGGCACCAAAAAAAGGTTTATGACTAAATTGGCAAAAACAAAAGGTTTAAGACTTTTTGGCACTTCTCCCCACATCATTGCTGGTTCCTTGCCATGTTTCACACACGCTTGGACACACACGCTTTCGCAAAATCCAACAAAACTAAACTAGAAGTTTGCGTCTGTAGGAAAAATTATGGTCCTTTTTCTTGAGCTTTAACCTCCTAATTTGTTTCGATCTAAATGAACTTAATTTTCTGCACTTCCATGATGTTGATTTAAATATAACCATTGCACTGCAAATGCATCCCGTTTCATTATCCAAGAAAAAGAGATGAATTGTGTACACGGTGAACATGTCTTGCAATCTCTGGCATCTTGAAGCTTGCTCTTCTTCTTTTTCTTCTTTTTCTTCTTTTTTTTTTCCCTATTCAGAAGGTTCTTTGATGCGCATCGCCCACTCCTCCCCTTTTTTCGCCCAACCCATCCACCACACGCACAAACAAATCAAAGACAATGCACTATATCTCTGCAACTATCTTTATCTCAAAGTCCCAGTGATTCGTAAAACAATGAAAGGAAAAGTAAAAGAATATCTGTTGACCAAATGAGAACAGCTACTACTTCTTCACCTATTGCTGGAATGCTAAAAACGAGAGCACAAATGCAAAATGCCAAAAAGACATAAGTTAGATGGATGGCCGCTCCGTCCCTTGTTTTCATCTTTTCTAGAGGGAGAGAATGTTTGTGCGTGTTGCAGATCAGGAGGAATGGAGAAGCATGAGGGTGAAGGAGAATGTGGAGATCATGATGGGGGAAGGAGGAGAGGAGGTCAGAGGTGGGGCCCAACTGAGAGGCTAAAACAAGAACAGGTCCTGGAGAAAACAAGAAAAGCAAAGCCAGCAGAAGGAGATGAAGAGTGTATAGAAGAGAGAGAGAGAGAGAGAGAGAGAGAGGGTGATGAGATCGCAGAGTTGCCGTCTTCCAAGAAGACTCTCTCTGTTTCCACAAGATCTCTCTGTTTCCCTCCCTCCCTCCCTCCCTCCCTCTCTCATGGTTTCTCCAAATTAGAATTATGGACTTTGGCAATTTTTTTCTTTTATTTATGATTTATTATCCATTTTCTTACCGAGACGTTTCTTGTCATCTCCAATTAATGCAAATCATGATTTTTCCAATTTAACTTGATTCAACAGCAGTTTATGCAAGAGCAAGAAGAGATCAGACCCTGGCCTAGACCCGGGCAAACTGCTTGAATGGGCTAAAAGCGGAGCCGTTGAACTTGACGGTTGAAGCTGAACCATGCAATATAGAAAAAGTCCCTACGAACGTGTCAAGCTACGGAGCTGGCTGAGTCAAACCCCTGTGTTCCCCAGTCAACGTTTTCCGCAGCTTACGACCTCTTCTCCCTCGCATTCACGTCCCTCGCTCCAGCTTATATAAGTGCAAACCGAGATGGGAACCTCCAACATCCATAACCAAACCCACTCCAGATTCTCAACCAAACCCTCTCGAAACCGACGACACAAGACCGATCGCCTCCATTGATGGCCACTTTGCAAGCTTCCTCACTCTTGATCCCTTCTTCCTCTTCGGGTTGTCCTTCGAAGAGAAGGATCTCTGCTTCGATCCATGTCCCGAAGCTCCCTAAACTCCGCCTCTCCGATGGGAGTTCGGCGATGACGCGGAAGCTGGTGGAGGAGTTCAGCAACAGGAACGGTTACACCATCACGGAGCCCTTGCAAATGGAGGTCGTGGAGAAAGTTAGTCCTTCTGAGCCGCGCCCCGTTCGCCTAGCCGATCGCCTACTTCTTCTATCGAAACAACCACGAGGCTCTATGCGATCCTGGAGGCTGTTGAAGATAGAGTGGAGATGCACGATAACATCGGCAAGCAGCGGGACAACTGGAACAAGCTCCTATTGAACTCGGTCAACATGATGACCCTCACTGCCACCACCACGGTGGCGATGGCTGCGTCTGTGCCGGCTCCATCACTGAGAGCATGCTCTGCTCTCTTATTTACTGCCGCCACCGGGATGTCGCTTGTGATGAGCAAAATCCAGCCCTCGCAGCTGGCTGAAGAGCAACGCAATGCCTCGAGGTTGTTCAAGCAGCTTCAGAGCGAGATAAAGTCGATGCTCGTGCAGCAATCTCCGACTGAGTCAGACGTTAAGGAGACGATGGAGAAGGTGCTGGCGCTTGATAGAGCTTTTCCGCTGGCTCTGCTTGGAAAGATGATCGAGAAGTTCCCTGCGAAATTTGAGCCCGCTGTGTGGTGGCCAATGGTTTCCGGCAACCGCCGCCAATCCCAAGGGCACAAAACCTCCACGAACACTGAGCGAAACGGATGGAGCGAGGAGCTGGAAGTGGAGATGAGAGCAATCGTCCAAGTCCTCAAGAGCAAAGACAAGAAAGACTACTTGAGGCTCGGAAATTTAGCTCTAAAATTGAATAAGATGTTGGCGGTTTTGGGTCCTCTACTCACTGGCATCGCTGCAGCCTGCTCAACCTCCGGTGGCTCAACAGCCACAACAGTGGCAGCCGTTGCCGGTGCAATGGCAGCTATCGTCAACGGCTTTGAGCATGGAGGACAAGTCGGCATGGTCGTTGAGATGTACAGAAACTGCGCAGGGTTCTTCAGGCTCATGGAAGAGACGATCGAAGCGACGCTCGAGGAGAGAGACTATGACAAGCGAGAGAACGCAGAGATGTTCGAGATGAAGGTGGCGATGAAGCTGGGGCGGAGCTTGTCGCAGCTTCGAGACCTGGCAAGAAAATCAATGGCTTCTTGTCTACAAGGGACTGAGGTGGACGAGTTCGGAAGCAAGCTTTTCTGAAACTCTCTTTTGAACAAGATTAGTGGAGTACATAATGTAACATGTACAAGTTAGGCTCATTAACATGATTCTTTCATTCCTTGATTCTTGTAACAAAGAAAAGGAGCTTAAATTCCTCATTTAAGGCGTGATGCACAATATAATTTTTAGAAATGATAATTTCATGGGCCTTAAGTTTGGATTGAATGTGGACCATCTTCAATATAAATTCTCTAACACCCATAGCAGCATCATACCTCATGTCCGTTAACTCACTCAGCAAGTTTTCAGCCTTGGTTTTATCTAAGACTCTATATCTTTCTCCCACTACTTCAAGGAATTGTCTCGCATTTGTATCTTCCGACAAACCACTAATAAGATGCTCAGCAATGGACCTCTTCATACCAATGAGACTTAGTCGGTTAGATTTTTCCCATTTAGCATAATGGGCCTTTTGATCTGTAGTACTTTGATCATGGGGCTTGGAAGATTTATCCTCATGTAGAGCCAAGTCCATATCCATGATGCCCAGAACAAACTTTATATCTTGCTTCCATCTCTTGAAGTTTGATCCAGTTAACATTTCAACCATGACATTGTTGTTATTTACAACAAATGTAACTGTTTGTCACACATAATGCAATAAGATTAATTATGAGCAATAAGCAATTCAACAAAAATAATTAGTACATTATAAACTCCCATTTGGACAGACAAATCATTTAAATTATACATCTCCATAATATCAATATAGAGGGGAATTATATATAACTTTCAAAACATTTATACCCTTTGGGTAGATAAATATTTTTCAATTATACATGCTATTTTCCAAATTAATATACACAATAACCTCATTTGGGTGAGTTATTGTATATACTAATTTTTATCAATAGGGAACTCCAAAAAATTTATGTCCAAAATTCATCGAATAATATGAAGCACTTTACAACATGTGCTTCCCAAGATCATATTGTTTATATCAAGCAACAATTTTTTCCATAATTTTTTTAAAATTCTTTTTTTTATTATTTTAATGTTTCGGACCCTCCCGCGGGCCCTGGCCCGCGAGCAGCCCTTCGGACGCTGGGCCAAACCAGTGAGGCCCAAAATTCTAGCCCAGCCCGCAGGAGCCCATGCTCCTTTCAATTAAAAAAGGCTCACGAATTAATATAAGATTCTGGGCTTATTAGGCCCCGGCCCAGGTGAGTTTATAGCCCCAAGATTTTGGGCTCACGCCCAGAATCCGAATTTTAAATAGAATATGGGCGATAGCCCATATTTTGGCCTAGGCCCGGCTGGAGGTCATCTTCAACCTCCAGCCGGGTCCCGAAATCCTGCAAAACTGGGTCACACGACCCGGTTTTGACCCGGAATACAAAAAACACCCATTAAGTTGATTTTTCTTGAAATCTCTCAATGGGTCTTGCTTCTAACATCAATATAATTTACTAGAATGAATTAAACGAAGAAAAAATGAGAAAATCTTCTACATTTAAGTTTCAAAAAATTCGGATCTAACACCTCCATAGCCGAATTCGGTTTCCTCATGTTTAAGCCAAAAAAAAAAAAAAACTTACCTTAATGCAACAAAAGGATGATAAAACATATATATAATATATAACAATACCCATGCAAAGATTTACAACGAACATCAATCAATTGCAAGTAATTTGAAAATTTTAGAACTTTTTCATGTATAAACCCAAAAATTTCAAATTCAAAATTCTCACTTAATTCTCAACGAAATCATACAAATTATATATGGTTGGAAAGATCTCGACATGTAGGACAAAAACCCTAAGGTTTCAGAATTAATCGAGTAAAAAAATCCACACGAAAAAATAACGCCAATATTCGGCTCAAAGAGGGAAATTTCGAATTTGTTCATAAAAAAAAATAAAAAAAAAATTGGGTTCTACAATCATATAAGAGTCGCTATGATACCACATGTAGAAAATTATTCACATAAATAAATAATTAATTAAGAATAGTCGAATCCATATATGACTGTAAAACACCGAAATCGATAAGCATAACGGAATTAAAATGTACTTGTTTAAGCCATTGCTTCACTTGAAGAAAAATAGATTAACCTGATAATTAGAGATTTATTGGAATGCTAGATTTTCCTCTCTATGACCTATTTCAATATAGTAGCTTTCAATGGAATTAAGCAACTGATAGGTATAACTTACACTTTTATAAACTAAAAAGGGGACCTAGCAAACCCTAATCAATAGCATGTCAACTACGAGTTTCAGTTAAACACAATTGCCTACACTTTGCTACTTAATTAGGCTCGTTATTAATAGATGCCAAAACTCAATTCAATAAAATCACTTAAGGGTTTAACAAATATTGGAATACCCATTCACCCGATTATTTAAAATAGAAAATCAATTAATTAATGTAAGCCCATATTATAAGAAATTTCCAACATTATGGACTTTGGAATTTTTTTTCTTTTATTTATGATTTATTATCCATTTTCTTACCGAGACGTTTCTTGTCATCTCCAATTAATGGAAATCATGATTTTTCCAATTTAACTTGACTCAACAGCAATTTAATAGTTTACGAACTATATTGTACAAATCAAAAGTTTGGAGACAGTATTTATACATTAGACCAAAGTTCATAGATTATTTATGCTTTTTCCCTTTTAAAAAAGGGGTAGTGCATAAATATATTGGGTTTCATTCCAATAAGTCATAATGATAAAAGCAACTTAATTGGTTTGTTATAATAGAAAACTACATGCAGCAGTTACAAAATGAGATTTCAGTGTGTGGATTAAGACATAGCACATGTTTGATTCTACATATTGTCAATTACCGACTCTTGTATTGCTAAATTAATGAGGTTACCTTTTTTTCCGTGATTAATGAATAGCGAGTTTATAAACATAAAGACTTAGTAAATAGAACTAAAGATTAATGCATGTGATTCCCTAATTTTAGGGCTATTTGTGATATTTGATTTTAAGGCATCATAAATTTGGAAAAGCCTCCTCATTTTGTCCCATCTCTAAAGAAATTTTTGTAGATGTCTCGAGTCCATTTTTGGTCGATAAAACCCCAAAATTCTCTTTACATTTCTATATTAAAAGGTGTAATGAAAGGACACTATTTGGTTGGTACCATCAATATTAGTTAGGTTGAAATTATCTTCCAAATAGCCACATCCGAAATCTTTTAATTGATGCAACTAAATTTGGAATCATTCCCGAGAAATAGAACAAAGTCCTTACTCTTTTCTTGAAAATTTGTAATTTAGCTAAAATTGTCCCATAGGTAATTTCAAGTTGTCACATGGGCAGGTTACATTAATGATGATGACCGACAAAGCTTCACTTTAGTTTGGGTAAAAAATTCAAAAACCATCTTCGGTGTCCCACCCCTTTATGCATCCTTAATTTTAAAAACTACAATTTGCATTTCCCAACAAAACACGAGAAATAAGAATACTAGGTATAGTAAGAATGTCTTAAATATTGATATTGATGTTAGATACTCCATTAGAATATCAACACATTACTTTATAAATCATTTTTGTAAATCAATTTTTCATTTTTGTAAATCAATCTTAGTATATCGAATATTTTTCTAAAGAATATAGCATATATATTTACAAATTCATTGGCAAGTGGGGAACTTCGTGTACTCATAATTGCCTTTCCCCAGAAAAGGCACGAGCTTTGTGCTGGGTTAGCATTAAATATTTCCATTTTCATTAAATCCCGAAAAATTATAATATATTTTCAAAACTATTCCTAAAGACTTGCGATGTTATTTATTGTCATGTAAAATATTTTTAGTTTAAAGTTTTTTAAGCAAAGGTCTTAAAAGAACGATCCACCAATCACTGGGAGCTCTTTCCGACTTTACAATGACTAAATAATGCAATGTCTCTGTGCCCATGAAAATCTTAATTAAATTATAATTAAGAAGATAAAAAAAGACAACGCGGGGGTATCATGGGAGGAATCCTATTAATATATTTTAAGACCGTGTTATCAGAGATTTTTTTGTATCATACCTTATATAATTGAACTTATGGTTCATTCGAAAATCCATTTTGTATTAGTGATATTCATCAAGAGAGCACGTCACAGTTTCAATAGTAGAGACTAACATTCTAAAATTGTCTATCCAAGTTCAATTTTATTTATTTATATCTTTTTGTGTCGAAAGATCAATACGGGTGGATCGCAATTCGAATCAATCAAATAAAAAAACTGGAATTTTCCTTACAATGCTTTCCTAATTACTATAAACTGGTTTTCACGCACTCATGAAGAGAACTGATTTCTTTTTTTAAAAGAGTTAAGTGATTATTTAATTAAGTGGATAAGCAGTGGGTAATTATAAACACGTGTATATCGAGAGGTTAATGAAGAGAATAATGGGCAGTTTTATTTTTCCATGCAAGATTAACTTTGGGAACCAAAAAGTAGAAAATGGAACTTGTTAGAAATTATAATTATATATTTTTATTAGTTAATGTAGGGATAATTAGTAAAAGTTATTTCTTCATGTACGGCAGACTTATTTTTCACGCAATTACTCAATTTTAATTGATGAATTGTCTCTCTTCTTTCTATTTGATTCTGAATACTTATGACTGAGACTATAGTGACATTGTAGGGACCATAAGAATCTCCATCTAAAATATGGATAATTTTTTGCTGATTCTTTCTTTATTTTTAAACTTTTCTTATGGAAATAGATTATGCAGATTCATTCTTGTTTTTTATTATTATTATTATTATTATTATTATTATTATTATTATTATTATTATTATTATTATTATTATTAAAGGAATCAGGTTGATTCATTCTTGTTTTATTCTTATGGAAATAGATTATGCAGATTCATTCTTATCTTATTATTATTATGCAGATTATGGGGTCTCGTCTGTTCTGCTGCCTCAGGTTGAGGTTAGGCTAACCACCAAAGTGTCTTCTCTTTCTTCATTTTCTTTTTCCATTTTTTATTGGGATGTTAAATAAACAAAAATATATGAAAAGACTCGATCCGCTTTCAACGCCTTCTACCAAGCTAGATCCGTACTCCTTTTTGGAGTACATGTCAATTTTTGTAGGAATAGTATTTGGTTGACCTTGGGAGTTGAGGAATTCCCAAAAAAAAAAAAAAAAATTACAAGTGAAGAATTCTAAATATTTCCAAATAATGGTCGTTAGTGTTGTGTGAAAAAAATAGATTATAGAGACATTGTCTTTAATATTGATCCATAAATACAAATAGCAGTCACAACTTATGGGTAATTTATATAATTAATTATGAATTTATTGTGCGAATGTAAATTCAGTTCAAAACTTTCAAATTTTACCAATTTATTTCTAAACCTTTACCAAAATTATAGTGTAATCATTCCCTTCAATTTTCACTAGAAATCACGGATGTGACGATCAAGTCGTTGTCGAGTGATCAAGCTATCATCAGATGTCGTACATGACACATTAGTGACATCACTATGTCAGCAACTTCTTATGAAAATTAGTTAAAAGGAATACATTTAGAACTTTGTATAATTTATGATTAAATTGGCAAAATTAGAAAGTTTATGACTAAATTGGTGTCGGTACAATAGATTTAGGACCGATTGAACAATTTCCCCTAATTTATTCTTTGGGTTAAAAGAAAATCTTTTGACATTTTTTTTGGTTTTCTCTATTTGATAATAATGAAAAGCTATAGCTAATCCCATATTGTCGGATCATCAACATATTACTAATCCAATCACGGGGATTATCAGGGTTAGTCAATTTGATGGCCGATCTAAACAAAGTTATTTAGGTTTTGTTTTTGCCATCAAACATATTCTTATTTTATATCTATTTATAAATACATAAAATGTCTTAACTCCTTCGTTTCCTTTCTCTTTTTTTCCTTGTTTATATCCTTATTTTACATCTATTCATGACTTCCCAAGACCAATGTTAATGTCATAACGCGTTCTTATCCACCCCGGCGGTGCCGCCAGTATCAAAACAACATCATAACTCAATCTTTTCAATCCCTTTCCGGCTATTTACTCGAACAAAAGGAGTCACATCATTCATGGCTGGCATCAGAAGCTCTTTTCTACAAGGTTAATATAGCCTGCTTAACCGACCAAAATATATATATATAGCCTGTTACTCTTTCTTAAAAGAATGGAGATTACCGACTTGATTACAGATTACAACCTAGCTAATTCCCACCTGCCCTATCTGTCTTTGAGCTAGCAGTTGCTACCGACCCACCTCAAACTCCCCTAAGACTTGCCCTCTTGTTGAACGAAACCCTTCAGTTAAAAGATGCTTGGAAATCTGACTTTCTACGTAAGTGTGAAATCCATGTGCTTCCGTCCAATCTAAACGGGCAGCACGAAATCTGACTTTCCTAGATGTTAGGTACGCGTCCGGACCATTACAATGCCTATCAATGCCTATCTAATTGTGCTATGTCGAGTGTAGTTCCGTCTTGTCGTGATTGGGCGATTGTTGAGATGGGAGGGGAAATATGAGCGAAGAGATCGGCTTACCTTCCTGCTCCATAAAGATGAATTCCAAACCCGTACCCTCGCGTGCAATCAACAGGGGTGATCGATTCTCAATCCACTCCGGTTCCTCTAGTCCAGTTTTAAGGTGGAATTGGGAATTGGACCGTACCATTAGTCCAATTCAATGGAATTGGTCACTTATTTTTTTCCACTACTTTTTCCTAATACTTTTTTTCTCACCACTTGGAACTAGATCGAGATAGTGTTTAGTTCATATCTTATTAATTTTTTAAGAAATAATAAAATAAAAAATGTATACTTAGTCGGTTCAGTCTAGTTCTCCCTTGGAATCAAGAATTAGACTGCCCAAACACTAATTCCCATTTTTAGGAATTGGGAACCAGACTGACACTCTTGAGAACTAAACCAAATCGGCCGATCCATTCTGATCTAGTCTAGGCGGTTTCTAGTTTGAGCAGTCCGTTTTGTACAATTCTAGTAATGAGACATTTGAATCGTTACTAATCTTTGGGTTTAGGTCAAACATGTGCAAGGTGGGGTCATGGTCCTTGTGATTTTATGCAAGAGCAAGAAGAGATCAGACCCTGGCCTAGACCCGGGCAAACTGCTTGAGAACGAGCCTTTGAATGGGCTAAAACTAAAAGCGGAGCCGTTGAACTTGACGGTTGAAGCTGAACCCTAAGATGCAATATAGAAAAAGTCCCTACGAACGCGTCAAGCTACGGAGATGGCTGAGTCAAACCCCTGCGTTCCTTGGTCAACGTTTTCCGTAGCTACGACCTCTTCTCCCTCGCATTCACCTCCCTCGCTCCAGCTTATATAAGTGCAAACCGAGATGGGAACCTCCAACATCCATAACCAAACCCACTCCAGATTCTCAACCAAACCCTCTCGAAACCGACGACACAAGACCGATCGCCTCCATTGATGGCCGCTTTGCAAGCTTCCTCACTCTTGATCCCTTCTTCCTCTTCGGGTTGTCTTTCGAAGAGAAGGGTCTCCGCTTCGATCCATGTCCCGAAGCTCCCTAAACTCCGCCTCTCCGATGGGAGCTCGGCGATGACGCGGAAGCTGGTGGAGGAGTTCAGCAACAGGAACGGTTACACCATCACGGGGCCCTTGCAAATGGAGGTCGTGGAGAAAGTTAGTCCTTCTGAGCCGCGCCGTTCGCCTAGCCGATCGCCTAGCCGATCGCCTACTTCTTCTATCGAAACAACCACGAGGCTCTATGCGATCCTGGAGGCTGTTGAAGATAGAGTGGAGATGCACGATAACATCGGCAAGCAGCGGGACAACTGGAACAAGCTCCTATTGAACTCGGTCAACATGATGACCCTCACTGCCACCACCACGGTGGCGATGGCTGCGTCTGTGCCGGCTCCGTCACTGAGAGCATGCTCTGCTCTCTTATTTACTGCCGCCACCGGGATGTCGCTTGTGATGAGCAAAATCCAGCCCTCGCAGCTGGCTGAAGAGCAACGCAGTGCCTCGAGGTTGTTCAAGCAGCTTCAGAGCGAGATAAAGTCGATGCTCGTGCAGCAATCTCCGACTGAGTCAGACGTTAAGGAGACGATGGAGAAGGTGCTGGCGCTTGATAGAGCTTTTCCGCTGGCTCTGCTTGGAAAGATGATCGAGAAGTTCCCTGCGAAATTTGAGCCCGCTGTGTGGTGGCCAATGGTTTCCGGCAACCGCCGCCAATCCCAAGGGCACAAAACCTCCACGAACACTGAGCGAAACGGATGGAGCGAGGAGCTGGAAGTGGAGATGAGAGCAATCGTCCAAGTCCTCAAGAGCAAAGACAAGAAAGACTACTTGAGGCTCGGAAATTTAGTTCTAAAATTGAATAAGATTTTGGCCGTTTTGGGTCCTCTACTCACCGGCATCGCCGCAGCCTGCTCAACCTCCGGCGGCTCAACAGCCACAACAGTGGCAGCCATTGCCGGTGCAATGGCAGCTATCGTCAACGGCTTTGAGCATGGGGGACAAGTCGGCATGGTCGTTGAGATGTACAGAAACTGCGCGGGGTTCTTCAGGCTCATGGAAGAGACGATCGAAGCGACGCTCGAGGAGAGAGACTACGACAAGCGAGAGAACGCAGAGATGTTCGAGATGAAGGTGGCGATGAAGCTGGGGCGGAGCTTGTCGCAGCTTCGAGACCTGGCAAGAAAATCAATGGCTTCTTGTCTACAAGGGACTGAGGTGGACGAGTTCGGAAGCAAGCTTTTCTGAAACTCTCTTTTGAACAAGATTAGTGGAGTACATAATGTAACATGTACAAGTTAGGCTCATTAACATGATTCTTTCATTCCTTGATTCTTGTAACAAAGAAAAGGAGCTTAAATTCCTCATTTTGGTTTAACTTTGATTTTTTATGAAATTGAAAATTATTCACTCAAATTCTGCATGGATTTACCTTTGGAGACACATTAATTTCGGTACTAGAACGTTTGCGACTATTATTTTATTATAAAAGGAAGATGGTTTTTTTCCATGCTGATAAAAGTTTTTGAGAGAGAAATAAACTTTTCATAACTTCCATACAAATTCTCTCAAGAAAGGGATCCTCGGATTTGGACCGGCCATAATTTCTTATCACTTTTCGTAACTTCCATACAAAATCTCTTGAGAAAGGAATTGTCGGATCTTTAATTGACCGTAATTTCCAATAACTTTTCATAACTTTTACATAAAATGTCGCAACATACAAAAATTTAAGAATTCTATGATCAAACGGGATGAGATCGACTCTCTTGTCATCCTAAGGTCATCAAGAGATCGAGAATCCGTTCCTCAAAGATCTTTCAAAATTCCTCCCCCGTGGTGCGAGGTATACTTCCCTATGGTCAAAGAATCCTGCAAAATGTGAACTTCAAGAAAGCGACAAGGCAGTGCGTCGTTGAATCTTATGGGGATGGGAGAGACAGGATACAAAATGGCCTGGAAAATGACGACGCACCAGTCAGAAATGACATGCTATGTCGTTCAATTTTAGCCTTAAACCTCGAATCATTCGAGACCACTTAATTTGGACACGTGAGGGGCGAAACGCGTGCGCGTGCGCGTGTGTTTTTTTCCCCTCTTTTTCAATTTTACGACCAATTTTTCTGCAAATTCGTCTTTCTACTATTGTATGTTCAGACTTCTATGACTAAGTTAATTTAGGGGAGATGGTCTTAATTAGGTTACGATTGTTCGAGGGTAATTACCACGATGTCGATTTATATAGTAGGAAAGGTGTTGCGATTAATTAAAATATGAGCCCATCTATGTAATGTATGTAATAGTTCGGGGGCAGCAAAAGGTTACTAGGAATATATATTCTCTAGTGGATTGCTCGAGCTCGAACTCGAACAGAGCAGTAACTCGAGCATTTCATGAACAAGTGCCTTGAGGGCAAAACCGATTTTAAGCTATTACATTTGATGCAAAAGATTGAAGTTGTTAAAGCATTCTACGTTGCTTATTTATGAGTTTTATTTAATTTTCCTCCACCTAACAGCTTAATCTTTAGGTTGGACATTCTAGCATGTAAAAATGTTTTATTAAAGTATCAAACGACGTTTATCCACAGCAATTTAATCATATCAATGACTAAGATATGATTAAATTGCTGTTCTAAGTGGGACAGCAAAGCAAAAAGTCAGCGCCCAAAAACAAAGGGCAAAGAGAGTCTGCATGTGCCAATGAGGTCAACACCATCAGAAAATTCAAAGCCGCTTTCGGCGGAAGACATTATAGAATTCAACCATTGGATCGCGTCCACATCGTGAAAAAAAGGCATATTGTGTCGAGCTAGGTTAAAGCATATATCCATTTCAATAATTAAAGAGGGAAATAAAAATTTCGATACGTCGATCATCTATCTTTCTCTGCCGCAAAATATACATAAAATATGTACACCGAACGTCTTTGTGCAAAGGAGTCAAAAAAGCTTGCTTCCAAACTCATCTACCTCAGTCCCTTCTATACAAGAAGCCATTGATTTTCTTGCCAAGTCTCGGAGCTCCGACAAGCTCCGCCCCAGCTTCATCGCCAACTTCATCTCGAACATCTCCCCGTTCTCTCTCTTGCTGTAGTCTCGCTCTTCAAGTGTCGCTTCGATCATCTCTTCCATAAGCTCGAAGAACCCCGCACAGTTTCTGTACATCTCCACGACCATACCGACTTGGCCTCCATGCTCGAAGCTGTTGACGATCGCAGCCATTGCCCCTGCGATGGCCGCCACCATTGTGGCAGTCGAGCCACCGAAGGCCGAGCCAACCGCAGCAATGCTGGTTAGCAAAGGAGCTGAAATCGCTAACATCTTATTCAATTTTAGCGCCAGATTCCCAAGCCTCAGGTAGTCTTGCTTGTCTTTGCTCTTGAGCACTTGGACGATCGCTCTCATCTCCACTTCTAGGTCCTCGCTCCATCCATTTCGCTCGCTGTTTACAAAAGTTTTCCGCCCTCGGGATCGGCATCTGTTGTTGGAAACCCTAGGCCACCATGCGGTGGGCTCAAATTTCGCAGGGAACTTCTCCAGCATCCCTCCGAGCAGAGGCAGCGGATAAGCCCTATCAAGGGCCAGCACCTTTTCCATCGTCTCCTTCACGTCTGTTTCTGTTGGAGATTGGAGCGCAAGCATTGACTTGATCTCGCTGCAGAGCTGCTTGAACAACCTCGAGGCATTGCGTTGCTCTTCAGCCAGCTGTGAGGGCTGGATTTTGCTCATCACGAGCGACATGCCAGTGGCCGCTGTAAACAAGAGAGCGGAGCATACTCTCAGCGACGGAGCCGGTGCAGCTGCAGCCATCGCAGCCGTGGCGGTGGCAGTGAAAGTCATCATGTTGACTGAGTTCAACAGGAGCTTATTCCAGTTGTCTCGCTGCTTCCCGATGTTATCGTGCATCTCCACTCTATCTTCGACAGCCTCCAAGATTGCATAGAGCTTCTTCGTCATTTCAACCGGAGAAGTAGGCGATAGGCGCGGCTCCAAAACCCTATCTTTCTGGCTGACGTCCATTTGTAGTGGCTCCGCGAAGGGGTAACCATTCCTGGTGCTCAATTCCTCGACTAGCTTCTTCGTGATCACAGCGCTTGCATCATTCAAAAGGCGGAGTTTCGAGGGCTTTGTGAGTTGGATCAAAGCGGTGATCGTTCGCTTTGAAGAACAACCCGAAGAGGAGGAAGAAGAAGAAACCAAGAGAGATGAAGCTCGTAAAGCGGCCATTAACTTTTTGTGTTTTTCAAGTGTATAATGCGATGGTTTTGAGAGGATTGCTTGAGGATTGGAGCAGCTTTGGTTATGGAGGTTGGAGGTTCTTTGGGGTGCGTATTTATACGTGCGAAGTCCGCGTACGCGATGTAAAACGAGAAGTGGTCGGAATTGTTGAAAATTTGACCGTAGAACACAAGGAGTTGACTCCGCCCATGAGGCTGACCTTTTCTATTTGAATTTGTATATGTCAAATTGTTACGTCACATCACTTCATCCGTACGTTCCTGAAGTAGAATCACTATTAGTGGTAGAAATGCGGAAATGAATACGGTATATTGCAAATAAATATTTAAATAACGAGAATGACAATTTAGAAAAGTATTTACTATTGCCACATGTGCCATGCGCCACTGCCCGTGAGCCCCTTTTGTCAATTTGGCTAGCCCATATAGTTAGACCTCCCTACCCATTCCCACTTATAACTCACATAATATTATCTTTTCGCGACATCTTTCATAAAAATAATTAATTAATTATTCTTATTTATTGGCAAACCCTATTCGGATTACACATGATATGCTCTTGTTATGAATGGCCATTTGATATTGATTTGCCAGACTCGAAAAATTAATTAGCAAACTATAGAATTGCCCCAGAGGGAGGGGATTGTCAAGTCAAATATTTGAGTTGTTTCAGGTTTGACCATTTCTTGAAATGGAGTTTTCTCGGATTCAAAGAGTATGGGGTTTTTTTGGGTTGGGTCGGGTCGGTTTCCAAATTTCGCATTGGACAGCTTTGGATTGAGTTCACTATTTTTGCGATCGAGTCAACTTAATTTTTTAGCATTTCACTTTTTGCTTTTTCCTTCAAATTGGCTATAATGTGTGGGCGAGTCAATTTGATGTGGGGTGAAGTTTTGCCTGCTTTGCTTGAAAATGTCAAGTCCGTATGATGGAAGGGTAGATAAAAAAGCATAGTTGGATATTAATTATATTTCTCGTTAATCTTAGCCGTTGACTAAGGCGACACATACTTCTATGAAGAATCTATCTTAAATAAGTAAGCTTCGAAGTCATGAAAGCGAGTGTTGTCATAAATGTCATGGTTATTTGAAGATCCACTATAATGTTACTGCATTAGTCGGTCAGTAAATATGTTTAAGCAAGAAGTAGGCCTATTTTGACCGTCATTTTTAAAATAATATAAAGGTCATTCATAAACTTATAGACGCAAAACTCAAAAAATTTGTTGAAGTGTGGATCATACTACCCATCAACAGGAAAGCACGAGGATTGCACGGGACAACACCCTTGACAACCAGAGGAATTTTATAGTTAATGGAGGTTCTTCGATCCGTATATTATTGGTTGGACTTGAGTTCAAAAATATAGCTCGAATTTTATACTTCGAGCTATAGGTGGGCACTTTACTTGGAGGTCGCTCATCTTAGTAATGCTTTCACCTAAGCATGCTTAATATTGGTGTTTCAATGCTATATGTTGTTGTTACATAAAAAAGCATCTCTTGTGAGTTAATTCCAATTACACACATCTTGGGAGCGCTTTCCTCTAGTTTGATGTTCAATTTGGTTCTATTTTGCCACTCTTTTTCTAGGCTCTCTAGCCTCAACGAACATTCCCCCTCATAGGATCATAATATTATTTCGAATGATCAAGTCGCTCAATACTGACCAATGTTAAAACATCATACACTAAAAGGCAAAAAGCTAGAAGTAAAATTTCGTCTAAACAACTTGAGTATATTAAGAAACGCTCCTATTGAGAACATAACCAATTAAATTATTTACCACATATTAAAATGCCCAACTCAAAAACTTAAATTGATAAATGAAGAGAGAACACATGTATATAAAAGAGTATAGAAACCTTGTAATCAAGCCATGTGGTTATTTCAACAACACAAAAGACTAAAGCAAAAGGGAAAAAAAAATTCGAAAAAAGATGAAAAGTCTCAAACATTTTGACTAAGTGTTCAATATCTCATATCGCTTGTGTACCGGTTTTATATGCTTTTCATATACATGCAATATCCCTTCACATATAACTTGAGTTTTTGTTGGACATTCTAATATCATGTTAATAGCAGGTTCTGTTTCTGTTTTTTTATGTTTCAACTTGTTCGTCAAATTTCATTTCTCGTTATTGATCCATGTTTCAATAATGTAAACTCTTTCTGAAAATTCAAAGCTGCTTTTGCATGGGGACCCTTTGTGCGGTAGGAGACATTTGAGAATTCAACCATTTGATTGTGTCCACATCGTGAAAAAGGTATGATGCATTGCCCTTCGTTTTTCTTTATAAATCTAACCTTCATGAAAATTAAAACCATGGCCATAAGCAAATGCTCGATCTTTTAGCAAGAAAGTATAAAAAACATCATATTCTATTTAGGAATTGGAATATCAGATAAGATGTGGAATGTTCATATGGGTCAAAACCAGGCTAGAAGCATAAATTTACATGAGTATTTAATTATGATTTGACAATTTGTGCACATAGAATCATATGATTCCATCAGTATATACTTCATGATAATATGTTAAGACAACATTTTAGACACAATTGTTTCCTTACAGGCACCTCTGTCATTTAGTTCGTACTTTGAGAACTAAAACACTTGACTTTTCACGTTTTATATGTGATAGTGATGGACACATTTTGTCTTAGAAAAGCCTTTAGTACCAAATTTTGCTACCGTAATATATAATAAAAGCGTTGTCCATTTGACAATTATTTACACAGGCAAACTAAAAAGAATCAATAAAATCAACAGTCCAATTAATTAATGAAATGAAAAGGGGTTGTGAAAATCAGACCGGCATATCAATTAATGCTTTTAATTTTTGTGTTATTAATTGATACAATTATGCACCAAGAAATAAAGAATGAAAAGAATCATGTTAATGAGCCTCATTGTACATGTATAGTATATACACTGTATATCTTGGTTCAAAGGAGTCAGAAAAGCTTGCTTCCAAACTCATCCACCTCAGTCCCTTCTATACAAGAAGCCATTGATTTTCTTGCTAAATCTCGGAGCTCCGACAAGCTCCGTCCCAGCTTCATCGCCACCTTCATCTCGAACATCTGTCCGTTCTCTCTCTTGCTATAGTCTCGCTCTTCGACCGTCGCTTCGATGGTCTCTTCCAGGAGCTCGAAGAAGCCTGCATTGTTTCTGTACATCTCCACCACCATGCCAACTTGGGCTCCATGCTCGAAGCTGTTGATGATCGTGGCCATCGCCCCGGTGATGGCTGCCACTGTCATGGCTGTCGAGCCACCGAAGGCCGAGCCAGCTGCAGCAATGCCGGTTAGCAAAGGAGCAGAAACCGCCAACATCTTATTCAATTTTAGAGCCAGATTCCCGAGCCTCAAGTAGTCTTGCTTGTCTTTGCCCTTGAGGACTTGGACGATGGCTCTCATCTCCACTTCTAGGTCCTCGCTCCATCCGTTTCGCTCCGTCTTCACAACGGTTTTCTTCCCTCTGGATTGGCGGTGTTTGTTGGAAACCCTAGGCCACCATGCGGCGGGCTCAAATTTCACGGGGAACTTCTCGAGCATCGCTCCGAGCAGAGGCAGCGGATAAGCCCTATCAAGGGACAGCACCTTCTCCATCATCTCCTTCACGTCTGACTCAGTCGGGGATTGGAGCGTGAGCATTGACTTTATCTCGCTCCGGAGCTGCTTGAACAACCTTGAGGCCTTGCGTTGCTCTTCAGCCAGCTGTGAGGGCTGGATTTTGCTCATGACGAGCGACATCCCAGTGGCCGCTGTAAACAAGAGAGCAGAGCATGCTCTCAGCGATGGAGCCGGTGCGGCCACAGCCATCGCTGCCGTGGTGGTGGCAGTAAGAGTCATCATGTTAACCGAGTTCAACAAGAGCTCGTTCCAGTTGTCTCGCTGCTCACCAATGTTATCGTGCATCTCCACTCTATCTTCGACAGCCTCCAAGATGGCATAGAGCTTTGTGGTCGTGTCGATAGAAGAAGTAGGTGACAGGCACGGCTCCAAAACCCTATCTTTCTGGGCGACGTCCATTTGTAGTGGCTCTGCAAAGGCGTAACCATTCCTGGTGCGCAATTCCTCAACTAGCTTCTTCGTCATTGCAGCGCTTGGATCAGCAAGGCTGAGTTTTGAGGGCTTCGGGAGTTGGATCGAAGCCGTGATCATTCTCTTCAAATGACAACCTGAAGAGGAAGAAGAAGGAATTGCAAGAGAGGAAGCTTGTAAAGCGGCCATCAATGGAGGTGACGGGTCTGGTGTGGCTGTTCGTTTTCAGTGTGTGAATGTGATGGTTTTTAAGAGGATTGAATGAGAATTGGAGTGGTCTTGGTTACGGAAGATGGAGGTTCTTTTGGGTTGTAATTATATATAGGGGAAGCAAGCGGCGTACATGGGGAGAGAAGAGGTCGTAGCTATTGAAAATGTTGACCGTAGAACACAGGGGTTGACCCGGCCCATGAGGCTGACCTTTTCTGTTCTCTGATTGTGTACATTTCAAACATTCAAATGCTACGTGAATTTGCAGTATAGAAACATTGTCACGTCACCTCCATATACGTGAAATGCGTCACTAAATATAATTTTCATCATAGGACGTATTTCAATTCCATCTACATAATTTGTACATTAATGAATCATGACATGTTACAAATAAACATTTAAACATACAAGTCATATTCAATTTTTAGAACGACAATTTGTCATATTATCAAATATCATAATTTCAAGAATCAGTGTCGATGTATATTTTAATTATAGGTGATACTTATGATAGATCACTTTTGCATAAATTAAAGTGGTCCTACTATATGAAATGAGTGGTAGCATTACATGGACAATATATAGGATCCGATGTATCCTATAATCAAACTTCACGACATAATTATTAATCTAGTTTTGATTTGAGTAATCTTAAAATTAGTTTGATCAAATAGAATCAACTTTATGAAATCAATTACTATTACCACATGCGCCCTCGGCTCGTGAACCCATGCCTCTTTTGTCAACTTGGCTAGCCCAAATAGTTAGACCCCTATCAATCCTTTCCCACTTATAATTCACATATGTTTTATTTTAGGGATTTTTTACAATAAATAAATAAATTATTCGTATTTATTAGGCAACCCAATTCGAATTACATACCTTATGCTCTACAATAAATTAAATATTCATACTTATTGCGGACGCAATTTGTATAATATATGATATGCTTTTGCTAGACTATAGATATATTGCTTGACAAAGTCATTTGCAAACTATAGAATTGGGGACAACAACTGTCAAATCAAATCTATGAATTGTTTGAGGTTTGACCATTTCTTGAAATGGAGTTTCCTGTGATGGTATCGGATTTTGGGTCTTCCAATTTCGCATTGGACAGTTTTGGATTGAGTTCATTATTTTGTGGTCAAGCCAACTTAATTTTCTGACATTTGACTTTTTTTTTTTTCTTTTTCCTTCAAATTGGCTATAATGTATGGATGAGTCAATTGGAGGCGAGGCGAAGAGCGGAAGGGGCTGGCGTCGGCCTACTGGGTCGCGAGATCAGGGGAGTAGCGGTGGCGTCGGAGAAGGGGAGCGGCTAGGAGACGGCGAGTGGGGCTCGACTGGACCAAAGGACGTCGGAGCTGGGTCACGAGTAGATCTCGGTTGGCGAGGGCTGAGGTGCAGACGGCGCGGCGAGACCAGCGGCGTGGCGTGGCGAAGGCGAGTGGACCAGCGAGGTGGCGAGGCGCGGTGGTGTTTGCTGTCGCAATGCCGGCGCGGTCGGGGGCCTCCAAAGAAGATGAACAATCGGCTAGGGTTTCCTCCTTTTTGTTTTTTTTTTGTTTTTTTAAAACGAAGAAGGCCTTCCCCTTTGCTCCAAATTCTTTTCGAAATTCCTCTCGTATTTGCTCTCAAAATTTCGAATTCCTCTCAATTTTTTCGATTTTTTTCTTGTCCATCCCCCTGTCTCCGTACATGCACAAGACCTTTTATAGGGGAAAAATTTAAATCTTTATCGCATATTTTATTTCCAATTTCGCTTGTGCATAATATCCCTGAATATATCGTCAAAATATATGCAACTCGCGTGATATTCTCTTTTGTATTTTTTGTCAAATATTCCATCCGAAAGTTTCCTTTCTTCAAAAAATATGTACCCTGGTGTATATTACTTGAATATGTGAAAAATGTCTCCTGAATCAACGCCCGCCGTCGGTCCAATGCAAAAATGGAATAAAATAGGATAAAATAAAGTAAATGTTTCTAAACTAAATGTTATGCAATTTTAATTTTATTTTTTGGGGTAAAAATTAACCCATTTTTTATGCAAAAATTTAGGTGTCAACAATGTCTTCTTTGGCCCATCTTACATCAAATCTCACAATTTTATCCTTTAGCGTACAAGTTGAAACTTTCACAAGAGATCACTCATCTTGGTGGTGCTCTTATCAGAGGATGCTTAACTTTAGAGTTCCAATCCTAAATCGCTCAATTTGATTTTCCTAAATGACACAATTACAATGTATATTTCTGTCAATCAAATATTATCCTATTGTTACGTCAAAGAATACTTTTTGTGAGTTAATTCAAATTTCACATATATATCTTAGGAATGCTCTCTCATTATTGGGTGCACAATTTGGTTAATTTTTGCTTCGTTTGCCATCTTATAAGTCTTCCAAGAGTCACTCCTTGCCTAAGCCACCACGACCACTTTCCGACCTCATCAGACTGAGTCATTACAAACCCATTAGCTACTATGTGGTTTATCTCTGAATCATACACCTACTAGAGAGGATCTCACTCTAATATCATATTGTGACACCCTTGCATTAACTCACTCAATGTATTATTACTTTAGCCCATCCTTTGCCAAGCCTCAAGGTTTCATCCTTTGAGGTACAAGTGGGCATTTTTCTAAGAGGTCATTCATTCTAATTATGCTCTCACCTGAGCATGCTTAATGTTGGTGTTCCAATGCTAAACGTTGTCGTTACATAAAAAAGCATATTTGTAAGCTAATTTCAATTTCACATACATATCTCAAGATCACTTTCCCTTAGTTTGATGACCAATTTGGTTCAATACTGCCCTATTCTCCATCATAAATGTCTTCCGGGAGCCGCTTTTTATCCAGACCCTCTGGCCTCAACAAACATTCCCCTCTTGTAGGATCAAGTTATAACATTAACATGATTTCAAATGATTAGGTTGCTTAGTATTAACCAAAGTTAAAACCTCATATGCCAAAAAGTGATAAGTAAGAGGTAAAATTAGTCTAAATAACAAGAGTATTTTAAGAAACACTCGTATTAAGGACATAACCATTTAAGCTATTTAGCACATATTAAAATGTCTAATCCAAAAGCTTAAACTAATAGATGGAGAGAAAATACAAAGAGCATAGAAAGCACATACAAGCGATGTGGTTATTTCAACAACACAAAAGACTAAAGCAAAGGAAAAAAAGGAACTTTTGAAAAAAGATAAAAAGTCTCAAACATTTTGACTAAGTATTGTATACCTCATACCGCTTGTGTACATATTTTATAAGTTTTTCATATTCATGTGATATACCCTCATATATAACTTCAAATTTTATTGGACATTTTGATATCATATTAAAGACAGGTTCTATTACAGTTTATTTCATATTTCGACCCTCGTTCGTCAAATTTCATTTGACTTTCTTGATCCATGTTATTAAATATCACAAATCTTATGTCCACGGATTTGTATATGTTTCAAAAACATGTGATTTTTCTCTATTTATCTATTTAAACTTTTGACCTGGGCACTGTCACACTAATGAAATATGCTCAAATTGCCGCTACAGGGTGTAAAAAAGCAAAAGTCAACGCCCAAGAGCAAGCGGCAAAGAGAAACTGCACGCATCACTAAGGTCAACTCTTTCAGAAAATTCAAAGCCGCTTTCGCGTGGAGGCCGTTTGTGCGGCAGAAGATCTTTAAGAATTCATCCATTTGATTGTGTCCTTTTTTTCTTTTTCTGGGTCTGACATTTGATTGTGTCCACATCGTGAAAAAGGTATGACGCATGGCCCTTCGTTTTTCTTTACAAATCTTACCTTTATGAAAATTAAAAACACGGCTTATGAAAATGATTCAACGTTTAATAAGAAAATAAACTAACTAAATTCGTATTTAAGAAGTGCAATATTAGATAAGATATGGAATTCTTATATGGGTCGAAACCAGACTGGGAGCATATATTATATTAACCTGAGTATTTAATTAAAATTTGACCATTTGTGCAAACTAAAAAATCAGACCCGTATATCAATCAATGCTTTTAATTAATTCTTTTGTGGAATTAATCGATACAAACTATGCACCAAGAAATAAAGAATGAAAGAATCATGTTAATGAGCCTCATTGTACATGTATCGTATATACACTGTTGTATATCTTTGTTCAAAAGGAGTTTAGAAAAGCTTGCTTCCAAACTCATCAACCTCACTCCCATCTATACAAGAAGCCATTGATTTTCTTGCTAAATCTCGGAGCTCCGACAAGCTCCGTCCCAGCTTCATCGCCACCTTCATCTCGAACATCTGTCCGTTCTCTCTCTTGCTATAGTCTCGCTCTTCGACGGTCGCTTCGATGGTCTCTTCCAGGAGCTCGAAGAAGCCTGCATTGTTTCTGTACATCTCCACCACCATGCCAACTTGGGCTCCATGCTCGAAGCTGTTGATGATCGTGGCCATCGCCCCGGTGATGGCTGCCACTGTCATGGCTGTCGAGCCACCAAAGGCCGAGCCAGCCGCAGCAATGCTGGTTAGCAAAGGAGCAGAAACCGCCAACATCTTATTCAATTTTAGAGCCAGATTCCCGAGCCTCATGTAGTCTTGCTTGTCTTTGCCCTTGAGGACTTGGACGATGGCTCTCATCTCCACTTCTAGGTCCTCGCTCCATCCGTTTCGCTCCGTCTTCACAACGGTTTTCTTCCCTCTGGATTGGCGGTGTTTGTTGGAAACCCTAGGCCACCATGCGGCGGGCTCAAATTTCACGGGGAACTTCTCGAGCATCGCTCCGAGCAGAGGCAGCGGATAAGCCCTATCAAGGGACAGCACCTTCTCCATCATCTCCTTCACGTCTGACTCAGTCGGGGATTGGAGCATGAGCATTGACTTTATCTCACCCCCGAGCTGCTTGAACAACCTTGAGGCCTTGCGTTGCTCTTCAGCCAGCTGTGAGGGCTGGATTTTGCTCATGAGGAGCGACATCCCAGTGGCCGCTCTAAACAAGAGAGCAGAGCATGCTCTCAGCGATGGAGCCGGCGCGGCCACAGCCATCGCTGCCGTGGTGGTGGCAGTAAGAGTCATCATGTTGACCGAGAGCTCGTTCCAGTTGTCTCGCTGCTCACCAATGTTATCGTGCATCTCCACTCTATCTTCGACAGCCTCCAAGATCGCATAGAGCTTCTTGGTAGTTTCGATGAAAGAAGAGGAAGGTGATAGGCGTGGCTCCAAAACCCTATCTTTCTGGGCGATGTCCATTTGTAGTGGCTCTGCAAAGGCGTAACCATTCCTGGTGCGCAATTCCTCGACTAGCTTCTTCATAACCGCAGTGCTTGGATCAGCGAGGCTGGATTTCAAGGGCTTGGGGAGTTGGATCGAGGCCATGATCTTTCTCTTTGAAGAACAGCCCGAAGATGTAGAAGAAGAAGAAGAAATTAAGGGAGAGGAAGCTTGTAAAGCGGCCATCAATGGAGGTGACGGGCCTGGTGTTGCTGTTAGTTTTCAGTGTGTGAATGTGATGGTTTTTGAGAGGGTTGAATGAGAATTGGAGTGGTCTTGGTTATGGAAGATGGGTTCTCCTGGGTTGTACTTATATATGGGGGAAGCAACCGACGTAGATGGGGAGAGAAGAGGTCGTGGCTGTTGAAAATGTTGACCGTAGAACACAGGGGTTGACCCAGCCCATGAGGCTGACCTTGTCTATTCTCTGATTTTGTAAACTCCAAACATCCAAATTCTACGTGAATTTGCAGTATAGAAAAATTGTCACGTCACCTCCATATACGTGAAATGTCACTAAATATAATTTTCATCATGCAATGTATTTCAATTCCGTTTAGATAATTAATATAGTAATGAATCACAACATGTTAAAAATAAACATTTAAACATACAAGTTATATTCAAATTTTAGAAGGACAATTTGTAATATTATTTAATATCCTAATTTCAAGAATTAGTGTCGATGTATCTTTTAATTATAGGTGATACTTATGATAGATCACTTTTGCATAAATTAAAGTGCTTCTACTATATGAAATGAGTGGTAGCGTTACATGGACGACATAGAGGATCCGATGCATCCTATGCTCAAATTTCACAATATAATTATTAATCTAGTTTCGATTTGAGTAAATCTTAAAATTAGTTTGGTCAAATAGAATGAACTTTATGAAATCATTTACTATTACCACATGCGCCCTCGGCTCGTGAACCCATGCCTTTTTTGTCAACTTGGCTAGCCCAAATATTTAAACCCCTCTCAATTCTTTCCCAATTATAATTCACATATATTTTATTTTAGGGATTTTTTTTAAAATAAATAAATTATTCGTATTTATTACGCAACCTAATTCGAATTACATATGTTATGCTCTATAATAAATTAAATATTCACATTTATTACAAACGCAATTTGTATAACTGTCGCGACCTAAATTTCGGGTGCGCCACCTAAAATTAGGTTAATGGACTACTGAGTTTTTTTTTAAACTTAGCTCGAGCTCTCCCAAACCCATACGAAATCGCGACTTAAGTCTAAATTTTTAAACATGCAAAAGATTATTAACTATAAGTCGCCACTAATCGGTTTACGGTAGATCGATTAGACATCTAAATAAAATAAAAGGAGATTTAATTTACTCCTACGAACCGCATCAAGCAAGTACGTGAGACGATTATACTAACTCTAACGCCTTTCGATTACCATTTTTTTTTTTATATTTTTAAAAAATATTTTTGCAAGCAACTTGGATTTATTTTAACCTAAATTACTACCATGTCAAAAGGTGATCACACGGGTGCTCAACATTATTGAACATTCAATGAATATGATAAATTGCATCACACGAAGCAAACATTTTTTTGATTTTCTTGAGAGTTAGAATTCTTTTATAAAAATGCATTTTTTTTAACTAAATGACCTAATTTTACTAATATGCAAATTCTAATTAAATGGACCTATTATGCAAACTAATTGACATGCACCTCATAACCTAATTTTACCGGTGAACATATTCTAATAATCCTATTATGCAAACTAGTTAATATGCACCTAGTATTTTTTGTATTTTTTTTATTGAAATTCGAAATTAATAAAAACCCTAATCAAGCTATCTAAAATGGAATAATTTTCTAATTCATTTTTGGGATTAATTTGAATTAAACCCCATTTTGTCTTAGAAAACTATTTTTTATTTTTTGAAAAAAATTATGAAAACATGCCAACTTTTCCTAAATAATTTTTTTTTAAAAAAGGTTGCTTAGATCCAATCCTAACTTATTTAAAATATATATCTAAAGATGAAATCCTAAAAATATAATCCTAAAGGTCAATTTATTAAACATACGTGTCTAATTTATTAAACTTATATGTCTTATATGCTCATGCAAGATTTTGAATTTTTTTTTTTTTTGAATTTTTTTATTTGATTTTTTTAAAATGTGTAATTATGAAATATTAAACCTAAATAATCAACATAGTAAACCAACAAAGGATTAAAATAATCGAAAAAAATAACACATTATCTTATAGGTCAAATTAACGATTATTCTAACCCTAATTATCACAAGAAGGAAATCAAAATAATTAAAATCGATTCAAAGTCTTACGGAAAACAATTGAAATTTTACCAAAAAGCCCAAAAATTAATATAATTAAAAAAATGATCCTGGCGTCTCGGATCAAATTAATAATTACAATAATTTAGACAAAATCCTTGCGGATAATGCCTACAGAAATTACAGATATTAACATCCAATATTTAAATAACTAAACTAAAAAATGCCAAACAAAATAAACAGAAAAATGAAATAACAAATAAAAAGAGTAAAATAAACTAAACTGTAAAGAAAGTAAAAAGTAAAAGTAAAAAAAAAAAACTACCTAGTGGGTAAACGACGGGGACAAGAGGGCAGCGCCGGGCGGTCGTCGGCCGGTCGTCGGAGCTCCGACGAGAGCTGGCGGGCGGCGACGGCGAGGGGCGTTGACATCGTCGGGCGCGATCGTCGGGCGCGGAGGATTCGGGGCCGTCGGGTGCTCGCAGCAGAGGTGCTCGGGCGGAAGCGAGCAGGTCACAGATTTGCAGGGAGAGGGTCGTCAGGTCGCCGTGGGTCAGCGTGGCTACTGGCGTCGGCGCGGTGGAGCAGGTAGGCTGGGTCGCGCTCCGCGATGGAGCTTGCAGGTGAGGCGGAGCTCCGGTGTCGCAGATCGGACGCGGGGAGGCTCGGCGAGCGTTGCGGGCGAGATCGGCGGAGCGGCGGTGGTGGCAGGGACCGACGGTGGGCGCGGCGGGCTACTGGTCGGCGATTGGGTCGTCGAGGGTCGACGCGACGATGGCTGGTGGAGACCGGCGGTGCGAGCGCAGCGCGGGTGAAGAGGAACTGGCGATTGGGGCAGTGAACTTGGGGCAGCGAACGTGGGGAAGAAGATGAACAGTAAATGTCCAATCACTTCCTCCCCTATGCTGCTTCTGCTTTTACTTTTCCCTTTTCACTTTCCTCCACTTTTTGTTCTTTTTTTTCACCTTTGTATTCTTTTTTCCTTCGACGAAGACGAAGAGAAAAAGCCCTCCCCCTTATTCAAGGCTTCGCACTCTTAATTTATAGAGGAAAAATTCAACAAACAAATAAAGATTTCTCAATATTCACTCAACTTCTCAAAAAAAAAAAAAAAGCTCCAAAATCATACAACAACTAATTTTTTTGAATTTTGAAATAAGGATATATTTTCAACAACAAAGATTTTCAAAACCAAATGTTTTATTTTATTTATTATTTTTTAAAATATTAGGTATCAACAGCTGCCCCACTTTAAAGGGAAGCTCGTAGAGGTTTCCTTCACAGATAAATAACACCTAAATTTAAATCATGCAAAAATGAATATGAAATGAATATTAATTGGGGATAATAATTGTCAAATCAAATCTCTAAATTGTTTGAGGTTTGACCATTTCTTGAAATGGAGTTTCCTCGGATGTTATCGGATTTTGGGTCTTCCAATTTCGCATTGGACAGTTTTGGATTGAGTTCATTATTTTATGGTCGAACCAACTTAATTTTCTGACATTGGACCTTTTGCCTTTTTCCTTCAATATTGGCTATAATGTGTGGACGAGTCAATTCGATGCAAGGTGAACTTTTGCCTGCTTTATTTGAAAAGGTGAAGTCCGAATGACAAAAGGGTGGATCGAAAGTATAGTTAAATATTAATTATATTTCTCGTTAATTTTAGACTATATGCATATTGCTTATGCAACAAATTCATTGGCAAACTGTAGAATTGGAGAGAAGAACTGTCAAGTCAAATCTTTGAGTTGTTTGAGATTTGACCATTTCTTGAAATGGAGTTTCCTCGGATTCATAGAGTATCGAGCTTTCGCACGGACAGTTTTGGATGATTGCGGCCAAGTCGACTTAATTTTCAGGCGTTTGACTCTATGTTTTTTCCTTCAAATTGGCTATAATGTGTGAGCGAGTCAATTTAATGCAAGGTGAACTTTTGGCCTGCTTTTCTTGAATATGTCAAGTCCGAATGACAGAAGGGTGGATAGAAAACCTGGTCAGATATGAATTATATTTCTTGTTACTCTTAGTAGTTGAATAAAGCGACACATTCTTTTATGAACACAATCTATCTTAAATAAGTAAACTTTGATGCCACGAAAACGAGTGGTTTCATTAATGTCATGGTTATTTGAAAACCCGCTGTAATGTTATTGCGTTAGTTGGCAAATATGTTTATATAGGAAGTGGGCCGATTTTGACCACGTCATTTTGAAAATAATATAAAGATCACTCATAACTTATGCGAATAAAACTGGAAAGACTACTTCAAGAATTATTAAAAAGTTTAAGCGTGGCATTCCTTGATTAACTCACTCAAGATATTGTCTACTTTGACCCATCCTATATCGAGTTTCATGGTATTGTCTATCAGCATACAGGTGGGAACTTTCCTAAGATGTCACCTATCTTAGGAGTGTTCTAATCTAAACACACTAAGCAAATACTGGAGTTTCAATGCTAAAAGTTATTGAAAATTCACAAAATGCTTTTTGTGAGTTAATTTAAGGTTCTTGTGTGCGCGCAAACACACACTCTCTCCTACCTAGTGAGTAATTCGATTCATTCATGTTCCCTTTGCCATCTTATAAGCCTGCTAGGAACCACTCATCGGCTAGGCCCTCTAGCATTGGCAAACACTCCCTACTCTCATCAAATCGGGTCATTGTAGGCCCACTAGTGTCCGTGTAGTTTGTTCTCAAACCATACACCTACAAAGAGGGTTTCACTCTAATACCATATTATGACACTTCTGGATTGACTTATTTGAGTTATTGTCCACTTTGGCCCATCTTATTCAAATCTCACAATTTTGTCCTTTAGTGTACAAGTCGAAACTTTCACAAGAGATCACTCATCTTGATAGTGCTCTTATATGAGTATGCTTAACTTTAGAGTTCCAATGCCTAATGTTATTGTTACGTCAAAGAATACCTTTTGTGAGTTAATTCCAATTTCACATACATATCTCAGGAATGCTCTCTCGTTATTGGGTGCACAATTTGGTTAATTTTTGGTCCATTCACCATCGTAAAAGTCTACCAAGAGTCACTGCTTGCCCAAGCGGCCATGGCCACTTCTCGCCCTCATTGAACCAAGTTGTTATAGACCCACCAGCTTCTATGTGGTTTATCTCTGAATCATAAACCTACTAGACAAGATCTCACTCTAATACCATATTGTGACATCCTTGGATTAACTCACTCAATGTATTATCTACTTTAGCCCATCCTATGCCAAGCCTCAAGGTTTCATCCTTTGAGGTACAAGATAGCATTTTCCTAAGAGGTCACTCATTCTAATAATGCTCTCACCCAAGCAGCTTTAGTATTGGTGTTCCAATGCTAAATGTTGTCGTTACATAAAAAAAGCATATTTTGTGAGTTAATTTCACATATATATCTCAGGATTGTTTTTCCTTAGTTTGATGAGCAATTTGGTTCAATACTGCCCTATTCTCCATCCTAGATCGAGACCCTCTGGCCTAAACAAACATTCCCCTCTTGTAGGATCAAGTCATAACATTAACATGATTTCAAATGATTAGGTTGCTCAATACTGACCAAAAGCCTCATATGCTAAAAAGTGAAAAGCTACAGGTAAAATTTAGTCTAATTAACTAGAATTTTTTAAGAAACACTCGTATTAAGGACATAACCATTTAAGCTATTTAACACAAATTAAAATGTCCAATCCAAAAACTTAAATTGAAAGATGGAGAGAGAACACGTGTATATAAAGTGTACAGAAATCACTTAGTCAAGCGATGTGGTTATTTCAATGACACAAAAGACTAAAGCAAAGGGAAAAAAGAACTTTTGAAAAAAGATAAAAAGTCTCAAACATTTTGACTAAGTATAGCATACCTCACGCTTGTGTACAAATTTTATATGTTTTTCATATTCATGTGATATCCCCTCATATACAACTTCAAATTTTATTGGATATTTTGATATTGTATTAAAGGCGGGTTCTATTCGAGTTTATTTCATGTTTCGACCCTCATTCATCAAATTTCATTTGTCATTCTTGATCCGTGGTGTTCAATATCACAAATCTTATGTCCTTAGATTTGTATATTTTTTATATACATGTGACTTTTCTCTACTTATCAATTTAAATTTTTGACCTGGGTACTGTCACACTAATAAAATATGCTCAAATTGCTGCTACAGGGCGGAAAAAACAAAAGTCAACGCCCAAGAGCAAGGGGCAATCACTAAGGTCAAATCTTTCAGAAAAAGGCCGTTTGTGCAGCAGAAGACATTTAAGAATTCAACCATTTGATTGTATCTCATCGTGAAAAAGATATGACGCATTGCCCCTCGTTTTTCTTTACAAATCTTACCTTTATGAAAATTAAAAACATGGCTTATGAAAAATGCTTCATCGGTCTTACCAAAAAAAAAAAAAATGCTTCATCATTTAGTGAGAAAATAGACTAACTAAATTTTTATTTAAGATGTGCCATATTAGATAAGATGTGGAATTCTTTTATTGGTCGAAACCAGAACCTGAGTATTTAATTAAAATTTAGCCATTTGTGCAAACTAAAAAATCAGACCCGTATATCAATTAATCCTTTTAATTAATTCTTTTGTGGAATTAATCGATACAAATCATGCACCAATAAATTAAGAATGAAAGAATCATGTTAATGAGCCTCATTGTACATGTATCGTATATACACGGTTGTATATCTTTGTTCAAAAGGAGTTCAGAAAAGCTTGCTTCCAAACTCATCAACCTCAGCCCCATCTATACAAGAAGCCATTGATTTTCTTGCTAAATCTCGGAGCTCCGACAAGCTCCGTCCCAGCTTCATCGCCACCTTCATCTCGAACATCTGTCCGTTCTCTCTCTTGCTATAGTCTCGCTCTTCGAGCGTCGCTTCGATGGTCTCTTCCAGGAGCTCGAAGAAGCCTGCATTGTTTCTGTACATCTCCACCACCATGCCAACTTGGGCTCCATGCTCGAAGCTGTTGATGATCGTGGCCATCGCCCCAGTGATGGCTGCCACTGTCATGGCTGTCGAGCCACCGAAGGCCGAGCCAGCTGCAGCAATGCCGGTTAGCAAAGGAGCAGAAACCGCCAACATCTTATTCAATTTTAGAGCCAGATTCCCGAGCCTCATGTAGTCTTGCTTGTCTTTGCCCTTGAGGACTTGGACGATGGCTCTCATCTCCACTTCTAGGTCCTCGCTCCATCCGTTTCGCTCCGTCTTCACAACGGTTTTCTTCCCTCTGGATTGGCGGTGTTTGTTGGGAACCCTGGGCCACCATGCGGCGGGCTCAAATTTCACGGGGAACTTCTCGAGCATCGCTCCGAGCAGAGGCAGTGGATAAGCCCTATCAACGGACAGCACCTTCTCCATCATCTCCTTCACGTCTGACTCAGTCGGGGATTGGAGCATGAGCATTGACTTTATCTCACCCCGGAGCTGCTTGAACAACCTTGAGGCCTTGCGTTGCTCTTCAGCCAGCTGTGAGGGCTGGATTTTGCTCATGACGAGCGACATCCCAGTGGCCGCTGTAAACAAGAGAGCAGAGCATGCTCTCAGCGATGGAGCCGGTGCGGCCACAGCCATCGCTGCCGTGGTGGTGGCAGTAAGAGTCATCATGTTGACCGAGTTCAACAAGAGCTCGTTCCAGTTGTCTCGCTGCTCACCAATGTTATCGTGCATCTCCACTCTATCTTCGACAGCCTCCAAGATTGCATAGAGCTTCTTGGTAGTTTCGATGGAAGAAGAGGAAGGAGATAGGCGTGGCTCCAAAACCCTATCTTTCTGGGCGATGTCCATTTGTAGTGGCTCCGTGAAGGCGTAACCATTCCTGGTGCTCAATTTCTCGACTAGACTCTTCGTGATCACAACGCTTGGATCATCAGCGATGCTGAGTTTCAAGGGCTTCGGGAATTGGATTGAAGCGGTGATCGTTCTCTTCGAAGAACAACGCAAATCGGAGGAAGAAGAAGAAGAAACTAAGACAGAGGAGGCTTGTAAAGCGGCCATTAACGAATGCGATGATTTTGAGAGGATTCCTTAAGGATTTGAGTGGTTTTGGTTGCGGAGGTTGGAGGTTGGAGGTTGGAGGTTGGTGGCTCCTTCGGGTGCGTATTTATGGATGCGAGGTACGCGATGTCGAATGAAGAAGAGGTCGGAATTGTTAAAAATTTGACTGTAGAACGCAAGGTGTTGACTCAGCCCATTCGGCTGACTTTTCTATTATTTGAATTTGTATATGTCCAATTCTTACATCACATCATTTCATCCGTACGTTCCTGAAGTAGAATCAATATTAGTGGCCGAAATGCGTAATAAACGCGATATATTGCAAGTAAGCATTTAGACATGCAAGTCATGTCCAATTTTGAAAGTGACAATTTATCATATTATTTAATTAATATAATAACTCTGGAAATCAGTATTAGTATACTTTTTGGTTTTAGGTAATGCTTACAAAGATCACCATTCCTTATTAGAAATGAATGGTAGCATTCTTTGATTAAAAAAGTGTTGCTATATGATCAAATTTCATGATATTACCGCACGTCGCATGCGCCACCGGCCCGTGAGCTTATGCCTCTTTTGTCAACCAGGCTAGCCCACATAGTTAGACCTCTCTACCCTTTTCCCACTTATAGTTCACATATATTATCTTTTAGGGATTTCTTATATATAAATAATTAGTTAATTATTCATATTTATTGGCAAACCAATTCGAATTACGTATGATATGCTCTTGTTACAAATGGCCTTTTGATATTGATTTGCTAGACTATACACAAATTGCTTATATGACGAATTCATTGGCAAACTGTAGAATTGGCGAGAAGAATTGTCAAGTCAAATCTCTTGAGTTATTTGAGGTTTGAACATTTCTTGAAATGGAATTTCCTCGGATTCAAAGAGCATCGGGTTTTGGGTCGGGTCGGTTTCCGATTTTGCATTGGACAGCATTGGATTGAGTTCATTATGCTTGCGATCAAGTCAACCTAATCTTCGGGCGTTTGAATCTTTTGCTTTTTCTCTCAAATTGGCTATAATGTGTGGGCGAGTCAATTCGATGCTGGGTGAAACTTTTACCTGCTTTGCTTGAAGATGTCAAGTCCGAATGACAAAAGGGTGGATAAAAGTATAATTAGATATTAATTATATTTCTCGTTAACCTTAGACGTTGGATAACGCAACACATACTTTTATGAAGACAGTCTATCTTAAATAAATGAACTTCCAAGCCGTGAAAATGAGTGGTGTCATCAATATCATGGTTATTTGAAGACCCACAATACTGTTATTGCATTAGCTGTTAAATATGTTTAAGCAAGAAGCTGGGCTGTTTGACCATCGTGTTTAAAATAATATGAAAGTCGCTCATAAACTTATACACAAAACTGGAAAAACTACTTTAAGAATTATTGAAAAGTTTAATCATGGCCCCTCCTAAGATATTGTCCGTTTTGACCCTTATCATATTGAGATTTGCGGTTTTGTTCTTTTGGCATATGGGTGGGTATTTTCCCAAAAGGTCTCCTATCCTAATAGTGCTCTCATCTAAACACTCTAAACAAACATTAGAGTTACAATGCTAAAGGTTACTGTTAGGTCAAAAAATGCTTTTTGTGAGTTAATTTTAGGTTCACATATATATCTCAAGCTATCTTATGAGTAATTTGGTTTATTTTTACTCCCTCTGCCACCCTAAAAGCATGTCAAGAGCCACTCATTGTCTAGGCCCCCAGCCCCCGCAAGCACTCTCCGCCTTCATTGAAACAAGTGATTATAGGCCCACTAGATACCTCGTAGTTTGTCCTTGAACAACACACCAACAAGAGAGGTCCTACTCTAATACCATATTATGACACTTTTGGATTGACTTATTTGAGGCATTATCCACTTTGGCCCTTCTTATATCAAGTCTCACGGTTTCGTCCTTTAGAAAATAAGTTGAAGCTTTTATAAGAGGTTGTCCATTTTGGTAGTGCTCTCACTTGAGCATGCTTAACATTGGAATTCCAATGCCAAATGTTGTTATTATGTCAAAGAACATATTTTGTGAGTTAATTACTATTTCGCGTATATATCTCAAGAACACTCTCTCATTATTGGATGCGCAACTTGATTTTTTTTTTTTTTTTTTTTTTGCTCCATTAGTCATCTTACTAGATTGTCGGGAGTCACTCCTTGCCCAAGCACTCTAGCCCTCATGAACACCTCCCGCCCTTGTTGATCCAAGTTGTTACAGACCCACTAGTTTATGTGTGGTTTATCCTTGAACCATACACCTACTAGAGAGGATCTTGTTCTAATACCATAATATAACACCCTTGGATCCACTTACTCGATGTATTGACCGTTTTAACCTCAATGTTTCATCCTTTGAAGTATAGATGGGCACTTTCCTAGGAGGTCACTTATTTTAATAATGCTCTCACTTGAGCATGCTTAACATTGGTGTTCCAATGCTAAATGTTGTCGTATATAAAAAAGCGTTTCTTGTGCGTTAATTCCAATTTCACATATATATCTTTGTAATGCTTTCCCTCAGTTGGATGCGCAATTTGGTTCAATACTTTCCTATTCGTCATCCTATAAGTTTTCCAAGATCCACTCCTTATCTAAGCCCTCTAGCCTCGACAAACATTCAACCTTCATAGGATTAGGTTATTACAGTACTGGCCAAAGTTAAAACATCATATAACTTAAAGTGAAAAGCTAGAAGTTAAATTTAGTCTAAACAACTTGAGTATTTTAAGAAACAATCTTATGGAGTACATAACCATTAAAGTTATTTAACACAAATAAAATGATCAACTCAAAATTTTAAACTAATAAATGGAAAGAGAACATCGGTATATAAAGAGTATAAAAATCTCGTAATCAAGTGTTGTGGTTATTTCGCCAACACAAATGACTAACGCAAAGGTAAAAAAAGAACTTTTGAAAGTCTCAAACATTTTGGCTAAGTGTTAAACAACTTACATCACTTATGTATGAGTTTTATATGCTTCTCGTATACATGTGATATCCCTCACATATAACTCGAGTTTTTGTTGAATATTCTAACATCGTACTGAAGGCAAGTTCTATTCCACTTTATTTCATGTTTCGACCTTCAGTTGTCAAATTTCATTTGTCATTCTTGATCCATAGTGTTAAATAACACATGTCGCTTGTCTTCTTATTTGTATATTTTTCATATACACATGATTTCCCTCTACCGATTAGTTAAACTTTTAAGCTAGGCACTGTATCACTGAGAAATATGCTCAAATTGTTGCTCCAGGGTGGAAAAAGCATGTAAGATATTGAAGGACCACAACCGACTGTTCTAAAAGTTTAAACTATTAGATGAATGCATGATTTATTATTTAAATATTTTAACATTCTTCCTTACACTTAGTATTGTCTTTTGCCTAGTACTAAGCATAGAAATTCAATTGGGAAGGCGAATGGGGCTTGATAAGATTTGAACTTAGAATCTCCAGTTCTAATACATGTAAGATTTTGATGAGACCACTTTTAACTGTTTTAAAAGCTTAAGTTATTAAATGAAAGACTAATTTATTATTTAAATATTTAAACACTCTCATTTATGCTTAGTCTAGTTTTTTTGTCTAGTGGTAAGGCACGGAAATTTAATTGAGGAGGCAAAAAGGGCTTGGAAAGACTCGAACATAGAACCTTCAGCTCTAATACCATGTAAAATATTATAGAACCACATCCAATTATTCTAAAATTTTAAGTTGTTAGATGAAGGTATTGTTTTAATATTTAAATATTCTAACAAGGCAAAAGCCAACGCCCAAGAACAACGGGTGAAGAGAACCCGACTGTGTCAATGATGTCAACTCTTTCAGAAAATTAAAAGCGGCTTTTTTGCATGGAGACCGTTTGTGCGGCAGGAGACATTGAAGAATTCAACCATTTGATTGCGTCCACATCGTGAAAAAGGTATGACGCACGGCCCTTCATTTTTCTTTACAAATCTTACCCTTATGAAAATTAAAAACATGGCCTTATAAAAATGCTTCATCCTTTAGTAAGAAAATAGAATAACTAAATTTTTATTTAAGAAGCGGAATCTTAGATTAGATGTGGAATTCTGACTAGGAGCTTATATTATCTTTACCTGAGTATCTAATCAAGATTTGACCATTTGTGCACAAGAAATCATATGATTATATTAGTACATACTTCATATTATTCAATCAAGATTTGACCATTTGCGCACATAGAATTATATAGTATATCCTTCATGATAATATGTTAAGACCACATTTTAGAAACAATTTTTTCCCTACTGGCAACTTCTTCTTTTAGTTCACATGTTAAGAAGAAGTAAAGCTCATGATTTTTCGCATTTTATATGTAATAAAGATGGATTCATTTTGTCTTAGTAAAGCCTTTAGTACCAAACTTTTCTACCATGATCTATAATAAAAAGCATTGTCCGTTTGACAATTATATACACAGGCAAACTAAAAGGAATCAACAAAATCAACAGGCTAATTAATTAATGAAAGGAACTGGGGTTGTGAAAACCAGACCCGCATATCAATTAATGCTTTTAATTATTTATTTTGTGGAATTAATTGATACAATTATGCACCAAGAAATAAATAATAAAAAGAATCATGTTAATCAGCCTCATGTACATGTATAGTATATACACTGAATATCTCTGTTCAAAGGAGTTCAGAAAAGCTTGCTTCCAAACTCATCCACCTCAATCCCTTCTATACAAGAAGCCATTGATTTTCTTGCTAAACCTCGGAGCTCTGACAAGCTCCGTCCCAGCTTCATCGCCACCTTCATCTCGAACATCTGTCCGTTCTCTCTCTTGCTATAGTCTCGCTCTTCGAGTGTCGCTTCGATGGTCTCTTCCAGGAGCTCGAAGAAGCCTGCATTGTTTCTGTACATCTCCACCACCATGCCAACTTGGGCTCCATGCTCGAAGCTGTTGATGATCGTGGCCATCGCCCGGCGATGGCTGCCACTGTCATGGCTGTCGAGCCACCGAAGGCCGAGCCAGCTGCAGCAATGCCGGTTAGCAAAGGAGCAGAAACCGCCAACATCTTATTCAATTTTAGAGCCAGATTCCCGAGCCTCAAGTAGTCTTGCTTGTCTTTGCCCTTGAGGACTTGGACGATGGCTCTCATCTCCACTTCTAGGTCCTCGCTCCATCCGTTTCGCTCCGTCTTCACAACGGTTTTCTTCCCTCTGGATTGGCGGTGTTTGTTGGAAACCCTAGGCCACCATGCGGCGGGCTCAAATTTCACGGGGAACTTCTCGAGCATCGCTCCGAGCAGAGGCAGTGGATAAGCCCTATCAATGGACAGCACCTTCTCCATCATCTCCTTCACGTCTGACTCAGTCGGGGATTGGAGCATGAGCATTGACTTTATCTCACCCCGGAGCTGCTTGAACAACCTTGAGGCCTTGCGTTGCTCTTCAGCCAGCTGTGAGGGCTGGATTTTGCTCATGACAAGCGACATCCCGGTGGCTGCTGTAAACAAGAGAGCGGAGCATGCTCTCAGCGATGGATCCGGCACAGCCGTAGCCATCGCCGCCGTGGTGGTGGCTGTGAGAGTCATCATGTTGACCGAGTTCAACAGGAGTTTGTTCCAGTTGTCTCGCTGCTCGCCCATGTTCTTGTGCATCTCCACTCTATCTTCAACAGCCTCTAAGATCGCATAGAGCTTCGTGATCGTTTTGACAGAAGTAGGTGATAGGCGCGGCTCCAAAACCCCATAATTCTGGATGACGTCCATTTGTAATGGCTCCGTGAAGGCATAACCATTCCTGGTACTCAATTCCTCGACTAGCTTCTTCGTGATCGCAGCGCCCTGGTGATTGTCAAGGCTAAGCTTCAAGGGCTTCGGGGCTTGGATCGAAGCAGTGATCGTTCTCTTCAAAGAACAACCCGAAGAGGAAGAAGAAGAAGGAACTAAGAGAGAGCAAGCTTGTAAAGCGGCCATTAATGGAGTCGTTGAGTCTTGCGTTGCTGTTGGATTCTGCGTGTTTCAAGCGTTTGAATGCGATGGTTTTTTAGAGGATTGCTTGAGGATTGGAGTGGTTTTGGTTAGGGAGGTTGGAAGCTCTTCTGGGCTCGTATTTATACATGCGAAGTACGCGATGTTAAAATGAAGAAACGGTCGAAGTTTTGAAAATTTGACTGTAGAACGCAAGCAGTTGAATCTGACCTTTTCTAGATTTCGGACATTTCAAACGTCCAATCTTAAATCCCATCTATATACGTGAAATGCGTCATCACTTATGTTTTAATAATTGTACTAGGTTTCTTTTATTTGACACTTTCCACGAATACCACATGGTGCAAGTGAACATGTAGGTATGTGAGTGGTACTCAATTTCAACCATGGCAATTTGTCACGTTATTGAATTAGGTTAGTGTATCTTTTATTTATAGGTAACACTTATATGTCATGATTAACGCGGAAATTACAACGAAATTAAAACTAAAAAGAATAAAAGAACACACAAATTTACGTGCAAAACTCTTATAAGAAAAACCACAGAGAAAGGAAAGGCAAAACTCACTATTAAAATTTAAGAATTACAAAAGGTGTCTAGGAAAACCTTAAAAGACTTTTTTTGTCTGTCCATTTTTTTCTCAAATTAAGTTGTCATAAATTTCAACTCGGGTATCAAAACCCAATTTAGTTGAATAGTTGAAACAATATTCAAGACACAATCAACATTAAAAAATATCACTTTTGCATAAAAATAGGAGGGGGATGACTATATTCAATCATTGAAAAAAGTGTTTTTCCATGCTCAAATTTCATGATATTACTACATGTCACATGCGCCACCGGCCCGTTTGTCAACCAGGCTAGCCCAAATAGTTAGACCTCTCTACCCTTTTCCCACTTATAGTTCACATATATTATCTTTTAGGGATTTCTTATATATAAATAATTAGTTAATTATTCATATTTTTTATTGGCGAACCCAATTCGAATTACATATGATATGCTCTTGTTACAAATGGCCTTTTGATATTGATTTGCTAGACTATATACAAATTGCTTATATGACTAATTCATTGGCAAACTGTAGAATTGGAGAGAAGAATTGTCAAGTCAAATCTCTTGAGTTATTTGAGGTTTGAACATTTCTTGAAATGGAATTTCCTCGGATTCAAAGAGCATCGGGTTTTGGGTCGGGTCGGTTTCCGATTTTGCATCGGACAGCCTTGGATTGAGTTCATTATGTTTGCGATCAAGTCAACCTAATCTTCGGGCGTTTGAATCTTTTGCTTTTTCTTTCAAATTGGCTATAATGTGTGGGCGAGTCAATTCGATGCTGGGTGAAACTTTTACCTGCTTTGCTTGAAGATGTCAAGTCCGAATGACAAAAGGGTGGATAAAAGTATAATTAGATGTTAATTATATTTCTCGTTAACCTTAGACGTTGGATAACGCAACACGTACTTTTATGAAGACAGTCTATCTTAAATAAATGAACTTCCAAGCCGTGAAAATGAGTGGCGTCGTAAATATCATGGTTATTTGAAGACCCACTATACTGTTATTGCATTAGCTGTTAAATATGTTTAAGCAAGAAACTGGCCTATTTGACCATCATGTTTAAAATAATATGAAAGTCGCTCATAAACTTACACACAAAACTAGAAAAACTGCTTTAAGAATTATTGAAAAGTTTAATCGTGGCCCCTCCTAGATTAATTCACTTAAGATATTGTCCATTTTGACCCTAATCATATTGAGATTTGCGGTTTTGTCCTTTTGGCATATGGGTGGGTATTTTCCTAAGAGATCACCTATCCTGATAGTGCTCTTATCTAAATACTCTAAACAAACATTAGAGTTATAACGGGTCAAAATGGATAATATTTAAATATTAATTTAAAGTTAAAGTTGTTAGATGAAAGTATGATTTAATACTTAAATATTCAAACAGGCCAAAAGCCAACGCCCAAGAACGACGGGTGAAGAGAACCCGAATGTGTCAATGATGTCAACTCTTTCAGAAAATTAAAAGCGGCTTTTCGCATGGAGACCGTTTGTGCGGCAGGAGACAATGAAGAATTCAACCATTTGATTGCGTCCACATCGTGAAGAAGGTATGACGCACGGCCCTTCGTTTTTCTTTACAAATCTTACCCTTATGAAAATTAAAAACATGGCCTTATAAAAATGCTTCATCCTTTAGTAAGAAAATAGAATAAATAAAGTTTTATTTAAGAAGCGGAATATTAGATTAGATGTGGAATTCTGACTAGGAGCTTATATTATCTTTACCTGAGTATCTAATCAAGATTTGACCATTTGTACACAAGATATCATATGATTCTATTAGTATATACTTCATATTATTTAATCAAGATTTGACCATTTGCGCACATAGAATTATACAGTATATACTTCATGATAATATGTTAAGACCACATTTTAAAACAATTTTTTCCCTACTGGCAACTTCTTCTTTTAGTTCATATGTTAAGAAGTAAAGCACATGATTTTTCGCATTTTATATGTAATAAAGATGGATTCATTTTGTCTTAGTAAAGCCTTTAGTACCAAACTTTTCTACCATGATCTATAATAAAAGCATTGTCCGTTTGACAATTATTTACACAGGCAAACTAAAAGGAATCAATAAAATCAACAGGCTAATTAATTAATGAAAGGAAATGGGGTTGTGAAAACCAGACCCGCATATCGATTAATCCTTTTAATTATTTATTTTGTGGAATTAATCGATACAATTATGCACCAAGAAATAAATAATAAAAAGAATCATGTTAATGAGCCTCATTGTACATGTATCGTATATACACGGTTGTATATCTTTGTTCAAAAGGAGTTCAGAAAAGCTTGCTTCCAAACTCATCAACCTCAATCCCTTCTATACAAGAAGCCATTGATTTTCTTGCTAAACCTCGGAGCTCCGACAAGCTCCGTCCCAGCTTCATCGCCACCTTCATCTCGAACATATCTCCATTCTCTCTCTTGCTATAGTCTCGCTCTTCGAGTGTCGCTTCGATGGTCTCTTCTAGGAGCTCGAAGAAGCCTGCATTGTTTCTGTACATCTCCACCACCATGCCAACTTGGGCTCCATGCTCGAAGCTGTTGATGATCGCGGCCATCGCCCCGGTGATGGCTGCCACTGTCATGGCTGTTGAGCCACCGAAGGCCGAGCCAGCTGCAGCAATGCCGGTTAGCAAAGGAGCAGAAACCGCCAACATCTTATTCAATTTTAGAGCCAGATTCCCGAGCCTCAAGTAGTCTTGCTTGTCTTTGCCCTTGAGGACTTGGACGATGGCTCTCATCTCCACTTCTAGGTCCTCGCTCCATCCGTTTCGCTCCGTCTTCACAACGGTTTTCTTCCCTCTGGATTGGTGGTGTTTGTTGGAAACCCTGGGCCACCATGCGGCGGGCTCAAATTTCACGGGGAACTTCTCGAGCATCGCTCCGAGCAGAGGCAGTGGATAAGCCCTATCAATGGACAGCACCTTCTCCATCATCTCCTTCACGTCTGACTCAGTCGGGGATTGGAGCATGAGCATTGACTTTATCTCACCCCGGAGCTGCTTGAACAACCTTGAGGCCTTGCGTTGCTCTTCAGCCAGCTGTGAGGGCTGGATTTTGCTCATGACAAGCGACATCCCGGTGGCTGCTGTAAACAAGAGAGCGGAGCATGCTCTCAGCGATGGATCCGGCACAGCCGTAGCCATCGCCGCCGTGGTGGCGGCTGTGAGAGTCATCATGTTGACCGAGTTCAACAGGAGCTTGTTCCAGTTGTCTCGCTGCTCGCCCATGTTCTTGTGCATCTCCACTCTATCTTCAACAGCCTCCAAGATCGCATAGAGCTTCGTGATCGTTTTGACAGAAGTAGGTGATAGGCGCGGCTCCAAAACCCAATCATTCTGGATGACGTCCATTTGTAATGGCTCCGTGAAGGCATAACCATTCCTGGTACTCAATTCCTCGACTAGCTTCTTCGTGATCGCAGCGCCCTGGTGATTGTCAAGGCTAAGCTTCGAGGGCTTCGGGGCTTGGATCGAAGCAGTGATCGTTCTCTTCAAAGAACGACCCGAAGAGGAAGAACAAGAAGGAACTAAGAGAGAGGAAGCCTGTAAAGCGGCCATTAATGGAGTCGTCGAGCCTTGTGTTGCTGTCGGATTTTGCGTGTTTCAAGCGTTTGAATGCGATGGTTTTTGAGAGGATTGCTTGAGGATTGGAGTGGTTTTGGTTAGGGAGGTTGGAGGCTCGTCAGGGCTCGTATTTATACATGAGTACGCGATGTAAAAATGAAGAAACGGTCGAAGTTTTGAAAATTTGACTGTAGAACGCAAGCAGTTGAATCTGACCTTTTCTAGATTTCGGACATTTCAAACATCCAATCTTAAATCCCATCTATATACGTGAAATGCGTCATCACTTATGTTTTAATAATTGTACTAGGTTTCTTTTATTTGACATATTCCACGAAGACCACATAGTGCAAGTGAACATGTAGGTATGTGAGTGGTACTCAATTTCGACCATGGCAATTTGTCACATTATTCATTATTCTAATTTCGAGAATTAGGTTAGTGTATCTTTTATTTATAGGTAACACTTATGTGTTAGGACTAACGCGGAAATTACAACAAAATTAAAACTAAAAAGAATAAAAGAACAAACAAACTTACGTTCAAAACTCTTATAGAAAAAATCACGAAGAAAGAAAAGGCAAAACTCACTATGGAAATCTAAGAATTATAAAATGTGTCTTGGAAAACTTTAAAAGACTTTTTTTGTCTGTCCATTTTTTTTCTCAAATTAAGTTGTCACAAATTTCAACTCGGGTATCAAAACCCAATTTAGTTGAATAGTTGAAACAATATTCAAGACACAATCAACATTAAAAAAGATCACTTTTGCATAAAATAGGAGGGGGATGACTATATTCAATCATTGAAAAAAGTGTTTTTCCACGCTCAAATTTCATGATAAAATTATTAATATAGTTTTTATTTGAGCAAATCTTGAGATTCATTTGGTCCAGCAGAATGAAATTGATTCTTCTGGATATGGCGTTGGTCAGTTTTTTTGGCTTGAGTTCGTTATTGTGGCGTTGAAGTCAACATAAATTTCTGGCGTTTCACTTTTTGCTTCTTCCTCAAGCTGTGGCTATAATGCGGCGAGCGAGTCAATCCGACGCAGGGGGTGTAACTTTAGCCTGCTTTACTTGAAAATGTCAAGAAAGGCCGATTGATGTTAATCTTTATTAGTTAAATAACACGACGCATACTTTCGTTAAGAAGGTTTATCTTAATTTAAGTTAGGGATAGCAACATAAATGATTTATGAACTATGGTCCGATATATAATATGGTCCCTGAACTTTCAATATGTCCAATACAATCTATGAATTCTAGCCAAATGTGCAATGTTGTTTTTAACATGTTCAATATGACTCCTGAATTTTTGGTACATGTTAAAACTAGTCCATACATTATATTAAAATATTCAACGTTGTTCGACAACTTGAATAGGGATCACATTACAAATTAGGCTAAAGTTTAGGAGACATTGAACAAATTAAAAGTTTATGAATCATATTACATATTTGGTCAAAGTTCATATATCATTTATGTCATTCTTCCTTTAAGTAAATTTCGAAAATCATGAAAAATTCCGGGAAAAAAAGCCCTGCAAAAACCACATCATTCGACCTATCTATGAACCAAGTATGAATATGAAGATTTATCATTGATTGCAACTGTCGATGTCAAGTTATTCAAAGCAAATCAAAAACAGAGAGACATCAGGAAGAACAGGAAAATGTCCATGGGGCTCATGTACCATCCAACAATTAAGATGGCTTGTAGTACTTTGTGGGGACGAACGGCATTTTTGTGACGACGCCGTCGTAGGCCTTTCCTCGGACCAGGATCTTAACCTTGGTTCCAGCTTTGTGTGACCCGGATTTCACGTACCCCATGGCTATGTTCTTCTTCAAGCAAGGGCTGAACCCTCCGCTCGTGACTTCGCCAATGTTTGCTCCCTTATCATTCTGGATCTCACTGTGGCTTCTAGCAGGCGGGCCTGAAGCGATGAATCCGGCACGCCTGATCTTTGGACCCTCTTCGATCTGCTTGAGGATTGTCTCAGCTCCAAGGAATCCGCCTTCAGCCCTCCTCCTCTTCCCAATGGCCCATGTCAGTCCGGCTTCCACCGGAGTTATGTGCTGCTCCATATCGTTGCCATATAAACAAAGTCCAGCTTCAAGACGGAGACTGTCCCGAGCACCTAAGCCGGTCAACCTCACCTTCCCTTCTGACTTCTCCAGGATTGCTTTGGCCAGATCCACGGCATGCTCTGAAGGAACTGAGATTTCAAATCCATCTTCACCAGTGTAACTGCAAAAACACAGAACACCATCCAATAGGCTCTCATGCTAGTTGGATGCGAATAGGGAAGTGGCATAAATATGAAGAGAATTTGAACTTTCGATCCAGCTGACTAGATATATTTGGATCATTTTCTTTGCTCACTTGTGAGGAACATGAACTTATAGACGGACAAGAGAGGCCTTTCCACAAGACATGATCTTTCAGGACCAAATATAGGAGGACAAGGTGATCGCGGAGATACAAGAATTATGGTCATTTTTATGAAGTAAAAGGCAATAAAAGGATCAACTGAGAAAATTTTCATGTACCCCGTTCTGGTGAGAAAGCAGGAAGCACCGTTGATATCAATGATGCGGAAGTCGCTGAAATAAATCTTGCTCAAGTCCTCTTTTGTCAAGTGCTGGAGAACTGGGGCGGCAAGAGGACCCTATACGAAAGAAGATAGGAGGATCATAGTTATGTCCCTGAGATAGACACTTGGAACATTTAAACTTCCCTTTCTAAATCAAGCTGCTTTTGGAATTCAGAAATCATGACAGATAGGGCTATAAAGAAAACAACAGTCCCCCCAGTTACAATCGAGTCTAGAATAGATTCTTTTATAAACTGGAGCGCACGACCTTTCATTTGTCCCTCCATATTTCATTTATGCAATCAGGAGTATCAACTACAAATAATAAGATAAATAAACAAAGCAAGGCCAGATTACTTGAAAAACGATACTTTCAGAGTTTTTTTGATCTTATCCTAAACCAAGCTTTCAATTCTAGTATCAACATTGTTATCACTCAATTGGAAGGACAAGGATAGGTTGATCAGACAGTCTTCTTGGCCCATTTCTGAGTACAAAAAATAACCATCTATTTAAGAATAAAGAGTCAAGTAGTGAAAACCGCATGTCCACCCAAAAACTGTGAAATTAGGAAAAAGATGTGAAGATGTGTTCAGTAAGATCAACCTGGAGAGCAAGGAGAGATCTTTCATCATGAATGTGCCACGAAACATCCCCACCTTTGGCCTTGAAAGCCTTCATATGCTCCTCGATATGGGCCAGGTCCTTATCCCTACACCCAGCATTCACCACAAGGTATAGATGATCGTCCTTGACTTTGGTGATCACAGAGTCGTCAATTGCCCCTCCTTTCTCATTAGTAAACACAGACAGTGTCCCTGTGCCAGGAGCTAGCGCAGCAACGTCGGCAATGACCAGCTTTTCAAGGAAAGGAATGCAATCCTTCCCTTTAAGGCTAAGCCCACACATATGAGAGACATCAAAGAGGCTACCATTTTCTCTGCAGTTCACTGTGGACTCCATGATTGAGTCCTTGTATTGAATGGGCATGCTCCACCCAGCAAAAGGCACCATTTTTCCCCCATGAGTGACATGGAAGTCATAAAGCACTGTCTTCTTGAGATCAGCTTCGCTTGCGAAGTATCGACGTGCAACAGCCTTCTTATCAGCCTGAGCAAGGCGGCAACGGATTGACTGGCCAAGCTGCCACAAACCTCCTCCTCTCATGTTTAGATGAAAAAAATCTGGTCAAAGAAATAGAAGACGTTATAAGTAAGATATCCAGGACAATTTAAGTTTTTTCCCCCTCTCTCGCCTCAGTTCCCATTCTCCAGACAACAGCTTTAATTGGATCAGGACAAGTGATGATGGGCATTGGTTTGGTAAGTGTACATGGTGACTTGAATATTTCGGCAAAAGGATGAAATGATGCATCATTAAAACAATCGAATGTGGAAAGAGCAAGCACATTCTTTGACAGAGATTTTCCATGTTCACACGGGCAACTCCATAAGGAGCTTAAGCATTTCATGAAAGTCCCATCAGGTGCTATATTCCTCTCAGAAACTGGCAGCATTTAGTCATGCAAAACATCATAAGAACAACATCACAACCCAGACAAAACATACAACAAAAGAACAAATAATAGATCTATATCACCTCAGGCTTTCATCATATGTAAGGTCACAAGATAAGACAATCGTCATCAGCCCTCTAAATCTTAGAATTCATTTTGAGCAGACCAACCATATTGTCCAAAGATACTCTAAAAAAGAAAAGAAAAACTATTGAAAGAGCCTCAGATTCTATGAGAAACACAACCAACCCATCCAAAATAGCTGATGCCTTGATTCACCGAAAACATATCAAATACATATGGCTTTCATATTGCACACACATACACTACATGGTCTCAAAACTGAGGAGCAAACTCTGAATATCATTCATTTTCAACCAAAAGCACAAAATGACATTCAGATCCTCAAAAACCCACTTTTCCCAGGACAAGAACGAACGTGCCCTGCAGAGAGATTCGATTCCCACACAGAAAGCACCAATCTTTCACCAAGAGTTGATCAAAAAGAACAGAACCCAATTCATCTTTCAGGCATTTAAGCAAAAGCCTCACTTACAGAGAGAGGACTCACCCGAGAACACGCTCTGCTCCTCGACGAAAGACCACCAAATCTCGGAGCCCAGCAGGGCATCAATGCACGAGGTTGGTGATAGAATGAAGGATGTCCTTTTATGGGTGCTTCGTAATATGGTGTATAATTAACAAAAGGGCAGTCTTTTATCCTATTGTTTTTTGGGTTGGTGAGACAGGGGGCGCAGTGGGTGGAGGAGGGTTCCTCTGTTCAGATCAAAACCCATCGTTACCGAGTGGTGCTCGGCAACGGGAGCAACCCCATCTCTTTCCCTGGTGTTCCTGTGCTGCTGAGTCACATGATGTTATGGTGGTCTTCTAACATCGATGGTCCAGGAACCAGACGTGCGTTTTCTGAGAAGGAATCTGTCGTTGGGTCGAGAGAAGATCGGTCGGTGAGCTTGGAACTGAATGTACTGGATTGTTGGTAGAATCTGACAGATTACCTAAGTGGTTCCAACACCAACGTGGAAACAGACAAAAGATTTTTTATTTTTTTTTCAAAGGAATATAAATCTCAGAAGTTGATATTTGATAACCAGATAATTTTTACCTTACGTTTATAACCCCTCTTTTTAACACACAATCCTTCTATACTAGATTACCTAGACATGTCACGATATCATAAAACAATCTTAGGCTTGTTAAGATTAAGGGTAATTGATTTTAGATTGAAGGATTTCAAATCTAAACTTGAAATCTATACTATCCAATTCGATTTCCAATTTTTCAGACGGGAAATTGACTTTATTGACTTTAGAACAAGTCGAGACTTTTATTTTGCATTTTTTGTTTCATATATTATATATAATATGCATGTGTCAATTTTGAATCTAATTTATTTTTGCTTGATGACAATATGTCAAATTTATTTAATAGCCACAAAAATTATTTGTTTAAATAAAAAGTAGAAAAAAAAACCTTACTTAAAATTAGTGGTAATATGGTTCGGTTCTAAATTCTACCTTAGAATCAACCTTATAGAAAATTCTCGAGTAGAACTGACCAATTTCAATTATAAAATTGGGAACCAACCTCAATTCGATTCCCAATTTAGAGAATAAATCTCCTTGTGAATCAACTTTGAATTCCCAAGTTGAATTGGTTCAATTTCTCCCTCTACTTATGATGTTCATATAATTAGTCATTATCACGACTCTAAAATGAAAAGGTTCATTGAATTTGTCCTAATTTGATGATGGAAAAAAACCATGGTTCATCCACCATTTTTTCTACCCTACTTTTGCACATCGGATTTCCACCTTTGCCTTATAAGATTTTAGGAACATCAACAAAATACCCATTTTTCTCATCATGATATCTCCACCTTAACTATGAAATAAAATTGGACTGCTTTTTGCACAGCACGGCGCCGTTTCCCTCTCTCCCTAAACTGCAGAACCAAGAAGAGGACAAAAAAGAAAACCAAACGAGAGACAACCCCCGCACGTTAATTTTCATGGCGGCCGAAATTCGCCAGGGGAAAAAGTCTAGGGAGAGAATCCAACCAGAATCTCCAGAGCCATGCAAATAACTGGTGGCCGAGAACAGATTGCTTGCCCCGCCCCCAAAGATCTTTGATGGATATTGGGTCCATCCCCTGCTTCGAATTCTCTTCTTATCTCGACTTGGATGATGCATGCCGCTGCTCGCGGGGGAAAACAGAGTTCCTCTCTCTTAGCATTTCCCGTGAGATGAGCTCATCTCGTTCCTGACGAGGTGCGTGACCCCTGCTGCTCTGCTTTTCCCCGGATTCGCGTTTTCGGGTGATGGGTCGCCTCGAGTTTCGCGGTTCATTGGGTTCTGGTTACTGGGTTCTCGTTTGTTTGATTGGTTTTGCTGTGAACGATGTGTTTTTTGCGTCGAGGCGAGCAATCAAAAGGGGTTGTCGATGAGGGGGGTGAGCTTGGAGGTGCTGTTGCAATCGGTTCTATGTTGTTTTTAGATGCAAATGACCCTGCTGCTCGGCTTTTCCCTTCGCGGATTCGCGTTTTTGGGTGATGGGTCGTCTCGAGTTTTGCGGTTCTTTGGGTTCTTTTTACTGGGTTCTCGTTTGTTTGATTGCTTTTGCTGTGAATGACGTGCTTTTGTGTCGAGGCGAGCAATCGAAAGGCGTCATCAGATTAGGGGGGCCAGTTTGGAAGTGCTGATGCAATCGGTTCTATGTTGTTTCTAGATGCAAATGACCCTGCTGCTCTGCTTTTCCCCTTCGCGGATTCGCGATTTCGGGTGATGGGTCGTCTCGAGTTTCGCGGTTCGTTCTGTTTACTGGATTCTCGTTTGTTTGATTGGTTTTGCTGTGAATGATGTGTTTTTGAGTCGAGGCGAGCAATCGAAAGGGATTGTCGATTAGGGGGGCGAGCTTGTACGTGCTTATGCTTGGTTCCATGTTGTTTTTAGATGAAAATTTTGGTGGGAGAAACGTAAGAGTGTGGAGTTTCAGCCTTGTTTTCTAGTTTATCTTCACTTCAATACTGGTGTTGAACAGAGAAAACAGAGGATATAAGAAGCGTTGGAGTTTCTATAAGCCAATTTCTAATGATGTGAATGGCTTCCTTTTGTTTCCGTGGGCCGAATTTTCCTTTCTTTCCATTTTTAAATTCTTGATTGCCAATTTTTGATAGGTCAGGGCAATTTCCAATTATGTTAGTAAATTGAATTATGGATTTGTAGATTCTTTTTTGGGCATGGAGAAAGTCAAGTCCTTTATCTTTTCTTTTTTATGAACTTTGGTTTTGTTGATCGTTGAAAGTGCTCAACATGTTGGTTTTGTTAATCTTGTCAGGTTTACAGTCATTTGTTTTGGGATGGCATGCTGAATGAAGAATTATCATGGTACAACCATGCTTACTGTAACGGGCAGTGTTAGCAATTACCAGGCACTTCCAAAGAATCCGGTTCTGCATGAGACTGTTTCATGCGGAGCTAGCCATGTGATTTGCTCCACTAAAAGTGCAGTTTTCGTTCCTGTGAGGAGTACTAGTAACGTTTTGAATTCTTCATTTTCCGACAAAGGCCGCACTCAACTGCAGACCCTTCACCATGTGGCTTCAAAAAAATGGCTAGTATGCATGTTCTTTATCCCAAGTTCCAATTTTTTTTGTAATATCTCGATCTAGTTCTTTCTGGTGCTGAAGGTTGTGCAATTGCTGTCATGCTATAGTGCCGACTGGGTGACTCCAGTTCGATTGATGATGAATATCGTTCATCCCGAAACATAGCTATCAGTCTCTTTAGGCGGTACAAGAATGCTGTTGATCGTGGAGGAGGTGACAACTTAAAAGTATATTTAGCAGTTTGCCGGATCTCTCATGAGTGAGCTTGAGTTGTTGTCTTTTGTAAGTCAAAACCTTTTCCCTGTATCAGGAGTTCATCAGTGCTGGGGTAAATGCATACGCACTCGGCTGCACCGACAAAGGATTGAGGGATGAACTTACTGATATGAAGGAATCTGGCGTTGAGATTGAAGCAATGCAAGCTTATGGTGGAAACACCACTTTAAAATCTAAGATCATCTCTGAGGAGGTAATTAATGATTAGAACCTGTAAACTTCATGAACTATATAATAATAGTGGCATTCCAGTGTTCTTGGTGACTTTTTGGGCTCTTTAATCTATAATGATCCTGTTCTTAGGTTATTCCCTTTCCAATATCAATGCATTTGACTGTTTTAAGATTTCCACTGGTGTTCACTATCTGCAGATTGATGAGTGCATATTTTGGTTGAGCATTATATTCATTACCATCTTGTGCACGCCACAACCGACAGTCGTTAGATGGTCATCTACCCCGCCAGTGTCGGAAGAAATACTACGCCAGTGGACAGGATTCTGTGCTCTCATAGCAAATGCATATTATGTTAGGGGAATGGCATGGTGAGCTTTTGCTTTCTTCGTATCATTATTATTGATTTCTGAATGCAAGCCTTCTCATAGTGACAAAAGATTCTAGAATGAAACTACTCGTCCTCGCATACCACATTTTAGTTTTAGAATCTAATGTTGATACCTGTTGAACTGTATGATTAAATTAAGGCTTCCGGTGAAAACTCTTCAACTGGAGCAGATGGCTGTGATGGGCCGTTCAGAAGAGCCGTCCGTAGTTGCTAGCCGAATGCGTCTGGTGTTCAGTACTCTTGAGGTTAGCTCCTATTCTACTACAATTTTTCCCATTTCTGCACAAATGTTGAGAGAATGCGTCTTCTGAAGTTTAAAAGACTGGAACACAGTGGATGTCCCAGTCTCATATCCTTCCACTACATGCATTCTCCTTGCCATGAAGAATACATTGACACCCTGCTTTCGACCATTATGTACTAAACTTCTTTATTGGCCATCCGATTCCCATTTATTCCTTGAGTGGTCTTGAAAATTGGTTTGTCCTTATCTTATCCGATTTCTACAATGACAATGAATTTTGAGTTGATATATGCATCTACTTGATGTGTTTTTGGTGGTGAGATTATTTATTGGCCTGTGCAGGTGGTGAGTCCACAGTGGCCAAAAGTCTAAGTGCTCCTGACTGAGGTGTACTCATTTTTCAAGCATATCATCCCTTGTAAGAACTGTGCTGATCATAAGTTCCATAATGTTCGGTCACCCAGAAATTTTCACTATTCATCGTACATAGTAATTTGTGTAATAATTACGCAAATTTGTGAATATGTTTGCCCAAACATTCGAGTCTAGATCTAGGCCCTGCCATTGTTCTTTCTAGCTCATTCAATGTTCAGAATACCTTCGCAATTAGAAAGATACAAGATGTGTAATTGACTTATCAGTTCTCATTCCTACATCACTTATTTGCCTTCTGCATTTGCACTGCCGCCGCCACCCCCACCTCCTCCACCACCACCGCCACCTCCTCCAGCAACACCAGTGAATCCTCCCTTGCCAAAGCCTCCACCGAAACCGCCCCCACCACCTCCGCCTCCGCCCCCAACACCACTGCCCCCAAACCTCCTGCTCCATCGCCAGCTCCCCCTCCATTAGCTCCTGAAGCAAATTCAGCGCCAAAGCCACTTCCTTGACCAAACCCTTCGCCAGAGCCACTGCTGCAATATGCTCCACCTCCACCACCGCCACCTCCACCGCCACCGCCACCACCGATTCCACTTCCAATACCACCACCAACACCAAACCCACTCCCATGGCCAAAGCCTCCATCAGAGCCACCTTCTCCACCTCCACCACCCTTGCCTTTTCTTCCATTTCTACTACCCTCACCTGCCCCCGCCCCTCCTCCATAATCTTCTCCATGGCCATATGCGCCATTTCCTCCACCACTACCTCCTCTTCCGCTGCCGCCACCAACTCCACCTCCAGCTCCACCGTAGCCTGCGCTACCATTCACATTACCTCCCTTGTCAAAATTTTCAGCATACCTGCCAAAGAAACTTCCACAACTATGCCAACTTCTAAACGAGCATTGCTCATCATCATCATCATCTTTGTCGACCATAAGCCTCCCGCCGCTTGATCAATGACCGAAAGTTATTCCAATCAATTTCTCTGGCAATGTCATTGTCGACAGTACTCATGGAAACAACGACAGTAGAAAGAAGAAGAGCAAAGAGGAGCTCTGTTAAAATGTATTCATTGTTCTTGACAGCTTAAGAGCTTCACCGAGTCAAGCCACCTTACTCGGCCTTGTTGAACCCAAGCCCCACAGCTCTAAATAAATAAGCAGCTAGAAATGGAATCTGCTCTTTAGACACAATGCAGTGGTCCATACCCATTGCAAGCCAAGGGCGGTCCAATGTACAGCCCTTTTGATCATTTCTTCGCATGTACCTGCAGTAGCATTCAAGTAATGCCCTTTGATTTCATCTGTTTCAGCTTGTGATTTAAGATGCAGTTATCGATTCTCCTGAGAGGCCACAATTACCACGAGCAAACATATTAATGACGAGGAACACATTTTTCTCACCTACTACGGATCTCATACTACCTCCCATAAACTGAAAATCCATAACTCCAATTGCTATGGGAATACCGTTTAGTCGACCTGTTGCGCACTCTACGTCTGGAGGATCTACGAATCCCTCCTTCCTATACGAAAACTTTCCAAGGCCCACACCATGCTCTCTCGGTTCTCAACCACGTCACACAGAGAGAGAGTCCCCTAGTCCCTTCATTTTTATAGGTTAATCGTTACCATTTCATTCATGAAACGAGTTGAATTCCTCTAGTTAAATACAGAAGGTCTTTCTGCTGGATCTACATCAATTGACTTATTTATATTAGACTTAGAACGATTCCCAAGAAAGAACAAAAAACAAAGTAATTTAGAATATGTGAAAGGTATGTTGTTCCCGGTTGGATCCCACTGTCTCTCGCTTTCTTCTTATTTTTCTCGAGGGTGGGGAGTTTCTTATTTTTCTCGAGGGTGGGGAGTAGGGACGGTCTCCAGTAGGGGTGATCGGGTCCAGGGTGGGTAGAGGCCTGCGGGCTCCACCCCGTACTCCAACCCCGTTATAATCGGCCTCATTTTTGCACCCTATACCCAACCCTGTTTGTATTGAATCCTATACCCGACCCACCCTATTTTTCCGATCCGGTTCCAGGGTCAACCCTATTTCCATTGGAACCTATTTTGCAATCTCTTGATATCTTATACAACTTCGAATTTTATATTAATAAGTGGGGAAATAACGTAATCCTCCTAATTTATATTGAAACATTAAGCACTAATAATAAATTAATACATGAACTTTTTTACTAAACGGAAAATTAATGATCTATATGGCTAATTATAATAAATAAAATCATAAGGCAAATAATTAGCAACAAACATGGGTCTAATATTAGTCTTATTTCCACAACTATTATATTAAGCTACTCGTTTATGCAAACATAACTCATTATACAAAAGAGAAATTAGGCAAGCCAATCCATGTGATACGCGACGACGAACACCGTTCGTCCATCAGATGGTGTGAGAGGGAGCCGGTGAGGAAGGGAAGCAAGTAAGGAAGAGGAATGACAAAGGAGCAGTGCCGTGCATGTTTGAGTGAGCCAAGAGAAAAAACATCGTGTGATTGCGAGAATAAGAATAAATATTGAGAGAAAAAAAAAAGTTCTGTACCTCTACTTACAAAACCGGTCCGGGAATCGGTCCCAGAACCGGGTTTCGGGTGGGTAATCACTTGGACCCTGTTCCCGGACCGGTTTAAACCGATTCCGAATTTTGGGAACCTATTCCCGGACCAATTTCAATGGGAACCGGTTCCCGACCCTGTTTTCAGGGTGGGCCGGTCCGGGAACCGGGTATACCCGGTCCGATTGCACACCCCTAGTCTCCAGCATTAGGTGATGTGAGCAGCAATCAAACTTCACAGTCCCTTATATTTTTAGTTATTTTATAAATTTTTCTTAATTTTGTTTGGAAAACTAACTTTCATTTCCTCGAGTCTCCGGGTATGTATCTTCCATATCTTTGCCATTTTGCCACCGGCCTAAATGAAACTAAAATTGCAGGCCTCTTTGTAAAATCACCATATTTCCATATGTCGCAAAGGGAGCACATATCATACAAAAGAAAGTACTTGTTCCATGCTTTTGAGCTTTTGAGTTTAATCAACTTTATATTCTCGAGCAGTAATTCCTCGAGCCGTGCATCGCATGACAATCAGAGGACATCTTTCCCATTATGATTTGACTTGAAAGAAAAGAGGCAGTGTACAATTCAGGAAACAGAACCAAAAAGAAAAGAGCATCGAAAAAAAAAAAACAAAAGAAACGGCCATGGCGAGTCAGAGGAAAGATGCCCCGAAATTGCAAACTTTAAAAGAACAAACTCGTTACATGAATGTACACAGAAGGAAGAGTCAGAATCCTCCAACACGCATCTACAACCTATTTCTGTCCTAACTTTTGGTGAAATTGGGGGCAGATGTTTGAAAAAATCTGATCTGAATCAGGGGAGAATAACAAATGAATGAATCTCATCCAACCAAAGGTCCACGGTCATCGGTCTGCAACTTAGCATGGCATCAACATAGGAATCGAAAAGAAAAGGGAGAAACGTGTGGCTAGAAGAAGTTGAAATGCCCTCACCAATGCACCTATCCCTCCACTTCTTGAGGTGATGAGCCTTAATTTGTTGGCTGCACCACTTGAGTCGGTGGAATTTGCCTGCCCTGTGTTGTTGCTATCCTTGCTGCACCCAAAGTTAGGCATTACCCGGTAATGAGAACGTCAAGAAGGATTCTAATCAAGCAATTTTCTAAGTTTTAACACGTCCAATGAGCACATGCATAATGCATATGTGGGGAGAATGAGATTTACCAACACAAGATGGCATAAACACAAGAAAAGAAAGTACTGAAGAAATGGCCTTTCTCACCTTCCAGGAAAGATACAGTGTCCATGACCTGAATGGAACAATAAAATCGTCAGATGGGCTCAAAACTTTCAGAAGCACGGAGAGCATAATACAAACAGGAAAATAATATTTCTTATTAAGATCTTGCGAATGCCAATTTTGTAATTAGAAGCATTGCACAGGAAATGAGGCATCTCTACTAAGTTTATGGTCACTTAGGAGTCTTCCAGCTCAACCCAGATAAGGAAGATCAGAACCATCACGTGGACTAGGTAAAAGGTTAAATGACAGATCGAGAAGTTTGGTCGACCAATAGTACTTGCTAGTCTATTATCCTAAGACCAATCCAATTCAATGATTAGAGCTCAGGAAAGGTGCATTCACAAGGAAGTCCTAATGCCAACTTCAAGAACTACTACTTCTTCACAAACCCTTTAGTTACATGGACTAGTAACAGGTTGTGCACTCTTAGGGCTCAAGTTTAAGAAGAAAAGATTCATCCAATTTAGTCATACTTCTTACTAAGACAAGTTGTACTCTTGGTCATAGGGAAAAGCATTCCACACATTCACCGATGAAGTCATAGCCCCTTACAAGCATGGCCAAGCACGGGCATGACATAAATCCAATATCTATGCAGTTCAAGAAAGCAACATGGAAAAAGAAAGAAGAATGCCTACTGGGGTCAGTAGTGGTGATCATAGCAGCACCCTTGAAATCACAAGACCCAGAAACTTTCCCATCCTTCTGGTAATAACTATCAAATGCATACGAAGCATGGCTTTTCACATTGTTTGGCTTAAAACAATTCTCTCCTGGCTGAATCTCTGTGCAATTTGCCTGCCCAGGACCACACGCCCAATCCAGTGCTGCTTGTAATGTCCTTGAATCTACACCGTCCATTGCAATACAGTATGTCCGGTTGGTTGTATCATTGGCCAAAAAGCCCCCGGTGTCTGATATGTGCAGCAAGTAAGCCGGCGTCAAGTCCCCATTAAACAACCCCCAACTGGCTTCAGATACTGGAGGTGATCTAAGATCCTCATTGAACAACTCATATATGTACACATTGGACGTGAGCTCCGGATGCAGAGGAGTACCACCTTTATCAAGTACATGTTTAATCAAATTTGAATTGTAAGTATCAGCATAATCAATGGTTGCATAGGGCTCCTTTGAATCACCCTTCGAAGGCCATCCTGTCTCAGTCACGAGAACTTTGACATCCGTAATGTTAAAATTCTTCATCGAAAAATAGGCAGCGTCAATCATCGCATCGAGCACATTAGTATAGTGAAGCAAAGTGTTGGGATCAACCATTTCTTTGGATGGAGCTATTGGCCTGAAGAGCGAATTTCCAAGAGGAACTACACCTTTATTCTCCATGAACACATAGTAAGGGTACAAATTCATCATCAATGGCGAGCCAGTCCTAGACAAGAACCGCAACAAAGGGACTATCACTGAACTAAGGCTCTGGTTAAAGAAAGCTTGAGAAGGCGGGAACATGTCAAGAATCAGAGACGCGGCGTGTGGGGTCGAAATCTTAATTTCATTATGCAAATTTGCAGCTACCAAAGCACTGTAAAGGAATTCAATTGCAGGCACAAGAATGGGAGCATAAGAGGGTACTGTGGTCAAGACCTCATCCCCAACTGCAATGCCTGTTATTAGGGTTTTCGGGTAGTAAGCAAGAACGTTTCGGCTAATCCAAGCTACAGCCGTGGCATTCGACGACCCGATTGCAAGAATCTGGTCGTTGGGAACACTGATGATTACCCGAATTTTACTGCGAGCCAGAGCTGTGAGAATGTCCGGGTTCGCATCGTAGAGACGCACGTGGGCGATCTTCTGCACTTGCAGAAACGACACCAGAGCTTCCGGGGAAACAAGATTCGAAACCTCCGTGCCTATGTTCAACCCCACAAAGGGTTCGTCTCTCGGGCCTCGGGTTCGCTTAATTTGCACGGCAAGAGACGACGACCCAGCTGCAGAACCAATTCAAGATAACCAAGAAGAAAGAGACCCAGTTAACGAAAATCCCAAATCCTCCCCTGTTTTCTTGAATTCCTCACGGCTGAAGTGTCGGTTACGTCGGTTACCTGGAATTCCGGAGCAGAGCAAGAAGACGGCGGCCAAGAAGACGGGAACCATCCCAAGCTCGCCGTTACCGAAACACGGCACCGCGCGCTCCTTCATCGCCCAGTCCAGCTCCGGCTGCTGGCACTTGCATTATGCCGAACAGTTATCTCGCCTCACCTTGAGAGAGAGAGAGAGAGAGAGAGAGAGCCCAAAAAGTTGATTTTGGATAGAATTATCGACAAGAATTGCTGCAGTTCATTCGCTGATGAATGCCGAACCTGGGTTCGGTTCAGCTGAGGAGAGAACGTGGAAGTTAAACGTTTGAGGTTTAGCAGTGTTTGAGGATCAAGACGGTTAAAAATGCAGCAGCAACATCTGGACTCTCGAAAGGAGTGAAGCGATGGCGATGCAATGCAACGTTGTTGACCAAGAAAACGAAAGGAAAGGGAAAGGAAAACGACACGCAACGTTTGGAATTTGCACGGAAAGTTAAGCAACGTGAATAGCGCGCATTGGAGAGCGGAAGTTGCCAAGAAAAAGCAAAAGCCCAGACAAATCAAATTCTCAAAATTGTCTCATGTTTCTAATTTTAAACAAGTGACATTTGATCTGACTTTAGTTATACTATAAATATCTCAAAATCGATACAATCATGTCATATTTATCGTACTAATTTCGATATCACAAAAAGTATCCAAAATGATGCTTATGATGCTTCGGTGTCATGTTTATTCCATCAGGAAAAGATCTCAAATTTTTGCTCTCACGACAAATTTACCTTCAAAGGATAATGTGAAAGCACACGTGACTAACAACTCGAATGACGTTGGGCACGACAGAAAATTCCAACACAGATGGTTGTCTTGAATGATACAGTGAACCAAGATAGAGAAATTTGCTACAATCCGCTAATTTTTCCCCCCAGAGCGCCTCACGTTTTGAAGAACTAATAAAACCCCCAAATTCACCCTAAGATTTTGGTTATATGCAAGAGAGAAAGGTAGATTTAGTTTTGCCATAATTCTCGATCTCAATTTTGGTCGTAAGCAATTTCCATTTCTTTGTAGCAGTGTGTTTCCATTGTTCAATATGAACGATTGTATAACAGGATCTCTCCATATGGTTCAACATGCCTGTTAATTCCAAGAAGGAACTAGCAGCTCTGTTGATGAAATAATCACATGCAAGAGCATACCGGCGTGCAGAAAATCCTGCAATGTGTTAGCTTTTCAGCTGCCATTCAGCAGTGATCTATTTTCAATCATGTAGAGCAGCTCATATTCATAATTCTTACGTTGGCAATGCAAACAATAGATGTACTAGATTTTCAAGAACTGAAGAAAGAGTCCATCTTTTCTTTATTTGGTAAATTAAAGAGTACGATAAACACATTCTTGCCGAGTCGCTTCAACCCAGTCTTCCACAAATGAACTGCTTGATATAATGCATTAGTCAGAATCAATAGAGCTTAAGAAAAGGCATGGACTAATGGTGGTGGCGTCGCTAGATGATGCAAGTTTGTTCGCATCTAAACAATAGACATGATGCCCGATGAGGCCTAGAAGAATGATTTAATCTCAGGCCTTTCGGTGACGCCTACAGATCTTGATAACGCGAAACTTGCCACCATGAAGAGGATCAAAGAATTGATGAAGAACGATCCTAACAAGGAAAGCTCCTACCAACAATAACTCTATATAAGAATGGCAAATGCCGTCTTTCAACCCCTGCTTCTGGGGTATACATGTGCACAGATGGAGAGGTAGAGTTGGCAACAAAAAGCGGGTTTTATGTTCAGAATGTGAATCTGCATTCAGTTGCTCAAAGAATCACTCCATGGAATATTATCTGATGGATAGCAGCCAAGGACACGGAGGAAACTGGCAAATTCCTGCAAACAATTTAGGCAAATGAAAAAAAAGAAGATTACATTCTTGTACTTTCTAGTACGAATTTGCCGGTGCTCCATGTACACATTAAACAAGAGTGAGAGAGAGCTGGTTATGGCTAAATCATTGAATCTCGATACAACCTCAGATCGGGAAGTAAACTGAAAAATTGGGCGCGGCAAAGATTAAGACAATGAACTGCTTCCTAGGAATTGATACTATAGTACAATTTAAACTCTGAAGAACATCAAATTTCCAAAATACCGATCTCTAGTGAGATGTGAAACAACAAACCTGCAGATGTCCCAAGGCAAGTTGGGCCCGGGGCTCTGCCATGGACGCTTCAAAGTCAATGTAGAAAAGGTAGTCAAAGTACCTGCCACGTTTCAATATCAAATAGTCAAATAACAAAGTCGTAATAAACTATGCATCCCCGAAGAGTAGAAGATAAACCCTACTCTTCAAAGGACAAAAGTCGTAATAAACTCTGCATCCCCGAAGAGTAGAAGATAAACCCTACTCTTTTCAGAAACCAGAAATTGCATTATCACTATGTAATGGAAAACCAGTCGACAGTGAGACCACTCACTTGGCACTGCCTTTATTTGAGTCATCCACAACCCGTAATGGACGCTTTCTTTGAGGACGGCTCTCTATCTGAAATTTCACTAGAGAATGTAATGGAAAAACGTCCGCTGGTGGTACAATCAAAGGCCAAAATCAACCACAGTAAAACGTACCTTTGTCAAATTAATGTTCCTAAGAGCAAAAACTGCAAGGGCTTTAAATAGTACACCAGGACCTTCTTCGAGAGTGAAAACAATGCTTGTCTGATGGGAAGATGTAAAAAGGGAAAAAAAAGAGAGAGAAGAAAAGAAGAAAAACATTGTTGACGGTGCTATCAAGAGAATTACGTCAAAATGTCATTGCAGCAATGTAATACCTTAAAGGGTCTGTCAGTTCCTGGGATGATAGGCTCTCTCGCAAGTATAAGGAAACGGGTGATGTTATCATCATCATCCTGATAAATGTTTAAGTGGAAACAAACCCAATCAAGTATGATCATGAGAAAGACAAATGCAAAAGAAACACATGCTACACAAAACTTAAGACTAATGCCATTTAAAAAGAGGAGAGTATGGTAGTTTTACAAATACACCGATGATTGATGCATGATGGTTGTGCATAAGGGATGTGAAATGGTTTAAAATAAACTATTAATGTCATGGGATAATTCTCAGATATCTCAACGTTGGTGCATTAAAACTACTGTGCTGCATCGTTATCCTGGATATTTCTAATAATAAATGCACAATCACAGTGAGTTGCTGTAGCAAATAGACGAAGACAGATTGACTAATATTCTAAACAAGTGATTCACTATGGCATGTGCATGCACTGAACAGTGAAAACTCCTCTATATTCCTGGAAAACAAGCATCACCTGGATTTTTTCAGCAAGAATGTCGAGTCCATAAATCTCTGCTGCTCTTGAACTTGCAACAGCTCCAGTTTCTCTTACACCTTTTGAGGCGACAATCTATTTGGAGTATTATTGTGATGAAATCTTAGCAACATCAGTAATTTAAAATGATGCAAAAAGGAGACACATGACTTTTCAGCACGGTTACCTGAGCCGCCCCTGCAGTGTCTTCAGTACCTATTCTGACAACACCTAACCCCATTAGTGTCATCTCACATTGAGCCAGAGCCTGAAAGACATAAATTACATGTTAGATTGGAGACTAATAGGATCGTGTGCATTTTCGTGGAGAGTACGTAATGTGTAATACAGTCGGTCGCATCAGATAGATATCACAGTAAATACCAGCACATGAGATGCTTAAAACAAGTGACTAGGATTTGGCATCTAGCTCCTATTTCTAGTCAGCAACCAAAAGGTTATGATCCAAACAGGCAGCTGTAATGACATCACATATACCTACAGTTGAAAAGATAGTTTAACAGGTTCATCACAATTGATTTATGATCATATCTATTGGCCACAGTTTTATAGTATGTCATAATCAGTCGGTAATCATTACCCATATCCTGCATACAAGCAGGTCATAAAGTTAAACAGCCTTCCTTTTTAAGGAACCAGGGAAAAGGAGAAGGTGAAAATGGGAAAATAAGTGACCTGTGGGTGGCTCAAAACCCGTTTAATATCCTCTTTTCTTGTGCCAGGCAAACCCAGTAAACAGTGATTAACTTGTAATTGCACCTCCCCCACTATATGCAATCTATGACGAAGAAGCAAGTCATAGTTACGGTGGATGCTTCCACCTACAGAGTTCTCGATAGGTAAGACTGCCTTGTCAACTAGCCACAATTCAACTGCCTGAAAGAAAAACACTTAACCATATTTAGGTCTGGTCGTGCAAAATTATCAGTTGAGCATACACCGTAGCAGTATCTTAAACCTTGAATGCAGCTTCAAACTCTTCACATGGAACTGTCTCACAATTTGGGTATGCTTTTAGAGCAGCAGCCTCACTGTATGCTCCGGGTACACCCTGCATTGATGACATCATAGTTCATAAATATAGCATTCTAAAAATATGAATGGGAAAAATAAGCAAAAGCTGGTTCTGTACCTGATAAGCAACTCGCACTTTTGAACCATCATTTGAATTAGAATAAAGGTCCAGCGCAGACAGTGGTTCTGCCATTTATACATGTGGCCAAGTTTATGAAATTGTCTAAAACACACAGGAGAGAGCTGGAAATTTAATATCAAAACCATTAATCTTAATATCATCAACTTACCAACATTATAACAGCCAATAGTATATTGTTAGGTTCCAATGGCATCCAACGGGATTTGGTAAGTGATCAGTGATCAATAAGTTTTGGTCAATCAGAAATAAATGGTCTCCAAGAATTTTGAATATGCATCTGAAAAGATTTTCTTTCCGTTTTTCTCCATTAGTTGCTGGAGTGGAGAGATTTGCAGATAGTTGGGAGCAAACCTAGATCCCTTTCAACACTTTATCCCATGATATAAAGTCATTTATGGTCATTAATTCGTAAATAGCCTATCTCAAAAGCGCAAAACTTTTTCAGCACTTAGATGCTAACTAGTTTTTTTATTTTTTTATTTTTTTTTTCTCTAATCAATCGAGTTTGCATAGATAAATGCCAACTCCAAATACAACCAAAATTTGTTCACTAAAGAATCTCATAGACCTACTACTTCTTAAAGCACACATCAGTTATCCCCTCCGACTAAGGCATATGCAATTCCTGATCTGAAACAACTTGCATTTTCCCTTTGATCAAGAACTTCTCAACTAAATGCGTAAGCATTTATTAAGGCAAACATAACTATCATGAACGCCATCCACATACTCCGGAGCAAGACTTCTTCGTCGGGCATGTCCTTTCTTTTTCACATCCATCGCACGTGTGAACCACAATTATTCATTCGATCATCTTCTCCGTAGCAAAACCAGTTAAACCATAGCAGATCCAACAACACCCAAAATGAAAGACCCCAAGCATCACATGACAAAACCCAAAGTCAATCTGCATTCTCCAAGCTAATTCAATTCAGAACACAATCAAAAAAAAAAAAAAAAAAAAAAAAAAAAAAAAAAAACCAATCTTGTCGAATTCCAATCGAGGCTAATCTTCAAGCAGACATTAATAAACAAACTCTCCCTCACTCCACATAGAATCTCAAAAGCTTCCAAGTTACATTAACCACATAACTAAATGCAAGGTTAAAACTACTCACTTGGAAGAAGACTCAAGTCCTTGTGAAACACCTTGGCCTGCTCTTGCTGGGTCCTCTCAATAGCCCCAGACGACTCCAACCCAGAAGTCCGAGGCTTCTCATCCTCAACCGGAGTGATAGCTCTCTGAGCCAAGACCCCAGCGCTCAGGCACTCCCATTTCCGAGGCCTCCCCGAACCCACCTCGGCGCTCAAATTCAGACCGAACCCACAAGTCCTAGCCCCGGAATCCGGGCAACCCACGTGAACCTGCGGCCCCGCCGCCGTCTTCGCGCAGACCCAGATGGGCAGCGCGCCCTTCGAAGCCATCAGCGCCACCATTCAATCCCCACGACCGCACGAACGCGCAACCATGTGCTGCTGCTGCTGGGTTCGGTGGGGCATTGCTCGACGGGAAGGGAATCAAGAACCGGCGGCGAGGCTGCGGGCCCCACGGCAGCGGGTGCAGGCGCACGTAACCATTAACCGGCGCGAAAAAAGGAACGATTTTTCCTGCCGCTGCGCGGGTGTTGTGCGGAATGCGGAAGGAGACGTCTTGTGGGTGGATCTTGTTCCCTCCTTTCTTATTGAGTCAGGACTTCTTGGAGAGAACAGAGGAGGGTAGGTGAGCGGAATGTTGGCTACACGTTTCCCCGGAAACGCATGGAAGGATAGATGGAGACACAGCAAGTTCTTGTGACGCTTCCCCTGGGCTACAAAAATAAGGACCGAGGGGAGAGAGAGAGAGAGAGAGAGAGAGGGAGAGACCGAAAGAGGTAAAGAAAGAGAGAGGGAGACAGAGGGACTGATAGAGAGAGAGAGGGGTAGAGAGAGAGAGAGAGAGAGAGAGAAGTTTGAGTTCTTCCTTCCTTCTCTTGTCGGCTGTCTCTATGCACGTGAGAGTTAAATCTGCAATTTCATCTTCTCTTTTTTTGGTCAATTTGCCACTTCTTCTTTAGTCCAGAGCTGTTTTAATCATATTAAGAAGCTTGTGGATTTTTTTTGCCAAATATGGAGAACTTCCTTTTTTGCAAAAATCAACTTAGGTGACTTTTCGGTATTTGAATGATAGAAAACAAATTTAACGACTCAAAAAGGGTCAAAATGGAGAATAACAAGTTTGAATAATGTTTCATTTTATTCGTGAAATTTTCAGTAAAACAAATGCATTTTAAATTGATAACCAAACATTTTTGCCAAGAAATTTGTTATTGTAAGGGGAAGGTTTTGGTGAGGGAGTATTAAGCAATCAACTAATTTTGAAAGAAGCAATCACCATAATTTCCCACAATTCGTTTCTTAGTGTTGATCCCCTTCCTTTATTTGCAAATTCATGTACTTGTAATATTGGCCTAGAGTCGATTAACAACCTACCAAAACCTTCCCCTTATAATAAAAAATTTATTGGCAAATATTGAGCAAAAAAAGGGTAGAAAATAAAGGGGTTGTGAGTGGGACAAAGATAAACTAAAACTGGAATTTCAAGCCTTTAAAATTGCAACTGATTGAGTAGAGTACTTAGACAGGCTGTTAATCGACTCTAGGTTAATATTACAAGTATATGAATTTGCAAATAAAGGAAGGGGATTAATACTAATAAACAAATTGTGGGAAATTATAGTGATTGCTTCTTTAAAAGTTAGTCCATTGCCTAATACTACCTCACCAAAACCTTCCCCTTATAATAACAAATTTATCGGCAAATATTTAATGAAAGAAAGGTAGAAAATAAGGGATTGTGAGTGGGACAAAGATAAACCAAAACTAGAATTTCGAGCCTTTAAAAGTACAACTAATTGAGTAGAGTACTTCAATAGGCTGTTAATCGACTCTAGGTTAATATTACAAGTACATGAATTTGCAAATAAAGCAAGGGGATTAACACTAATAAATGAATTGTGGGAAATTATAGTGATTTCTTCTTTCAAAATTAGTCCACTGCCTAATACTCCCTCACCAAAACCTTCCCCTCATGATAACAAATTTATCGGCAAATATTTAACAAAAGAAGCAATCACTATAATTTGCCACAATTCATTTATTAGTGTTAATCAATCCCCTTGCTTTATTTGCAAATTCATGTACTTGCAATATTAACCTAGAGTCAATTAACAACCTGTTTAAGTATTCTACTCAATTATTTTGCACTTTTAAAGGTCAAAGTTTAGTTTTGGTTTATCTTTGTCCCACTCACAATCCCTTTATTTTCTACCTCTCTTTTGCTAAATATTTGCCCATAAATTTGTTATTATAAGGGGAAGGTTTTGGTGAGGTAGTATTAGACAATGGACTAATTTTGAAAGAAGCAATCACTATAACTTCCCACAATTTGTTTATCAGTATTAATCCCCTTGCTTTATTTGCAAATTCATGTACTTGCAATATTAACCTAAAGTCGATTAACAACATGTTTAAGTACTCTACTCAAGTTGCACTTTAAAGGCTCGTAATTCTAGTTTTGGTTTATCTTTGTCTCGCTCATAGCCCCTTTATTTTCTACCCTTTTTTTGCTCAATATTGCATGTATAATTCTATTGAAAAGGGTGCGAGATTTCGTAATATTATCGCCAGCTATCTTAAAAACTTAACATGTTAAATTAAGGTATGATTAATATTTAAATATTAAAATGAAGATTATGCTTAAACTTAAGTGTGAAAATTGAGTGTTTCCTTCGAGTAATACACTTTTTTTTTCTTTACTAAACTTTGAATTAAAATGTTTCAACTAAAATCATTTAAATCTCTTTGGCAAATTAAAGGTATGCATTCGACAAGTTTTTTTTTTTTTTTAAAGACATTGACCTTTTCCAACCCTGATTATTGCCTAAATCAGGTGATTAGGTGGAGTTAATTAGAATTGTGCCTACATTTAGGTGAGGGAGGTAGGTTAACATGTGCTCTTAATTTCCAAATTGAGGGTCTAAGTCGCTTGTTCAAAAAGGAATTTCCTTTCTTTTGCTGTTGCCCACGCAATTGAGGATCTAACCAGGCTAAGCTTTGAAGGACTCATCCAACTAATTTTCTGCAATTTAACTTGACAGTGACAATTTCTGAATATCTAAATGATCATCGGAAGAAAGTTTGTTGATGATGATGACAAGTCCAAAGCGTGATTTATCAAATGAATCTGTGTATTAATACACCATCCAAACTATATACAAAACCAAATTTCCGAAATTAGTGGTCCACCCTTTAAATAAGTAGCCTAACTTGTAACATGTAGAAGACGTGAAGAGCATAATCAAATATAATTCTAAGGAAAATTTAATATCTCTAAATAAATGCTTAACAAAAGTTCTACTTTTTTAATACCACATATATCACCGCTGATATTCATAAATCTATCGTCCGCTAGAAACAACTCACATTCATTTTCTATGTGGCATGCGAATAATACATATAAAGAATTTAATTTATATATAAACTAGGCAAGTTGTAAAAATATGAAAGAGTTACAATATACACATGTCGGTATTGCACCAGTAATATTATCCTTTGTTGCATTTTTATCAATATTCTTTACTATATTTTCGCTATATATTTTAATTTTTGTTGCTTTAATATTGCATAATATTCTCTACAAATAGAGAAAAAAAAATATTCATTTGATTACAGGCAGTCACAAGATAAGGTGATAAAATAATGAAAAGAAATGGAGGGACCGAGGAGAATATAATAGTTATAAATACAACTAAAAAAATACACAAAGTACTGATTCAACATATTATTTAGAGTAGTTTAGATCTATCAATTAGTAAACTAACATGTGTATAAACTAACATGCGGACGGCGGCGACCGGCGAACGATGAGAATAATTTTTATTTCTCATTTCTGTTCCAAAAATAGAGAAATAGAAAATTTTTATTTCTGATTTCTATTACAAACCTATTTCTGGAACAAAAATATATTTCAGAAATAGAAAAATTGAATAATTTTATCAAACGGATTTCTATTCAAAAAACAAGTCTAGAATAGAAAAATTATTTATGGAACAGAAATTAGTGGTTATCATGCACCCCTAAATGTGTACACATGATCCCCACTAAAAGGTTCATCGAGTCTATAGTTAACGAGGGAAATTTTTTCTAGCTAGCACTATGCATGGAGGTGGGTATGAGGAGAAGGGTTAAGGGTACGGGGGGTCGGGAATATTGGCCGGCCGTATTATCATTCCTACTCAAATGAGGTTGCGAAGACATCAAAAATTTAAAAATATAAATTCTCTTAATTTTTTTTTTGGTCGATAAATTCTCTTAATTAACTCCCCAATCAGCGTATACGATTTTAAATTATAAATATGCAACAAGGAGAAACATAGATGTTGCCCTTCCTAAGTCGAGATTCTCCAATCGAATATTTAGTTTTACGCTTGTTACGATAAATTTGAGATGTTTTCGTAGGTCTAATCATTATTTGTGCCTAATTTCTGTGCTTTATTTTGAGTATCTTTTTCTGAGAAAACACACGAACGAACCCGGTAATAGAAGAATGCTAAGCAATTGAGGAGGGAGAAAATTGTGCTCTGCTAACGACAATGTCCTCAAAGTTTCGTGTTTGAATAATTTGACCACTTTCTTTTCAAGTCTTTTGGTGACGTGGCATAAAATATTAGATTAAGAAATTTCGAATTTTTTACTCTTTTTTTTTTTTTTGTCTTAATAAAGTATTGTTTACCCAACCACGAGCAGCGCAGTTGGTGTGCGTTCTCTCCCTCATCGCTGAGGTCGAGAGTTCGAACTCTCTCGGTGCTAAAGTGTCTTAAGCGGGGGTTCTAGTGTTGGGGTCATGGGTTAGCCTCAAGGGCGGTGTGACCCTGATTAGCATAAGCGAAAGAGAGTCTCTGGTGGTTCCTCGGTAATAATAAAAAAAAAAGTATTGTAAATATAAATTCATTATGATAGAGCCATTCTAGATGCTTCTCTTCAATATCTCGAATTATTTCTTCTTTTGGATAACTTTCTGCATTAAAGTAGACCCACTTTATAAATGATGAGGAGTTATAAAAATGATATTGAAATAATGAAGAGAGCGAAAGGATAAAATATAATAAATAGATTATTGGGGGGATATATAAAAGTGGCCATCTTGCCAACTAAGACAAAATGGCGAAAAAAAATATTGCAAGACGTTGCATTATTTTTTTTTCCGCCTTGCAATATTTTTTTTAGCCATTTTGTCTTTTAAGTTGAAATTTTTACTGAGGTAGGAGTCTTAGGAGTTAAGTTTGTCTCATTCATGCACCCAAATCCTATGGCATAAAAGTTCTTAAGCAACTTTGAAAGCATGATAGTCAAGAAATAAATTGATATAAATGAGGGAAATTGTAGTTGATGTTCTCGAATTCGAACCTTTTCTCAATATGAGTTATTCTAGAATGTTTAGTATAATCTGACCACCAAACAAAAATCCAACAACCCTCCTGGAGAGAAGCTACCTAACATAGAAGTTAGATTTAATGTGTAAATAATAAGGAAAATGACATAAATGATCCTTGAATTATGACTCGATGTGCAATGTGATCCCTAAACTTATAATTTATTCAATATAATTCCTGAACTTTAACTCAATTTGTAATGTCGTTTCTAAACCTTTAATTTGTTCAATGTGATCATAAATTTTTGGTACATGTTTTATATAAAAATGTTCAATTAATTGAATGATAAAATTGATTATTTTCATATAGTCTAGGGACTTGTTTGAACATTTACAAAAAATATGGGGACTACATTGAACAAATTAAAAAAAATTAGGGATGACAGGCTAAATTTTAATGTTCGATTGATTGAAGGAATCTCTTTTAACAAAGTAGTCATTGTGTTCGATTATACAAAATATTTATATTGATAGTATTAAATTATTCATTTTAAGAATGCATATTGAGCTAAATGTATGTGCCCATCGAGTATACAGTTAGGGAAGGAAAATTTGTCTAACTAGCCTGATGCGTGGGGGGTCGGGACGAGGAGCAGGGTTATGGTTACAGGGGTTGGGAACACTGCCTTGCCTTTTTAGCATTTCTATTTAATCGAGGTCGTAAAGACGTCTGTCCAAATTCGAGATATAAATTTCATAACCAACACGGTCATCAACACATAGAATTAGAAATTATAAATATGCGCAAGGAGACCAACGCGGTCATCAACACATAGAATTAGAAATTATAAATATGCGCAAAGAGAAAGACAGATGTTTCCATTCAAATATGTCAATTGATTGCAATATACTCTAAAATCTCATTGCATGATTGACAACATTTCACTTCCTTTCATGGATTGTCCATGATTGGTAAAAGAGATAGCACCTGAAAATGGCAATTTCAAGATGAGCACTTGACATCCTTCCCTTTTTTCTTTTTTTTTTTAGGGAATGTGTTGGAGTAAGCTTTATTTTTATTTGATGAGCTTTATTAACATAACAGTCCTTGGGATATTGTGAAAATAATAATTCATTGTGAATTATAAATTCTTGAAAAAGTGAGTTCCAAAATAATTTATAATTATTTATGATTTGATTTTTTGTGGTTCAAAATAAATTATTATTCTCACGGTAAATTAAAGGCTGTCACGTAATCATTTCTTTTTATTTGATTATATGATTGTTCATGATACATCACATTTCTTTAAATATATAAACATCACATTTCGATTTCAAGTTGTTAATCTAGACGTTATTCATAATTTAGATAATTATTTGTCACTTAATTTTTTTTTTTTTTAAGTATCTTCTTCTGACAGATCAAACAAACCAACTCGATAATAAATAAAATGCTAAATACCTGACTAATCTAATAATACATGATAACCCTTGTAGATGGACACACATCGAGTAATTGCTAGTGACCAATTGTGTTAATTCCTTCCATTTTTTTTTTTTTTTTTCATGTCTGAATCACAGTATGCTCTTCGAATTAACGAGAGTTCATCAGGAATCACTTTATCATGACTTAATTTCGAAATCAGAACATGATTTTTCAATGAGTACAGCCAAAGCAATGAAGCATCATGTGCAAACAGGACAACAATTTTCAAATCTCGAGGACTTGGTCAGGTCCTTTTCGGGTACCAATTGTACCGCAATTTAATAGAAATGTGCGACACACGACCATTTGAGAACCAATTATAGATGGCATTAGTAACTATATAATTGGTGGACCGATGCTGACAATTTCAGTTAGTTCAGCTCATCCACCGGTTTTCTCCTGCGGGTCAATTACTGCACTTCGATGGGAAATTTTGTCCTCCTATGTTACAACGACGTCGCTCCATACGATTCCTTCACTCCGTATAAATCAATTATGGCGAAGTTGTAAAGATTGTGGGACACAATCATGTCGGTAATTTACAGTCAAAATCGGTCGAAAGAACTGAATTGATAAATCGTCAAAAAAATTGGAATTAAATTGACTAAATTGAAAAATGGGTTAATATCCTGAAAAACTCCAAACTGGTATACCTGTGACAAATTTATCCTAAATTATTTTTTTGATCACCAAAAACCCCAAACTGGTATACCTTCGACAAATTTACTCCAAGCTGGTACACTTGTGACAAATTTACCCTTTGTTAATTTTTGTTAAATTTTAATTAAATTAAATTATACGTGATAGTTAATTAGTATACCAATTTGGGACTTTACACTACGTTTGTCACAGTCTACAATTTTTGTGATTTTTTTGCGGTATTAATCAAATTTAGCAGATAGTATAATTATCACAAATTTATTAATTTGGGGTTTTTTGTGATCGAATAAATTAGTTTGGAGTAAATTTGTCATAAATGTCTCAGGTTTAGGGTTTTTATGGTCGATCGGGGTAAATTTGTCACAAGTGTACAGGTGTAGGGTTTTTTATGGTCAAAAAAATAGTTTGGGGTAAATTTGTCACATATGCCCGATTTGGGGTTTTTCGGGGTATTAACCCTTGAAAAATTCATAACTTAATTGGTTGCTGTACAATAAGTTTAATATTTTTTGAACAATTTCCCCATTAATAAATTCTATCCATACATCCTTATTTTCTATACAAACACACGTTACATCATATATATATATACCAGAAAAAAAAGGTTATGTTATAATAACATAAACACACAAGTATTAAGAATTTTTACTTACTATGGGTAATTATCACATTAAGTTAATTCTTTGCATAGTTCAACAAAAAAAAACTAAAGAAGTTTTGTAATTCCACGAAATCTGATACTAAAGAGATTTCATTAAACAATATCGAACTTGAAACTCCAGAAAGGCTGTGATTTGTGGAGAGAGACTCGCGGTCTAAAATATGTTCTCGAATAAATTTGACTAGAGTCTATTGGACGAACTAACAAGGAATCGAAGCTCGACATGTATCTTGTCCATCACCATCTACCCTTTTCGCGTTGAGCTTTACTAACATTGATTCCGACGTTTAAACTAACTTTGAACTTTTCTAAGTCAAATCAAACGCCTCTAACTTTCTTGTCGGTGAGATGGTAAGAACTTTACAGTATTGAACCCAAAAAATAAAATAAAAAATAAAATGAAATTACAGAATCGCCTACGCCTTGTTATGATCCGACTGTTGCGGCGGGACAAGACCAAGTCAAAATTTACCATTGCGGAAAAAAGCTGAATTGACTGGACCATTCCTGATCCGGTTGCAATGCATCTAAGCAGAAGAGAAGTAGCTTTTGATTTCGATCGCCGTGACTTTATGCTTTGCTTTTAGTTGATGATTGCAACCATTAGTTTAAATAAATCCTCCACCAAACTAAAAGCATGCCTTCAGTAACCAGCATGAGATTTACCGCTTCCAGTTTCTCTTCGGTTTACTGTTTCTATCACCCGATTAGCCCTGAGTCTTCTGGAAAATGGGAAGATCTAGGTTAGGCAGCCAACATCCTGGAGAGAGCGATGTGCCGCCTATTCCTTGCCGTCCTAATGGATGAGATAGGGTTGGTTCTCGACCAAGAACCTGAAATATACCTAGTTAATACAAGTTCTAACCTTTTGGAATTGGCCATGAAATCGAACTGGTGGATTTTGGGTAGACTCAAGAACCGAATCACAGATTTTCATTTCATATTTAAAATATATTAAACTTATTTTCAGCATAGTTAGCACATCGGTTTCCCCTAACCAAATGTTTGAAGCGCTTTGAGGCTTTTCTAGAATTGGCTTGGGTAAAACATTCCGGAGTAAAACCGGTGGGTCCAAGGGTTAACTTGGGGCTAGACCGGTGGCTTTTGGGCTTTTACCAATAAGCCTACTTGCTTCACATGAGAACTAGCCTATTCGGTTTGGTTTTAGTCGGTTTCCAGATTGAATTGAGTTTCGATGTCCGCCATGGTTCAACATAGAGGGGATGCTTACGAGATCACAAATTCGTTCTAAGAATGCTATCTGGGAGAAAAAAAAATGAGTATGCTATTCTATGAGCTTGTGAGATTTTTAATTGTAGAAAACATACTTGTCTCTGTGATTCTTAAGTTGAACTGGAATTGATGCTTACCCATAGTCTCGATGTACATAGATACTTACAATCTCACAATGAGTCCATTCTAACAATGTATTTATGAGAAAAGAAAGAATGGTATTATGTAACCTTGCGAGATTAGCTCGATCATTAGAATGTAGACGTGTGTCATTGAGATACCGCACATGTTTAGTTGCTCATTTCATTTTATGCAAATAATCTCACCTCAGGTCTAGGCTTGCTTGTATTAGTCGGTTTAGGGGGTTAGTAAGGTACTTCATAGGCTAAAAAATTACCGAAAAATATGAGGTTGCTTGTAATAAATAAATAAATAAATCATGGTAATATGAATGATAAGTAAAAGGGAACGCATCAATTTTGGGCCTAAGGTTGAAAAAATATAGAAAAGTGAATGCAAATTTGGTCAACAGGGCAAGCCCAAGTTCGAACCAAGAAAATGTTGCGCTGCGCTAGCCCGCCCATAAAACATAATCGGGCTACATTGGGCCCACGAGATAGTCCCTGCGCGGGTGCAATAATTTATCCCATCATCAAAGCAAGTTTCATCTCATGTATAAACGAAATCAATCGTCCTATTAACCCAAAAAATAAAAAATAAAAAAAATCAATCGTCCTAACTAAACCCTAATTCATAGAAACAATTTCCGATCGATAATATGTCATTCAATCACGCTGTCCAGATTTTTTTTTTAAAGAAATCCGCCAACATCGCGCATAAGGTTATGATCAAGCTGAGCCGAATCGATACACTATCTAGAGATAGACATCACATATTTATGTCGAACGTAGTGGAGACTCTCCCCCATACTCACTCGTCTAAAAATTTGAAAGTAGTTCATCAATTTAACTTTTGTTACATTATTTTGGCCTAAAAACTAAGCTTTGGCCCTGTGTAAGAAAGTTTCATTTGAATTTGCCTCCACAAATTAATAAAGCTTCATAAAAGGTATCCTAATGGAGCATTGCGATGATGAATATCTGTGATGAGGGTGGTTGGGATGAGATCGACGAGTGAAATTTAGGACTTGATTGCATATAAAATACTCGGATTTTCGTAGTCACGAGCAAAATCAAAATAATTTTTCCATCGTGCTGCCCTCTCCGGATTGAAGTTGTAGCTCCGCCGCTGCTCACAAGAGAGGGAGCGGAGATCTGACGGGGAAGCCAGTCATCGGGATCGGCGGAGATTTCAACTTCCTCTTGGAGTAGTTCTTGGATTTCTCTTCATCTCTTGCATGGCCTTTGCTTCTTGAGCTGCTCTGCGATTCATCCTTTCCTTCACAGTTGATCTTCTTGGAGTAACGAAACCAACCCGAGAAGCTTGAGAAGATTCTCATGATGACCGGCGGCGGTGGCAGCAAGGAGGTGACGATGGCGACGATGGCGGCGATGGACTTATGGTCGTCGAGTCTTGGAGCTGAAGAGCTGACGGGAACAAGTGGGAATGCTGGCGAGTCTCTTCCTATGTTGTGAAGCGAATCACATGCTCTTTCCCTTGTGTTTATCTAGAGAGATGTTGCATGGGCAGGCATAGGATCTCCAAGAATATTCAAAGTCAACTTCCTCCTGAAAAGATCTAATGGTACATTGGATCGATAAGCGTGAACCCCGCAGTCCGGCAGGCTCCTGGCCAGCTAGTACCTCCAACAGTTGATGCGGCTACTTAATTGATCCGGGCGGCAAGGTGACATCGCACGCCATGAAAAGGACGAGGAGTTTGACGTTCGACGGGGTCGAGAGGTCGATCAGAGTCGATGTTCAACGAGGCATGAATCGCACGGATTCGGCAGGAGCGACGTGCGCTCGGAGGCTACGGCACCATGATGTTGCTGCTGCCTCTCCATTGGCTCGGTGATGCGCACGGCACCGGCCGCTATCATATCCAGGAAATGACATGTGCTCGGAGGCTACGGCACCATGATGCTGCTGCTGCCTCACCATTGGCTTGGTGATGTGCAACGCACCGGCCACCGTCATTTCCAGGAAATGGTACACCTTTTAATACCATTTCTTGGACAAATAAATTGTTTGACGCATATGTGACAATTTGTTAATATAATCTTTTCAACTAATTTTGATCATAAATGAATGACATGAACGTTGGTCATTCTACATGACATGACCAATATTGACATGGATAATTTTCGTAAATTTTTTATAATATATATATATATTATACTATGGGCCACCAACACTCTTCAAGATTGGGTGAGGGCATCATGCCCCTCACTGGCCACAAAGATGGCTCATGGCCCTACTGCCAAATCTGGTGAGGGCACGATGCACTTGTTAGATCCGTCGTTGACCATTAGAAGGAAATAAGAAAGGAAGAAAGAAAAAAGAAAATAAATGAAAGAAAAGAAAAGGAAGAAATGAACAAAATGAAAATTAAAAAAAAAAAAAAATTATCCGTGTCAGTGTTGGTTATGTCACATAGGATAACCGGCATTTTTTTTTTTTTTTTTTGGTCGATTGGATAACCGACATTCACTTTGTGGTTTTTAGATTATACTGGCAAATCGACTAAATTGGCCAAAATGAATGTTTATGAATGAATTTGAGAAAGAAATATAAATGATTGTAAGTTGTTTCCATTCAATTCCGGCAAACAAGATACTTACGATGCTAGAGTTATTGCAATTATTAAAATATAATTTTATCCAATTTATTATACAGCAGTACTACGATACACTGTACATCTTAATAAGAGATTTGGGCATTTAATGGGATGGCGTTATTTCTACCCCTTAATTCAATGGCCTTTCCCGCTCCAAACGCTACTACAACTACAAGCATAGTTCAGAGTGGAAATGGAAAACACGAATGCGACCTCTGCCATCTAAATGGTAATCGTTCTCCAATACACGTTTAAACATCAAAGCGAAAAAATACAGTCTCGACCGCATGGGTGGCGCCGAGCCACCTTGCTGCACGGTATTAACATCACACGGTAGATGTTTTCTTCGCAATCATCGGGCCGATCGCATCTCGGGTGTGCACGGGGAAGAAGGCAGTTCATCGTCCTTCATTCTCCGGGGACTCAGAGACGAGAGAGCTGAGATCCGATGGGGAAGTAAGCCACCGGGATCGGAGGAGATTTCGGCTTCCGCTTGGAGGAGTTCTTGGATTTCTCTTCATCCTTCGCGCGGCCTTTGCTTCTTGAGCTCCTCTGCGGCTGGTCCTTTCCTTCGCAGTTGATCTTCTTGGAGTAGCGAAACCAACCCAAGAAGCTCGACAAGATTCTCATGATCGGCGGCAGCGGCGGTGGCGACGACGGCGACGGACTTTTAGTTGCCGAGTCTTGGATTGGCCTGATTTTTCTATGACCCTTGGAAGCTGAAAAGCTGACGAGAACAAGTGGGAATGTTGGTGAGTCTCTTCTTTTGTTGTGAAGCGAATTACACGCACTTCCCTTGCGTTTATATAGAGGGATGTTGCTTGGGTTGCACGCGCAGTATCCATCAATTTAAAGGAATTTTTTTTTTTAAAAAGTATAGTACTCCAATTTTTCTCTCATTGGGCGGTATAACATACTCCAAAAATATTCAATGTCAACGTCCTCGAAAAAGATGTAATAGTATAGTATGGTATAGGACAAAATGATTACTGAAATGGGTTCTTTCGAACAGGGAGAACGATAAGCCTTGCGACGAAGAGATTTCTTCTTCTCTTCCATGTGGTTATAAGTATGAGCCCGTAAGTCAGGTGGATTTTTGACTAGTTATTACCTTCAACATTTAATGCGTGCATGAGCCCTCGAGCTCGGATTTTGGGTTATCGATGGAAGAAATAATTATGGCTCAAAACCCTATAATCCGTAGCATATACAGGTAAATTTTAATTAATGGATGGGAGGCCAACTGGGCCCGTCGAGCGCATTAGACCTGAACTTCGAGCGCAGGTTTGCTTGATGATTTGTCTCTAGGTTTAGGGCACTTCAAATAGACAGAGTAGGTGCAACAACTGTCCTCAAGCATTTATTAAAGGAACAATTCATAGGATTCTATTCAAATGGGAAAATATCACAAATGGTCCCTATACTATTATTTAATGTGCAATTTGGTCCCTGAACTTTCGATCGGCTCAATTTGATCCGGAACTATTGATAAATGTCTGATTTGGTCCATGAACTTTAGATCGGCTCAATTTGGTTCCTGAACTATTAATAAATGTCCGATTTAGTCATTCGTTACTGTTTTTTTTTTTTTTTTTTTGCTTCTTCTCTCTTCCCTCTCGCCGGCTCCGACGGAGGGAAGAGAGAAGAAGCAAAAAAAAAAAAAGGAAAAACAATAACGAATGATTAAATCAGACATTTATTAATAGTTCAGGGACTAAATTGAGCCGATTGAAAGTTCAGGGACCAAATTGTACATTAAGTAATAGTATAGGGACCATTTGTGACATTTTCTCTATTCAAATTGATGGATTCTTTTTGAGATTGATTTTGGTATCGCGCCATTGGAAAACGAGGTGTCTGTAGTCATATTAGGTAACATGTTCAAGCCACGAGGTTAAGAAAACCAAGGAGAAGTTTTGTGTAATTGCAAGGGGTTTTAGAAAGGGACAACCATTGGGATTAGTCATTATCCTTGACTCCCATATGGCAAATGGGACTGCAATTCTATGGCCAATCTTTGTTTGCCGTCTTAAGTTTGACTAGTGCTGTAATGGGCTCGAGTATGTCTCTATATTTTATTGCTGTTTGTTTCTTGATCACCAAGAGTCAGATTGAGCTCACTTAAAGAATAATCCGGCCGACACAGTAAAGTTAATTAAAAAATTCGAAGGGGATAGTTAAAGGGCTAGTCATAAATCTCCTCATCGTGTGATAACACATTTGGGTCCTAAAATCTTCATTTCTTATGTTAGGTTGCTAGAATCTGCAAGTTTAATAGACTCAAATCATTCCGTTAACTCCGTGAGTTTTAAATAGACTAAAAATGCCATGCGACATTTTCTATTATTCTATCAATTCTATGTGTGAACTAACAGAATGGCTAAATTGGACGATTGTGATGAATTTCATGACTTAACTGCACGAAATGAAAATTTCTGGACTAAAGTAAATTGAAAATAAGGTTTAGGACTTTAGAGGTGAATATCGCTATATACAGTGTAGATCTAGCATATGGTACCATACTTTTCCAGTGAATCACTGAGCGAAAATATCAAACTAAATTAGGCCTATGAAAGTTAATTCTGTATATGAGGAGTTATAATAATACATTCGGTAATAGATCACAAGATCCCATGAGATATTTCCAGGGACGACAACATTCTTAAGTAACATGAACAAAGAAAAGAGCAGAGTGCATTGAAGAAAGCAGTGATTAAAAGTCTCTAGAAATGAGATAAAAGGATGTTTTAATTCATCTTTAGATGAGATGATTTCCTAATTTGTAGTTCATTGATAGTCTTAGAATATTTAAATAATAAATCAGGCTCTCATCTAATATTCGTTTATCTTGCATATACATATGTGAATCTCATGCGAATTTCATGATTCCATAAGCGAACGCAACGAATAAAATAATTTCACCAAGGACCGGTATGCAAAATGTTATGCATGTACTTGTTACCACTTGTTTGTGGGAAAATTACTATACAAATGCCAATTTAACTCTAAATTTTTCAATTTTGCAAATGTGGTCCTAAACCTTTGTGCAAAACATTGATGTAATCCTTCCAATTAAATGCCCCCGGAAATCGCTAAGTGGCAATCTACAAGTTATTTACGTCAGCGTGCCACATAGGATGGTAAGCTATGACCAAACACCACGTCATTAATTTCCTGCGGCAATTTACCGGAAGGATTACATTGAAATTTTACGCAAAAGTTCAACACTGCATTGGCAAAATTATATAAAAATGATTGGCGTCCATATAAGAATTATGTGCCTCATTTGTTGTTGTCGTTGTAGCATTTTAAGGTGACATGACATGATATGACCATGTAAACGAGCATGACCTATGGCATGTTACTCATGATCATTGTCGTGATTCATGTCATTGTTATAAAAAACAATCCTAATTGGAAAACAACGTGGCCAGCTTGCAAACGAATACAACTTGTGAAGTTTGGGCCAGCCCAAGAACAATGAGAGGACTTTCAACATACTTGACAACCACGACATAGTCACACGATCCGATTCTATCCTTAGCCTCCTCAATCAATACACTGCAAAAGAACGATTAGTCGCCTTCGAAAATTGAATTTAGCTCATTTCCTTGTCTTCTAGTAGATATTCAGATTTATCATTAGGGATTCAAAAAATTATTGCCAGCTTCCAAGGAGATGGAGGACTCAAGGGTCCCCGTCATGACTCGGTCTTTCTCCCCAGGTTCCTCGAAATTTCTCATGGATAGCCAGTAATCAGCCGCCACCAGTTTATATTATTGTGTGGAATGTTCTACAAAACATAAGCCAATTTTTTTTTTAATAAATTTTTGTTTGGCAAAAGAAAGGTCGGACGGGGCTACCGGTGCCGATGACCCCTGGTACGTCACCGTAGGAGTTTCACACTCTATCGGAACATTGGATTTGAGTCATAGCTACTGCTCTTTTTGAACGAGCTTGGATAAAACTAGAGTTATCCTACAGTTAGGGTAGCAGTCGAAAAATTGGGATTTTCTTGGAGATCGGGAAGCGACTGGAGTGATTCGAACCGGTGACCGATAGGACTCCAAACCACGCGGGGCTGCTTAATTGATTGGGGTGGCAAGGGACGTCGCGTGCATGAAAAGGACGAGGAGTCGATTTTCACGGGGTCGAGAGTTAGGTAAACGTCGGCGTGTAACAAGGTCGAATCGCATGAATTTGGACCGAGAAAAGATGTGGATGGAGGCTACGGCACTTTGATGCCGCTGCCTCTCCATTGGCTTGGTGATGTGCTCCAGCCACTATTATATGCGTGCGAGACTTTTTCTCAATTACCCTGTGGTGAACACCATTTAATACCATTCATGGAACAAGTGAGTTGTCCCAAGTCTCTCTGACAATAATATAGTCTTTTAAACTAATTTTGTTTAGAAATCACTGACCTGGATGCCAGTCATCCTATATGACTTGGCTAATACTGATGTGGATAATTTTCGTAATTTTTAAATAATTTTTCTGAATATTTTCTATTTTTCTTTCTTTTTTGATTGTGGTTGGCAACTCTTGTTAGGATTGGGTGAGGGCATCGCAACCCTCGTTGGCCATAGAGGCTGCGTTTAGTTCAGCATTTGCAAGGGGCTTTGAGTCCAATGCAGATGCTGAAAGTCCAAAGCTATTTGGGGAAATGCAATTGTGTTTGGTAACAAATTTTTGCAAATAGACTTTGAGTTGAATGTGCGTTTGGTAAAGAAAACTTTCGCAATGGACTTTGATAGGTATAATATATATTTTATTATTTATTTATTTAAATTGAACTAAACCCTTCGCCGGATCGGCGAAGGGCTACGGCCGTTGGCTAGCCAGATTTGGCGCCAACAGCCGTCGGCTGGGTCGTGCGACCCTCGCCAAAGGCCACTCGACAGCCGCCGGTGCTAGATCTGGCTCGGCGGTGGCCATAGCCCTTCGCCGGACCGGCGAAGGGCTGCCTCCTTTTTCAATTAAAAATAAATAAATAAACAGGGGCATGGCACCGGCCACTATCATATCCAGGAAATGACGTGTGCTCAGAGGCGACGGCACCATGATGTTGCTGCTGCCTCACCATTGGCTTGGTGATGTGCAACGCACCGGCCACTATCATTTCCAGAAAATGGTAAGCACCTTTTAATACCATTTCTTGGACAAATAAATTGTTTGACGCATTGTCAATATAGTCTTTTCAACTAATTTTGATCAGAAATGAATGACGTGAACGTCAATCATTCTATATGACATGACCAATACTAACGTGGGTAATTTTCGTAAATTTTTTTAATAATAATAATAATAATAATAATAATAATAATAATAATAATAATAATAATAATAAATTTTCTTTTATACTGTGGGCCACCAACCCTCTTTGGGATTGGGTGAGGGCATCATGCCCCTCACTGGCCACAAAGATGGCTCATGGCCCCACCGCCAAATCCGGTGAGGGCATGATGCACTTGTTAGATCTGTCGTTGACCATTAGAAGGAAATAAGAAAGGAAGAAAGAAAAAATGAAAAGAAATGAAAGAAAAGAAAAGGAAGAAATGAAAATTTTTAAAAAAATTATCTGTGTCAATGTTGATTATGCCACATAGGATAACTGGCATTCACTTTGTGGTGGTTTTTAGATTATACTGGCAAATCGACTAAATTGGCCAAAATGAATGTTTATGAATGAATTTGAGAAAGAAATATAAATGATTGTAAGTTGTTTGCATTCAATTCCGGCAAACAAGATACTTACGATGCTAGAGTTATTGCAATTATTAAAGTATAATTTTATCCAATTTATTATACAGTAGTGCTACGGTACACTGTACATCTTGATAAGGGATTTGGGCGTTATTTCTACCCCTCAATTCAACGGCCTTTCCCGCTCCAGACGCTACTACAACTACAAGCATAGTTCAGAGTGGAAATGGAAAACACGAATGCGACCTCTGCCATCTAAATGGTAATCGTTCTCCAATACACGTTTAAACATCAAAGCGAATAAATACAGTCTCGACCGCATGGGTGGCGCCGAGCCACCTTGCTGCACGGTATTAACATCACACAGTAGATGCTTTCTTCGCAATCATCGGCCGATCGCATCTCGGGTGTGCACGGGGAGAAAGGTAGTTCATCGTCCTTCATTCTCCTGGGAATCAGAGGCGAGAGAGCTGAGATCCGATGGGGAAGTAAGCCATCGGGATCGGAGGAGATTTCGACTTCCGCTTGGAGGAGTTCTTGGATTTCTCTTCATCCTTCGCGTGGCCTTTGCTTCTTGAGCTCCTCTGCGGCTGGTCCTTTCCTTCGCAATTGATCTTCTTGGAGTAGCGAAACCAACCCAGGAAGCTCGACAAGATTCTCATGATCGGCAGCAGCGGCGGCGGCGACGACGGCGACGGACTTTTAGTTGTCGAGTCTTGGATTGGCCTGATTTTTCTATGACCCTTGGAAGCTGAAAAGCTGACGAGAACAAGTGGGAATGTTGGTGAGTCTCTTCTTTTGTTGTGAAGCGAATTACACGCACTTCACTTGTGTTTATATAGAGGGATGTTGCTTGGGTTGCACGCGCAGTATCCATCAATTTAAAGGAATTTTTTTTTTTTAAAAAGTATAGTACTCCAATTTTTCTCTCATTGGGCGGTATAATATACTCCATAAATATTCAATGTCAACTTCCTCGAAAAAGATGTAATAGTATAGTATGGTATAGGACAAAATGATTATTGAAATGGGCGCTTTCGAATAGGGAGAACGATAAGCCTTGCGACGAAGAGATTTCTTCTTCTCTCCCATGTGGTTATAAGTATGAGCCCCTAAGTTAGGTGGATTTTTGACTAGTTATTACCTTCAACATTTAATGCGTGCATGAGCCCTCGAGCTCGGATTTTGGGTTATCTATGGAAGAAATAATTATGACTCAAAACCCTACATTCCGTAGCATATACAGGTAAATTTTAATTAATGGATTATGGGAGGCCAACTGGCCCGTCGAGCGCATTAGACCTGAACTTCGAGCGCAGGTTTGCTTGATGATTTGTCTCTAGGTTTAGGGCACTTCAAATAGACAGAGTAGGTGCAACAACTGTCCTCAAGCATTTATTAAAGGAACAATTCATAGGATTCTATTCAAATGGAAAAATATCACAAATGGTCCCTATACTATTACTTAATGTGCAATTTGGTCTCTGAACTTTCGATCGGCTCAATTTGATCCTGGAACTATTGATAAATGTCTAATTTGGTCCATGAACTTTAGATCGGCTTAATTTGGTTCCTGAACTATTGATAAATGTCCGATTTAGTCATTCGTTACTGTTTTTTTTTTTTTTTTTTGCTTCTTCTCTCTTCCCTCCGCCGGCTCCAGCGGGAGGGAAGAGAGAAGAAGCAAAAAAAAAAAAAAAAAAAAAGAAGAAGGAAAAACAGTAACGAAGGACTAAATCGGACATTTATTAATAGTTCAGGGACCAAATTGAGCCGATCGAAAGTTCAGGGACCAAATTGCACATTAAGTAATAGTATAGGGACCATTTGTGACATTTTCTCTATTCAAATTGATGGATTCTTTTTGAGATTGATTTTTGGTATCGCGCCATTGGAAAAACGAGGTGTCTGTAGTCATATTAGGTAACATGTTCAAGCCACGAGGTTAAGAAAACCAAGGAGAAGTTTTGTGTAATTGCAAGGGGTTTTAGAAAGGGACAACCATTGGGATTAGTCATTATCCTTGACTCCCAGATGGCAAATGGGACTGCAATTCTATGGCCAATCTTTGTTTGCCATCTTAAGTTTTTTTTTTTGGTCGAAAGATACGTTATATTAAAACGTCATAAAATTACAACCGCTTGCAACAGTGTCCGCATACACAAGATCTAGAAGGAGGAAAGGGGGAAAAATGTTTCAATTATGGGCTTGATCAATGCGGCCATGGGCCCTCGCGGCCCAGTCCGCAACCGAATTGGCCTCCTGCCTGCAGTAGTTGAGTCTCAGATTAGGGTACGATAGAAGTATTGTCTTCACCTCCTCAAAGCATGCATGGTCCTCCCATGGCGGCAGCTTGTTCTGGTTCAAGGTGTCAAGCATGATCCAGCAATCTGATTCAATCACCAGTCAATCTGTTTGAAAACCCTGCTTCAGCAGATGGCGAAGGGTACAGCTGAGCGCTTGTACCTCAGATTGAAGCGCAGATGTCGCTGGAAAATCGGCAGTATAGACATCAGTAAGTCTTCCCCTGTAGTCCCTACTTATGCACACCATGGATCCTCTTTGACTTTGCCATCTTAAGTTTGACTAGTGCTGTAATGGGCTCGAGTATGTCTCTATATTTTATTGCTGTTTGTTTCTTGATCACCAAGAGTCAGATTGAGCTCACTTAAAGAATAATCCGGCCGACACAATAGAGTCAATTAAAAAATTCGAAGGGGATAGTTAAAGGGCCAGTCATAAATCTCCTCATCGTGTGATAACACATTTGGGTCCTAAAATCTTCATTTCTTGTGTTAGGTTGCTAGAATTTGCAAGTTTAATATACTCGAATCATTCCGTTAATTCCGTGAGTTTTAAATAGACTAAAAATGCCATGCGACATTTTCTATTATTCTATCAATTCTATGGGTCCGTTTGGAATCAGCTTTGGAAGGAGCTTTGGCCATGAAAAGCCCCTTGGGCCAAAATAAAGCGTTTGGGAAAAAACTTTGCAAGTTTCTTAATGGCAAAGCCAACATTTGCAAGGCCGAAAGCCCAAGGCTGCCTTGGGGGTGCCTTGGGCATTCGGCTTTTTCGGCATGCCCACGCGGGCACTGTTCATACTTTTTTTTTTCCAAAATTGTCCTCACGAATTTTTCGTTTTTTCGATGCGTGCCCTTGTATGAGCACTGTTCATCTTCTCCGGGCGTAGAGGGACACCGCGACCCAGGCGCTCGTCGTCGGAGAGCTCCACGAGTCGCAGATCTGGTTGTGACCAGATGCGGTCACTGGCGATCGTCGCCTGCCGCACCGCGACCTTCGCACGGAGCTCGCCGGGGCCGCGCGACCCATCTAGTCGCAGGTTTGGTCGTGACCAGATCTGGTGCCGAAGGCTCGAGTGGCGACCAGATCTGGGTCGCGCGACCTCGCCGCCCCCGGATTTGGGTTGCGGCGTCGTCGCGCGACCCCGCCGAGACCCAAATCCAGGGCGGCGAGGTCCTCCCGCGACCTCGACGCCCCGGATCTAGGTCGCCGGAGGTCGAGGCGGCGTTGCGCGACCTCGCTGCCCCAAATTCGGGGTCGCCTGAGGTGGAGGCGGCGTCACATGACCTCGCCGCCCCAGATCCGGGGTCGTCGGAGGTCGCGATGGCGTCGCGCAACCTCACCGCCCCAAATTCGGGGTCGCCGAAGGTCGCCGGCGGCCGCTGCCCTTGCCGGTCAATGTTTTTTTAATTTTTCTTTTGATAATTTTTTTTAACACAAAGATCCTTTGTAAATGTAATTCTCCAAACACAATTTTGTTCAAAGTACTTCACAAAGGGCTTTCAAAGTACAATTTACCAAACACGGTTGCATTTTGAAAAACACCTTTAACTTAAAGGTTTTTGCATTTTCTTAAAGACTTTCCCCAAAAATGGTTCCCAAACGCACCCATATGTGTGAACTAACAGAATGGCTAAATTGGACGATTGTGACGAATTTCATGACTTAACTGCATGAAATGAAAATTTCTTGACTAAAGTAAATTGAAAATAAGGTTTAGGACTTTAGAGGTGAATATCGCTATATACAGTGTAGATCTAGCATATGGTACCATACTTTTCCAGTGAATCACCGAGCGAAAATATCATACTAAATTAGGCCTATGAAAGTTAATTCTGTATATGAGGAGTTATAATAATATACATTCGGCAATAAATCACAAGATCCCATGAGATATTTCTAGGGACGACAACATTCTTAAGTAACATGAACAAATAAAAGAGCAGAGTGGATTGAAGAAAGCAGTGATTAAAAGTCTCTAGAAATGAGATAAAAGGATGTTTGAATTCATCTTTAGATGAGATGATTTCCTAATTTGTAGTTTATTGATATTGTTAGAATATATAAATAATAAATCAGGCTCACATCTAATATTCGTTTATCTTGCATATACATATGTGAATCTCATGCGGATTTCGTGATTCCATAAGCGAGCGCAATGGATAAAATAATTTCACACAGACCGGTATGCCAAATGTTATGTGTATACTGGTTACCACTTGTTTGTGGGAAAATTACCATTAAATACTAAGCTTACTATACAAATGCCAATTTAACTTTAAATTTTTCAATTTTGCAAATGTGGTAAGCTATGACTGAACACCACATCATTAATTTCCTGCGGCAATTTACAAGAAGGATTACATTTAAATTTTACACAAAGATTCAAGACTGCATCGGCAAAATTATATAAAAATGATTGGCATCCATACAAGAGTTATGTGCGCAACGGTCATCACTCATTTGTTGTTGTCGTTGTAGCATTTTAAGGTGACATGACATGATATGACCATGTAAACGAGTATGACCTATGGCTTGTTACTCATGATCATTGTCGTGATTCATGTCATTGTTATATAAAAAACAATCCTAATTTGAGAACAACATGACCAGCTTGCAAACGAATACAACTTGTGAAGTTTGGGCCAGCCCAAGAACAATGAGAGGACTTTCAACGTACTCGTCGACCATTATATAGTCACACGACCCGATTCTATCCTTAGCCTCCTCAATCAATACACTGCAAAAGAACGATTAGTCGCCTTCGAAAATTGAATTTTGCTCATTTCCTTGTCTTCTAGTATATATATTCAGATTTATCATTAGGGATTCAAAAAAATATTGCCAGCTCCCAAGGAGATGGAGGATTCAAGGGTCACCGTCATGACTCCGTCTTTCTCCCCAGGTTCCTCGAAATGTCTCGTGGATAGCCATTAATCAGCCGCCAACAGTTTACATTATTGTGTGGAATGTTCTACAAAACATAAACCAAATTTTTTTTTAATAAATTTTTGTTTGGCAAAAGAAAGGTCGGACGGGGCTACCGGTGCTGATGACCCCTAGTACATCACCGTAGGAGTTTCACACTCTCTATCGGAACATTGGATTTGAGTTATAGCTACTGCTCTTTTTGAACGAGCTTGGATAAAACTGGAGTTATCCTATACTTAGGGTAGCAGTCGAAAAATTGGGATTTTCATAGGACTCCAAACCACGCGGGGCTGCTTAATTAATTGGGGTGGCAAGGGACGTCGCGTGCATGAAAAGGACGAGGAGTCGATTTTCACGGGGTCGAGAGTTAGGTAAACGTCGGGGTGTAACAAGGTTGAATCGCATGAATTTGGACCGAGAAAAGATGTGGATGGAGGCTACGGCACTTCGATGCCGCTGCCTCTCCATTGGCTTGGTGATGTGCCCTAGCCACTATTATATGCGTGCGAGACTTTTTCTCAATTACCCTGTGGTGAACACCATTTAATACCATTCATGGAACAAGTGAGTTGTCCCAAGTCTCTTTGACAATACTATAGTCCTTTGAACTAATTTTGTTTAAAAATCACTGACGTGGATGCCGGTCATCCTATGTGATACGGCTAATACCGACGTGGATAATTTTCGTAATTTTTAAATAATTTTTCTGAATATTTTCTATTTTTCTTTCTTTTTTGACTGTGGTTGGCAACTCTTGTTAGGATTGGGTGAGGGCATCACAACCCTCGTTGGCCATAGAGAGGGCTCATGGCCCGTTACCCAGGTCAAGTGAGGGCGTTGCAGCCCTTGCCTGCCTGTTGGCCGTTTACCTCTGTTGGCCACCACTGAGGTCACTAATCGGCGGAAGGAAATAAGAAAGAAAGAAGGGGAAAAAAAAAGAGAGAAAGAAAAGAAAAGGAAAAAAGAAAAAATGAACGAAATTTAGAAAAATGAAAAATTACAAAAATTATCTAGAGAGTCAGTCATGTCATATAAGAGTGTTGGCATCCACGTTTGCGATTTTTTCGGATTTCATTGATAAATCGTCAAAAAGTTTAGGATTATATTGACCAAAATGAAATGTTTACGACTAAATTGACATTTATATTATGGGTTTAGGACTTCTCGGTAATTCTTCCTAATTTCCATTTTGTTGCCCGCTTTGATTCGACGCTAGATGTTACCTCGTTCGTCTTCTTGCAGAGCTCACCCTACTTTCTTCGCATGCCATTGCCAAGAGACCAACCTCACATACTATGTACTAACAAACAGTGCATACGTATATGTCTCCAAAAAAGGGTAAATGTACATGGCAAAGATTAAATGCCTGAGAATTGCAAACTAATTTGTGAAGGAAATGTAAATGATTGTAAAGTATCGACAATCAATTCCAGCAAATAAGATACTTCTGATGTTGCAATTAGATAGTTCAGAGTGGAAATAGAAAAATACAAATGCAACCTCTGCCATCCAAAATGGTAATCGTTCTATAACACATGTTTAAGCATCAAAGCAAACGAATACAGTCTCGATCGGATGGTCGTGCCGAGCTAGCTTGCCGCACGGTATCAGCACCACATAGCAGATGCTTTCTTCGCAGTCATCGACTGATCGTAAAAGGGTGATCGATCGTCCTTCATTCTCCGTGACTTAGAGACCAGAGAGTTGAGATCCGGCGGGGAAGTGAGTCGTCAGTATCGGAGGAGGCTTCGACTTGCTCCTGGAGTCGTTCTTCCTCGACTCGCCTTTGCCCTCCACACGGCCGTCTTTGCTTACCGAGCGGCTCTTGTTCGAGCGATCCTTCCCGTCGAAGCTGATCACTCTACCGTTTGAACGATCGGAGAAGCAACTGAAGAGGGTCGAGAAGAGACTCATGATCGATGAGGATGGAAGCAGAAGAGGCTGAGACAAATTAGCACTTGGCAGAAGCTGTCGTTGTACTAGCTAACTTTGCTGAGATGTGGTGAGAAAATTCACGATTTTTTTTTTTTCACTATATATAAAGACATGTGGATGAGGCTTTGAAGAGACCAGGCCTTGGCTTGCAAGTGATTGGAGGGTTTCCTGTGTCGCTATCATTTACTCAGTCTTCTTGCTCCTTAGGTTCTTGAAATTACTTAGGTTACAAATTGTGTTAATGACAAAAAAAAAAAAAAAAATCTTAAATCTATTGTACAAATAACAATTCAATTCTAAATTTTTCAATTTGGCTAATCTAGTCTCAAATTTTTTTTACAATTTGCTAATGAAGTCCTTTCGGCCAATTTTGGCGAGAAATCACCGATATGGATGACGGCTATTTTACATGACGATCAACGCTAACATAGATAATTTTGCATTAATTAGTATATTTTCTTAATTTTCTTTATAGATTTTTTTGTCCTTTTTTTTTTCTTTCTTTTCTTCATCAGCCATTTCTAGTCAAAACTCAATATTTCATTGGCAAATTATCGAAAGTTTGATGAGTAAATTAGCCAAATTGAAAAGTTTTGAACTAAACTGCTATCTGAACACCACATTTTCAAATTAGCTACTCGTCAATTTGGCCCCAACATTAAACGAATAAAAGGACCATGAGTCACGTTTGAAGGGGTCCCGATCGTTTGACTCCACATTCCACGAATTTCAATCATATTTAATATGGAGGGCCACGATTTCCTTGGAGCCTACGTTGATTAAGACTCTTCCATGACTTGCCTTTTTGTATTTTCTTGACCAAGAACCACGCTCCGTCACGCCATTGGCTTGGTGATGCACACTGGTGTATATAAGCTCTTTGACCCGTAATGCTTTTGTTTCAAGATTGGAATACACATTTCTTTTTCTAGTGGCGGTTAAGGTACGAGGCTACTTGTAGGAACACGTCGTCTCGTTTCTTGCTTCACGCCTCCAAGTGTGTCTGCATGCAATTCACCCTAGAAGTTAGGGTTTACGCATTCGATTCACGCCGGTAACCTCGTCAGTGTAAAATCTTTTCTACACGAGCTGGAGCTATTTTTGCGCTTGACAGCAAGAAAACAGACAGATTTAGGCTAACCCTTTCGTTTTTTTTCCAGAGTGGGTGGCTCCACAATGCGTGTTCGTGCATTTAGGAATGGACCCCGAGAGAAGAGGACTAATAAGGACATAGAAAAAGCTACTTTTGACTAATCTTTCACATAGAGATCACGTGATACTTGAACAAAATAATGGGTAAATCTACTTTTACCCTAGATAGCAAGAACATAGACAGATTTAGCCTAACCTTCTTTTTGTTTTTTCCAAATGGGTGGAGAGACTAACCCTAAAGTTTAGGCTCCACATTGTGTGTTCATTCACGTAGTGCCGTTTTGCGTCTTGATCTTAAGCACTGAGAAATCGACTTGAAAGAGAGCACTAAAGAATCAAACATAGAGAAAAAGCAACTTTTGACTATTCTTTCACATAAAGATGATGTGATACTTGAGCACGATACTATACACTGACCTCATGAAAAGGAAAAACAAAAAACGTTTGTCGCTGCTTTATATTCAGCTCCCGACAAATTTCTAGGAACAAATTAATGAATTAATACGCTGATTCTATGATGATCGCTAATGTTGTTTCAGATTTTGGCTGGATCAGAGACGAGAGAGGTTAGATCCAACGGGGAAGTAAGCCACCGGAATCGGAGGAGGCTTGGACTTCTTCCTGGGGTTGTTCTTCTTCAACTTGGCATTGCCTTCGACATGGCCGTCTTTGCTTAATGAACTGCTCTTGCGCGAGTGACCCTCTCCTTCAAAGCTAATCACTCTACTATCGGAATGATCGGAGAAGCAACTGAAGAGGCTTGAGAAGAGACTCATGATCGACAAGAATGTAAACGGCAAGTATTATTCTGAGAGCAGAAGGGGCTGAGAAATCAGTACTTTCGGCTGGTTCTCTGTGACAACGCCTGAAGCTGCTGTAATGGCTGGCTTTGCTGAGTTGTTTTGAGAAAATTCACGATTCTCTCACTATATATAGACATGTCGATAAAGCTTTAAAGAGAAGCGGCCTCAGCTTCCAAGAAAATGGAGGAGATTTCATGTGTCACCATCATTACTCTGTCTACTTCCTCCTCCTCAGGTTCTTGGAAATATCCAAGAAAATGGAGGATTTCATGTGTCGCCACCATACATTCCCCGAGCTTCAATCATATTAAAATTTGGAGGGCCAACATTTTCTTGGAGCCTACGTTGATTGAGATTCTTCTCCGAACTTTCCCTTTTCATTTTCTTGACCAAGAGACGCGTCGTTACCTCATTGGCTTGGTGGTTGATGTACATCCACGGGAGACCAATTTTAATCACCGCGTGGTGTATATCAGTTCTTTCCCTCGTACTGTTCTTGTTTCTAACTTGGTACCTGCTTTTCCTTTTCTAATTGTGGTTGAGGTACGACCTCACTTCCAGGAACACGTCGTCTTGTTCCTTGCTTAACGCCACCAAGGATGTCGGCAGGCAATTTACTCTAGAGATTAGGGTTTTGCTTATTGGATTTATATAAATTATGTCGTTGGCGTAAAATATTTTCTACAAAAGTAGCCCTGAAATAGAAACCCTTATCTAATTAAAAGCAATATATGTGCATGTCAATGCTTGAATTCTGGTTGTGTACACTTGCGAAATAAAAATTTCTTCACACAATTGGTTCTTAGAGATTGACACATATTATTTTTATTTTCAACATATATATTTAAGAGCACTTATAGCATATTATAGCGATGTACAAAACATTTAACACGAGTGGTTTACTGTACAATTGATTGGAGAGAGTGGGTAGTGTCGCGACCTCATTTTTCGAGTGCCCTCTTATGCATGGGCGCGTACGGAGGCTAATGGCTCGCTAAGTATTATTAGGCTTAGCCTGGATTCTCCCAAGTTCACCAATTCGTGACTTATTAACCTACAAGTCAATTTCATAATATGAGTCGCCACTAATCGATTTGTGGTGAATTAATTAGGAATCTAAACAAAATATTGGGAAAAATATTTTACTCCTACGCAACCAGAGAAATTAAGATTGTGAACTAGTTAATAAGGTCTTTGCCGCACTAGAACCTTCCTAGCCCAAGAATTTCTATTCTTTTGAACGAAAAAAAAAATGAAACCCGTTTGAGTAACGCCAGTTGATTTTATTCCTAAGGAATAGAAAAGTTAGAGGGAATAGAAAACGAGAAAAACAAAAAAAAATTGCTTTTGTCCTGGGAACAATTTCTAGAAAAAGCAAATTTTTCTTTTTTATTTTTGTTTTATTTCTCTCTTGCCGTGGCCACCTCCAACCGTCCGGAGCCACCGCCGACCGCCGCCCGCCGCCGTCGCCGCCGCCGACCGTGAGCAAGAATAAAAAAAATAAAAAATAAACAAATAAATACAAAAAAACAAATAAATACAAATTAAAAAAAACGCAAGAAAAAAAAAAAATACAAAAAATACAAAAAAAACAAATAAATACAAAAATAAATACAAAAAAATAAATACAAAAAAACAAAAAAATAAATAAATACAAATAAACAAATAAATATAAATAAAAAACAAACGCAAGAAAATAAAAAAAAAACAAATAAAAAACAAATAAATACAAAAAAACAAAAAAAATACAAAAAAAACAAAAAAAATACAAAAAAATACAAAAAAAAAAAGAATAAAATACAAAAAAATACAAAAATACAAAATAAATAAATACAAAAAAAGAATAAAAAACAAATAAATACAAAAAAGAATAAAAAAACAAATAAAAGAATAAAAAACAAATAAAAAACAAATAAATACAAAAAAGAATAAAAAATAAATAAAAAGAACAAATAAATAAAAAAGAATCGTTGCGTTACAAACGCATTTTTATTCTTTTTCATTCTAAAGTAGAAATTTTGTGTAGTTATCAAACGGGTTCTTTTTTTAAACCTGTTTTTAGGAATAGAAATAGAAAAAACTATTTCGGAAAAAACTCTTCCCCAACAAAGAAATTTTACCATGCGCACCCTAAACTTATGTTCTTTTGTCTTTTTCTTGGTCTTTCTGTCTATTCCTACTCTCCCCTATGCACACGCAAGAATAGCAGAAGGCGTGCAGGAATGGCAGAAGAGAAAGGACCCATTTTGTTTTTTTTTTTTTTTTATATATTCTGAAATCACCGTACAATCGGCAGTAGCGGTGTAAATTAAAGGAAGCACTAATGCGGGCGGAGCCCACCTCCCACGGCACTCCACTTTAGTCGTGTAATGGGGGCGCAAAATTTCGAATCCCTCCCCTTTCGGATGAGGGGGCAAGGCTATAACCAGCGTATTTCTACAGGTGGGTGAAAGGATCCATTTTATTCTCCTCTTTTTTTTATTATTATTATTTTTCTTCACTTCTTCTTCTTCCAAGCCTTTTAACGTCTCCTCTCTATTGAGTTACATTTCCCAAAGCAAATCAAACTCAAGAAAAGGTTCGTGGATCTAGTTGAAGCATTTTTTCAAATACGTAGCGAGGTTGGTAGGAGCATCCGTCGAACGGATGAGTCGCACTAGCTAAGGGAGCAAAAACGAATCGACCGAGTCCCCACTCGCGCCAGAGTTAACCACAATCGATGGGCAACAACAACCCAACGGCCGCAGCATACGTATGAACGGAGTTAAAAATCATGCGTGCTAGACAAACGGTGAAGCCTACAACAGGGCAAAACAGGGCACTAAAAACAGGCGGGTCGATGGGAGCTCCCTACCCTGCTCGACCGCGTCGGACGGTGGACGAGCTCGATGGGTCGAGCTACGCCCGTTCGCCTCTTGCGTCCGTGAGCAGGGATCCTCGGGAAGACGACCCAAATTTAACAAGGTCGGAGAAAAATCCGAACGGAACCTACCGGAGGCACGTAACTCTCAAATTACACCCACGATCTGTCAAGTGTTTCTCTCTTTCAAGATTGACAGAAAGGAAAGAGAATAGAGTTTCTGGTAAAATGCTTTTAATGTATATATACTGTATTACATCACATGTACATTTATAATGTAAGAGTGAAAGAGTGAAAAAGGAAAGAATAAGATTACAAGAATTAGAATTCTCTAGTTTCCTATTTACTGTTCTAATCAAATATTTACTAGTATCAAATAAAGTCGAATCAATCTCTAAGATCTTCCAACACTCCCCTCTGGTGGTGGCCTATATATGTCGAGGACACCTAGCTTGCTCAATAGAAACTTGTGTTGTCTTTGACATAACGGCTTAGTGAAGATATCGCAGGTTGATTATTGTTCCAATGCCCTTTGTTATGAGAATTCCTTCTTTGATCTTGTCACGAGTGAAATGACAATCAACTTCTATGTGCTTTGTTCTTTCGTGAAAAACTGGATTTGCTGCCAGCTTAAGTGCAGCATCGTTATCACAGAACAATTCACTTGGTCCACTAACCCGTATTCCCAAGTCTGAAAGAAGTCCTCGTATCCAGACTATTTCGCAGGTAGTCTTTGCCATGGCTCGATATTCTGATTCAGCTGACGACAATGATACAGTGGTTTGTTTCTTTGTCTTCCACGAAATCAACGACTTTCCCAATTTAACACAAAAACCGGTGATTGATCTTCTAGTCATTGGGCAGGTAGCATAATCGGTGTCACAAAAGGCTGTCATCCCCATATTACACTCACGAGATAGAAGAATACCAAGCCCTGGACATCCCTTCAAGTATCTTACTACTTTCAAGGCTGCATTCATGTGTGACTCTTTTGGCATATGCATGAATTGGCTGAGTATTTGTACTGCATAACATATATCAGGCCTAGTCATGGTAAGATATATCAATTTTCCAACAAGTCGTTGATACCCTGACGGATCCCTAAGTAAACGATCCTTGTTTGATGAAGAAGAATTGAGATCATACTCATGTGTCGTTAGTTTGGTATTTTGTTCAATAGGAATTACTGCTGGCTTGCAACCTGATAATCCTGCTTCAGAAATCATTTCCAAGACAAATTTCCTTTGACTAAGGGAAATTCCTTTGTCAGACCTGGCGATCTCAATGCCAAGAAAGTATTTGGGAGGTCCCAAATCCTTGATATGAAAATTAGAGTGCAGGTATTCCTTGAACCTTGCAACATGAGAATCATTGTTTCCCATAACCAATATGTCATCAACATATATCAACAAGTAAATTGATGAACTTCCCTCATTTCGTGTAAATAAAGCATGATCATATTTGGAATGCTGGAAACCTGCATTGGTTAATGCAGCAGTGAACTTGGCATACCATTGTCGAGATGCCTGTTTTAACCCATACAAGGATTTGCGAAGACGACATACCCGATACTCCCCCTGTCTGCGTAATCCTTGAGGGAGGTCCATGTAGATTTCTTCATCCAAATCTCCATGCAGGAAGGCATTGTGAACATCCATCTGATGTAAAGACCAATTGCGTATTGCTGCAACAGAAAGAAAAGACCGGACGGTAACTTCTTTTGCAACTGGGGAGAATGTCTCGTGATAGTCGAAGCCTTCTCTTTGGGTGAAGCCTTTGGCTACTAATCGAGCCTTGTAGCGTTCTATGGAACCATCCGATTTGAACTTGATCTTGTAGACCCATTTACAACCAATGGGTTTGCGATGTGGTGGTAAGGGAACTACATCCCAAGTATGATTGTCCATGAGGGCAGTAAGTTCAGTTTCCATTGCATGCCGCCATTTGGAATCCTTTACTGCCTCAGTGAATGAAGATGGCTCATGTGTTTCTGAAATTCGACTAATACAGCACATATGTTCTTCCGATAACTGACTGAATGAAACATATGATGAAACAGGGTATTGTGTACCTGAAGAGTGTGCAGCAGAACATAGATAATCTTTAGTCCATGTAGGTGGATGAGTCTGTCTTCCAGAACGACGAGGTGGAGCAACTATATCTTCGGGAGCCATGGATGATTCAGTAGCCATATCTGTTGTGTCTACTATTGAAGTAGATGGAGAGACTTCCTCAGATGAAGTTGGTGATCCCGTCTCCGGGTTCGAGAATTCCACTGGTGACGGTGTCACAGAAGATGCAGGCATCATAAGAAAGCTAGGCGCTGATGATGAATCTTCATCAGATAGCAAAAAACGATTAGTATCAGATAAATTGTCTTGTGACGAGGCTATCTTCCTTTTGAAAGGGAATATGTCTTCATGAAAAATCACATCTCTACTGATGAAGAAATGTCCTGTAGAATATTCCATGACACGATAACCCTTCTGAAGGGAAGGGTATCCCATAAAGACACACTGTGTTGCACGGGGACTCATTTTATCTCGAGGACCCACTGTTGTTGCGTAGCATAAACAACCAAATACTCTAAGATGGCTATTATCTGGCTGTTTCTTGTAAAGCATCTCAAATGGAGTTTTACCATGAAGAATTCTACTTGGCATGCGATTAATCAAATAGGCAGCTGTGACCACACAGTCTCCCCAAAATTCATCAGGAACTGAAGCTTGGTATTTAATTGCACGAGATACTTCTAAGAGATGTCTATGTTTTCTTTCTACCACTCCATTTTGCTGTGGAGTATAAGTACAAGAACTTTCATGAACTATCCCAAGAGTAGATAATAAATTTGTGCAATCAGAGGTGAAAAATTCTTTCCCATTATCTGTACGAATTCGATGCACAGAGTGATTGAATTGATTTTTGATCAGGGAAAGAAAATTTGATAAATGAGTAAATGTCTGACTCTTTGACTGCATGAGATAAAGCCAAGTGGCACGATTTTGTAGTCATCAACGATTGTAAGAAAATAGCGAGAACCATCACGATGAGAAGTATGATAGGGACCCCATATGTCCATGTGAATTAAGGAAAATGGGGTTTGAGTTCGAGATGTGCTAATAGGAAAGGATGCCCGAGTTTGTTTAGCCAAGGGACATATAGAACATTTTGGATGGGGAAATCGAGCACTATGACCCAGACGTTGATGCAAAAGGAGATTTTTATTATAAGTAAGAGCATTACAATAAATGCCTTTATTCAAGAATTCTAAATCTCCTGGAGAATTGACCCAAAAATAAAGCCCTTGTGCCTCTTTACCCAAGCCCATCACTCTGCCAGTCAAAGGGTCCTGAAAGATACAATTTCTGGAATTGAATATGGCTTTACAGGAATTATCTATACATACTTTTGCGACGTAAAACGAGATTAAACTCAAAATGGGATGTATAGGACATTTTTAAGGACAAGATTATGACCAAGATTCACGGTACCGATTTTGGTAACATTCATAATGTTCCCATTTGGAAGTCGTACCGTAATTGAGACTGAGTATTTTGTTGGATATGTGAAAGTAGATACTCATTACAAACTATGTGGTCACTTGCGCCTGAATCGATAATCCATGCATCAATAGATAATGAATTCTTTTCATGGAAAAAGGTACCTGAGAATCCTGCACCAGCGTCACCAGTCCTGAGTTGGCTCAAGGTCTGCACAATATTTTCATATTGTTCTTGAGTGATAGATTGCTGAGACGGTCCACAATTTTTCTGTGTAGAGACCTGATAGACTGATGCCTCCTTTTCCCTTTTATTATTGGGTCTCCCATGCAATTTCCAACATGTTTCAACAGTGTGGTGTGGACGCTTGCAAAACTCACAATATTTATTTTTAATTTTTGAATTCTGTCCACTAACCTTCCCAGCTGACGTGGCATTTCGTGTGCCGTAGGATCCTTTGTAAACCGGTGCCGACGTGGCAAAATGCCGACCGTCGATTCACTGAATAGCTCGCCCAGATTGAAGCCGTCCGATCTCCGCGTCGATCCCAGCCGTCGACTCCAAAGGAGAGATCTTGACCGTCAGATCCAGCGCGCCTCCAACGACCGTCAGATCCCGCGGTTCTATCTGGGCCGTTCGATCCAGTGGCGCGATCCCAGCCATCCATCCGAGATGACCTAGGGTTGTCTTCGCCATTCTTCATCGCAGCAGCCGCGAAGCCCTTCTCCCCCGATTGTCCTGCGGCCCCGAAGAACCCTGCAACTCCGGCGACATTTTCCGTCGAAGCACCCCCAGATGGAAAAGTCGCGAGCCCTTCACCAACCCGAGCAGCAACTCGCTGGTTTTCTTCCTGCACAGCCAGATGGAAGATCCGTCCGAGCGTCGGTTGAGGTTCCATCGCAAGAATTTGCGAACGAAATATGCCGTACGACTCGTTCAAGGTAAGTAGGAATCTGGTGGCCTTCTCCTTTTCTTTGATTGCATAGTATTGTCGAAGAGTCGACTCCGGTCCCTCCAATTTTTCCCTCGCCGCCTCGATTTCATTCCATAGGGCTGATAATCGGTTAAACACGGTGGTGACCGAGAGATTTCCCGTTTTAATTCGGCTAGGGTTTGTGTTAAGGAGAAAATTCGCGCCCTATCGACTTTCCATACATTTCTTGTATGTTTTCCCGAGAAAATCCTCGAGTCTTCGTCGGAGGGAGGCGCGGCAACATCGGGCGCCAAGCAATTCCCAATCCAGTCCGCACTAGCTGGTTGCGGCGACGCCGGTGTTTGCGTTAGTCGCTCGTCCGTTGGGAAGGGCGGGGTTCCCTCGATGAAACCTTCCTTGGCCTTGGTGATGAGTGCTGCCGGAGGTCTCGGGCCCAAGAATGGTAATTCGCCGGTCCGGTAAGTTGTTGGCTAATCAAGCGTAGTTCCGGTCCGTCCGCTGGTGAGGTGTAAAGCGGATCGCCAATTTCAGGTCGGCCGCCATTGAATGGAAAAGGGTAAGGCATTCCGTGTGGAAACGGGTAAGCCTCCGTCCCCTGTCTCGGTAAGGATCAGTGCCGTGACACAGTGCCGTTTTGTCCCGATTCATCAATCGGGTCAGTCCCATATGGGTACCTGTCCGAGATCCGTCGTCCATGGAGGGGGTACCACTGGACTGGAGGCCAGTAAGTTGAACTTGGAATCTGCACTGGTGCAGGGGCAGGTGCTGATACATTGTTGGTAACCTGCCCTTCTTCAGTCGATCCAAGTTGATTCTGAGATGAGGAGTCTTCTTCGTGAGGAGGACTCATAACGTTCTTATCCTTCGTCATGGTATATAGATTGAATTCCTAATTGCTTTGTTGGTTTGTTCTGCAGGGAGAAAGGTGCAGCAACAGACCAGAAAAAGAAAGCAGCGGCAATTCAGAAAGTTGCGGAAGCAAGGCCAAGAACCGGTAGCTCTGATACCATGACAGAAAGGAAAGAGAATAGAGTTTCTGGTAAAATGCTTTTAATGTATATATACTGTATTACATCACATGTACATTTATAATGTAAGAGTGAAAGAGTGAAAAAGGAAAGAATAAGATTACAAGAATTAGAATTCTCTAGTTTCCTATTTACTGTTCTAATCAAATATTTACTAGTATCAAATAAAGTCAGAATCAATCTCTAAGATCTTCCAACAAAGACTTCCTTAGATTTCGCCATTCTTTCTCTCCTCCTAGCTTGCTCACTCTTGAGCCTCCCCCGATGTCTCTCCGGGGAAGTTCTCTGAGCTTGCTGCCTCCTTCAACTGAGCTCACGACCCACCTATTTATAGGCGAGGAGGGTCCGGTCGACGGAGGAGCTTTGGCCGCCGCCGGTCCTTGGCTCGCCGACCGGCCTCTCTCTTGGCCGAACCGGTGTGCCATCTCTTCTTCTTCTCGGAGGCATGATTGGCATTGAAGGCGGGCATTGATGGCGCCTGAGAAACATCCCGTCCGTCGCCTGTCTTACCCTCCTCTCTCTGCTGTAGGTAGTCTGCACGCTTCTCTTCTTCTGTTGCTTTATTTTTTCTAAATTTATTCCTTAAATGGGTTAATATAAGTTCCGTTTCAAATGGGATAGTGTTATGGGAGGAGGTGGGATTCGAGTCATGACACCCAAGCAAGATTTCAAGGGGTGTCAAATTTTTGGGGTACAAAGTGAAAGAACAAAGTGTTTGATTCTTGATCTCAACGTACAATTGTTGAGATGATTTTCATTATATATAGATAAGACAAATGTTTCACTTTGTAAAGAAATAATATAACAATTGAAAATAATAAATGAAGAGATCATTATATTTCAAGAGTTGTTAATACCTTGATTCTAGTATCTCCAAGAATCAGCTCGTGATTTTAATTGGATTTTGATTGATATTTCTAGATTATTCTTCCTTACTTGATAAATCAGTGCCTTTGCAAAGGAGTGTTTTTGGATTGAATTAGAAAATGGATTAATACCAATTACACAATATGTGCACTTTTGTCTACACATGCCATGTCCATTACATGATCATATTTGAGCTGTCCAAACTGAATAGTGGAGTCAAGTATGAGTAACTAGAGTATACTCAATAGAGTTGGGCTCAAGTTTTCTAGTAATTGATTCAAGTAACTCGTAAGTCTAATTTTGAAGGTCATATTGATATTTTAGAAAAATCAATGTGATATTACCTCCACCTTTAATCATGCTCTGCACACTCAAGTTTTCAAATTGAGCTAGAGGGTTCAAGGTTTACACAATCACTTCTGATATTCTAGTGTAGTCTAATTTAAGCTCTACCTTAGGTCTGTTCTTTCTGTTTTCTTATGCAAAATCTCTTTTTTCTTTTTTGTTTCAAGTTTTGCTTCTTATTGATTTCTCTTTTCTTGCTTAACAATCTCTACATCGGTAGAGTTAACAATGGATGTTGACCGGGTGCCGTTGTTGATGCAAACATGCTTTCTGTCGGACATGAATATGATGAAGGATTTATTCCAAAGTCTAGTTTTGCCCTTGACAGCAAGAACACAGACAGAGTCAGGCTAACCTTCTTTTTCTTTTTTCCAGTGGGGTGGAGGGAGAGACCCTAAAGTCTAAGCTCCACGGTGGGTGTTCATGCGTGTAGTCATGTTCTGGTCTCGATCTTAATCACCGAGGTATTGACTTGAAAGAGAAGAGAACTAATGAAACAAGCATAGAGAAAGCAACTTTTTGACTATTCTTTCACATACAGGTAATGTGATACCTCAACACAATACTATACATTAAAACATTTCACTGTTTGATATTCAAATGAATGAACCAATACAAAGATCCTAGAAAACCTCCTGCACTCCTGCACAAGCAAGAGATCATTAATGGTCTTCAGTTTTTGGCAGGACTCAGAGACGAGAGAGGTTAGATCCAATGGGGAAGTAAGCCATCGGAATCGGGGGAGGCTTGGACTTCCTCTTCCTCTTGGAACTGTTCTTCTTCAGTTTGGCTTCACCTCCGACATGGCCGTCTTTGCTTATCGAACTGCTCTTGTTCGAGTGATTCTCCCCTTCGCAGCTAACCACTCTACTACCAGAATGATCGGAGAAGCAACTGATGAGGCTCGAGAAGAGACTCATGATTGGGGATGAGAACAAGAAAACTCTAAGAGCCAGCAACACTTCAGCTGATTCTCTTTGAAGAACAATCGGAGGAATCGAAGTTGAGAACTTTCTTTTCTGAGTTGTTTGGTGCAAAACCCGAGCTTCTTCTTGAGCTATATATAGACATAGTGATGAAGCTTTGGAGAGACTTGGCCGCCTTGGCTTCCAAGAAAATGGATGGTTTCAGTAACTCAGTTTTCTTTCTCAGGTTCTAGGAAACATCTAGGATGGTTTCCTTCAGCCGCCAAGAAACCGAGTGTTTATCTGCTTCGAGTCACGTTCAAATGAGGTTACTTTTGACTTTCTCTGGACGAATAACCTTCTTGTTTTTATAAATACATCGGCCTCTAACACGAGGGACATGTGCGCTGTTTCTCTTTAGCAGCACGTTTGATCAAGTCAAACAGAGTTGCAGCATATTGTGTCTCTCTTCGACCCAACAATTCTTAGATTTTCTCTTTGTTACAGCTTAAGCAAAAGCCAAAATAATATTATTTAAATTTCAAAAAATTAAGGAAAACTATATATGTTTTTGTGTGTCAATATTTGCATTTTATGAAAGTTTTGATGTTTGAAATTTTAAAAAACTATATATGTTTTCACGATTCTTTCACTATATATAGACATGTGGATGAAGCTTTGAAAGAGACGTGGCCTTGGCTTCCAAAAAATTGGAGGGTTTCATGTGTGGCTATCATTACTCAATCCTCCTCCTCCTCCTCCTCCTCCTCCGGTTCTTGGAAATAGTAGGGTTATAAATTGTGATATTTACTAAAGATATCCTAAATCTTTTGTATGGATATCGATTTAGTCCCAAATCTTTTGATAATTTATTCATGAATCTAACTAATTTTGGTAGAAATTCGACGTGAACGCTAACCATCTTATATGGCATTACCCGTCAATACTAACGTGGACAATTGCGTCACTTTCTATAAATTTCTTAATTTTTTTTATAATTTTATATATTTTTCTTTTCTTTTTTCCACTATAGCCGCTAGCAATTTCCGGAAAAATTCAAAATTACATTACAAAAAGTCAAAATATTTAAAAACTAAATTTAAAAAATTTTAAAAAAATAAAACTAAATTGGCATCTGTGCTTCACTTTTTCAAATTAGCTACTCATCAATTTGGCCCAACATTAAACGAATAAAAGGACCAGGGGTCACTTTTGATGGGTCGAGACTCGAGAGTGTTTGACTGTACATTCCACGTGTCAATCATTTTTTTCATTTGGAGGGCCACCATTTCCTTGGATCCTACGTTGATTAAGATTTGAACTTGCCCTTTTCATTTTCTCGAACAAGAACCACGAGTCATCACGCCATTGGCTTGGTGATGCACACTACATAATATAATATCCGTGAGAGGCCATATTTTATTACCCCGTGGGTGCATGCTAGTTCTTGACCCGTAGTGCTTTTGTTTCAAGATTGGTATGTACTTTTCCTTTTCTAATGGGGGTCAAGGCACGACCCTGCTTCTAGGAACATGTCGGCTTGCTTCTTGCTTCACGCCTCCAAGTGTGTCTGCATGCAATTTACCTTATCAGTGTAAAATCTTTTCTACACAAGCTAGAGCTACTTTTGCGCTTGATAGCCAGAAAGCAGGCAGATTTAGACTATTCCTGTTGTTTTTTTCCCAATTGGGTGGCTCCACAATGCGTGTTCATGCGTTTAGGAATAGACTTTAAAAAGGAGAGGACTAATGAAACAAACATAGAAACAGCAACTTTTGACTAATCTTTCAGATAAAGATATACTTGAACAAAATAATGACCTTCATTTACTACTGCTTCTGCTTTTATTTGCACTGTATCTCTCTCCTAGCTCTTCCCTCCCCGTTTCTCCAAACCCCCCCCCTCCTCGGGCCCCCTTTCACTCGTTTGGACTTCCTGTCTTTCTGAGTGTAAGCTGGTGCCAGGGTCCCCTTACTGTTTTGCTGTATAGTTTTTGCGCTTTAGTCTATATACTACTTACCTTTTACAAAAAATAAAAACAAAATAATGGGTATATCTACTTTTACCCTAGATAGCAAGGACACAGACAGATTTAGCCTAACCTTCTTCTGTTTTTTGACAAATGGGTGGAGGGACTTGGAAGGGAAGAGCACTAACGAAACAAACACAGAGAAAAAGCAACTTTTGACTATTCTTTCATATAAACATGATGTGATACTTGAGCACAATACTATACATTAACCTCATAAAAGGAAAACTAAAAAACGTTTCTCGCTGCTTTTATATTCAACTCCCAACAAATTTGTAGGAACAAATGAATGAATTAATACATGGATTCTATCATCCCTCCCGCACAGAAGAGATGATCGCTAATGTTTTTCAGATTTCGGCCGGACTCAGAGACGAGAGAGGTTTGATCCGATGGGGAAGTAAGCCATCGGAATCGGAGGAGGCTTGGACTTGCTCTTTGAGCTGTTCTTCTTCAACTCAGCCTCGCCTTTGACATGGCCATCTTTGCTTAATGAACTGCTCTTGTGCAAGTGACCCTCTCCTTCGAAGCTAATCACTCTACCATCGGAATGATCGGAGAAGCAACTGAAGAGGCTCGAGAAGAGACTCATGATCAACGAGGATGTAAATGCAAAGTATTATTCTAAGAGCAGAAGAGGCTGAGAAATCAGTACTTTTGGCTGGTTCTCAGTGATAACACCTGAAGCTGCTGTAATGGCTGACTTTGCTAATTGTTTTGAGAAAATTCACGGTTCTCTCACTATTTATAGACATGTCGATAAAGCTTTGAAGAGAAGCGGCCTTAGCTTCCAAAAAATTGGAGGAGAATTCATGTTTCGCCATCATTACTTGGCTTCCCCGAGCTTCAATCATATTAAAATTGGAGGGTCAACGTTTTCTTGGAGCCTACGTTGATTAGGATTCTTCTCTGAATTTTCCCTTTTCATTTTCTTGACCAAGAGACACGCCTCGTTGCGTCATTGGCTTGGTGACTGATGTACATTCCTTGCTTGACACGTCCAAGTATGTCAGCAGGCAATTTACTCTAGAGATTAGGGTTTGCACATTGGATTTATACAAATTACGTCGGAGTAAAATATTTTCTTCAAAGTAGTCATGAAATAGAAACCCTTATCTTATCAAAAGCAATATATGTGCATATCATTGCCTGAATTCTGGTTGTGCACACTTGCGAAGTAAAAATTTCTTTACACAAGTGAGTCTTAGAGACTAACACATATAATTTTAATTTTCAACATGTATATTTAAGGGCAGTTATAGCATATTATGGTGGTGTACACAACATTTAACATAACTGGTTTACTACATCATTGATTGGAGAGAGCGGGTAGTTATGATTCTCAAATCAATGGTAGATAAGTAGTTCGTGTTAAATTTCCTTTAAACGGGTGATGTTGCTTTATTTTTTCTAAATTTATCCCTTAAATGTGTTAATATAAGTTCCATTTCAAATGAGATAATATTATGGGAGGAGGTGGGATCCAAGTGATGGCACCCAAGTAAGATTTGAAGCGGTGTCGAAATTTTGGGGTGAAGAGCGGTGTTTCGAGATTGAATTAGAACAGGGAGTAATATCAATTACACAATATGTACACGTTTTTTCTACACATCCCACGTCCATCACATGATCATATTTGAGTTGTCCAAACTGAGTAGTAGAGTTAAGTATGAGTAGCTAGAGTATACTCAATAGAGTTTGGGCTCATGTTTTTTAATAATTGATTCAAGTGACTCGTAAGTCTAATTTTGAAATCAAATGTCTATTTTAGAAAAATCGAAGTGATGTTACCTCCATCTTTTATCATGCTCAAAACTTAAGTTTTCAAATTGAGCTAGAGGGTTGAATGTTTATATAGCCACTTCTGACATTCTAGTGGAGTCTAATTTACGCGTTACCATAGTTCTGCCCTTTTGTCTTCTTTTCGTAAAATCTTTTTTTTCTTCAAGTTTGGCTTCTTATTGATTTCTCTTTTCTTGCTTAACCATTTCCACACCGGTAGAGTTAACAACGAATGTTGACCGGCAGCCGTTAGTGATGCTTTCTGACAGACATGAATATGATGAAGAGTTTATTCCAAAGTCTAGTTTTGCCCTTGACAGCAAGAACACAGACAGATCTAGGCTAACCTTCTTTTTCTTTTTTCCAGTGGGGTGGAGAGAATGACCCTAAAGTCTAAGCTCCACTGTGGGTGTTCATGCATGTAGTCATGTTCTGGTCTTGATCTTAAGCACTGAGGAATTGAGTTAAAAGAGAAGAGGACTAATGAAACAAGCATAGAGAAAGCAACTTTTGACTATTCTTTCACATGCAGATAATGAGATACCTGAACACAATATAGCCTCATGAAATGGAAGAAAGCAAAAGACATTTCACTGTTTTATATTCAAATGAATGAACCAATACACAGATCCTAGAAACCCTCCTGCACAAGCAAGGGATCATTAATAGTCTTCAGTTTTTGTCAGGGCTCAGAGACGAGAAAGTTTAGATCCTATGGGGAAGTAAGTCATCGGAATTGGGGGAGGCTTGGACTTCCTCTTCGAACTGTTCTTCTTCAGTTTGGCTTCACCTCCGACATGGCCGTCTTTGCTGATCGAACTGCTCTTGTTCGAGTGATCCCCCCCTTCGCAGCTAATCACTCTACTGTCAGAATGATCAGAGAAGCAGCTGAAGGGACTCGAGAAGAGACTCATGATTGAAGATGAGAACAACAAAGCCGGCAAGGACAAAAAAAAGGCAGAGAATCCAACACTTCAGCTGAATCTCTCTCAAAGAACAATCGTATGAATTGGAGTTGAGAACTTCCTTTTCTGAGTTGCTTGGCGCCAGACCCGAGCTTCTTCTTGAGCTATATATAGACAAAGTGATGAAGCTTTGGAGAGACTTGGCCGCCTTAGCTTCCAAGATAATAAATGATTTCAGTAACTCAGTCTTCCTCCCTCAGGTTCCTGGAAACATCTAGGTTGGTTATCCTCAGCCGCCAACAAACCGAGTGTTCATCAGGTCCGAATGAGGTTACTTTTGACTTTCTCTCGACGAATGACCTTCTTTTTTTATTACTACATCAGCCTCCAACATTAGTACAGGTGCGCTGTTTCTCTTTAGCAGCACGTTTGATCATGTCAAACAGAGGTGCGGCATATCGTGGCTCTCTCTTCGACCCACCAATTCTTAAGATTTTCCTTTTGTTTCCGTCTAAGCAAAAGCGAAAGTAATATTATTTAAGTTTCAAATAATTACAGGAAAACTATGTATTGTCAATATTTGCATTTTACGGAAGTTATGACGTTTGGAATTTTAAAAAATTCAAAGTGCGTGAACTGCAAGATTTTGATTAAGAAATGCGAAGGGTTTGGTAAGATCAATCATGGCGTGGTAGAAGGACAACGGACCACGGAACCATTAGGATGAACCCCTTGGCACCATCCTAACAGTTGTCCATCTGCGGTTGGAGTGTTTGATTTGTACTATTGCCATGGCTCCTTCGCAATGGGCCTAATCACAGTCACACATCCTGAACTATGATTGGATCCACAGATGTATGGTCAAAAAGAAGACTTGCAAGTTGGATACAGCAGGAGTTATGCTATATACAATGTACCAGCCGATCCTACGCCACTGATGAACTAGGATTTTCTCAAATTGAGGAGTGGTTAGACGCGAAACGGTGGCCAGACGTTGAATCTCATCAATTGTAGAGAATGCAAACGCTTTCTTTAACGAACATTTTGATTAAGTCAATCGGCGTTGCTGTACAGACCACGTTTCTTGATTCGACCCATCAGCACCTAAATATTCAAACTCAATGGCAAGATTTCGATTATATATAGTACAGTCCCTGCGTACCTTTCATGAGAACTTCAATCTACATTTTTTTTTCAAATTAGGTAATCGTCAATTTGGCCCTTAAATCAAATGAAGAAAGGGACTTAGGAGTCACGTTTCGTGGGGTCGAGAGCGTTTGACTTTCCATACCACGATCTCCAGTCATATTTAATTTGGAGGACCACCATTTCCTTGCAGCCTACGTTAATCAAAATTCTTATCGACAAGAACCACGCGTCATCGCATCATTGGCTTGGTGATGTACGGTAGAAAATCAATTATTGGGTGCGAGACCAATTCTAACTACCACGTGGTTTAGATTAGTTCTTCACTCGTGATGTTTGGGTTTCGAATTCCGTATGATACTTTGCTTTTATTCTAATGGTGGGTTAAGGTACGAGGTTACTTCTGGGGACATGTCCTCCTGCTCCTTGCTCAACGCCTCCAAGTTTGTCTGCATGCAATTTACCCTAGAAGTTAGGGTTTACATATGGGATTTATATGAAGTGCGTTATCGGTGTAAAATACAATTTACACAAGTAGTCATAAGATAGAAACTCTCATCTAATAAAGGAATGAACTTATCTACGATAATTGAAGACTGCATACGTGCATGTCAATGTCTGAACCATTTTTTAAATTTTTCGTTTTGACATAATTAGTGTACCAAATAAAAAACCTTACATGTTATATGCTACATGAAGACACTTTTAAAGGACTTTTACTCTGCACATTGGTGATGTAAGTCTTAGAGAATGGCATACTTAATTTTTATTTTTAACTTGTAAATTTATGAACATTATAGCATACTCGGGCAGACAAAATCAACCCTAAACACAAGTGGTTTCGAACACCATTGGTTTGAGAGAGTGGGCAGTTATAATTCTCAAATCAAGAGCAGATAAGATAACTTGTATAAACCTTCTTTTACACAGACATTGTACGATCTATCTGCTTTTAGAAATCTATTCCATAAACGAATTGATTTAACCATTCTAAGACTGTATATTTAAAATATTTAAAAATATAAAATATTTAAATCTCTCTCTTTTGCATTGGCATTGTCTATAATAAAAATCCCGATTAAAAATGGGATATGTTAATTGGAGGAGGTGGGATTGCAGCAAGCACCATCAAGTAAGATTTTAGAGGGAGTCAAATTTTCGAAGTACCAAGCAATGTTAAAGTGAATTAGAACAGAAACTAGTATCAACTCCGCAGGATGTGCACTTTTTTTCTACACATTTCACATCCATCATAAGATCATAGTCGATTCGTCCAATCAGATACCCAACGCAAGTATAAATCGCCATAGTACACTAAACAAGTTAGGGCTCAAGTTTGGTCTTAACCGATTTAAGTGATTAGCAAGTCTAATTATGAAGGTCAAACATGCAATATCAGAAATATCGATGTGATACTACCTCTACTTTCAAACTCATTTTTGAGATTTCAGATTGCTTGTATGTCAGTTTGGCTATTGTTAGTGATGCAAATATACTTTCTATCAGACATGAATATGATAGATAATTTATTCCGAAGGTTAGTTTAACATTATATTAAGCAATTTGAAATGTTAAAAATGAGTCACTCTAAAGGCTAGAGCTTCTTTTACCCTTGATAACGAGAAGACAGACAGATTTAGGCAAACCTTCTCTTTCTCTCTTTTTTCCCCTTTCCAATAGGGTGGCTCCCCAATGGTCTTCATCTTAATCACTGAGGAATTGACTTGAAAGAGCATATCGAAAAAGCAACTTTTGACTATAAATTTCACGGAAAGATGATGGATGCTTGAACAAAACAATGGCTAGATCTACTTTTACCCTTGATAGCACAAGCACAGACAGATTTAGAGTAACCTTGAAAGAGAAGAGGACTAGGGAAACAAACATAGAAAAAGCAACTTTTGACTATTCTTTCACATAAAAATGGTGTGATACTTGAACATAATACCATACATTAACCTCATAAAAAGGGAAAACATAAAACATTTCTAAGTGTTGTACTTTCAGTTCCCAACATAAAACAAATGTGGACCAATACACAGATTGTACCACCCTCTTGCACGAAAAAGATGATTATAACTGGTCTTCAGTTTTCGGCCGGACTCAGAGAGGAGAGAGTTGAGATCCGATGGGGAAGTAGCTCATTGTTATTGGAGGAGGCTTGGACTTGCTCCTGGAGTTGTTCTTCTTCGATTTGCCCTCACCTTCGACACGGCCGTGTTTGCTTATCGAACAGCTCTTGTTCAAGTGATCCTCTCCTTCCAAGCTGATCACTCTACTATTTGAATGATCAGAGAAGCAACTGAAGAGGCTCGAGAAGAGACTCATGATTGATGAAGATGAAAAATGGCGATGTTATTCTATGAGCAGAAGAGGCTGGGAAATCTGTACTTTCGCCGGTTCTCTTTAAGAGAAATTCACGATTGTTGTGAGAAATTCACGATTGTTTCACTATACATAGAGACATATTGATAAAGCTCTGAAGAAACGTGGCCTTAGCTTCCAAGAAATAGGTGATTATCCATTCATGTGTCACCGTCACTACGCGGTCTTCCTCCTTTTCAGGTTCTTGGAACCATCTGCGGTTCTCGTTATTTGGCCTCAATGTTATCTCATACCAAGCTCAAAGTCATCTTGACATCACCGAGAATCTTTCTAACTCGAAGATACATTAGAACGCGTCCAACCGTCGAGCGGTGACTGCTTACAAAAATATTATCCGCTACGATTCACATGGCTTCATCCTCCACCAATGGCCGTTGCAGTGGTACCATCGCCATCGCGTCTCCATCACTCCTCTCCCCTCTCACCAACCATCCTCTTCTTCTTCTTCTACAGCGTGCTTCTGTTGCTGCATCGTCATCTTATTGGCTTGGTGGTGATGTCATTCGAGAATAATATTTGGGTATGAAACTGAGAACGTTTTCAAACCTGCTACTTCGGCCAATTCTTGGACACGTAAGGAAGTTTCTGTTGTTTTTTTTTTATAGTTTTTACGCAACTGTCCCATAATTGTTTTTCTAATAACATATCGTCCTAAAATTAATCAACTTGATCTCTTTGGCCATTCTCAAAAAGTCAAATATTTTGAAATTAATATTCTTTCCTCAATTTGAGGATAATTTCTTTAATTTAAGGAACAATTTGCTTTCCTTGATTTGAGGAATCAATTTTGCCCTCATCATATAACTATGTATCTATTTAAACTTATTTTGTACATCAATAGATATGAAGGGAAAATAAAAAATTCAAAGTTTCCTTGCGTTCTTTATGGTATCAAAGCCCTCTGCGTAAGAGCATTACTTGTATCTTGCATTTTCTTCTTCATGGCTCCATCCACTAATTTTGAAAGATTCTAACGATGTCAATACCTCACTTCAGTCCCCACCTATTGCGATTTCAAATATTTCCAGCCTCATTGCAATCAAATTGAATGTCTCCAACTATCTCCTTTGGAAATCCTTGTTCACGCCTATTTCGTGTGGTCATTATCGATGAATCATGTTGATGGCTCTATTCCACCACGTTCACCTGACGATCCCACATATCCAATATGGTTTGAAAAAGATTAGCTACTATTATCCTCAATCAATGCCACATTAAGCGACTTCACTCTTTTGTATATAATTGGACTTACTTTTACCGAGCAAGCTTGGGATCTGCTCAATAATATATATGCCTCTACAGCACCTGCCCATGTGATATCCCTCAAATAGCGGCTTACTCAACTCAAGAAGGGAACTCAATCTATAGCCGATTATCTCCAGCAATTTAAGGTCATTTCTGTAGCTCTCCCCTAAACAAGAATGATCCACTTATTCACATCCTTCATGGGCTACCAATATCTTATTGACAATTCTATTCCTTGGTTCCGTTCGTATTTGCGCCAGGACATCAACCCTATCTATTGAGGAACTTCATACACTGTTAATCTGTGAAGATCTCTCTTTGATTGAAGATACACTGCTTGTGGTTTCATCTCAATTATTGCATTGGTGACTTTTAAACCTTCCAAGCCCAACAACTCTTGTCGATTCTCTCAAGGCTGCTGCCATGTACCATCTCGTGGTACATATGTTCCAAGCTAGCTGTCCTCCACCTCCTTTGGATCAATGCAACAACGACCATCTCTCCAAGGTCAACAAAAATCTCAAAAGGTGTTCGTCCACAATGTCGAGTTTGCTATCGTGTGGGTGAAACTGCCATCAATTGTTATCATTGAATGGACTCTATCAAGATCGCCATCCACCAAAACAACTTGCAACCATGGTAGCATTGCCTCCACCCTACCCAACACTTGGTACATCGACAATGGAGCCACTCATCATCTCACCCCCGAAAATGTCCAAATTTCAACCACTTATGATGTTAATGACAATGTTGAGATAGATAATGGCCATGGTGTGCCCATTGCACATGTTGGTTCCACCACCATCTTATCCTCTTCTTCACCTCTTCACCTCAAATTCTATACTTCATTATCCCATAACTTCACACAATTTACTATCTACTTACTATTTTTCCAAAAATATAAATTGTCTCTTTAACTTCGATGCCTCTGGGGAGGATACTATATTAAGAGCCAATTGGAAACAGCTTGTACCCACTTCATACTCCATTATCATCCATCGCTCTAAAGGCTCATTATAGTTCATCCATCACCACGGACCAATGGTATCTTCGTCATGATCACCTATCTCATGATATTTAATGGGTCATTTCTTCATCATTTTGGTTTCCAATAAATTGGGCTCTTGCCTTGCTTTTTATGTCAGCGGGTGAAGTCCTCTAAAATTATTACATTGTGATGCATGGGACCCTGGTCCCACATTATCTTGTTCTAATTATTCCTATTACATTCTCTTTGTCAATGATTTTTCCAAAAATTCCTAGTTATTTCCTATAAGATTAAAATATGATTTTTATGACATCTTTGTTAGTTTTAAAATGCAAGTTGAAAATCTTTTGCTGCACACTATCACCAATTTCGCTAGACGGTGGTGGCAACTTCACAAATAATACCTTTAACAATTTTCTTCAATCAAATGGCATTATACATGAATATTCTTGCCCCCATGCACCAAAACAAAATGGTATTGTGGAGCATAAGTATTGCCATATCATCGAAACTGGCTTAGCTATGATGGCTCATGCTCATATGCCTTCTAAACCCTTACTTCAACATCACACTTTCTTCCCATATTGAGTTTTATTTCACATCCCTTCTAATTATTCACACTTACAAACTTTGGCTTTCTTCCCATGGCTCAGATCTTACAATGCTAACAAATTGCAACTTAGATCAACCCCCTATTTTTTTATAGGCTATAGCTCCACTCATATAGGGTATCATTGTATGGGTCTCTCATCTGGTCAAGTATATATTTCTCGTCATGTCATCTTTAATGAAACTAAATTTCGTCACTCCCACTCATTCCTCACATCTTCCAACTCATAGTCTCGATTTCTTTGGAGTCATTCAAACTAAGCATGTTCATTATGGTCCTTCCACTACTTCACATGTCATTCTCACATCCAACAATACCTCCACGGTGCCTTCTTCATCAACTACCGAACCTACCTTTCAAACCTTTGGCCAACCCCTTCCTCCACTTATTGACAATCAAACTATCCCTCCTTCTTCCATTCACTCAATGCAAACAAGGTCTAAACTTAGTATTACCAATCGAAAGGCCGTTTCCCACACCCTTTTCCCAATTCTATTTACACTTACTGCCAACCATATCTCAAAACCAACATATTACTCTCAAGAGGTTAAGGACCCTTGATGGCATCACGCCATGGATCAAGAATTTACCTTGCTTCAACAACAAAAAACATGGTGTTTGGTCCCTTATGATCCTACTATGAACGTAGTGGGTTGTAAATGGGTATTTCGAGTTAAACGAAATCCGAATGGCTCTACTAGTCACTACAAAACTTGCCTTGTTGCTAAGGGCTTTTATCAATAGTAGGTTGTTGACTTAGTTGAGACCTTCAATCCCGTAGTAAAACCTATCACCATTCGAATTATTTTATCTCTTGCGATTTGTCACAATTAGCCACTTCGACTATTGGATGTCAAATGTGCATTTTTATGGTGATTTGCAGGAAATAGTGTTCATGTCCCAACCTCCAGGCTATGTTGATTCGGGCAAATCTAATCACGTTTGTCACATAAAGAAATCCATTTATGGCCTTCGTCAAACCCCTTGAGCCTAGTATGACAACCTTAATTCAAAACTCTGAGATTTTGGATTCACCGTCTTTAACTTCAATCCATCACTGTTCATCTTCCACTAAGGGCATATAACTGTATATCTCGTCATATACGTTGATGATATCATGCTCACTAGCAATAATATTTTAATGTTGCAACAGTTAATCTCATATCTTAGCCATCATTTCCACATGAAGGACCTCAAACCTCTTTCTTATTTTCTTGGTGTTCAGATAACATATAATTCTAAAGGCATACAATCAATTAGTCAAAGTATGTTATGGATGTTCAAAAATGTGCAAATATGGGCAAATGTAAACCAATCCCAGTGCCTACAGTGTCTCAAGAACTTTGCCAAGGTGATGGCCCTCCACTATTAAATCCCACTCTTTATCGAATTCTTATTAGAGTGCTACGGTATCCTACTCTAACGTGTCCTAACATTTCTTCAACCATCAATCAAGTTTGTCAATTCCTAAAGTCTCCCACTGAGGATCATCTTGTAGCAATCAAACTCATTATGTGTTATTTAAAAGGCACAATCACTCATAGTCTTCACTTTTATCTAACCCAACACCAACTCATTGCCTATTGCGACGCCGACTGGGCAAGCTACCCAATTGATCAACACTCTACTAGTGGGTTTCGTGTTTTCTTCTATTCCAAACCCATTTCTTGGAGTGTTAAGAAGCAAGCTACAGTGGCACATTCTTCATCTGAAGTTGAGTACTGGTATCTGGTTGACACTGTAGCTAAATTAGTTTGGCTATCCTCCTTGTTACTTAAACTGCATTGCCCACTCCTTACACCGCCAATGTGATAATGTTTCAGCAATCTCTTTTGCCTACAATCCAGCTTTCCATTCAAGAACGAACCATGTTACTAATGATTTTCATTATGTCAAGGAACAAGTTGGGCATAAAACTCTCACTATTCAGTTCATCTCTAGCAAAGATCAAATTGTAGGTTTGTTCATAAAAGGTCTAAGTTCTAATCGCATCAGATTTTTGCATATCAATCTTCACCTTTAGCCAACCGTGCTCAGCTTGGGAGGGATGATAACATATCTGTTAGGGAAATCCCTTATGATGTTTTGAAGATGACAAAATAAATCAAAGGCTACTAACATGTTTGATGGTTGAGTAATAGACTATGCAGATGATTGGATGATAACATATCATCCTAAAATCGAGCAACTTGATCTCTTCCGTCTTTCTAAAAAATTACATTCTTTATTTTCCAAGTCTTGAATTACTAGAACCAAGACAAAGGAGTTTGTTTTTTTTTTTTTTTTTTTTTCCATCTAGATGGGAATTAGCACGACAATCCATTGTCATAATTCCCCACTAAAATCTACGCTCCCCATGGTGAGAATCGTATCCGCAGCTATTGAATCTTGAGCCCAAAGAATTGGAATGCCCTTATTACTAGATCAAACCCCGAGCGACTACCGTTGAAACAGTTTTGAGTACATAACATGTGCTTATCTATACTTATTATATAAAGCAACGTGAACCTCCTACTTTTACGACATCTTGATCATTTCTACTTCCCCAAACGTCCTCGACTATTTATTTTACAAATATATTATTTGCAGGCATTTGCATAGATTATAAATTCTACCTTGTCTTTCGTGAATTTAATTTTAAAATTTGAATTTTGTATTTTATAGGATAACCTTCCTAAAAAAATAAATTCAGATCTTAAAACATTTTTCTCTTTCCTCATATATTTATACAATATATTTTGAATGGATATTTTTATCAACCCATTACTTAATAATAAAAAAATTTCGTACTACGGTGGCTTTTTTTCCCATCTTTAGCATAAATGCAAAACTTAGGCATATTTGCTAGTCTAAAGAAAAGCATACATGAAAAATAATATCATGTCGCTCCATTATTTCATTATTTTAAGCTGCATAATTATCTTGTTGCTTGAATGGATAGGAACTCATCCTTCTTTACTACGATTAAAAATTGAGATAATTGTCAAAAAAATCCTATACCTATTTTTACGGCGAATAATTCCGTCATAAATATTTTAATTGTGTTAATTTAGTCATAAACCTTTCTTATGCCAATTTAATCTTAAACATTTCGATAATTCGTCAATTTAGTTTAAACTTTATGACAACTTGCCAAATTTGACCGAAAATCACGAACATAAATGCTGGCCATCTTACGTGGCGTGATCAGTGTCGATATGAACAAATATTGCATTTTTTAAAAAAATTCCCTTTTCTTTCCCTTTGCTTGTGGTCATTACTAAGCCGTAGTCGGTGATTGGTCACAGGTGAGAGTTGCCCTTGACCAAATCTCTCTGGCTGCAAGCAAGATGAGCCTCACTAGATTGGGCAAGGGCAACCCTCACCTAGCCCAAGAAAAGAAAAAAAATTGAAAAAGGGAAAAAAAAAAAAAAAAAAAAAAATTGAGAAATTTCTAATTCTTTTGCACTATCGGTCATATTTTGAAAAGTATTTTCTGATTATTTTTTTTCGGAAGTTTGGCCAAAGAATTTAACCAAACTTTCACCTTCAATCATTTCTTTATTTTGAGTCCAATTGGCTCGATTTTCAAGCCGCCAAAAAAGAAAATGTTCGTGACTTTAGTTTTACGAAAATACCCTTGGATGGGAAAAACTCTTGAATTTGATGAAGTCATCTAGGTCGGACGCTTGTGACGAGAAGATGTTACATCGTATACTCTTACAATCAAATTCGATGACTTAAAGCATCACCGGAAAACTCTTGGTCCATATTATTAAATTACAATCTTTGATCCAAAATGATCCGATTCAAATCAATCTATTTAACTTATATTAACTTATTTTCATGGATACAAATTCAATGACATACACTAAACCAATCCAGACCAGATCCTTATTTCATATTCATGTCCATTATTCGTATTGCTTTTTTTCTTTTATTTTGTCAAGATCGTATAAACTTGGTCTGATAAGATGGAGAATTTCTTTTCATGAAAAATGGGTCGAAATTTATGTAAATTCTGCCACTTTTAAGTCATTAACGTTCATGTGCGTGATGCTCAAAGTTGGTATTATATTCTAATATGGTCTCAATTAGTATCTTGTTCTAACGTGGTTTAATTACCAAAGGTCACAATTTCATACAATTAGCGTAGCCTTTTTGTTATTCCGCAAAACAACATGATCTTGGACAGATCTCCATTTCGTGTCTTTGAAAATCTAAAAGAAACGCACGAATTGCATTGTTACATATAGGGCCGTCAAATCCTATCTCGCAAGAGATTATTTTTGCTGTCCGTCCATTAATCCTTTTTAGGTTCGTCTCGGGTGGGTCGCGACAATAAGTTTCTTTAAAGGATGAAGGAAGGAAGCCATAGTAAGAAGAAACAAAATGTTCCTCATACTTCTCCCCACCGAAGAATAAAGAGATAATCAGAACAAATATATTCAAAATTGCTCGCAATCAAGCGATGCAGTCGTCATCTCTTCAAAGAGGAGAGAGCCGAGATCCGCCGGGGAAATAAGCCATTACAATAGGTGGGGACTTGGGCTCCCTCTTCGCAATTTCCTTCATTTTCTCTTCACTCGCGACGCCATCTTTGCTGCCTCTCGAATTCACCCTCTTCGCACCGTTACCGGAGAAGCACCCCGAGCACAAGCCGGAGAGGAGAATCATACCGGCCGCAGCAGCGACTACGACGATGGAAAGAAGGTGTGAGGAGCAGAAAGTGAACTTTCCGGAGCTTTTCGATGTGATGCTGATCTCAGTCGCTTCCTCTCTTTTATATATAGGGTTGAAGGCGGTCCCCATGGGTGAAATGATGAGTGTGTTTGAATATCAAACCCTAACTTGATCAGCTTCCTCCTCAATTTCCTGGAAATTTCTGGGAGACTCCGTAATTAGTGGTGAATAAGGAAAATGCGTTGGGGTTCACTCTTTCTTCTTCTTTTTTGAACAGAAAGGGACGTTTCATTGAAGAAGCGCTGTAAAACAACCAGCTTTAACCGCGTCCAAAAGCAGCAAATGAAACAAGTCTGGGGGAGGAGGAAAAACATTAGCAGAAGACAGGGACCCGCGTGAATGGGCCTTAGCGGCCCAGTCCGCAGGTTCATTGGATGCTCTGTTAGTAAACCTAATACGTAATCGAGAGAAACAGGGGAGCAAGGCTGCCGTTTCCGTGAGCAACGAGCGACTCTCCCATGGCGTCTTCTGCGAGTCAAACACAGCTTCTACCAGTTGAAGGCAATCCGTCTCAATGATGAGGGGCGCATCAGATTTCCTGATCCGGAGAAGGTGGCGCAGCGCGATGATCATCGCTTGGACTTCGATCTGTAGAGCCGTAGTTGCAGTGGCTGCACAAGTAAAACCTTCTTGCATAGATCCAATATGATCCCGACATATATAGGCAGTTGATCCGAAGAGATTACTGCTGCTGAAGGCTCCATCAATGTTAATTTTTAATGTTCCAGGTTCAGGAGGCCTCCACATCGACCCTGGAGTTGAAGAAGAAGGGCTAAATCCCTTGATGGCGGGCTGCAGATGCTTTGTCAAGGTGAATGAAGACCAGGCCGCGTGCACAACAAAGTGAGGATCTGGCTTCTGGTGTTGAAAGATAAATCGATTTCTTGCTTTCCAGACATACCAGAAGAGAATAGCTAAAAACTCCATACCTGGTGCGTGTTTATGTTTGTCAATCCTGTCGGCTACCCATTCCTCAATACGCTTTGATCTGAGTAGGTATAATTCGTATGTTAACTCGGTGGTGAGACCATACGGTTGATGTCCATGGGCAAAGTAAGAACACATGTTCTAGTGTTTCGGGAGACTGAGTTGCACACATCGGACATAGAGGGTCTTGAGTAATATGTCAAGTAAAGAGGTTTACCTTAGTTGGGAGGGCATTTTGAGTGATGGACCAAAGGAAGAATCGGATTTTAGGTGGGATATGGAGTTTCCAAATGTGCTTCCACAATGTAGAGGGTGGGTTAAAGGAAGAGGAAGGTCTGCTGTCCGGGAGTGGTGTGGTGAGTTGTCGAATGAGCTGGTAGGCACTCTTCACAGTGAAATGACCATTGGTAGTAGCAGTCCAAATAAGCTTATCTGTTGTATAAGTTGGGCGCACCTGAATGCTAATAATTTCCTTGATAATGTCTTCTTCAAAAAACTGATGCAATAAAACTTCATTCCATCTGTTCTGGTCCGGGAGCAATAATGCAGCCACCATTCGTGGCTCATCTCTGGTCACAGGGCCTCCTAGAATGCCTCGGGGCAGCCAACAATCTTCTCTAATGCGGATCTGAGACCCGTCCCCTACTGACCATTGCAGTTTAGGTAGAATGGAATCCCTCCCTATGAGCAAACTTTGCCAACCCCATGAGGGGCGAGCGCCTTTTGTAGCATGAATAAAGTCTTGTGCATGAAAATAAAGTCCTTTGAACAGCCGACTACATAAAGATAAAGGATTTTGAAGTAGTCTCCACGCTTGTTTGCCTAGTAATGCTCTGTTAGATGCCATAAGGTCCCTAAATCCTAGACCCCCTTGATCTTTCCTTTCCTTTAGTAAGTCCCAACTCTTCCAATGCACACCCCTCTTGCTACTATCATTTTGCCACCAAAATCTCGCAATCTTCTATTCAATTGCCTTACATATAGAAACCGGAATCTTAAATATTGATATGGCATATTGGGAAATAGCCTGAACCACACTTTTTATTAAAATCTCTTTGCCCCCTTTCGACATAAGACGTTCCTTCCACCCTTCTAGCTTAGAATTCACTCTCCCTAGAATCCAATCGAACATATCTCTCTTAGAACGCCCCCAATCAGACGGGATGCCAAGGTATTTGCCAGTCTTGTGAAGTACAAGTATCCGAAAGTGGTATGCCAGATTATCCTTAAGACTAGTCGGGCAGTCTTTACTAAAGAAAAGACCGGATTTATTGCGATTAATAACTTGACCAGTAGCGAGATAGTATTGATTCAGGATATTAGACAGATTCTGGCATTCCGAAATGGTCCCATCTAAGAAGAAGATTGCATCATCTGCAAAGAAAATGTGTGAAAGAGTAGGACACCACCTGTTCAACTGTATGCCCTTGAGTTGGCCCATATCAAGCGCTTGATGAATAAGGGTCGATAATATATTTACTAGCAGAATGAAAAGATAGGGAGATAAGGGATCACCTTGACGTAATCCTCAAGTGGGGTGAAAGTATTTAAGTTGGTCGCCATTGAATTTAACACTAATCTCGGTAGTGGAAATACACTGCATCACCAAGCGGACCCAACTGGAATGAAAGCCAATCTTAATAAGATAGTCATGAAGGAAATCCCACTCCACTTTGTCGTACGCCTTTTGCATATCAATCTTGAGTATCGCTTGAAATTTCTTTTTTCGCTTTCTGGTGTTGAGATGATACAACACCTCTTGTACAATAAGGATGTTGTCCTGGATCTGGCGACCGCCCACAAAAGCACTCTGTTCTGGGGAGATGAGGGCGGGGAGGAAGGGCTTAAGTCGATTAGCAATGAGTTTGGAAATAATCTTGTAGGCATAGTTGCATAGACTAATGGGTCTAAATTGATCAAGGCGATCGGGGTTAGGGACTTTGGGTATAAGGGAAATGATGGTTTTGTTAAGGTCAGGGGGCATAACTCCAGTGTGAAAGAAGTCTTGAACAGCTAGAAAAACATCTTGTTTAAGAATCTCCCAGTGAGATTGATAGAAAAGGCCATTCAATCCATCTGGACCTGGGGCTTTTGTTTTCCCCAGCTGGAAAGCAGCATTTTGAACTTCCATCATCGTTATTTCAGCAATCAATCCCTCATTCATCTCCGGAGTAACAATGGACAGGCATTGATTCAGAATAAGGTCATAGTTCCGGGACTCGGACGTCCTGTAAAGATCAGCAAAGAATTCAAGAGTCATATTCTTAAGTGCAGCTTCATCACTTACCCACTGCTGTTGATTGTCCTGTAATAAGCTAATTTTATTTCTCTGTCGGCGCTGGATAGTCGTTGCATGAAAGAACCGTGTGTTTTGATCACCCCACTTGAGCCATTGTAATCACGACCTCATTGCCCAATACTGCTCCTCTTGTTGCCAAGTGCGTTGCAATTCTGCCTTTAACTTGAGAGCGCGTTGGACATCATATTGAGCATGTCTGTTATTTGTTAGTTCTTGTAACCGCTGCTGTAAGGCAGCGATGAGTGATTGTGCATTTGAAAACTCGGAACGACTCCACCTCCGTAATGCAGCACTTACTAATCTTATTTTCTGTGGCAGAGTATTCCTACCACTCTTAGCAGAGGCCCAAGCAGCAACAACAATGGTGCAACAGTCCGAGTGATTTAACCAATAAGCCTCGAATACAAAAGGTTTGCTGGATCGCGGCCGTGTAGTCTCCGTAGATAAGACCATGGGGCAATGATCAGAACCAACAGCAGGGAAAAGAAAAACCTCAGCTTTAGGGAAAATAATACGCCAATCGAGAGTGCAAAGAGCCCTATCCAAACGTTTTTTAACCAAGTCGCCACCCTGACGGTTGTTCATCCAGGTAAATTTGCATCCTTTACTCTCCAAATCCAGTAAGTTACAGTCATGAATCATTTCGTTGAAATAGTGCATCCGAATCGGGTCCGCTAACCTTTTACCCTCCTTTTCCTAGTGGTAGCGTATGTCGTTAAAATCGCCAAAACATAGCCAAGGGAGGGTGTTAATCTGTGACAGCTGAGAAAGAGCTTGCCAAAGAAGTTGTCGATCATGAAGATTAACCGGCGCATAAACACAAGTTAGTTTCATCAATATTTGCTTGCTGTTTTCGTAACAAAAGAGAGCTGATTGGACTAATCGATGGCATTCTTACGTGACGACAAACATGCTTAGTGACTAAGGAAGTGGTAGTTGAGAAATCCTACAGCAATCGGCGGGCTTCCTTTCTTGGGGATTTTCTTTCCTTTTCAACACTTCGAATCCGATGACGAATTTTTCTTGCAGCCTACCTTATTCCACGGCTCGTGAACCATGTGAGAATTTGATGCCTCCGCGAGGCGGTTGTTATAAGTGACAACGAGTCCATTTGATGACATGCCGTGTCCCGCGACGATTCGAGCATCTTATACTAACGTGTCGTGCAATGATGTGATATTTCATGTGATGATATGTCGTATGGTGACATGTTAAGTAATATAATGTCAAATCACATAATGATGTGTCATGTGATGACACAGTGAGACAATTTCATTTTTCTTTTCTTTTTTTTTCTTTTTTTCTTTTTTCTCCCCTGTCACCCTCCTTGGCCATTACCAAGCCTCTCCTTGGCCTCAAGCAAGGGCAACCCTCGCCAAATCTGGGGAGAGATACCCTTGCTTGGGCCAGTGAGGGCTAAGTTACCCTTGCCAAATTTGGCAAGGGTCACCCTTGCCCGCGATGCTAATAGCACTCGGCTTTCCATTTTTGATGGGGCGATGAGATGGAGAATAAATTATGTGCAGCACAAATTTTCATTCAATCCTGCACCTTTTTACAATTGTGTCAATTCAGTGTATATGGTTAAATTTGGCCAGCCGACATCGGCCGACACTAACGTGACAATTTGTTAATAATATTTTTTTTTTTCGATTTTTTTTTTATTTATTCTTCTTCTTCTGGCCAGTCGACAACCGACTAGAGGTTACGACCAGCGAGGTCAACTCATCAACCATTGGCGAGGCCTTGCCATCACGGGCGAGTTCACCCTCATTATCGTTGGGCAAGGTTGAGCTCGCCCTCACCCTAAATTTAGCAAGGGCAAGCCTTACTATCGTGGTGCTAGGTGAGGGCAAGCCTCGTTATGGGTAGGTGAGACCTCACCGTCGCAAGCAAGCTCGCCCAGCACCGCAACGGTGAGGCTTGTCATTGCCAAATTTGGGCGAGGGTGAGACCTTGCCGTTGTGGGTGAGCTCACCCTTACCATCGCTAGGTGAGGGCAAGCTCACCCAACACCGACATGACGAGGCTCACCCTCGCCAGTGACGGCAAGGGTAAGGTTGCCCACGACGGTGAGGCCTTGTTGACCATAACCTCTGGCCGATCCGACGACCGGCCAGAAGATAAAGAAGAAAGAAAAAAAATTCAAAAAAAATTCAAAAAAATATATAATATTATTAAAAAAGTTGCCACTGGCTGGTGTCAACTATATCCATGTAAGCGCCAATTGGTTAAATTTAGTTTGGATGGATTTGAATTAGCACAATTATAAAAGGTTTATGATTGAATTTATTTTTAAAAAAAAATATGATTGAATTTAAAAAATTGCGATAGATTTAGGACTATTTTAGTAATTTCCCAAAGCTACTCTTGTCGTTTGCTTCTCTCCATAGAAGAAGCTTGACAGTGACTTACAAGTCTAGTTCCCTTCTCTCCATCACTCAGTTATCATCGCTCCTCAACAGCCTGTAAGTCAATACATATTAAATCTGTAATGCGGAAACTCATACTAAACAGTGATCTTTTGATCTTCATGATTCTCACAAATAGATGAAGACATACCTTTATCCATAGCGTTGAACTTGATGATCGTTGTAGAAAACCCAAAGAACTCGAACCAAAAGAAGAAATCCGATTTCTCTCCCTTAACCCACTATTCTTGATGTATTCTATCGATGGAGGAGAGAATACCAAAATCCTTTTGGTTATTGTTGTTAATTATGGGTGGAGAGAGGACCAGACTCTATTTGTACGTTTGTTGAAAAGGTGCCTTCCATCAAAGCGATATACCCTTTCAATTAAAGTCGTACCTCTTCGTTTTATTAGAGTCGTAACTCCTCGAAACCAATATGTATTATTCTTATAGCATAACAATAATTATTAAACCATATAATAAATCATATCATGTGGGCCACAATAATTCTTACATTCTCCCACTTGGTCCATATGATATTCCTTTCATGATTTAACAAAGGCGTAATGTGTACAATAATATTATGCTATAAAAATTTCATTAAATTGGCAATCACATAATAATCACAATTAAGTAAAGAAAACTAATGCGAGTCATAGCGGTTGTATGTCATTAATCGACATAGTCCCTTCTATGCACTACAACTATAGCACTTTACTTAACATGATCCATAAATGAGAAGTACGTAATAGTCCAACTATAATGTTTCCTTAGAAACTATCCTGTTTAACATTCATCTATTTCCATAATGTATACTAAATAGAAAACGGGAAATATCAGAAACACGTAAGTGAGCTCAAAGTGTCAAATACATAAACTTAATACAATCATAATACAAACATTAATGACGTCCAATAATTCCCATCTTTTCAACATGCTCATTAAATGTTTTGGGCGGTAGTCATTTTGTTAAGGGATCTGCTATCATAAGTTTGGTGCTAATGTGCTCAATTGACACTCTTCGTTTCTGAACTTCTTCTTTAACAGACAAGTATTTGATCTTCATATGCTTAGCACCCTTAGAATACTTGTCGTTCTTAGAGAAGAAAACTGCTGCAGAGTTATCACAATAAATTTTCAGCGGCTTGGCAATGCTGTCAACAACCACAAGCCCTAAAATAAAATTCCGCAGCCATAATCCATGAATAGTGGCCTCAAAGCATGCCACAAATTCAGCTTCCATAGTGGATGCGGCAATAACCGATCTTCGCACTCTTCCATGAAATTGCCCCTCCAAATTTAAGAAACAAGTAACCAAACGTTGATTTTCTTATATCGGCACGTCCGGCTAAGTCTGACCCGAATACCCAATCACCTCGAGATGATCGGATCTTTTATAAGTAAGCATATGATTCTTTGTTCCTTGCAGGGATCTAAGAACTTTCTTTGCAGCTTTCCAATTATCCATTCCAGATTACTTTGATACCTACCCGGCATTCCGACAAAGAAACCGATGTCCGGGTCCGGTGCAAGTTTGTGCATACATTAAGCTCCCCACAACAGATGCATAAGGAATATTTTTCATTTGTTCTCGTTCAATTCACTTTTCGGACATTGCATAAGACTAAATTTGTCACATTTCTGAATTGGAACTATTCCTGCTGAACATTTACTCATATTAAATCTCTCTAAAATTTTCTCAATGTAGGCTTTCTGAGACAATCCTAATAATCCTTGTGATCTATCACAGAATATTTCTATTCCTATCACATATGTTGCCTCTCCCATATCCTTCATTTCAAAATTCTTAAAGAGAAATTTTTTGGTTTCATGTAACAAACCAAGATCATTAGCAGCAAGCAAAATATCATCAACATACAGAACTAGAAAAATAAACTTGCTCCCACTAATCTTCATATATATACACCGATCAACGGTGTTTTCCTTAAATCCAAATGAAGTTATGGTATCGTTGAACTTAAGATACCATTGTCGGGAAGCTTGTTTAAGTCCATATATTGATTTCTTTAATTTACATACCTTGTGTTCCTTTCCTTTAATTGAAAAGCCTTCGGGTTAGTCCATGTAAACCTCTTATTCTAAATTCCCATTAAGAAAGGCGGTTTTTACATCCATTTGGTGTAACTCCAAGTCATAATGAGCCACCAAAGCCATAATGATTCTAAGTGAGTCTTTCTTAGAGACTGGTGAAAATGTCTCTTTATAGTCAATGCCTTCTTTTTGCGTAAAACCCTTTGCAACAAGTCTGGCTTTATGTCGTTCAATATTGCCTTTTGAGTCACGCTTGGTCTTAAAAACCCATTTACACCCAACCTTCTTATATCCTTTAGGCAATTGAACAATATCCCAAACTTGATTTTGATGCATGGATTTTAACTGTTCTTGCATGGCATTAAACCATTCATTAGAATCTTCACATTCCATGACTCGGGAAAATGAATCTGGATCATTTCCAATTCCTAAGTCAATTTCTGACTCTTGTAGATAAACCATATAGTCATAAGAAATAGCTGACATCTTTTCTCTTTGAGATCTTCTTAATGCTATTTCTTGTGACTCAGCTATTGAAGATTCAATATTGACATCTTCATTATGGAGTGGTTGTTCATTAATTTGTTATTCTTGATTATTGTTAGATTGTGCTATAATATCAGGAACAACAACTTTAGAAGCTTCGAGTATAGGAACTTCTACCCTTACTTCTTGAATGCAAGCATCACGCATTCTTTCACTCCCACTGATGTCACCATTCTCAATGAACCTAGCATTTTCAGATTCAACAATTCTTGAACTATGATTAGGACAATAAAATCTATACCCTTTGGATTTCTCTGCATAACCAATGAAATAACCACTGGTCGTTCTTGAATCCAATTTCCTTTCATGTGGATTGTAAATTCTTACTTCTGCTTGACAACCCCAAACATGCAGGTGTCGTAAACTAGGTTTCCTTCCGTCCACAGTTCAAAGGGAGTCTTTGAACCGCCTTACTAGGAACCCCGTTTAATAAATACATAGAAGTCTTTAAAGCATACATCCACAAAGATAAGGATAAAGATGAATGACTCATCATACTCCTAATCATTTCCATTAAAGTACGATTACGCTTTTCTACTACACCATTTTGTTGTGGTGTACCCGGCATTGTGTATTGAGCACAAATGCCATGTCTTTCAAGGAATTTAGCAAATGGACCTGGACATTGTCCCGATTCATTATACTTTCCATAATATTTACCGCCTCTATCAGATCTTACTATTTTCACCTTTTTATCTAATTGTCTCTCAACCTCTTTAATATACACTTCAAGTGCATTTATTGATTGAGACTTATCATGCAATAGATAAATATAACCATAACGTGAAAAATCATCAATAAAGGTAATGAAGTAACTTTCCTTACCAAAAGATGGAACATCAAATGGACCACATATATCAATATGTATAATTTCAAGAAGTTCTATGCTTCTTGTGGCACCTTTCTTAGTGTGCTTTGTTTGTTTACCTTTAATACAATCAATACACACTCCAAGGTCAATAAAATCAAAATCTAGAAGAATTTCATTCTTCACTAATCTTTGCATTTTTTCTTTGGATATATGAACCAAACGTTTATGCCACAAGTAAGCAGAATTTTCATCCACCAAGCTTCGTTTAGTGCCAACATTATGATGCAAAGTCATTAATGTCTCAACAAAAGTTTTATTAAGTCTAAATTTGTAGAGACCATCACATAAAGTTCCAGTTCCAATAAGAGTATCACTCTTAAATAGACTGAAAGATTTAGAACCAAACTTACAATAAAATCCCGCCACATCAAGTCTTAGCAAAGAAACTAAATTGCGAGAAAATGTAGGTACATAAAGGGTTCGAAACAAATCCAAATAATGCCCAGTATCTAAGATCAAACGATAAGTGCCAATGCCTTCAACTCGGAGCTTTGTTTCGTTCCCCGTAATCACATAACTTTCATTTGGCTTTATAGTTTGGATCGTAAGAAATCCCCTGCATCGTATTTGACACATGAGTGGTGGCACCAGAATCAATCCACCAAGTATTATAAGGAACTTCAGTAAAGTTTGATTCAAAACATACTAAAGCACAAGGCTTACATTTCTTTTCGAACCAAGCTTTACATTTCAGACAATCTTTCTTCAATTGTCCAATTTTGTTGCAAAATGACACTTAATAAGATTGTGTTCCTTCTTGTGGATTTGAGAAGCCTTTGAAGAGTCATTCAGGACGTGTAGTCCTTTCTTCTTGCTCATTCCATCTTTCCTCTTGAAATTCTTTCGAACTTCTTGATGACTTGAGAGATGAACAGAATGAGCCTTTTGATTCTCTATCCTTGTTTCCTCTTGAACTAGCATGCTGGCCAATTCATTTACATTCCACTTATCCTTTATAATGTTGTAATTCATTTGAAATTGCCCATATTGCTCATGAGGTAAGGAATTAAGTATAAATTGTACTAAAAAGTACTCATCCACATTCATCCCTAAAGTCCTTAACTTTGCTGCTAAATTCGTCATCTCAAGTATATGCTCATGCATGGTACGCGAACCATCATATTTCATGGTGGTCGGTGTACTCATCAATGTACCAGACAAGTGACTTATCGCGGTTTGAGAACGCTCTTTCACAAATTTCATAAATTCCTTAGCATTGTCGGTTTTTGGAAGAGAAGTTTTTAAATTGTTTGCAACCTGTCATTCGCATGAACATTAAGCTCGGTCGTTCGATCTTTCCCAAGCTTTATAGAAAGACTTTTCATCATTGCTACTTTCATCGGTAATATCATTTGGTTTCTCGGCTTGAAGCGCTAAATCAAGATCAGGACACCTAAGTGAAACTAGACTTGTTCACTCCAATCAGGAAAATTTATCCCATTGAATAAGGGAACAGATGAGGCGTGCGAATGGGTGAAACAGGTACGAATACCGCAAACATATGCAAGAAAATACTCATACATTAATGCCTTGAGAATATCACCTAATCAGATTCAAACTAAACTACACATGTACATCATAGTTCTCCTTTGGGCGATCCTATGATATACAAATATATAAAACCATAATGATGTTAATAACTTTTATTTGATAATTGTAAATATATCTTATTAAAATTTATTTGCTATCTTTGGATATACAAACAAAAAATAATAAGTCATATTAATTATCAACCATAACGTTCATGAATTATAGAAAATAATTAACCTTTGGGTTAAAGTCTAAGTTCTTATAATAAATGAACTTCAATATACCCATAACACCAATAATGATATGAAACATATCAATTTCATAAATAGCATCAATTAATTATGGGTAATTGAATAAAATAATTTACAATATCAAAAATTCAAAAGACTTCAAAGTTTGGCCACTTTGGTGACTAACAAACCTTTCATAATATGAATTTTTTTTAATATTGTAAAATATAAATATTTACCAAATTGCACACAAGGATAAAAACGTAATAAAAACATAAGGGCAAAACCATAAATTTATAATCCAGGGGCAAAATGGTAAATAACTAGTAAGGGCAGAACCGTAAAATCATAATTCCATAAGGGCATAATCATAAATTTATAATCCAGGGGCAAAATAGTAAATAACCAGTAAGGGCAGAACCGTAATTATAAATTAAACAGGGGCAAAATGGTAATTAGGAGCCTTCGGAGGGGCAAAAATGTAAAAGCATGCCCTCGATACGTCAGGCGCGTGCCGAGCACGCGCGATCGACTGGCCGCGGGCGCGTGCCCCGCCGCGGCGCGCCAACGCTGGCAGGCGCGTGCGTTGCAACGCTTGCCAACCGGCGCGCGGAAACGCCGTGCGCGTGGACTCCATGCGCCAACGGTTGGCGCGCGCGTGGATCCCACGCGCGCAGCGTTTCGCAAGCGTGTAGGCGCGTGGCGCGTGGTTTCCACGCGCCTGCAACGGCAGTGCGCGCGTGGAAACCACGCGCCTTCTTCCTCCCTCGCGCACGGTAACTTTTCTTCGCCAATTTTTCACCGTTTCATCCCCTTTCGCCCGAATTCTTCCATTTTCGACATTTTCTCTCCACGAGAACTTCCATCATTTAGATTTTCATCAACAAACCATCCGAAAATATTTTAACAACAATAAATACTACGAACGGGATCGTTTAACAAATCATCAAACATAAATCACAATATTTCTTTAAACGGAAAAATCATGAGATCATAAACCATGCTCTGATACCAACTATAAATCAATACATATTAAATCTGTAATGCGGAAACTCATACTAAACAGTGATCTTTTGATCTTCATGATTCTCACAAATAGATGAAGACATACCTTTATCCATAGCGTTGAACTTGATGATCGTTGTAGAAAACCCAAAGAACTCGAACCAAAAGAAGAAATCCGATTTCTCTCCCTTAACCCACTATTCTTGATGTATTCTATCGATGGAGAGAATACCAAAATCCTTTTGGTTATTGTTGTTAATTATGGATGGAGAGAGGACCGGACTCTATTTGTACGTTTGTTGAAAATGTGCCTTCCATCAAAGCGATATACCATTTCAATTAAAGTCGTATCTCTTCGTTTTATTAGAGTCGTAACTCCTCGAAATCAATATGTATTATTCTTATAGCATAACAATAATTATTAAACCATATAATAAATCATATCATGTGGGCCACAATAATTCTTACACAGCCATGTCGTTGGCTTCCGACACGGATCTCTCCCACCATGGCTTGATCATCCAGATCATGAACGACCGCATCATCCCTTTTCTGCTCGACTTCTTCAATCAAGTGAAGCAGCGACACATCCACCCCTCGAACGACAAGGCCCAAGTCGAGGGTCGGCATTGGCCGTTGATGAGACTCGATGGTGGCTAGGGGAGGAATGAAGAAAAATGAAAAGGAAAGGAAAATAAAAATAAAAAATATATATATAAATATATATATATATATATATATATATATATATATATATATATGCCTAGAATTTTTTAGACTAAAATACCCCTTCTCTAATGGCTCGAATAGTCACATGCTCATCGGCTAGCCAAATAGATCCTTATTTAAGATGATTTAGTCACTTCAAACTATTATTTGAATTGATTTGACTACTTTAGGTCTTTATTTGAGATAATGTTCATTATGAACCCTTTTTTGAGAAAATGACTCAATTTATGACTCTTTTTCAAAAAATTTCCCTTTAAATTTGTAATAATTTTTTTTTTTAATTTAGTTAAACTTTCACCTTTAGTTGCTTATTCGTTTTAAGTTCAGCTACTCAATTCTCGAGCCTACTAAAATACATTAAATGGGGGAAGATATTGGAATTGATGAAATAATCTAGATCGGCGCCATGTGTTACGATCTAATTTAAGGTATCCCGAGTTAGGAAAGACTTATTCACATGTTTATTGACTTGAGTGTCATCAAAAAACTGTCTACGAACACTACTAAATTACACTTTTTGATTGAAAATGATCTGATCCAAATTGACTAATTTCATTAATATTGATCCATTTTCATTTATACAAATTTAATGACTCACACTCGACCCATATTTGGTATTCGTGTCGTCACTTGTATTGTTTTTTACCTTCTCAAGTTCATAAAAACTTGGTCTAAAAACTTGTATTCTTATTTTGCTCTAATATGGTGTCAATCAGTATTCTGTTCTAATGTGGTGTCAAGTCGCTAACGTAATTTAATTACCGAAGTCACAAATTCATACGACCAGTGTAACCTTTTAGTTACTGTGCGAAACAACATGATCGTGGACAGATCTCCTTTTCGTGTCTTCGACATTGTAGACAAAAACACATGAATTTTGTTGTCTAGCAAGAGACGCATGGTGATGATATGAGTTCCATCTAGGACCGTCAAATCCTGCCCATCGCGATAATAATATTTTAAATGGACGAAGGAATGAGTTCCCCAAGGATAGAAAGAATGAAGCTATAGGAAAGAAAGAATCAAAACACATTTATTCGAACTCAGCTCGCTTGCGAGCTAATTGTCATCTCTTCAGAAAGTCGAGGGCTAAGGTCTACCGGGGTAATGAGCCACTACGATGGGCGGGGACTTCGGACTCCCTTTTCACAATTTCCTTCATTTTCTCTTTACTTGCGACGCCATCTTTGCTGCCTCTCGAATGGCACTGCATGTGATTTTCTCCTTCGCAGTTCACCCTCCTCATACCACCAGAGAAGAAGCCCGAGCACAAGCCAGAGAGGAGACTCATGCTGACCTTGGCCGATAGAAAGGTGTATGGAGTAGAAACATAGTGAGCTTTGAACTTTTCTAGGCTTTGATGTGATGCAGATCAGAGTCGCTACTCCTCTCTATATATAGGGTTGAAGGCGGTCCATTTGGTGTGTTGAATATCAAACCCTAACTTAATCAGCTTCCTCCTGGATTTTCTAGAAATTTGTAGGACACTGCGTGATTAGTCGTAAATAAGGAACATGGTTGGGGTCATTCTTTTGAGAGAGCGGATGAGACTACTCCTATCAAGTTCACATGACGACGAACATGGTTATTAACTAAGGAAGTGGTCGTGGCAAGAATCCTTCGGCAATCGGTGGGCTTTCTTTCCTTTCTTGGGGATTTTCTTTCCTTCCCAACACTTCGAATCCAATAACGAATTTTTCTTGCAGCCTACCTTATCCCACCGCTCGAGAACCATGTGGGTTTTTGCTGCCTCCGTGAGGCGGTTGTTGTTGCGACTACGTGCCCCCATGGTTCGAGTGTCTTATAATAACCACACGTGCGATGATGTGGAATGTCATGTGATGATATATTGTATAGTGACGTGTTGGGTAATGTCATGCCGTGTCGCGTGATGACATAGTGAGAGAGAATGTAAATCATTTGAGAGTGTACATTGTCTCGGAGGATGCATGAGAGAGAATCCTAAGATTTGGAAGCTAGCCAAGGCTCACGAGTTAGGTTGGTAGATTCTGAGGCTTGGGAGCCTGGTAACCAAGGCTCATCACCTTGGTTGCAACGCTACCATGACAAATTGAGATTGGCAAGATTTCTAATGTAAAAGCTTCAAATGTACATAATATCTTCATCCGGATTTGGAATTATGTAATTTTTAGGCCTTTAGAAACCTTGCAATTGGTATCAATCACATATGTGCCCCGATCTGTAATATCAATTCTATTTTTTTTAAATGACAAGCTTTGTGCTTTTTATTTTCTTAAATTGAAAGAACTCGAAATGGAATTTCTCCTTCTTATGAGGTCATTTCTATTTGGAAAAATTTCAAATAAGAATCCAAAGTTGAGCCATTTTCTAAAAAAAAAAAAAAAAGGGGGGTGGCAGGCGGGCGGAAAAGTGGACATTTTCTTAGATAAAAGCCTAAAGTGGCTAAATTGTCTCAAATAAGGACCTTTGGTCAATTGGCAAGCAATGACTATTCCAATCATCGAAGAAGGGGTATTTTAGTCCAAAATATTCTAGGTATATTTTTTATTTTATTTTATTTTATTTTATTTTCCTTTTCCTTTTTTCCTCCCTGGCCATTGTTGGGTCCCATTGATGATTAGTGGAGGTCACTAGCCTCAGCCAAGTGTGACGGTTGCCTTTGTCGAATCTGGCAAGGTTCACCCTTACCCATAATACTGATAGCACTTAGATTTCCATTTTGACGAGGCAATGAGAGAGAGAGAGAGAGATGCTATCCATGTCACTCCGTGGAAGAAGCTTGACCATGGCTTAAAAGTCTAGTTCTGTTTTCTCTCACTTTCAATTCCTCTTTGGCACTCACTCCTCGTTGCTCTTCAACAGCCATGGCGTTGGCTTCCAACACAAATCTCTCCTACATAGATGTCCCTGACCAAGACTTGACCATCTAGATCATCAACTGTAAGGACTCAGGGGCTATCACTATCTAATATTGTTTGCTTTGAGCCTTTGGCTTGATGATGGCTTAAAAGTCTAGTTTTGTTTTCTCTCACTTTCAATTCCTCTCTGGCACTCACTCCTCGTTGCTCTTCAATGGCCATGTCCTTGGCTTCCAACACAAATCTCTCTCGCCCAAGACTTGACAAGTCTAGATCATCAACTATAAAGACTCATGGGCTATCACTATATAATCTACCACTATGTAATAATGTCCACTTTGAACCTTCAGCTCTCATGACTTTAAAACATGTTGTTTGGCGTAGCCAAGCGTCCCACACTAGTGCGGACGCATTGCCACCTTTGTGTCCTCTTTGGGTGGCCTCCCTCAAGGCTTCATTCTTAGCATGGTAGAAGCTCGTGTGAAATGCGTTACACAAAGTAGAGAACTCGAGTGTTATAAACTAGCCCATGACTCTCTCCCTAAGTGATGTGGGACAGGAGACATTTGTTTAGCTTCTTGGGTTGCCCGTCGACACAGCCTCCCCTGCCATCCTAGCTATGCTCTTGGGGTCGCCACATCAACAACCACATCATCCCTATTCTACTCAACTGCTTCCATCAAGCGAAGCAATGACACATTCCACTCCCAAACAATAGGCCGGGAGGCTGAGGCGTCCCTCACCAAATCCAGCAAGGGCAATCCTCGCCCTTGCCTAAGGCCAGCAAATCAATGAGACCTGCGCAGTGGTCGTTGAAGGAGGGAAAAAGAAAAAAGAAAAAGACAATAAAAGTAATGTGTGTGTGTATATATATATACCTTTTTTGGAGGTCAGAATAGTCACATGCTCTTCCATCGGTGAAAGATGTGGCGTTTTAATTTGTAACAACTTTTTTTTTTAATTGTGTTAAACCATGACTTCAATTACTTATTGATTTTAAGTCCAGTTACTCGATTCTCGAGCCTCGTGACTTAAGTCCATCGAAAATACCCTTAGATGAGGAAAAATATTGAAATTTATGAAGTTATCTAGATCAGATGCTGATGATTAGAAAATGCGATATCTTAAAATCCGATAATCGAATTTTGATGATTCGAGAATCATCGGGAAACTCTTTAACATATGGTAGACGAAATTCGACCACGAATCAACCTTAGCCACACCTTTTAGCTAGTGGTGGTCGGGCACCATAGGTCCACGTAAGACAAGAGTCCACCTTGATCATTTCTAATGACGTTAAAATCCACGTTGGGGAATTGATCGTTGGAACAAACTAAGTACAAATCATGATGTTTCTCGAAAGGCATAGAGATTACTTTGCACGTGAAAAAGGAAAAAAAAAGACAACGATTTCGACTTTAATATCACTATTAAAAGAACAAGAGAGAATCAATTACAAGAACATGCAAACTGCGAACGGCACGACTCCTCAGAAGAGAGAAGAATGAATCAAAGCATGCTTAGATTCCTCGTGCCGCATTCCAACTAAACCAGTTCAACAAAACCTATAAGATAGCTTTATGCCAAGGCTAGCGAGGATCGGGAACTCGGAAAGTGCACGGCATGCATCCATGACGAACTGCTTTAATCAGGCTTCGGCACGGACCCGTGCAAGAAAAGTTTTTAGCCGTGAGTTCTTGCAACGTCGATGCTGTGATCATTCACCGTCTCAAAGAAGAGACGGTCGAGATCCACTGGGAAAATAGGTCATTGGGATCGGAGCAGGCTTGCACGGCTTGCCCGGCTTGCTCTTCACGTTCTCCTTCGATTCTCCATCACCAACCGCGACCTCATGATGATGATCATCTTTGCTTCTGCAACCGCTCTGCCCGCGATCTTTCCCAACGCACCCGACCCTCTTTGAACCGCTGTCGGAGAAGCAACCCAACAAGCTCGCGAAGAGACTCATGTTGATGTCTGGCCGATTCTCAAGGAGTAGTCAAAGAGCTCGCTGCAGACTGAAGTACCAAACGTTTTCCGAGTGCATTTTTGGTGGCTCCTCCCGTGTGTATATATTGGCGTTGAAAGTGTGTGTTCCAAGGAAATGGATGCTGACTCAGCTTCCCCCCGAAATTCCTGGAAGTATCTAGGATTCTGCCGAAATTGATGCGCTAGAGCCGCCGGTAGGAACATAGGAGTCTACTTCGTTCAAGGATGACACGTTGTATGTTGGCTTTTTAGGGACCTAGCCACGGTCTAGTTGTGATGGTCGCTCTCGCCGTCCTCTCTGGTGGGGTCACCTATTGAGGCCCCATTTTGTTCAGCAGGCTGAAAGCCCCTTGGAAAAAAATTTAAGTGTTTAGTTCGGTATTTGGAGGTGTCGTTTAAATCTTTAAAGCAGAAATTTTGAAAATCTTGCTTCAAAGTAGGTGGGGGCTGCTTTGGGCTTTGGATTAACGAAAATCTGTCCACCTCTACTTATTCAGTTGACTTTCTTTTATTTTTATTTTTTTAAACCGTCATCTTCTCACCCCTTTTTTTTTGCGTTGTTCGGCAAATGAGTTTCATGTGATTTTATTTTTATTTTTAAAAAAATAATAAAAACCCTTTGCAAATGTTGGGTTCACCTTTTTTTTTTTTTCTTTTGTCATTTTTATCTTTTGACAATCAATAGCCCAACTTTTTATCAATACACTAAAATGATTATTAATTAATGAAAATGATTAATACTACAATAATTAAAAAAATTATTCAAAGTGAAAACAAACCTAAAAGAACCCTAGGCCAAAAGTTGAGCTTTGCATCTAATCTATAATCAAATTCTTTTAATATAATTTTTAAATAAATTTACTAATATATATCTTTTACATTACTCTAAACATGAAAATGTAAAATGTTATATAATCATTGTTTCTTTTACAATTTTAAAAATACTAAAAATAAAAAACTTAATTTGGTCACACTAAAGGGTTTTTAAATATATGTTCTCAAACATGCTGCATTGCTTGACTTTTGATTATAGTTTAAAGCGTCTAGCATTTCTTAAAGGTATTTGCATTCTCCCAATGGCATTTCCCCAAAGTCGAACCAAACGGGTCCTGAGTACATCAATCTGCACCTATCCATTCCATCTCATCCTCGACTGATGAACCGTGTAAATCTCAAGTGGGACTCACTATTCCATGGTTCAGAATGGAGTGAACTCACGTCCTTTGGTTGCTGATAAGAATTGTTGCTATCATTGGCGAGCGATCTCAAAAGTCAAAGCCAGATAATCGGTGCCATGCATTGCAATCTCGAAGATCGAACATGTTAAGATTCTCACAGTGAATGGAATCAAGGCACAAATCTCGCCGGTTTTCCAAAAAAAATAAAAAATTATCATGTTAGAACACCCATCGCACTAGTATATGTTACAATACACTTTTATGGTTAGCAACTTAGCATTAGCCATTTGACTATTTTGCTTTATTTTCTATTTTAGCAATTGATATAAGGTATCCCAAATTAGGAAAAACTTATTCAAAAAATATCATTATTCTTACTCCCGATGAGCACAGACTCCTCTTGAAGGAGGAGGGTGATCAGGGAAAGTTCTACACATATTTGCAGATTTTTCTCCCTTCTTTTTTTTTTTTTTTTGGAAAAAAAAATCTTCTTTTCGTCTATTTACTTTAATGCTCTTTCTAATCAAGCCATGTATTTTAAAATTATTTAATTAAGTTCTTCTACTTTCACAAACTTTATACTTACGTCCCTCCAAAACCAAATTTGACCAATTTCAACTAACGTGATCATCACACGACACCAAAGTACGATGCGAATAAAATACAACGTGTTCGATGGGATAAAATTTATTTAATGCGAACACCACATGAACGTCCATATTGGAAAAATTTTATCCACATAATAGTATAACGCCGTTTGACCACTATGTCGATAAAGACTCGATTAGACAAATTAAAATTATATGTACTTAATTAAACAAAAGCGTGAAAGTATAGAGACGAGAAATGGAATTTTATTTTTACTTTTTTTCTTTTTGGGTACTACATAGACTGCAAATTACGTGAAGCTAAGACACGAGGTTGTCCCTTTTGTGGGGTCAAAGAAGGAAACGAACGATTAATCAGATGTCTAAAGACAGACAATTTTTTTCACGTGGAACCGGTTTTCTTGGGGCCTACCTAGTGTTAAACCAAGAATAAAAAATAAAATGAATTCGTTAGAGTAAATTTATCATATGTATATCAATTTAAAATTTTTATAAACTTGTTTGTGATAAATTTGTCATGAGTTTACTCGTTTGCAATTTTTCGTAATATTAACTTCAATAAATTTGGACTTTTTTGTCTAATAACTAGAGGAAGAGTCAACTTTGACCACTTCTAGTCGTTGTCGAGTACGAGACTCGATCTTATCGAATTTGGAGATCAGACCATTTCATGAGCACTAGAACTTGACCAAGAGTTCGCGTGATCCTTAAAAACTCGAATATACAACATTCTGTAAAATAACACGAGTGATCATTATTAGGAAAAACATTTTCTGATTTTTAAAATATAATTTCATTTTTAAAATCTTAGGGGAAGCCAAAGAAAAGCGTTCTATTTAAGCCGACTTTGAACAGAATTTTGGAGATGTTAGGAAAACCTTCATGAAAATATGCGGAAGTACATGAATGTAATTTTTTTTGGTCGGATCCATGAATGTACTTCATGATCGTACATAATGTGCAGGGCTTGGACATTGATCACTATCAGATCAATTAGATCCCAAAACCATATAATACATCTTTAATCAATGGTTAAGAATGTGACATTTGCTTGACCAATGAGATTGATCGGGTGCTCTAAAAGGCTTCAATACGTAAGTGCTCGCATTCAATATGTAGGCTTAAATGCTTTTTTTTTTTTCTTTCAAATAATTTGAGATTTTACATGATAACAAATAGTGATAGACGATAGTTTATACTCAATTAATGGAACTTCTCATATAAATGTATTAGGTATGAATCCATGATATCCGATTGGAGCAGGGGCCTCCTTCAGCTCATGTCCTTGGCATTGTATGTCCTGCAAAATTCAATTAATAAAATCTTATGTAAGTCCCTAAACAACAATTCTTAAAGAATTATGATAAAATGTGAACAAAATATGACGAAACATGTACTTAAAAGTCACAACGAAAATGGATCGATGATTATTTTGCACATGTCAATTTTATAATTAATAACACTTCGCTATGTCAGCTAATGATGAGACGTGTGATGATCACTTATTATATTATCTCGTGTTATGGTCACTGCACATGTTTTGACCCTCAAATCAATCTTTTGCGATAATGTGCTGGGACTAAACCTAGGCTGCTGATTGGAATTCCTACAACGCACACGTCCAAAAACATGCAAATCGAACAGGGTTAGGCCTTACCGATGCATAGTGGTTGAGGTCCCGGTGATGAGCCTCGTCGGCTCTGATCACCACGATCACATCCCTCAGCGTCGAGTCCGGAGGCAACCTCCAGTAATCGATGGCGATCGCCGGCGCGGGCCTGTTCTCGAAACTGCCGTTGTCCAAGTCCTTGAGGAACTCGGTGTAAGAGATCACAGCCTCTTCCTCCAAGTACCCAACAATCCTGTGCGCCAGCTTTGGAGACACGACATAGGCCACGAAGTAGGCGTTGAAGAAGACGCCCTGGACGGCGAACACGAGCGCGCGCTCGTACCACGCGGGGTCCGCGATCTCGCAGAAGGTCATGAGGTGCATCCGCTCGTTCTCGGCCTCCTCCAGGAGCGCCTTGATCCACCCGCCGCTGTGCTCGAACCGCCGGAGGGACTTGCAGTGCAGGAGCATCCCGCCGACCATGCCCGGTACAGCCGCCACCGTCTCCAGCAGCATGGCGTGGCACATGTGCCGCCTCTGCAGAAGATCACATTGACTCAGAACTAGGAAAACAAAACGCCAAAGAAATTTAAACCGGGACCGTTCGCTTGTTCCACAGAAGCTTCACCAACATAAATTCATGCAGCCTAAGAACAAATCAAGTATAGCTCATTTGGGATTTTCGGTCATGGGAACGAGCATCAATCTGAGAAGTTTGATCTAAAACCACAAGAGCTCATGATGGGTTCACCGGATTTACGAGTCGGGCGTTCAAATTGTTCTTCCGAAAGATTTCCTAAGCAGTCAGAACTTGGGAAGTGCTAACCTGAAAGAAGAGGCCAACAGGGATTTTGAGAGTCTGAACTGTCCAGTAAGCAAACTTGTCCATCAGATTGTTTGGTTTATGGTGCTTCTCCACATCAATGGAAACATCTGCTGTGTAAGCCTCCCATGGCTGTACACGAAAAGAAGAAGAAGAAGAAGAAGAAGAAGAAGATGATGAAATAAGCAAATCACGCGTTGACCCAGATAAGAACTTCGAGCACAGAAATCTGACCGACCACACAAAGTTCCATCAAACCCTAGACAGGAGATGTTCTTATACGACAATTGCATACCCTGAAGCAGTTCCATTTCCAGGCTGAACCGTCCTCTTTGGTGATCCTCGCCGGAGCGATCCCCCAGTAGCTAGTAATGGCCTTGGTGTTCTCCCCCTTCTCATCATTTGCAGCATCGGTGGCCAGACCGCTCTTGTACCGGACCCCCCCGACCGGACCCGCATGCCTCAAGTTAGCTGTCGTCTCGAGCACCAGACCCCGGCAGGCCGACGTCGAGAGCACCCTCTGGCCGAGCTGCCTGAGCAGCAGTCCGGACATTTTGGTGGCGGCCCCGGTGTTCATCAGGTGTGGTGGGACTTAAGAGAGCTGTTGAAGATGGTTTGTCGTGGGTTGAAACGCGTCTGTTGTCTTTCTGTGGTAGGTGTTGCTATGAATTCCGGGGTTAATGGAAGGTTTGTATTTATACGAGGGGGCCCTTTGCAGATGCTGCGAGGCTCTGATCGATCGTCCTTGCATCCTGCGAAAGTCGAAGGAAAGAGCAGAGGCGGAGACGAGAAGATGCGTCCTGCTTTGACACGAAATCAGCGAAGTTCTCAAAACGTTTGTGTTGACTTGTCGAGAGAGTTGACCCCAGAAAATTATGCATTCTCGAGGAGGAAACTAGGGAGTGCTTTCCCTAGTTTGCAACTGCAATTAAAACTTTGAAATAATTATAAAAAGGAAAAAGAATTGATCAGATGAATTGTTAGTGATTGCTTTCGTTGTTGGCGTGACGTGATAATTCACTTAAACCTCCGGAAAAAAAAAATTAGAAATACATTTACCGGAAACTTCTTATTACTATTCGAAATCTTGTATTTTCCTTCTCTACTTGATTTTCTATTGAGAATGAGTATTGGCCTGGATTGATCCGATCCGGATGAGATCAGTTCACGAAAGATCCATTCTTTGAATTTTTGCTGCTCTATACTCATTGGGAGTTTGGGACCTTGGAGATTACCTAGTTCATTGTCTAGCATAATAATATCCAAGTGATGATATAATCGTCATCTCTCTAGAACGATCTCGGAGCAATTCTAAATTCATCAAGGGGGTTTCTACGCGATCCCTAGAAAGTTTATTTGGGATTTTCTAGAATGTTTCGCCACGATTTCAACCATTCAAAGATGTCAGATTTTTGTCGGCATCTGTAGACATAATTAGGTGTGCGATTGATTAAGCAGTCATTAATATTTCTAAATGTTAATTTATGGAAGGATCACGAACAGGAGGACGTGTGAAGAAGCTGCTTCAAGTATGTCAACCTGCTTCGCCTTCGACCCACTTGAATGTGAACACTCAAAAAGTTTTTTTTGTTTTTTTGTTGACTTTTCCATAAGATAATGTGAACATAGAATTGATTATATAGCTTGACCATAAGATGATGTGAACATCAAAAGCTTGGAACCTTCTTAGGACTTGCCATTACTTGGAGCTGAGGGAATGAAAACGACGTCGCACGTGCGAAAAATGAATATTGCTTGTATGCAAAATTGAGTGAACAATGGTCCTTGTTTGCACTCCACTAATAATTAGTTCTTGTCTTCCTTCGTTTCGCAGGAACTTTCGGAGCACGTCACGCAATCGTGGTACTTGGTAGATAGTAGTTGCTATTCGTGTAGAAAGATAGGTTTTTTTTTTTTTTTTTTTTAACAATACACAAATGTTAATACAAAATCAATGTTATTCAACTTCTCAATTGATAATTTCGATAAAGAAAATTTCTTATAAAGTCTGCAAAAAATCGCAACAATTTGAAATTTTGGGATCCGATTGCATTAATTGACGTCGACCTTGGCAACTGACTGCATAGTTCGAGGTACATAACTAGCCAAAATCTACTAGGCTACATGATTATTTTGGATGCGATAATGTTTTTTTTTTTTTTTATGCCCAGGATCCTCCGGGCCTGCCGGGCTTACGCCAAGCAGCCCACGGCCCGTAGAGTGCGCGGTGCATCCCGGACCAGGCATCAATACCGCAGGGGGAAAGGCTAGCGGGGCCACCATGTGATCTCACTTAAGCGTGTTGACAACGCAGAAATTCGAACTCGTTTCCTCGGGTAATGAAATAAGAATACATGACGATGAAATGGGCAATGAAATTTCTACGAGAGATGGCTAGGAATTGAGGTCAAATTGGCATCGAATTGACACTAACAAAGACGAAGCCGGTCACTTTCCAAGGTGATCAAGTTGGAATTCTCCACACCTTCGAAGGACACCGTGAATCGCGTGAAGAAGACGAGAAAATATTGGGTGGGTTTAACCCTCCACGTAGGCCAAATGTACCACCATACAAAAATCGACGCGTGGCCAATTTGGGCCCACTTGTCAGCGCCCACTTCCCCGTTAACGCTCCGTCTCTCTCCCCTTTACTCTCTCTCCTCCCCGCCGTTTCTGCCCATACCTCTCTTTCCCTCTTCACTCTTATTTCTCTTTTTTCGAGAAAATTTCCCTTGTTAGTCTGACACACGCAAGGGAAAAGACAAGAAAAGCAGGGAGAGAGAGAGAGGGGGGGTGGGAAAGAAGAAAAGAAAGCGAGGGAGGAAGTCTTCTTCTTCGGTCATCTTCGACCGAGTATCCCCACTCCCGACGCCGCTGCTTCCCACCGCCTCGACGAGCCGCTCCTGATGCCGTTGTTTTTCCCGGCACGCCGCCGCCGCCGCGGCACCCTTGCTCGCCACTGCGGACGTGACCCGACAAAGCTCAACGTAGTCTCCATCCGGCGGCGCGCCGTCCCTCCTTGACCTGAAGCGGCCATGAGCCGACTCGAGCTCGAGCCATGGCAGACGCAAGAAAAAAGAAAAGAGAAGTGGAGAGAAGAGGGGGAGAAGGAGAAGACGATGGACCCTCGAAACGGAATCGAATCTTCTTTCTTCGGCCCAAAGCCTGCGCCTCCGCGTACGCGTGCGCGATAACGGTTGCCGACTGGTGGCCATCGGCCAGGTCCGCATCTTTGCCCCCGGAAAAATGGTGAGTCGGAGGAGGAAATCGTCACGACGATCGGACTCGGAGACGGACACGAAGTCGGAATCGCCGTCGCCGTCCCCGTCGGACTCCGATGCCTCGGAGGAATCCTCCCGGCGGCGGCGGCACCGGTGATGGAAGGAGCGGAGTGGTTCTAGGAGGGAGAAGTATAGGAGGAGAGAGAGGAGCGGCGGCGGTAGCAGCAGTAGCGGTAGGAAGAAGGAGAGAGGACGCGTGGATAGAGAGAAGGAGCGGAGGAGGTCGAGGAAGGATGAGAAGAGGAGCGGTAGGAGGAGCGCTCGCGATGGATCTTCTGGTGGTTCCGATTCGGAGACGGAGAGAGTTTGCGTTGATCCGGAATCGGTTCTGAAGCGGCCATGAGCCGACTCGAGCTCGAGCCATGGCAGACGCAAGAAAAAAGAACAGAGAATGGAGAGAGACGAGGGAGAAACGGAGGGGAGGAGAGAGAGTAAGGGGGAGAGAGACGGAGTGTTAACGGGGAAGTGGGCGCTGACAGGTGGGCCCAAATTGGCCACGTGTCGACTTTTGTATGGTGGTACATTTGGCCTACGTGGAGGGTTAAACACACCTAATATTTTCTCGAAGAAGACCACAGTTGTTCTTGCAGCCCACGTTCTTCTTCCTTCTCATGGACACTAGGAATTCTTCACTTGTTGATTGTTGACGTTGTCGACGCCAATATTCATGCGTCATTTCCAAGTCGCGTTCTTTGAGACTTTGTTTGTTTCGGGAAAAATATTTTTCAGGAAGAAACAATATTTTCGGTATTTAACTGAAACTGGAAAATAGAATGGAAAATATTTTACGTCGTTTGAAAATCTGATTTAATTTTTTCCAATATAAATACACTATTCTAGCACTAGTAACTTATGCTTGGATAGTCGAGAATTGGGTATGAGTGCTAGAGTTCCTTAGCCATGATAGACCCCGATCAGAATGTCGGGAATCGAGACACGAGCACCTAGGTCCTGTGCCCAGCCCTGATGGACCTATGTGCAAGCATCAAGGTCTTGGGTCCGGCTTTGATGGACCAAGGCACAACCATTGTGGACCCAATCCCATGTGTTGAGGATTCAAGGTCAAGTACTGAGATCTCATGCTCAACCTTTGTGGACCTTCGCCTGAAAGCCTTGGCTTCGAGCTCGGTCTCAATGGATTTGGGCATGGGCGTTGAAGGCGTGGGCATGAGTAGCAGGGTCCTAGGCTCTGCCTCAATAGACCTGAGTCTGAATGCCGGGGATCTGAGTTTGGGCACCAAGGTCCCTAGGCCAAGGCGCTAGAGACCTTATCCTCGATGTCAGGGATTCAAGAAGAAGGTTGAAATTTTCATGCCTATAGGTAGAGTTTTGAGGCAAATGCTCAAACTTCATCATATATTGAAAGTAATTTTTAATTTTTAAAGAGAAAATCATTTCCTCAATTTAAGCATAGAATTTCCTTTGATTAGGAAAATATTTTCATTGATTCATTTTTCTAAACAAACCAAACATTGAAAAATGAGGAAAATGTTTTCTCAAAAAATATTTTCCACAGATAAACAAGGCCTGAATATTAGAAGACTTTGAATCCACATACGATGACACATCGTGCGACGACGTGTTGGACGATGACATGTCATGTCATGTGACATGTCGTGTACTCTTTTCACTATTCGATATACTTCTCGGGATATCTCATCACTGTATGCACAGGAGTAAGACATGTTTTTTCAAGCCCGTGAATATCAACTACTGGAAGACATAAACTCGTTCTTTCCCAAACCAACAAAAAACTCAAAATCTCCATCATCCCAGTTATTTTCCTTGTGTATGAAGGAATGATTCTACTCTCTCTTCCTCTGCTGTGCTAACTGTCATAGGTTGTGTAATGGGTTGTACTCTCTCCGATTGAGGTTACTTGCAAATTCACTATTACCAGAAAACAAGTAGGTTTTTAACTTGGTAAGAAGTGCATACTAACTTCCTCATTCCATCTTGGATCCTGAAAGTGAGAATCAATGATGCGAACATGTAAACAGCGAATGATACAACTCCCCAGAAGAGAAGAAATGAATCAACCAAAACGCAGTTAGATTCCTCTGCCATTTTCTAACAAAAGCAATTCATTCAGATCTCTAAGACAGCTTTATGCCAAGACCAGCAGGGACGCGTGGGTTGCGGATGCATTCGATCCCAGTTCAGAGGAGCGGAACTCGGAATGCGTACAAGATGCGTCCACGATAAGCTGCGTTAATCGGGCTTCGACATGGACCCGCGTCAGAAAAGTTTTGAGCCATGAGTTCTTGCAAAATCAATCCTTCATTCACCGTCTCAAAGAAGAGATGGTCGAGATCCACTTGCGAAATAGGTCACTGGGATCGGAGCAGGCTTGCCGGGCTTGCTCTTCACGTTCTTGTTCAGTTCTTGATCGCCAACTGTGACCCGATGATGATCATCATCTTTGCTTCTGCAACCGCTCTGCCCACGATCTTCCCCGCCGCAGCCGACCTTCTTTGAACTGCTGTCAGAGAAGCAACCCAACAAGCTTGAGAAGAGACTCATGTCGATGCGTGGCCGATCCTCAAGGAGGAGTCAAAGAGCTGTCGGCAGATTGAAGTGGCAAACGTTTTCTGAGTGCTTTTCTGATGCAAATCACAGGCTCTCCTCTCGTGTACATATATTGGCCTCAAAACTGTGTGGTCCAAGGTCATGGAGGGTCAGCAACCCGTGTTGGTTGCCAATACTGACTTGGTCTCCTCCTGAGATTCCTGGAAATATCCATGGCTGCTGGCCAAATCGATGAAGTAATTCCTTCTTTTTTGATTTACTAGAGCCGCCAGTAGAAACGTAGGAGTCCAATCCGTTCAAGGATGACACTGTCGTATGTTGGCTCTTTATGGAAACCTAGGTTTGATCTGGGAGCAAGTATTGCTTGCATCGGATTTATGCGTGCACCTTTCAGGTCTTGAATGTGTAACAAAATTGTACCTATTATAGACAAATAATCTCAAAAGTTAAGGCCAGCTAATTAGTGCCATATCTCAAGGATTGAACGGGTCGAGATCATGTGTTTTCTGAAGAAATTCATCGTGTGATTATGCTCATGGCACCTTTTATCTGTGACCACACATTTCATGCTTAGCACTAATCGATTAGTTATCTCAATTCACCGTTTATTTAACAATTAAAATACACTATTTTAAGTTTAAAAGATTTATCTATGATTATATCACATCAGTATGACCCAAAACATTATTATGCTGTCCCCTAAAGTAGAGAAACTCCTCTTAAAGGTGTAGGTGTGCGATCGAGGAAAAATCTACACATACCGACAGTTTTTCTTCTCTTTCTTTTGTAAAAATTTCACTTTTCGTTCATATACTTTCACGCTCTTTCTTATCAAGTTCTGTACGATTAATTTGTCCAACCAAGTTCTACTTTCACAATTTTTCTAATCAAGTCCCTCCAACACCAAATCCGAGCAAATTCAACTAGCATGCTTGTTGGACAACACCAAAGTATGTTGCGTGTAAAATCTATAAATGTCCATGTGGACATGGTTGGAAAAGTATAACCAATGTAGACAACATCGAAGTTTGACGTGGATGGAATTTAGCAAATGTGTACGTCTAGGGAAGAACTTCATCTATAGCCACATCAATTGAATTTGATGTCGAAAGGACTTAATCAGAATGTTTGTAAAAATAGAAAGACTTAGTTAGGGATTTTGAAAGTACAGAAACTTATAATTAAAAAGAAAAAACGCATGAAAGAATAGGCACAAAAAGTACACTACTTCCTTGGAGGCTACGTTGTTCTTGTCTTCCTTCCAATGAACTTTCGAAGCATATACTATATTCGCACCATAATAACGAATTAACAACACTTGCTGATGAAATAGGCGTTGAAATTTCCACAAGAGATAGGCTTGGAATTTGGGTCCAATTGGCATCAGATCGACACAAACAGAAGACAAAGCAGGTCGCTTTCCGAGGTGGTCACGTTGGACTTCTTCACATGCTCGAAGGACACCATGAATGGCGTGATGACCACGCTGTTCCTGGAGCCCACGTTCGTCTTCCTTCTCAAGAACTTCGTCCACCCCAAGATTAAGATCTTGCAATCGACTGTTGATATGGGGGAGAATTACCAAAAAAGTCATAAATCTATTGCAATTATGTCAATTCAGTCCTAAACTTTTTTTTTTTGGCCAATTTAGTCCTAAACCTTTTACAATCAGATTGTCTTGGGTCGGTCCAGTCCATCCGTAAAAGTGGCGGCCGGGCGTTGACGTGACAACCCAGGGGACAGCTGGCCGGCAAGGCAATTTTTTAATTTTTTTTTTTTTTTCGAATTTTTAAATTTTTTTTTTTTTTTTTTCACATCTTCTTCTTCTCTCCGGCTGGCGGGAGTCGGGGCCGGCCACCGGCGAGGCTCGCCTGCGCCGACCACCGGGGAAGGCGAGGCGCCGTCGCCAAAGCCTCGGCGAGGCTCGACCTCGCCATGGGCGGGCGAGCCGAGCCTCGCCGAACTGGGACGGCAAGCCTCGCCCTCGCCGGATCGGACGGCGAGCCTCGCCCAGTGACGGCAAGGCCGCCTTCGCAAGATCTAGCAAGGCTCGGCCTCGCCCGGCCATGGCGAGGTCAAGCCTCGCCAAATCTAGAGGGCGTCCCCAGAGAGGGTGTGGACGAGTCCGAACGGGGCGGTAGGGCCCTGGCCCAGGTCGCTGACAACCAGAAGCGCGAGAGGTCGCTAGATCTAGCGGCGAGGCTCCTCGTTGGCGGCCGAGGCGAGCCGCCAAATCGGCAAGGCTCGCCTTCGCCAGTGGCCAGCAAGGTCCCTCGGCCAGCCCCCTCACCTCGGCCAGCGCCGACCAACCAGGAGGAAGAAGAAGTGGGAAAAAAAATAAAAAATAAAAAATTCGAAAAATATTAAAAATATTAAAAAATTGCCTCGCTGGCCAACTGTCCCAAATGGCGTCTACATCGGCAATGGCCAATTTTTTGATAGGATGGTTGACCTATGACAATGTAAAAGTTAGAACTAAATTGGCCAAAAAAAAAAAGTTTAGGAATTGCATGATGCAATAGGTTAAGAGCTTTTTTTTAATTCTCCGTTGATATGGCCAACGTCTATCGGGTTGGCTCAGATAGGAAATGGTTCGGATGCAGATCATTTTGTTCGGTGGGTTTGGCAGCAACCCCACCACACCAACACTCCTAAGGACGAAGGGCTCGCTTTTGAGATTTTCGGCTCTGCTTTTGCGGATCGGCTAGCCGAAAGATGTTTTTGCTAAAGCACGTCACTAGGAAGGATTGATATCTGGTGGTGGATGCCCAATAAGTAAACCAAAAGCCAAACAAATCTACTTACTCCACCAGCCAAACCTATGGGCATTAGTATTCTAAGCACAATAATAGATGGTGAGCTGTCATTTTTTTGGGATAAGAAGAAGGAACTTTATAATATTCAACAATAGTAAATTTTATTAAATTTAGCCACTAACTATGAAAATCGAGCATATGTTGCTGTTTTTAAAAATTTCACTTTTCATTCGTATACTTTCATGCTCTTTCTCATCAAGTTTTGTACAGTTAATTTGTCTAATCAAGTTCTACTTTCACAAATTTTCTAATCAAGTCCCTCCAACACCAAATCCTAGCAAATTCAACTAACGTGCCTGTTGGACGACACCAAAGTATGTTGCGTGCAAAACCCGTAAATGTCCATGTGGACATGGTTGGAAAAATATAACCACTGTAAACAACATAAAAGTTTGACGTGGATGGAATTTAACAAATGTGTACATCTAGGGATGGAAGAACTTCATCGATAGCCACATCAATTGAATTTGGTGTGGGAGGGACTTGATTAGAATGTTTGTAAAAATAAAAAGACTTAATTAGGAAATTTTGAAAGTACAGAAACTTATAATTAAAAAAAAAGAAACGCATGACAGAATAGGCACAAAAAGTACACTACTTCCTTGGAGGCTACGTTGTTCTTGTCTTCCTTCCAATGAACTTTCGAAGCATATAATATATTCGCACTATAATAACGAATTAACAACACTTGCTGATGAAATGGGCATTGAAATTTCCACGAGAGAAGACATCAGATCGACACAAACAGAAGACAAAGCTGGTCGCTTTCCAAGGTGGTCACGTTGGACTTCTTCACATGCTCTGAAGGACACCACGAATGGCACGACGACCGAGATGTTCTCGGAGCCCACGTTCGTCTTCCTCCTCGAGAACTTCGTCCCACCCAAGATCAAGATCTTGCTGTCGACTGTTGACACAGTCAAATCGTTTTTGTTCGTCGGGTTTTGCAGCAAACCCCAACACATCGACGCTCCTGAGAATGAACGACTCGCTTTTGAGATTTTCAACTCCGCTTTACTAGCCGAAAGATGTTTTCTGTAAAGCACATCCGCCTCAGCAAAATGACTTTTATTAGGTGTTCATTCACATCACTCCATTTGCATTCTGCTCGAACGGGACCCCAGGACAAAGGTCAATAATAGGGAAGAGTTGATATCTGGTGGAGGATGCCCTAATAAATACACCAGAAACCAAACAAATTTACTTACTCCACCAACTAAACCTACGGGCCTCAGTATTCTAAGCACAATAATAGATGGTGAGCTGTCATCTTTTTGGGATAAGAAGAAGGAACTTTATAATATTCAACAATAGTAAATTTTATTGAATTTAACCACTAACAATGAAAATTGAGCACATGTTGCTGTATAAGTTCTACTAGTGGAAATAATTGACCATAATGGGGCACAATTAGCTAAGATCATTAAAGAAGTGATGCCAAAAGAAGGTGGTTTAGAAGATGGAGAGGAGTGAGTTGGCAAGTCCTTTTTTAAAAGATGAGGAGGATCAAAGTTGGCAACAGACAGCCTATCCACATGCTTTTCTTACCATCTAAGGCTTCCTATGTGCTCCACCATATACTAGGATCCCATCAACATCCTCCTCATCAAGCTTCTCCATCAGAGCTCTCATCAGACTCTCCAGGTACTCTCTCTCTCTCTCTCTCTCTCTCTCTCTCTCTCTCTGTTGTGTGCTTTACTTTGTAGAAGTCTTGAAATTTTAAGCACAGCACTTACACATTTTCAAATCAGAGCTACGAAACATCTACAGGCCTCCATTACCCAAAAAAGGGATCGAATTTCTGCACAAAGTTAAGTTTCAGGGAAGCATGCATCATGTTGATTGCTGATCTGGACCTAACTCTGAAGTTTGGCAGCTTTTGTTGATTCAATGCTTAAAATCCAGAAGAAGGGCTATTCTTGATTGCTGAAACGTGTTTCAGGAGGTCCTTTTTTTTGTTTTTGACTCGCAGGAAGATTTGAAAGAATGGCTAGCGAAGCTCCCAGCTGGGCTGATCAATGGGGAGCCGGTGGTTTTGGGGCTCTGGACGATGACGGCACCAAGAAAGACGAAGGCAATCAGAAGAAGGCCGAGTCCAAGGGCGCATTTACCAAGGCAAAAGTGGTGGCCACAGCCGGAGCACAGAAGATCAAGAACGGGACATCAAATGGCATCAAATGGATCAAGAATCAATGTCAGAAAAAAGGCTCCTCTAAATGAAGAACAAGATGGTTGTATCCACATCAATGAAGAGTGCAAAAACCATTTGTCTTTCAGTATATAGTAGTTGCATCAGCTTTATATCCCTCTTGTATGGTTTTTTTAATTTTCACTGTACTTGCAGCATATTCATTGGTTGTAACATATGGTCTGTCTTTAAAGGAAACAGACCAGTCCAGTTATCATCAGTCCAAGGCCTCTCTCTGGTTTTTTAATTTTCACTGTACTTGCAGCAGCTTCATTGGTTGTAACATATGGTTTGTCTTTAAAGGAAACAGACCAGTCCAGTTCTCATCAGTCCAAGCAATACTTACTGATAAATTAAGCAGAGGGTACAACTACAATGAAGAAAAGATGATATTCTCCTCAAATCTCAGCCAACAATGAACTAATGAATCAGCGCACCAACCAATATCTACACTTTCAAGTATATATACTTGTCCAAGCTACTCTGCATTGAATCCAAAAGAATTTTCTCCGCTGTAAGTCAGGTAAAGAAAGCCATCCTCGTCCTTGAATTCCTCATATATCGCAGACATCAAGGAAGCTGAAACACAAGATCTCGGTCATAGAATCTCACTGTATAAACATATTGCAAGAAGATGCATCGGGATGCCACTTACCAGTAGGAGGTAGAGCGTTCCTGACAAAGATGAACAGAGCCTTCTCAGGACTAAGCTTGATTCTTTTGCGAACAACATAAACAAGCTGCCCTGCAGTTATGTCAGCAGGGACAAGGTATCTGCAATCATCACACGAGGCAAATTCGCTAATTATTTACATGATGCAGAGCCTTCTATATCAACATTTATAGGTAAAACTACCAAAGGTGCTGTTAAAAGAGAAGAAAATGACTCTCCTGTCTGTTCCTGCACATGGTATGCAAATGCAAGATGAGAATGAACATAACAGGAGGATTTTACTAAGTAAAGAGGCAACTGGATTCAAACTTATAAAAAAGAAGGGAGATGATAAAGATAATGATGGAACGATGCTTATCTTGTGTAAACCAATAATTCGTAAAGAACACAAAAGTGGTTGCCATATTTTATATCAAAACATAAGAATAGAAAACTTTTTTGTTCATACTTGCAATATCCACCAGGCTGCTGATGGTCAAACCAGATGAAACAGTAAAAATGTACATCACTTGAATCGCGAAATTCAAACAAAAGCAATTGCAAAGTGATAAGAACTGATGGTTTTCTTAAAGAATAGTGTTTATCATTTTGGATAGAGTTACAGTGTTTTTTGCCCCGATATGCAGAATAAAAACTGAAGAATTGTGATGCAATGACACGGATGCTACCTCTTTCTAGTCATCATTTGATAAATACAAATTCAAGAAAAAAACATGGGCAGAACCGTAGCTAGAGTTCCAGAGTTATAAGTTTTTACAAATTCACTGCTTGAAAGGAGTGCATGCCGAAAAGGATTAAATGAGAGCTCAACCATAAAATTCCCAACACAAGGCGAGAAAGTGAGGAAGCCATCATGTTTGTAAAGAAGAAAGCAATTGTATTACTAGCACAGAAGCAACTAACTTCCTCTTATCAATGTCGGAGATGTTGCTTCTATCAGCACGCTCCACAATCACCTGCATGGCATATACGATTAGCATAGTGTCATATGCAAAACCAATGAAAGGAGTCAACATCTAGAGGCTTGTCAAAAATATCCTCACAGGTATTCTATCTGGATACTTCTCTCTGATCCGAGCAGCTTCTGCTCGCCGCATTTCTGAAATTGGACAAGTCAATGACTTAGAACCAAAGTGATCAACCCATGCGAGGCATGGACTGCTACACAATCAAGACCAAGGACTCATCGATGCATCTTGTAATGGGTCAATAGCTTTTACACAGGTGGAATGACTAATGAAGCCGACAATCTATGATCAAATGGACACAAAAAAGAATACCTACTGCTTTACTTTGACACATCATATAAAGAAATGCACTGCCCACATCAAAACTCAGGTTCCTTCACTTAACTAAGAAATCTCTCCATAAAAACCATCCACCTATCCATACCCACCTACTCAAATTCATCAGAAGAAAATCATTCCAAGGAAAAACTTCGAAATCAGTAAAGTCCAACCCTTAATTACTCCATCCGGGCATGAAATACCAAGCACATGCCAGCACGGGAACCCCACCAGGTATAATCTGAGCAAGTGAGGTTTCAACCTCAGCTTATCCATTCTAATTGTGATCACGTGAAATCGGCCACAAAAGGAGGGAAAAAAGGACAACTTGCACCACCGATTACGCGTGAGAAAGCTAAATTAATAACTACCGATCCCCAAAACCCGCAATTCAGCTTCAGTAAGTAGCAGTAAGCAGCACTTCAAGAAATCCAAAAGCATCCACCAACCTCAGTTTCAAGCCAAAGGAAAAACAGATACATGGCACACACAATAGAGAGAGAGAGGGAACAACTAAGCAGTTGAGAACAGACCAAAGGAGCGCTGAAGCTTGAAAGCACTACTGTCCATATCAGCTGCTGCCCAACAGCGGCCACTCCCTGCGAATTTCGAACAACGAATCACGACCTCAACCCAGAAAGCCAGAACCCACGAAACCGCAAAACAGAGTGTCCTGGATAAACCCAAAAAAGCGAAAGAAAAGAAAAGAAGGAAACTCTACCAAACAGGGGGCGAAGGATGTGAAAATTGGAGGTGGGAATGGCGAGAACAGAGCAGAACAGGAGATGGGTTGGGCTCAAATGATTGACTGATCGGAAGAGGCGCTATCGGAACAGAGCGAGACAGAGACAGAGACAGACAGAGACGGAGAGACAGAGAGAAAAGTTAATGGTTTCCAAGGGGGAACGGGAACAGAGGATTGTCCTGGCAAGGAGCTTCTGATGGCGAACGGGAATTGACCGGGGCTCGTTCGCGACGACGACACGTAGCCTCTGAATTTGTGTGGGGGCGTCGATGGCGAGAGGCGATCGCTTTGCTTCTTGCTCAAGCACAGTAGGTGCGCTCTCTCTCTCTCTCTCTCACGCTTACGATTCAATCTCTTAGTCAAAGCTCATGATCCAAGCCTTAGTCAAAGCTCGACATGCTAGAAAAAAATACGATTAATTTTCCTTTATTTGGTTATATATAATTGAAGGCTTAGGAAAAAATTGAATTTTTAATAATTTTCATTTTCTTTTTATTTTTCTAAAAATTCGAAATTTAACTTTTTTTAACTTTTTCTTTTTTTAAAAAAAAAGTTCAAATCTTAATTATTTTTTAATTTTTTTTTTAACTTTTCTTTTTCCTTTTTACTTTTCTTTGCTTTTCATTTTCTTGCTTCCTCTGCAATGACCAACCGACGATAGCCACAGGCGAGCCTCGAGCTTGTGGGCCTTGTCAAGATTTGTTAAGCCTTGAATTCATCGACCTCAAATGAGCTCAAGGAAAGATCGAGGCCCGAGCTCGCTGGCCAGTGCTTGCAGCCTAACACCAATCATCGTCGAGGTCGGTAATTGGCAAAGGAGGGAGAAGGGGAAAAAAAAGCAAAATAAATGGAAAAGAAAAAAGAAAATACTATAAAATTCGAGATGAACAATTCCAAAAAGTGTTTTCACCTCTTTATATTTAGGAATGCACTTTCCTATTCCTAAATTTATGCATAAATATTTTGTTAACTAGAAAATATTTTTGGTTGACTAATCATTTCAAATCCTATAGAAAAACTTTTCACAAATAATTGTACCCTAAGTTTAAAATAGGGTTAATATCACAAAAAATGTCAAACTGGTCACCTATGACAAAGCTATCCCAAACTCACTTTTGAATATCAAAAACTCCAAACATTTTAATGATGACAAATTTAGCCCAAATTAATTTTTGTGTCATCAAAAATCTCAAATCAGTGCACCCTTGACAAATTACAATAACGTTGCTAGTTGCATAAAAAATTTCCTTATATTATATAACAAAGACAATTAGCAATATTCTAACTTTAGTGGAGTCCCTATTTTTATCAACATACATAATAAGCCGAGAATTCTACCTGTATTTCGGTCAGAAGTTGAAAATTCACATGAAATAGAATACGTTTGTAACGAATAATTTATATTGAAATACATATTCCGATTCTACACAGATGACAAATTTCACAATCATGTAATGCACGAGTATCCTGCTACTAGCAAGCATATAATAATAATAATAATAATAATAAATCTTCCCTAAGTATTGCTTTCTAAGTTGGGCACATAAAACTCTAATTTGCAAGGGGTGGATCATTGTCCTTGCACGAAATACTTTTCTTATACTCTCCACTTATTTTGCTACCTAATAATTACCATTTTTCCTGCCCTCCCCCTTGCTCTTCATTATTTCTTTATTCTAATTGTAACTTCTTTCGTATTAAAAAATTTTCTACCTTAATATTAACATAATGACTAACACTTTTACTAAAATAAAGATACATAATTTAAACGTGAACTCAAGACATGGCAAATAACAAAGGAAATATAAAAGGTCGAAATATCACGTTAACCATTTTATTGTAAAAGTTGCTCAAAATGATTAATATAATGTTACCATTAAAATCTTCAAATATGAAAGTTTGAAGTTTCTCTTTATATGCTTTATGTCAAAATATCATTATAAATATATATAATTCGTGCAATGTGCGAGTTATATGTAGTTTGAAAGTAAAACAAGAGCAGAATGAATTGACAATTATGTAGTCTATTGAAAAAGATTCAAAGAGCATTACATTATTATAATTATGGTGGGTTAATGAATCAATAAATATAAGTAAAATAAGATGTCATTTCCATTCATGTATCTCATTAATTTACATATTTCTCGAGTTTATATGTCTCTTGGATTCGTGTTTTTATTTAATACATGTATCTCTCGTGTATCTTCATTCCATAGGTTTCATGAATGACTTATTTGTACAAGTGGAGGCCAAGCTAAATTCGTCATCACTCGAGTACTCGTCTCATGTGATTCGGATCGAGTTATTACAAAAATCTTCCAAACCGATGATGCACAAAGCTCGAAATCACTTCATTGAGCCCAAAAAGATGACAGGAAATTACAACGTCGAGACGGATCAAGCGGGCGAGGAGGACCCTTTTTAATTTATTTTTTTTAGTCAAAAATACGATTACTATTGATTTACTTAACCAAGTTTGGAGCAAATACATCAAAGCATCGGCACATAATAAATCCAAGAGGGCAGGCGGGGATTAGCTACCCCCAATTACTAGGAAGGCAGTTAGATCTTTGGGCTTTTGCAAGCCAATTTGTTGTTCTATTAGAGTCCCTGTTGCAATGGGCCAGAGAGAGGCTTGGAAATTCCTTTAGCTAGGTCTTGACCCAATCCACAATAGCCTCCACTTCCTAGTTTATCTCTGTCGAAGACAGAACTCCTTGCATGAGTTGTAAACAATCAGAGTATACTTGCAAACTTATATTAGATTTGGTGGAGAGGAACTCTAGGGTTTCAAGAAGAGCAAGAGCCTCCGCCTGTTCCGTCGAGGATGCCGCCACCAGCTTGGAGAAGCCATCAACTAGTCGACCCCTAGAGTCTCGACAGATGCAGGCACTGGATCCCCTGTGTTTGTCCGCTCCCCTGTTCTCCTTGAAATCTGATGTCGCGTCTTCGTTTCGGGCAAAGGAGGCGTCGATGTTAATTTTCAACGAATCTGAGGTCGAGGGTTGCCATCTGTAAGTTGGGGCCTCACTTTTCTTCTCTCCTTTTGATTTTTGGTTCCAAGTCATAAAGTTTTCATGTAAAGCTATGGCCTTGAATAGCGTTTGTGCAGGTGCGGGGGACATTGTCCGAAGATGAAGTGGTTCATGTCTTTCCAAATACACCACAGGGTTGTAGAGGTTTGGTCAAACTTAAGAGTGCTTCATGGGTCTTCTTTTAGCATATGTAGCCATTCATCGAGTTGTGTTAACCGATTCTTGTAATTCTGATTTGTAGGGGGGTCCAAGGGTAGAGCAGCAAAGTATGTTCAATGGTTTCGGCTTCTTGTTTGCAGATAGGGAATAAGGGGTCAGGTACTATTCTTCTCTTGTGCAAGTTGTCCAGTGTAGGCAATGCATTTTGACATGCATTCTAGAGAAATAGTTTAACTTTTAGTGCCAAATATATTTCAAGAGTTCTGGTTTCGTTTGGTGACATGAAGTTGCTATTGTTGTATGTGGGCTAGCTGATATATCTCTAGTGGTGAAATAACCACCTTTCACTGTATTGGACCCTAACTTGTTAATTCATACCAGTTTATCTTATGTAGTAGGTAGTCCAATAGGGGTGCAAGGATTTCCTTCACTCTTTGATCATCAAACAATGACCTTGCCAATGGTTCATTCTATTTTTCAGTCCCCTGTTCTATTAATTCGCCCACTTTAACTGGCTCATTTCTTGTTGCTGGGCCTCCAATATGTCCACTCTTCAACCATTTATCTTCTCTAATAGAAATTTTCTTTCCATTCCTAACCGACCACATAACTTGTGGAGATATAGAGTCTCTTCCCAAGATAATGCTTTGCCATCCCCACGAAGGTCGGGAACCTTTTCCAGCTTTCCAAAACTCGCATTGTGGATAATAAAGACCCTTCATCACTTGACTTAAAAGAGACTGAGGGTGCTATGAAATACACCAAGCTTGCTTCCCTAAAATAACTTTATTGAAAGCTAGTAAACCTTTGAAGCCAAGACCCCCTCATCCTTCTTAAGTTTCAAGATTTCTCATTTTTTGCAATGAACCCCAGCAGTTTTGTCACTATTTCTTCACTAGAAATTGGCAATTTTCTTCTCAATAGCTTTGCAAATTGAAACAGGGATTTTGAAAGTGGACATTGCATATTGAGGAATGGCTTGCACCACTGATTTAATCAATATTTCCTTTCCTGCTTTTGACAGCAAGTTATCCTTACAGCTTTCTAACTTCATGTTAACTCTAGCAAGAAACCAAGCGAACATATCTTTTTTCAAGACTCCCCAATCCAAGGGAATTTCTTAGTACTTCCCCGTTTTATCAATTTCTGGAACTCTCAACTCTGAAGCCATATTCCTTCTCAGATTCACTATACGGCTTTTACTAAAATATATTCCTGATTTATTGAGATTAATAGCCTGGTTTGATGCAAAATAATATCTTTTTTGCTGCTTTAGCTTATTAAATCAAGTATATCAAACATAAAAAGTCAGAGTGAACAAATTAAAAACTGTATAATGTAAATGACATTAAATGTTCATTGCTCTTTGCCTAAGTAAAACACGAATAAAACCATTCTCTTCGCATGACATCAGAAGCTGGCACTCCACAAAGCAACCTCGTCCTCTCGACAGAGCTCGTGAACCACCTTCAGCCTCCACACGGGGCTGCATATCCCGCTGCACCTCCAGTCGAACGACGCCGCGCAGGCCGACCCGGCTATCGCCTTCCACTCGCAATCTGGAACGAACAAGTGATAGACTTAGTCGACGAGAGGTCCGGTTCTTTTCTTTATCTTAGTAAATGATCGTTCGAGGTTTAGTTGATTACCTGGTGGAGTACCGCAGCAGAGCCGCCGGTCGTCGACGTGCTCGACGTCTAAGCCGATGATCCATGACCCGAGCGAAACGTCCTCGTTTGCATACTTGTGCAACACATCACTACGCAAATAATTTAATTTTGGTCAATTTTTTTTCCGAAAATAATCGAAATATTATGGGAAGCTTACTGATTTGTGGATATGTAAGAAGCCAAATCCTTGAAATTGCGTATAATTGACCGGTCGCATGGCGGAAATAATTGTTGCCCGTGTCGCCAAACTTCCAAAACTCTGGTTCGTGATATTTCACTCCTCTGTTCCCATATAAATAAATAAATAACAAATGGAACAAATGGATTTCAATTTAGAAATTTCAGTAGGAAATTACATTAACAGATGTAAAAAATTGTGAGTAAATGAACTTACTTTCGAGCAAGAACAGGGCCAGACTTCATGCAGCCAACGTAAACACGAGGCTTGAAACGATGTCCTGATAAGATCATGCCAAGTGTCGCTGTACCAAATTCGAGGCAAGTTAAATTGTGTGACATACGATAAGGGTGAGCAACCGAGCCGGTTCTACCTGCAAACCGAACCGAACCGAACCTAACTCGCCTTACTTGGACTACCCGAGTAAGGGCTAGCATTGCCCAGTTCGGTTCCTAATTTTTGGCCTTGAACCATTCAAAGCCAATTCCCAGTTTCAATGCTGGTTATTGGGTAGAACCAGTTCAAAATCAAATCCTACAAATCTGTTAACTAGAGATTATTGGAAAAAAATAATAATTAGGTTGACCATTCCGACGTAGTCGGTCCATTAAGATGTCATTATAAAGAATCTTTGCAAAAAATAATGCTTGTGATAGAGCAATTAACTTTAAAAAATGAAACGTAAAGAATTCCCAACTCTAAACATTGGGAATTTAATATGAAAAATATGTAAATTTCAGGTTCCTAGTCCAGAACCGACCATCCCAATTTCATTGTGACAAAGAATTATCGATTGTTGTTTTTCCACCTCTTTCTTTTTTGTATATCAAATTTTTATTTGCCCGAAAAATCAAAACCTGTGGATTATTTTTCCAATTCAAGAATGATTTATTTTACCTAAGTTGACGTGAACATCGTCGTCCACTTTGATGTAGAACTCGGCATCCCACAACGAGACGGCGGTGGCAAAATAGTTTTTTGTCTTTGCCGATAATTCTAGGTAGGCCTCAACATGATCCTGCCCGGAATTAATATTGTAATAATCCAGAATAATAGATAGATAGATAGATAAAAATGATTTGGAGATTAATTTTTTTTTTTTTTTATATTAGAAGCGAAATGGGGAACGAAGAGATTTGTGTAATACCAGTCTCAAAAGGTCACCATAAAGTTTTTCTTCCTCGTCGAGAGATTGATCCAAAGCACCACCAGGTTTCATACTAATAACCAAATTAAAATTAATTATGGCTAAATAAAAAAAATGGACCATTAATATTACATAAATTAAGGAACAAATATACCGCTAATAAAAGAAAAAGAAATTATACAATTAATATTACATCGGGTTTCAAGCTAATAACCAAAATAAAATTAATTATGTTTCATATTAATATTTATTTTTTTCCATTTATATTCATGTGTGTATACTTTGTAGTTTAGTTAGAGAATCAAACTTAATTAGCATCAAAAGCACATAAAATCATATCTTTATAAGGACACCAATGGGAAAGAACAACATTTAATCATAGCGATTCGCCCAAAAAGTTCTAACCAAATCCTACAATATGAATCAGTCTACCTGCTCGTAAGCTACTCGAATTTAGCTATTATGCTTTGAGTTCAGTTGAGTAGCTCGATTGATATAGAGATCGAGAAGTTAAGAACTCAAGCAAAACCTTTCGAGTCTGTGAAAGTTATATGTTTCTCAATTAATTTGGAATTATAAACAAACGAATTACATATTGAGATCTTACTTTTTCATTGTACTTTTAGAACTTAAGGTAAAGGTTGATTTTGAGATTGAAGTGACTTTTTTATAATCGAGTCTAGCCGGGTTGCGGATAAACTATTTGTTAGAAAATACCCTATTGTACCTTTTTGCATTTATTTCTATGTAAATTACCTTGTTTCATATCATTTTATTTCAAATTATTATCAAAATATGATAAATAAATATATTTAGTCTTTGCTTGGAGAAAGAAATCTATAATAAAAAAAAAAAAATTGAGAACAAGAATGTCACCTGTGACCAATTACAAAGCGCATGACTATACCCTTGTCTTTTTCCAATTTCTTTCTCTTCTCTCCTGCCATTGTTAATTACTCTCATTGAGAATCATATGTTTTATCCAACAGATGAAGCAATTCATCGAAGTGAACATGGCACAAATTTATGGAAAATTCCTACGAAAAATCGATCTGCATATTTACCTTGCGGCATCCACGTTTCGCGAACCGAATCTCTCCGCCTTCTCGTACCGAACGCAGTATTTATTCCGATGACCATGAAGTACTTATTGGCTTTTGGCGAATTTGCCGACTTTGGAGATCCGTCTGTCATCCTGTGATCGATGAAATGATTTGTATGTTCCGAAAAATTATTGAAAAAATATATTTCGAAAAAAGATAAATTAAGCTAATTTCACTTACGTGTTTGATTGCTTGGTGATCATCAATGTGTGCGCTCGGCTGCCACTGTTTAGATGATCTGTGACCTTTCTTGTGCATAAGAAATTGAAAAATTCATTACAAGAACATGGTTTGGAAATTAAATTGGCATTACTATTATGTGCACATAATTAGAAATCTGTTAAATTCTCTCTTTAAGATAGAATAAATCTAAAGTAAATTTCAACGCCAAACTTTTACTCGAAGATTATGTAAACTCCCATGCATAATAATAGACGAACGATAACTATATATTACCAAATAATGGAAAAAAAAATGATAATTTGGAGGCCTTCTTTTTAAATTTCATTTACCCAAATCACAAATTTTCCCTTTTTATTTTTTTTTTCTTGCATAATTTAAAATGCTATCATTAAATATAAATAAACTCACAGAATTCTTACTGCGGCCTTTGTAGACCTTTCGTTGAGGCATTTGCTCAGCCAAGGCTGTCCATACATTGCCTTCACTTGGAGGTATCTTCCACATTCTAGCACAAATCCTCTTGATGAGTTAGCATTTTTCAAGAGAAGAAAGAAATTAATACTCATCCATAGCATATAAGAAGAGATAGAGACATCGAATTTTATTTTCGACAATAAGAAATATTTACATTATAGAAAAATCTATTTATGCACACATCAAAGTAAATTGTCCATGAAATCTTTTTTCTATTTAAGAATCTGACAAACTACTAGAATAGTGCTTCACCAATTTGGACAATCAATTCCTAAATTTATCCCTACACCATGTGAAAATTTATATGAGCAATTACCATGTGTGCGATTTAGAATCAATTTCCAAGCGATGCACCTCTCATGTTCACTTTTGTGTATCTCTAAATTATCTATCGAAAAGAAAATCGTCGCCTCAACAAATTAAGGCAACTCTTCTTAAAATTATTCGAGAAATTTATTTTTTTTCTTGAAAAAATGAAAGAAAATACCTGTTGGTGATGGACATTCCAACAAGAAAACTGATTAGGCAGAGGAAGACCACCCACTTCCTTGTGATCACCACCTTAGAATTAGCTGAATCCCCCACTCCCCCCAATCCTCTGCTCTTCATCGACATTTTATTTATTTATTTATTTTGCTCCTCTCTTAAGTATCAAATTTTCAACTTCATCCTCAGATGAAATCAAAGGGAGGAAGAGAGAAACAAAAGGGAAAAAAAAACCCTAAAAATCTCTTGAGAAGGGAAAATTTAGAAGCCAATGTTCTTCCTCGAGATGTAAAGAAGAAGACCCTCGAACCGGTTCTCAAGCGTTGAAAGTTCGTGCTTTTAATGGGACATTAATGAGGAATTTTTTATTTTTCTCACTTTTTGCTTTTTTTTTGCTTCGTTATGCTGCATGGCAATTACTTCACTTGAGATTTGGCATAGGGAATATTATGATTTTTTACGGGTGTGATAAATATACCATGAATGAAGGGTATATATGTCAGGCATATATAAATTTGGGTTTTTTTTTACTCAAAAAAAGAAATTGGGGGTATTTATTTACATCACAAATGCGCAAGTTTAGGGTTTTTGGTGACACCAAAAAAAAAAAATTAGAGTATTTGTGTCGCAATAAATATAATTTAGGGTTTTTTTTGTGGTATTTGCTCAAAGTAAAATAATCCAAAAGTCTTAAATTCATTGTGTTGTATTTAATTTAGTTCTAAACTTTTTAATTTTGTTAATTTAATTCTAAACATTTTTAACAATTTGTCAACACAATCATTCCGGCCAATTTTGGCCAGAAGACTTTTCTAGCAACCGGAGATAAAATATATATATATATCGCTAACTTTAATAAACTGGATGATGTTGGGATGTATCCGATACTTGTTGATCGGATTTGGCAATTAATGTAACCATATTTAATGTGAATTGTCTTTAGTAGCTGAACAATTCAAGTAACGCATAGATAAATTTCATTTCTACGTTTTATTGATTGGAGTTTATTTAAGTTGCTTCGAATTGAAGACGTTTTTTTTTATTTTTCCTTTTAAGGTGGCGATAATTACAAATTTTGCATGAAAATTGCAAAAGTTATATTTAAAAAAGTTAGTAAAAAAATCTACATAAGATTCCTTCGGGACCACCCCTGATGGTGCAAGAGATATTTTCCACATGCGGTTTTGAAGAGTGTTTCTGGCCTTGGATTATTCGATTAATGTAAATCGTATTAGAATTTTTATATTTCAATAGAAACATCCTTGGAAATAGATCTTGCGGGCACGAAATTTTTTAGAATAGTTCCCAGTCCTTGAATTAATCAATCTCAAAATGGACCGAGCAAGGCCTAAATGTTAAAAAAAAAATAAATAAATAAACAAAATGGCCACAAAGAAAGCACAATCGAGCATCGTTTTGTTTGCTAAAAATCAAACTAGGGTTCGTCAAGGGACGGATCCTTCTTGGGTATGTAGTAATTCCGATAAAAAAACTATCATAACATACGAAAATTTAAACATTTTACAATCAACGAGCAAGATTTTTCTTTTCTGTCTGACAATTGTTGGTTGGAATGTTATAACTTTCTGAAATGAAAATCAATGTTCCTGAAAACTTTCTGAGACGAACGCTTATTTTGTCTCTAGAAAAGCTCTAGAGATCATCGCTTGGTTGATCTTTTTTTGTTTTTCTAATCAGATGAAGCTATATGCATATGTTCTCCTTAGGGCCATCAAGCTAGAGGTAACAAATAGATTTGTATGTAGCCCTGACTTCTCTATCGATCGAACTTCTCGTCACGCCATCTCAAGATGCAAGGTGTACACATGTCTGATTCACCGTTATCTCTCGATAAGAGGTTGATTGGAGTGAAATTTCATAAATCGCAGTTGGTGGGTAAGGAAAGGTATCATGAGCAAGTTCATATGGATGATTGCTTCATTGGTGTTGACCTTAGAACTACAAGCTATTCCGAACCAACCATGCTAGATTTGATCAGGCATTTGTGGAGTATTATATGCTGAAAAGAAGCAATGTGCACCACAACACTGCTTGTGCACCCCAAGAGTATCACCACAGATGCAAAGTCTCTAGCAAGATTAGAAACTGAGGACTAAAAAATTGCAGAAGCAAATGTGATGGCTCGATGAGATACGAGTAAGTAATATGTAATTTCAATGCTCTTCTCCTCCAAGAGAGAAAATCCAAATCCTCATTTGTGCACAGAGTTTATACGAGAATTCGAGAATTACAACAAAAATCGATCTTTGTTTATCTGCAACTTCTGGATCAGACCATATCTGAATGAATGGAGAAGAGGGTCTTTCTCTTAACATGCTTTAACATACCTACACAGATAAGAGAGCCCAAGTCGGATCGCTTAAGGATCCAGTTTGAATTTTGTGTCATCGCTTTAGGTGAGAGCATTGGCACCGGCAACGATCTCCAATATTTCACCGGTGATCTTGGCTTGGCGTCGTCTGTTGTACACCATGGAGAGCGTCTTCTTCAGTTCCGAAGCATTGTCGGTGGCGTTGCTCATGGCGCTCATCCTAGCGGCGAGCTCGCTGGCCAGAGACTCCTGAAGCGCCCTCAGGATCTGGCTGTTGAGGTACAGAGGCAACAAGGCGTCGAGAATCTGAACCGGGTCCTGCTCGAACTGCAGGATCGGCGAGAAATCGATGGTCTCGGTCCTGACCACGTCTCTCTCCACGGTCAACTTGCCTTCCCTGGTGGTCAGCCTGAAGAACTCGTCCTCGGCCGCGTCCACGCAGTTCCCGTTCACGTCGCAGATCTCACCCTTCGGCGAGAGAGGCAGGAGGGTGTGGATGACGGGGTCGGATTTCACCAGGGACACGAACTTGGTGTACAGGAGCTCCACCTTATCGACTTCCTCGCTGACAAATAGCGAGAACACATCGTCGGCGATGGCCTGAGCTTCCTTCGCGGTCGGCAGCGACCCGCCCTCGAGGAACTTGTCGACGGGGATGTAAGGCCTCCTCAGGAAATAGGAATTGCCCTTCTTGCCGACGCTGATCACGGTGTAGTCGACGCCGAGACCCTTGAGCTCGGCGATCCTAGCCTCGGCCTTCTTGATGATGTTGTTGTTGAAACCGCCGCAGAGGCCGCGGTCGCCAGTGACGACCACCAGGGCGACCTTCTTGACGGGCCTCACGCTGGTGAGCGGCGCGTCGATGTCCTCCGTCTGGAGCTGCTCGTTGATGTTGTAGAGGACCTCGACCAGCGTCTCCGAGAAGGGTCTTCCGTTGACGACAGCCTCCTGGGCTCTCCTGACCTTGGCAGCCGCCACGAGCTTCATGGCCTCGGTGATCTTCTGGGTGTTCTTGACCGAGTCGATGCGGTCCCGGAGCTCCCGGAGGTTGCACTGGATCGGGGCCACCGGGTTGGCTCTAGACGGGTTCCCGGCGGAAGGGAGCTGGAAGATGGAGCCGACGGAGGCCCGGAAGGACAGCGAAGACGCGTCGGAGATGGAAGGCTTGGAGGACGCCCACATTGTGAGATTGGAGGAAGACATGTTCCTGGACAAGTTCTTGCAGGTCAGGAAGAAGGGAGTTCGGTTTATGTGTCCTTTCCTTTCTGCTCAAAAGCTTATCTTCAATGTGTCCAATTTGATGTCTCTGGTAATGGAGGAAGAGAGAATGAGTGGAGGGAGAGGGAGAGAGCGGATGAGGTTTTGGGATAAGGTTTTGACTCCGTCTGAGATTGCATGGGGAGAGTGAAACTTTGATGCATTCCCATCACCAATTCCCTGTGGGGTCCGGTTGAATCTTTGAGTGGTGGCTAATTTGTTGGTCTGGCTATTTATTTTGGTCACGAAAATAAGTGACTAGATTTTATGCTGGATGGGTCCAATGGTTCCAGAGCAGAAAAGGGCATATGCGGCTAAGCGACGGAGATTCTTTTACAGCCGAGTGGAGGGTGAATTATGCAGGACCACATGAACATTTACCTACTAAACGACGGTGAAAACGTAGATGTGATCCAAGTTCATGTTCAAGCTCTGTCCTTGACTCTTTTTTAAGTGTGATTCTCGAATCGTCATACCATATCAAGCTGGACCTGAATCAAATTCATTGTAAAAGGAACATGAGCTGGACAGGTACAGAACCCCACATCTTAGGGCCTGTTTGTTTGTGTTCTTTTTTTTTTTTCTCCGAAACACAATTTCTATTCTTTTGTTAGGGAAAAAAAAAAACAAGTAAACGCGTTTGTTTACACTTTTGTTCGGGAACAAAAAAATCTATTCTTTTATTTTCTAACAAAAATCTATTTTTTGTTTAGAACAAATTTTTAACAAAAACAACAAAAACAAAGAAAAAACTTGTTTTTGTTAGAAACACTACCGAAAAAAATAATTTTTCTCTCTCCTATTTTTCCTTCTCTTTCTTTTCTTCTTCTTTTTCTTTTTCTTTTTCTTTGGCCGGTCGCCGCCACCGGCCATCGAGGGCCGGCGACCTCGCCGGAGCATCACCAGCCCCCGGCGAGGCACAGCCTCACCTTGGCTAGGCGAGCTCGAGCTCGCCCAAATCCCGCAAGGCCAAGCCTCGCCGGGGGGCCGGTGAGCCTCCCCGTGGCCGGGCGAGGCCGCCGCCCTCGTCGGCCGGTCACCGGCCATGGTCAAGACCAAGAATTGGCCAAAAGGAAGAAAAATAAAAAAGGAAAAATAAAATAAAATAAAAATATTAAAAATTAAAAGAAACGAAAAATTATACAAGTTTACCAAACGTATTTATGTTATTTTTCTATTTCGGGAATATAAATTTTGTGCAAATACCAAACATGCGTATTTTTTGTTCAAAAATTGTTCCCTGGGAACAGAAATAATTTTTTTATTTTTGTTCTCTGAAACAATTTTTTAACAGAAATATTACCAAACGCATCCTTATTTGTTGGTCCTCTGGAATTTACAGCAAGTAAGAAGTTCATAACATTGACAAAGTACTAGAACTAAATGGACCTAACAAGTCTTGTTCACCAGTTCAAGAGCTTCCGCAGCTACAACACTGTTCCCTATCATAACCTGCAGGATCAAAGGTGAGATTGTCGGTGTGGATAGGATGGTAAGTGAGGATTTGTAGCTCCATTAGCGTCGAGGATATCAGCTTAGGGCACACATAATAACCAATTCGATTTATGTTCCAGAACTATTTTTATATTCCAGACTTATTTCTAAAATAGAAATCCGTTTGGCAAAACTATTTTATTTTCCTATTTCTAAAATAGATTTTTAGTCCAGAAATAGGTTTGGAGAAATACAAAAATCGAAGTAAAAAATTATTTTCTATTTCTAGAATAAAATGAGAAATAAAAACTCTTCTCATTATTTATTATTGCTATTAGCCTATTAGTCGGTTGTCCATCCATCATCGCCGCCGCCATATGCCATCTATTGTCGATCGCCCAACTCGCCATCGCACCAAGCACCGCCCGCCGTCACTAGCCACCGCCAAAAGGAAGAAATTTTATATCGTTATTAAACGAATTTCTATTCCAATAATAGAAATTTTGTGTCATTGTCAAACACGTATTTTTGTTTAAAAACTCATCCAAAAATATAAATATAAAAATATTTCTCTACCATAAATCAATTTTTGATAGAATAATTATCATTCACATCCTTAATTTGCACTATACATGGGAGAACGATTGGCTCGCTCGCCCTAATAAAATCTAATGAGCAAATCCCAAAGTCCACCATTATGACATTTACATTTAAATTCAAACCCATAATCATTAGCATGGCGAGCTGCACACAACTGAATTGACACAACACACCACATTAGATAACATCATGGCTACACAGTGGGGATGCTCACAGGATGGAATCTCAGCGATGTAGTACGGTCCGCTGAGTGTAAACAATGTCAAGCTTAAACCATTCACTTGCCATGAAGAAGAAATAAACCCATGAGAGAGAGAGAGAACAAAATGTAAGAGGTCATGTTCATTTCTTCATGCCTTCTGTCGAGGAGATATTCACACAACAGGACTTGCATCCAAGCCCCATCCTAAATCCAAAAAAAAAAAAATTCCCCAAAAGCATTCTCACTGTACTTCAATCTCACATAGAATGGTGGTTCGTCTTCGATCCATGCTATGCACAGAGAGTAGTACAAAATTGGGGATACAGACATTTCTTTACTATTTACAGCGTCTGAATCAACCACTCTTCATAGCAATCCCTACTTCTGAATTTGCATCACTCCTGCACGTCCGCTTTCGAGGCCGCCTGTTAGGGACGGTGGAAGCGCCCAAATCAAGCCGTTTCGCGGCCTCCGTAGTTTGGTCATGTACCTGCTCCATATTATTTCTAATGCATGTTTTTGTCTTCTTGCAGGATCTGTTTGGACGAGGTGAACGAAGCTTTCGAGCCTGAGTTTCACCGGCTGGATTTGGAGGACAGCCTCGCAACCTTGGATCCAAACTCAACCATGATTTACTCGCTGCATCTCTCCCTTCGCAAGTGAGACCCAACTTTAAGGAAGGAAGGCTGCTGTTTCCAGGTGTAGAATCATTGGATTTAAGACAATGACCATTTCTCAGTTCATGCCCATGATCATCATGTGGTTCCGTCAACACCTTCTCTGCAGCATGATTCTGGACCTCCTAGCAAGAAGGCATTACAAGATCCAAAGACAATTTCAGAACACTAGCATAACTATTTAGATTATAGAAAAGTTCACTTTCACCGCACTAGAGAAAGCTTAATCGCATGCATGTGTGCCTGCCTGTAAGGCTAAAGTTAGGAGAGTAGGATGGAGGGGAGCCCCTGGAATAATGACTCAGTGATGGAAGCAAATTAGTGCTGAACATCAGAGAAGAGTTTAGCAGGACATATTGCCAAAAGAAAATAATCAGGAACCAAACTAAAAGTTGAAATATAATTGCAACATTAAGAAATGTTTCCAACAGGGTAAATCAACCACAGTTAGAGGATAAAGAACGAAGATATCAACCCTCCTCAACTGTATGTCAGAAATTATCCACCAGACAAGCAGCTGTCCAGAAGAACAATGTACCAGGTCACAACCAAACCGAACGAATGATTTATCACCTACTATACAATATGCGAATGCCATGACATACAAGATTAGCATAAACAACAAATTCTGCACCCTGAGCACTAGAAAGCAACATGGTATGACGATGCCAGAAATGAGTATGCACCTTGTTATTTGTATCAGCAACAATCTCCATGCTTGATTCCTCCTCTCCTTCAGAATCAGCCATCTCCTCACATTCAAATTCGACATGTTCTTCCACATCTTCATCAGAGTCGCTCAACTCTTCCTGTTCCATAATAATTCCCGGATGAGACTCATCCCCTGCTAAGTCCATGTTGGATTGAACGACATCATTTTGTCTGCTTAACATTTGGGATTCTGAAATTAAGTCACTTCTAACAGAAGACAGATTTTCAGGCTGCTGGTCAAAAGGATTGCTTGCTTGTTGACTATTAAGCAAAGTTCCAGATTTTGCTGATTGCCTGATGGGGGTTATAAGTTTATGAGTAGCCCCAGTGTTCTTTCCTATTGTCTTTCCCAATGAGGATAAAGAGCTTAGGTGTATATCTAGGTCCAATTCACTAGCTCTATCTGCACAACAAGAAAGATCGGTGCCAGTAGTCAAGGAGGCACCACTGGCTGGCACCTTAGCTTGCACAGCAACAGAAACAGACTGGTGAGCCTTTGAGCTAGCAGATGTTAAATCACTGTTCACCTCTTCAGTTCCTTGAAGTAGTGGATGGAAGTCAATTCCACTACCACGTACATTGGAAGCAGAGTCCCTAGGCCTAAAAGATCTGTCATTGTTTAGCTGCTGAGGATTATGAAAAAGACTAAGATTTAATTGAGGCTGGCTTCCAGAAAAAAAACTTAAAGGGGCAGGAGCAAGGGTATTGCAGTTTGATGGGTAATAAGGCAGGCCACCATCTTCAGGGACTTGGAAGAGTAAGGGATGCATCTGGGAATCAGAATCAATGCCTCTTTCCTCATTGATGGTTTTCTCCTTGAAAACTCTTGATTCTTCTCGTGGCAAATGTGCAACAGAATCATTCAGAGACATACTTTTGCTCTGTTGGGCAGCTGGTGTGTCTCCAACCTTTGCTGCATGACATGGTCGATTATCCGCACTCCCAGTAATAGTGGAAGCTGCTCCATCACAGCTTAGGTATGCAGACTGAGAAATAACACGAACATTCTGAGGAAGATTCACTGGGGGCAAGTTTGGTGCTAATTTTACCAAGCGTGCGCTGTCAGTTTGACGACCTCTGTGTGAAAGGGGACCAAATGGAGATTTGGGTGTCCACAAACTTGTTTCAGAAACTGGATGAACTGGTACTGAGGTACCATGCACGTTGTTATGAATGACACGAGATGCAGAGTAAGTATTCTGAAAAGTTGATGCAATTGGAAACTGATGCATGTTTCCAGCATGGTGTTGTGTTTCATAAGCAGCCTCTTCCCTTATGCCATGAATGCCTCCTTTTCCCACATAAGAGTGATGTTGTTTGAAAGATGGTCTCCAGTCCATTAAAAACCCCTCGTGTACATAAGGTTCCTCAGGGTCATCAATGCAATCATCTTCACAACTGTTCTCCCCGCCAGCATGCTCAACCTGATAGTCCTGCAACCAATGGCCAATACACAGCTCAAATCCCCTCAAATATTGGTTTGGAAAGAAAAGCAAAGGGATGCGGAAATTTATCAACATATTGTGGAAGCTCCTCGGTCTAATTTTAGAATTCATGCTCTTAATAGTCCAAAAGTGACTGAAGACATTTAACATGGATGGAAGCTTTACTTACTAAAGGCACTGCAAACAACATAATTAGAATTCATGCTCTTAATAGTCCAAAAGTGACTTAAGACATTTAACATGGATGGAAGCTTTACTTACTAAAGGCACTGCAAACAACATAATTAGCTTAAGGCATCAACTGAGACTCATCGCATGAGTACAATGTAATCAAGTCATTTCTCCAGTAAAGATAACATGGAGAATTATAATATAAATGTGTGTAGGACCGTGTATGGTAATCCCTGCAATGTTTCTCGGCAAATGACAAATACCCACTTGTAAGCCCATTATATTAGCAGCTCATTCATTAAGTAGACAAAATCAATATATCATTTCTATGTTCAAAAGTGAAACTTGCAGACCTCCTTCTCAGATGCATTTTGCCAACTCGCTGGATTTGCACCTCTGCGCCTTCTCCGTTCCGCTTCATACGCCCTTCTCTTCTCCTTTTTAGTTGGATTCTGTTTGTATGACTTCTGAGTTCCCAAGGCAACTCTCCACTGACGAGGTAATAAGGATGGATCTCTATGTGGCACAATGAATTTGCATACTGACATCCAGTCGAGTTTATAAATCTTGAACCCCTGGAAATATTTACGTCACAGGTGTCATATACAGCTTTCCATAAAATAACAAGCAGATTCCAAAGAACGAACAACTTAAAATTTACCTCTTGTATATATTGCACCTCTTCTGCGGTCAATGGAGAGGTTTTCATCCTCCTTACTGCCTACAAATGGAGAGGTTACATATAGTGAAGATAACATGCTACCAATAGAAAGAGACATCTCAAAGATTTGCATTAAAGATCTCTCTTTTCCTTGATTTTCATTTAATTCATTTGCATAAAAAGAGTGAGCCAACAGTGGGTGATCCTCCCAAAATGTGATCATTGCAGCATAATTCCATTGAAACAAATTCCAAGAAACTCCTAGCATTGGTTGCCAAGGAGCAGGTAAGTCAAAGGTCTCGAAACACAAAGCTTTTAACATCAATACAACTTTATTTTGAAGTCTAAATCTCAAGTGAAACACCAACCATAATTACTTCCAACTACTAGGTTGTATACTCTAGTATCTATGTGCTAGACGCGAGACTGACATACAGCATTTCTGGTCCATATCTGTTCCTTTCTTTTCTTTTTTTCTTTCACTTACATCCATTATCAAACGTTCTGGATTAACTTTGCTTTAACCCAAGTAAGGGTAGCCACCTTGAGCCCTAAATTCTAATCTCCTTAAACTGAAAACCTCAAGCAAGGCCCAATTATTACTTTTGCAACCACTGCTCCTTCCAAAGGACTATACATTAACAATTTTTTTATTATTTCATGTGAATCGCCCCTGCAACACCTCTAAAAAGGAACATACTGTTCAGTTTACAATAAACTATTGTCAATCTCATTCAGGATAAATCCATCTGTTTTACTTATTGAATTTGCAAGATAAATACAATAAATTATTGTCAATCTCATTCAAGATAAATCCATCTGTTTTACTTATTGAATTTGCAAGATAAATCCATCTGTTACAATAACAACAACAATAATAATCTAAGTTAAATACTTAATGTCTCTTTTGCCTCATTTATGAAGCGGCTCAATTTTGTTCCCCCAGTCAGTAAATGATGCTAGCCATGTATCCAGTGCACAAATCAATAATTAAGAATCATAAGTTGACTCTGGCAGAAACACACACCTTTATGGGATTCTCTGGAGCCTTAGATGAGCAGCGATTCTTCTGCCGTACAAAAATCTGCAACAGAGATATTCGTGATGATGCCATCATAGACTTGAACAGGCATAAAAAGCCCGATACTCAGTCAAAACTTCTCCTCACTAAACACCTTAAAAAACTACAAACCTATTTCATCAGCCATAGAAACTCTCTTAGACAAATAAACTAAACATGTTGTAATGAGTGAACAACTCTAGAATAACTTCTGTTCAGGAAAAAGGTTACCTAAATGGTTGTACCCATATAATAAGCGCCATAAAGCCCAGAAAGTACCTGATGCTTAGACTTGCAAGGAAGAAATCGTTGCTGAATAGCCTTCCAATCTGTATTAAATTCCATTATCCCCAAAGCAAGTAGCCTGCACCATTATCATACTAATGGGGTCAAAACTTTGATTATTTCTGACATTGTAACAATCAAGCTGTAAAACTTCCACAGACATCAAACAAGTACACATACAGCAGCACAGTTACTTTCTACCCCAATCAATTTCCAATTAATTTCTGTTTACAGTTCCTACCGCATACAACCTTTATTGCCTTTCTTCAACCTTCAAAAGATCCACTCTAAACAAGTGAGAAATAACAAAAATAGCAGTATGCAACTTACTCATCCTCAGCATCAGTAAAAAGCACCCTGTTTGCCACAGCAGAAGGGGGTGGTTTATGAGGAAGAAGTGCTTGATTAAACAGTGGAAAGAATATCTGAGCCAACTTTGCAACATCTTTCTGAACCAAGGCAACTGATTGCTTCTTAGCACTTTCCACAATTGCCGCAGCTAATGATCTCTTAAGTGGATGATGACCTGAGGAAGGAGAACCACTACGGGCATTTGATGAAGAAGCTCCACTTAAAACTTGAATATCACCTTCTACAGCTGACAGAGAGCTGGAAGTGGGGAACAGAGGCTCCCTTTCAGAGCGAATATCACATGTAGATTCAACATGCCATCGCCGCTGTTCCCGGACTGTCATGATAAATACAAGTCAATTAAAATAAGCTCTCTCTCCTGTTATGGGGCATTAAGAAAACAAAAACCAATATCCCTGACAGAGGAAATAGGTTGTTGTTTATCAATTTATCTGTTATCTACGGTTTAAAAATTGTCAAACCCATTGAGTCGTTATAACTTCTTCTTTTTTCTTTTAATTTACTCATGAAGAACCTCAACTGAAATTGTGCATTGTTTCATTATTTATCTACATTACCTACGTTGTATATAAAAAAAGAAAGAGCTTACATATTCATTCATATCCTACCACATACAGATCTACAAAAAAAAATTGTAATCTATAGCTTAGACTTAAATCTGTTGCTGAAGAAGAAGACATAAATTATGCAGTGTGTCTTCAGATTGGACAACATGAGAGAATCTCAATTTTACCAAGTGGTTAACATTTTTTTTATGGGTAAGTTAACTTCATTTCTTCATCAAACAAAGTGGGTAGGCCAATCCCACTACAAGCCACTATACATCAAGCCATCACTTACAATCAAAATCCAAGTGGTAGTACCATTACCCCGAAGCCAACACCATATCCCAGCCAACAAGAAGGATTCATCTAACAATCAAACCAGTTAAAGGCCAGACAAATCATTGAACTGAATTGCCAATTAGAACATAAAGCTATAACCAAGCCAGAATTAACTTTGTGTTACAGCAGTTTATGCCCTTCATTTCTAAAACCTTACTGCAAACATAAGTGGTTCACATTTAAAACCAAGTTGGGTTTAAAACTTCAACATTCCCAGTTTGGTAACCTATACAGTCAAATTTGCACTTGATCTAGAATGCCAAACTATCATAATCGATTCGGTTTAAAGCCTACCAGAAGAGACCAAATGATCCGAGAAAACCCTCATATCCTACTGAAACCTATTGTCCAAATAGACTAAGAACAACTAAGTGGCAAATAGCTTACCAATGCGCAGATCATCGATGTATTTCTTCACTAAATTAAGCGGAGCTACATCCAAAACCGACAGTACAGGACCACTTATATGCGGCAACCAGACAGAACCCTCCATTGCTCGAGAAAATACAGCGAGACTGCCAGCATATTCCCCCCGTCCTTGACCCTGGGAACCATTTAGAGTTGCCAGCATCTGATTATCCACAGAAGAGGTAACCCCCTCTGCATCTAACGTAGAAGCACATCCCAAAGTCTGTTGTGCCATGTTTGATGCTTTAGAACCCTCAGATGTTGATGAACAAACATATGCAGGGGAAAAGCAAATATCAGGATATGGTATGCTTCTCCGAGCTACTATCTGATCACGTTTATGAAGCATTTGCAAAATCAATTCTTCAACCTGTGATGCAATGTTTTGCCGAGAGGGATCGAGAATGCAAAGAGAATATATTTGAATAAGAAGCTGCACATGCTCATGTATTAGACAATACAACTGGCCGATCTGATTAGGAGCAAACCCATTCATGCAACCCGCATTGGCTGTTAAAGATGCATAATTCAGAGGAGCATCAGTCATAGAAGGTTGTGCACTCGATGCTGGTAAATATTGAGTTGATCCAACAGGTACTAATGGTAAAATTGGACGCAAGGGCCTCTTCCCATGTTGAAGAAGCTTCTTTTTACACTCCGCAGAGGTGTCTTTACGTCTGTTCTGCCTTGTCTCAGGCCGCCTTCTGGAAGGCTCAAAATTTCCTTTTGTGATTTTATCACTAGGTCTGTCATCGAGGTCACTCTCAAGTGCCTCTTCGAGTTCAATCTCAAAGTCAGCATCGTTATCCTCATCTTCGTCATCGACATTTCCAGTGTCTGGAGTTGGATGACCATTGCCATCTCCACCTAATAAAACAGCTGCAAGAAATTTTTTATACTCTTCTTCATCATCAACATTTTGAATGTCCTCATCATCATCCGTCTCTTGCAGGAAACTCTCCAGTTCATCAAGAGTAAAACTTGCCAGAGAATAACGAGCCCTCGTACGCTTGCAGATAGCATCCTCCTCATCGGAGTGCGTTACCGGCTTCCAGCTATTTGTAGCTTCCACAACCATGTCACCATGGTAGTCAGGTCTGCTGCCCGTATGATCTTCCTTTCCTTGTAAATGCCCATTTTCAGCTTGAGACAGGATCTCTAAATCTGTCTTAGAGAGCGTTCCAGCGACAAGTTCAGGCAATTCTTGTTCACATACTAGTTTAAGGGAATTCAGCATGAAATTCCCCCCCTCACAATGCTCAGAATCTTCAACAGCAAAACTCTGACCCTCATCAGTCAACTCTGATGAATAAATTTCCGCCGTCTGTAACGGTTTAACTCCGTTTTCAACAACGTCCCCATCTATTCCTTCAATTTCGGAGCTCAGACTCGATGAAGCATCCGGTGAAGGTGTTTCCTTTAGAAAGGGATTAAAGTCCACATCTTCATCCTCGTCCTCATCCTCTTCACCCTTCGCCGGACTCTTACGCCATTCATCTAAGTCTGCCCCGGTGGGCAGAACGCCAGCTTGACTAACATGGCCGCCATTGCCAGATGAATCGGTGCAAGACGACATCCTCATCGATTTCACAGCAGCGACGTAAACACTCAACGATCATGCACAATCCTTCCCCTCAATGCAATGACACTCCCATAATGCCATGCCCTAAACACAAAACCAAAACGAAAGACACGACATTAGAGATCGACACGACTCGAAGCATAAACCTTTTGACCCGTGCACACAAACAACTCCACTGTTCCTCCACAGCAGAACAGTAAGCAGCCCTCAACCATCGCCCCGCACGCAAGAATTCACACTCAATCAACACAGCTAATAAGAAGCACACCACAACTGTACGGGCACAATGAACAATCTCGCGTTCGAGCATCGCAATCCGATGATTGGAGCCTTTCCGGCGGACTCTCGCGACATTCGTGCGCGACCGGCCTAGAATTGCCGGCGGATTCTAGAGAATTAGGGCAGGGGGCGGTTCGGTACCGAAGAGGCGCGAAGGGGAAGCGCATTTGAGGAGAACGGGATTCGGGAGGTCAAAGGCGCCGGCTCGGGATCGGACGAGCGAGCGAGAGCAGGGGGGGAGGCGGGAGCAAGGCTCACCTTGTTTCCGACGGCGAATCCGGCGAGCTAGGCCCGGCGACGGCGGACGGCGGCGGCGACGAGCGGCGAAGAGAGGAGAGGGGCGGAGCGGAGCGGGGAGAGCGAGAGGGGAGAGGGGCGGAAGTTCGTTGGATGTTGGGCCTTTCTTCAAGCCCAAAGTCTGACCTCCCCTCTGCTTGTTTTGGCGGTGCCAGCATAAAGCCGGTCGAAACTTTTGGCAAAATTTTTTGAAAAGTCTGTAAGGTCGCACATAATAATAATTCTATTTCTGAAATCAATTTTTGACTAATTAAATGTTTTATTTTTAAAATAAAATTTTATTTAATAACGACACAAAATTTCTCCGTCTTAAATAGTGATGAGAGGCGTCTAGAGGCTGACGAGCAATCGACAACAAGCCACCGGTGTCCAGCAACCAACAATCAGCAGTGGGAGGCAAGCGAGCAAAGCATCCAGAGATCGGTGGGACAACGGGGGTCGGCTAGTGACTAGCAATTGGCGACAAGAGGCAAGTGGCCGACATCCGGTGACCAACAACCGACAGCAGGTGGGGGGTGGCGGCGTCCGGAGGGCAACGAGCGAGCGACCGATGTCTAGTGTCCCACAAGTGGTGGGTGGGCGACAAGTGGCTAACGTTTGGTGTCTTGCGGGTGGTGGGTGAGGGATGGGCGATGACAATAGTAATCGATGAAAAAAGTTTTTATTTATCATTTTTGTCCTCGAAATAGAAATACAAAATTTTCAACTTCTAAATCTAAACCAAATCTATTTCTAGAGTAGAAATTTATTCTAGAAAAATAGAAAAATGAAATTACGTTACTAAACAAATTTTGTTCCAAACTTGTTCCGAAAAATAAATAAATAGAGAAACCAAATGGTTATCATGCGCATCTTCAAAACCTTTAGCTCAAGGGAGATCCCCGGTACTTTAGAATGATGTATTTCGAAAATGAAAATGACTCTTTTTCAACTTTGCCATTGCTCATTTTTCATAACTTCAAAAATGTCCCTTCATAACACGATGTTGCCAGTGAGCCTCCAACAAAGCCGAATGTGGCCACCGCGATCCTAGCGCTAACAACCTCGTGTGAGGTTGAGCGACCTAAGGCGATCCTCAAGTCATACAACCTAGGTGTCACGACCTCTTTTTTCCGCCCGGGGAAAAAGAAGAAGGTTTAGGGGTATTTGCCTAAAGGCGGACCAACACCCTAGACCAGGCGCGGGCTCTCCCAAGCCCATACCTCGCGCGACGTTGGATTTTGTTTTTTAGTTCTTAACAACCTATGTATTTAGGAGTCGCCACTATTTTATATTGGGGTGGCTAGAAACCAATCAAGACACGGGAGTGTTGTCTCGATTCCTACGCAACCAGAGATTTCTAGGAATGGGGACATTTGTTTACGCCAATGTTTCTATTAGCGCCCTTGCGGTACCACTAACTTGAAAAGTTATTTATCTAAATGGCCACACATTCTTGATTACCAATTATAATCTTTATGAAACCACTAAGTGTCCATGCAAATATTTTTGTAGGTTTGTTTTCCTTAATGTCTAGACTAATCCTAGCATAATTTAGAAGATAAATTTACACTCAAATTAATGAAAAGCAATGCATAAGTAAACATCCAAGAAATTGAAATAACTTGAAAATAAATGCAGAAAAGGAAAACCCGATACAAGTCGGGCAAATAATATTACATGGCCTTGTTATCACGCCCGGGACAGGACCCCGTGAGCAAAATGAGAATTTAAATATGCATGAAATTACCCTAGATGCATGAAATTACTCTAGATAATTTTAATCCATGCAAAATGGATTATTTACAAAAATGATCATAAAATACAAAAAATATCATTAAATTAAGAAAATGACCTTTAAAAATTAGGAAAATTTCCTAGATGTCATTTTTGCCCTAATTTGATACTATCTAACATTTTTGATATTTTTGAAATTTTCATATTTTTCTTTTTTTTTTTATTATTTTTTAAAAAATATTAATAATAATTCCTTAAACCGATCTATGCTAACATGGAGTAACACAGCACATGAATATCACAATAATCCAGCTCAAATCGACCGTTTGAAGATCGAAACTTGGTTTGAACATTTCATCGAACACTTGGCTTGCATCAAAACACCTCAAAACGGCTTCTTCGGGCCATGTTTGTGGCCTTCAATCTTCACCCATGAGCAATATTATGTGGAACTAAAGCATCAAGATTATACTACCACATACAAAGAACAAGATTAGATAGAAATCATAGCTTAAAACACACTAGAACCAAGCTAAAATCGTCCTCAAATACACGGGTTTGAGCTGATTTTTGCAAATCTGGATTTGAACCCAAGTCAAGCAAACAGGTTATATGCCCATATTCAAGCCCCGACACTCATCACATGCAAGATCTACGGGAAACACTACTTGATCCGAGTGAAAGTAGGTAACATGAGCTTTCAAAAGCAACAAACATCACAGAGAATGACCACCGAAAAACATCGAAACGACCTCTCCAAGAAGCACACTTGCAAGACTCTTGAAGAGATTTCAAACACTTAGAAAAATTTCAGCCTCAGAAATCAGTTTTCCGGGCTGCTTTTCCTCTTGATTTTCATGATCAAAACATACTCAAACTCGAAAGAAAATACATCTAGGATGCTTACCTTGCTTCTTTGTTTCCCTTTCAAGTGGTTCCTCGCTCAAGAAACCAAGAAATTATCTTCGGGGGCCCGTGGAAGTTGGCTTCTTTAACTGGAAAACAAAATCTGCAAAGAAAAGAACTGACAACGAAGGTTTTCGTTGATCTCTAACATTAGACTTCAAAACCTCTTTTGTTGGAAAACTTAACACCAAACCAAACTATATGTATTCTAGTTTTGGGTAAAAGTCAAGATTTTCCTCATTTGTCTCTCAATTTTCTCAAACACACTTGCTTTCTCTCAGCCGTGGCCAACCGGGCTCAACACTTAGAAACTTTTCGGACTTTCTTGGCCCGCCAGGAGGGTGGTTTTCGGGGGCTTTAGGAGGCCTTCCCGATCTCCATTTGGGACGTGCGACCTATGGTTGGAAAGATCTTTGAGTGAAGTTTAACTCTCTAGTTTAAGGTTTTGGCTAATTTTGGCTGCAAGTTTGTGTAAATTGCACTTTTCTCCCCGAAGGTTGGTCTGGAATTTCTGGGTTTTCTTTTCTGGAGTTGCTTCTGATGGCCTCTTTGGGGGACGACCGTGTGCTCTCTCCTCTCCTTTTCGTCTCCTCTCTCTCATGAACTGAAAGAGCTTGCTTCGTAGATGTTATCCCCTCCAATCATCAATCCCTTGGTCGGCTTTTTGTCCACCTGCCAAGCCCACCAACTGAGCAGTCTACCCACTTTCTGACTTAGCCAAAATTTTGAAATTTTGCAGCTGTTGAGTGTGCGGGTTTTGCTGCGACTTTCCCGTGCATTCAGCAGCTTATCCCTGGCCGATTTCCGTCCACTAGCACTACTCATTATGGTCTTCAATCACGTGCAAAGATCAGGCTGGATGGGCGGCTGAGGAGGATATGGTGGGGCCACCAAGTTGCTTACTCAGCAACTCCGAAATCAGACCAAACCGTGGGCTGGGTTTTGGTAGCTCGTTTGAGTGCTTTAATCCATCAATTTGGCTGCGTTTTTTGATCAATTAGCAAGCTCATGTATAGTAGTTTAAGATCTTGGCCATTTTTCACAATTGTACTCACTCAATTTTGCAAGAAAGTCCCTCAAAGTTGGCCATTTTCTTATCCAAAAATACCCATTTCAATACAAACTTTGTCTTTTTGGCCCGATTTAATTGATTTGAGTTGGCCCAAGTTCAATTTCAACTTAATTGGTGACCAAGATGATGATTTAGGGGTTCGGGCAAAATTTTGCAAAATTTGCGAATTGGTCCCTCAACTTTTGGAAATTGCATTTTGGCCCCAACTTGCCATTTGAATTCCAATCTGACCTCCTGGGCTTGGCTAGTCACATTTAGATCATTGGCCCCAACTTTTTTTTTCTTTTTATCTTTTTTTATCTTTTTTATATATTTAATTTAATTTTTTTAATTTTTTTTTTTTTGAAGGAAAAACATATCCCATTTAAAAAACTATACTAAACACCTAGATAATCTATATGCAAGAATTTGACATGAAATATTTTTGTGGAAAAACAAGTTCCCATTTTTTCGGAAATGATTTTGGACAAAAATTTAGGTGTCAGCATTGCCTTCTTTGGAAGGAAGTTTCTCAAAAAGAGATTTCTTTCAAAGATAAGGTAACACCTAATTTTTTTGTTTTTTGTTTTTTGTTTTTTTGTTTTTTTGTTTTTTGTTTTTTTACAATATTAAAATGAAAATGCAAGTGAGCTTAATGTAAAGAGCGTAGTTTAGGGATGTACCTATGAATACTTTGAAAAGTGTGGTTTAAGGATATACCCACGAACCTTGTGGTTTAAGGTAGTCCCACTAACCTTGTAGTTTAAGGCAGTCCCACGAACCTTGTGGTTTAAGGCAGTCCCACTAACCGTGTGGTTTAAGGCAGTCCCACTAACCGTGTGGTTTAAGGCAATCCCACGAACCTTGTGGTTTAAGGAAGTCCCACTAACCGTGTGGTTTAAGGCAGTCCCACTAACCGTGTGGTTTAAGGCAGTCCCACTAACCGTGTGGTTTAAGGCAGTCCCACTAACCTTGTGGTTTAAGGCAATCCCACGAACCTTGTGGTTTAAGGAAGTCCCACTAACCGTGTGGTTTAAGGCAGTCCCACTAACCGCAAAGTGTATGGTTTGAGGATGACCAAGAACCTCTTGAAAATACATGGTTTAAGGCTGACCCATGAACCCTTTGGAATTGCATGATTTAAGGATAACCAAGAACCTTTTGAAAATGCATGGTTTAAGGCTAACCCATGAACCCTTTAAAATTGCAAGGTTTAAGGATAACCAAGAACCTTTTGAAAATGCATGGTTTAAGGCTAATCTATGAACCCTTTGAAATTGCAAGGTTTAAGGATAACCAAGAACCTTTTGAAAATGTATGGTTTAAGGCTGACCCATGAACCCTTTGGAATTGCATGGTTTAAGGCTAACCAAGAACCTTTTGAAAATGCATGGTTTAAGGCTAACCCATGAACCCTTTGAAATTGCAAGGTTTAAGGATAACCAAGAACCTTTTGAAAATGTATAGTTTAAGGCTGACCCATGAACCCTTTTGAATTGCATCTTCAAAATGCATGGTTTAAGGCTAACCCATGAACCATTTAGAATTGCATGGTTCAACTGGAGAAACTTGTCATTCGAGAATATTTTGAAATGGATACTGCACATCAAATAGAATTCATTATAACAAGTATTCTAGTAGCGAAAAACATACTAGATAAGATCAATTTCGGCACATGTCATCAAAACAATATCAAAAGTGTGTCGGTAATGGGAAAGCAATGATTGCATAAACAAATCAAGCTAATTCCGACCACTTGACAAACTCACAAAACTATCATCATGCTCGGATAATATCATTAATTGTCAAATTCTCTTAGGAGAAAAGTCCTTGTCGAAATGACCTTGACTTATAAGAAAGGTTTGTTAAGTATGCCAAGCAAGGACCCCTAGTCAGAAAGGGCTTCTCGCATATTCTCAAGAAAATGGCTATTTGATCCCATCTATTCATGTGGGAAATAAACCGATCACTCAATCTCACTCTTCCGGTATGCAAGGCTTTGAATCATTCGCAATAAGTACACATTGACCAATCTAAGAGGTCTTTTAGAAGGACCGTAGTGCAGGTTTGGTCATGGTTTTAGCAATGGATAAGCATCATTGGCTATGAAATGAATTAATCACCGATCAACATCTTCGCCAGTTTACAAGTCAAGAAACCTTAAGATGAGATAAGACAACCTTGCCCTCACTTCTTCAAGCGGCATCTTCTTTAGAAATCCTAATTTCCACTCGAATTATCCCAATCAAGAGACTTTGGGAATAGGTTGTAATGTTGGTTCGGTGAAAGGCTCAAAAGGCTTAGCTCAAAAGGCTTAGATCTTTTTGTTGATGGGGGTTTGAGAGTTGGTGATTATCATGGCATCATTACCATATCATCCATTTTTTTTTTTAAAGCACTCGACTTTTAAAATTCAAATTGTCTCGAAAGTCCTTTGACTAATCATCTTAACTTAATGGCTTTTGCATTTGCAATGATTTTCTTTTCAATGCAGGCATTTTTTTTTTTTTGCCATTTTTGCTTTCATAGAGATATTTCTCTTGATGCAATTGTTTTTCTTCCACTCTCTCTCCCTTTTCTTTTTCTTTCTTTTTTTTTTTTTTTCCGGGCATTGGCCTTGCTTTTACCAGGCACTGCACACGCTTTTTCATGCCCCTTAATTTTCATTTGACTTTTGCTCTTTTGAACTTTTGAGCTCTTAGGACTTTCGAGATGCTTTCCACATGTTCACGTAAACATCACTTGCCTTGGCAAATCATATGCCTTGCCCCAAATGTGGGGAGATAATCACCACTCGGGTTTTAGAAATGAATAGTTAGGCTCAATATGGTTTAAGCAAAGGGTATCAGTGTTTGGGTAGAGAAAAGTAATGCTCTTCTTCACCTTGGGATGCTTCGAGCTTCCATAAGAATTCACCCGAAGTTACCACAAAAAGATTTATGCAAGTGAGAGCAAAGAAACTTTTCTCATCTTTCCTTTCCAAATAATATCAACCCAAACCTCCATAATTGCCCCATCGTGGGGTGGTTCTTGACAGGGGTATTTTGTAGAAAATATTCACATCAAAAGGCTCAAATGGGCTAACTATTGTCACCGTGGTGTGTATGATAGATGAAAGAAATGCCTCTCATCATCTTGATCTATGTACCACTTGCGAATGAATTCATTGACCCTAAACAACACGGGTCTTCTTTTTGCTCGAATCCCGAGTGCTTAAAGGACATGTTTGGAAATGGGTTGCTTTTCTTCATCCTAAGTGTTTCTCGCTTGGCATAAGCAACATCGCCTTTCATTTTTGTTGAGATCATCTGAGTGAATTAATCTCCATAGAGAACTTTGATTCCAAATGAGTGATCCATCGAGTGGATGGACAATTTAAAGGTAAAAAGATTTTTGCAAAACTTGTGGAAAACTTGTTTCTTCATTTTCCATTTTCCATTTTCCATTTTTTGTGCTTGTTTCTAGAAAAACACTAAATGTTCTTTCTTGCAATGAAAATTCTCCATTTGTTTTGCATTTGATTTTGAAAAGAAGGGTACTTACCTTTGCCTTAGTAGTCAGGCGACCCTACGAAGAACAAAAGGGAATGTGTTAGTATATGAATCCTCGGGGATCATAAAATTGGAAACGATATAACATTACCCTTGGTCGGTTTCACCATTTGGCGGTAAACAAGTGGAATGAACGTACCGTTTTAAGGCTTGAAGAGAGTTGTAGGTTTTTGTCTCATTAGTTCAAGCATTTTCCTCTTTTTGCAAAAATAAGAGATGCAAAAGTTTTTTTTTTTTTTTACATGGCAACCTTGTTGCCGTTTCTGGGGATCGAACCCCGTACCTCTCGGACCCGTTCATTCATTCCCATACCACCAGGCCGAAGCGCCGGTAGTGTCCATGGGGCACTTCCTTTTTATTTAATTGAACGGCTCTTGAACTCCACCAAGTTAGGTGAATTTGACATGTGTTACCTCCATATGCTTGCTTGGTCCATATAGATTATGCTTCAGTCAATTTCTCGAGTTTGTTCCTCAAATTGGCGATGCTTCCTGTCAAACAAGGGAACTACGTCAAAAATGAAGTTTAGATGAGGCATTTTGGAAACGATACCGAATTACCCTTCTCCTACATCTAACTTTCAATGTCTTGTGTTTCCTCTTCATGTGCCTTTGCTCCTCAGGTGTTAACATTTCCTTGAAGATCTTGCTATCAAAGATGTTATCGAATTCACTCAGAATGGACGTCAAAGATGAAAGGAGAGGGGTATTCATTGTTTCTACATGTGAGGGCATTGCTCATTGGATGTTTTACTCCATTTATTCCATCAAAATGGATGGTTGAGCTTTAGCATGCCTTCTTGGTATAAGGTGTTGCTCCAGTGGTCAATGTGCACCTTTTCCTACAAGAGATGGGGCATGTTACTTATATTCTAAAATTGAATTGGACTAATTTAGGGACGATACTCCCCTTTTGTGTTGAATCAATTGACTTTGTTTCATCTTGCTTCACAGGTGAGAGTTACTCTATTTTGAGTGACTTGCCCCGTTTATCAACTGCAAGGAAAAAGAGACGTAATATGTTATTTTCATATTCGATATGATTCATTTTAGGAACGGTATACTCCCTTTTATGGCATATCTGATGACTGTGTTCCATCCCGTTTTCTTGGCTATGGAGAGGGATTTGCTCTTGTGATTGACAGCAATTCACTTGGCAAATGTTTATTCCATTTGAATCTTTCCCTTTTTAGAAGTCGGATGACTTAGGCATTGCGTGCCCCCGATCCATTTTGTTGCCAACTCGCCCCAATTAAAATTCCCTACACATGTGGGAACAATGTATTATTTCTACTCTTAGGTACATTAAGTTTAGGAACGAAGTACACCCTTTTTCAAAGTCGGGCAATTCAGCATCTCATTGTAGCTTTGTGGAAGAAGGCAAGACATTGTCCTTATGGTCAAATGCATGCCACACTAGGTTAGATAACTTGTCCATATGCAGCTCCATCATGTTGGATTGATGAATCTCTGTTTCATTTGAACCTTTCATGCTTTACTCAATTTCCTGCATACCCCTTTTAGGCTAGGTGATTTTTCGCCATTTTTGCTGCATCAATGCATTTCCCACTTCACAATCTGTAAGCATGGGTGGCTATGTCGGTTTATGAATGAGTTGTTTTGACTTTTGGAACGAACACACCCTTTTCTTTTAGAGATCGTGTGATTCTAGACCAGTTGTCCTCCCCATGTAATCTTGTTGCTTGCTAGTAATTTGCCTCACTAAAATCTGCACAAAGTACAAGGACAAGTCATTCCTAAAATAAATCGAAGTTAACTTGAAACGATTACCACCTTTTATTTGAAGGCAACATTTGATGACCGATTCTTGTTTGTGTACATCTACATCTTGAAGTGTTGTCTTGCAGACCACCAATAATTATCTCCATATAGGATTGGATGCCAAGACACCATTGGCAGTGTAGGAATTGCAGTTGCTTCTTGCCTGCAACCGATGAAATAGTTTGATGGCAAAGAATGTCTATAGATTTCTTTTTCCACAAAGAATGTCAAATTAATATAAGGTCGTCTAGGATGTGGAACTTATGTGGAAGCCACTTTCGAAGCAATAAAGATTGCCGTTAGGCTGGTAGATTTGTGATCTTCGAGGCTTTGATGATTCTTTTCACACTTAATCACAATGTTTGAATTCATATGTTGCGAAAATATTCAAGTAGTTCATGGCTCAACCAAATATGCCCCATAAATGAGCATGAATTGGTGCATTTCATGACTTGCTCTATTAGGGATAGGCCCGCACTTTTGTCTTTCCAAAGGAAGTAAATGTCAATCTTGAACAAAATCATCATTTTACCTGTTTGACAAAAAAGGATGGTCGAGTTAGTGGTTGCATAAGAAATTCCTATTGGAACGATTACAACCTTACCCCCTTAAAGCATCGTTCTGCGGATCAACCTGCAAAAGCGATTAAATGAAGAGATAAAATATTATGCAAGTTATTCTTAAAACTTATTTTCAAACATTTCGAAGCTAAGGTATAAAACTCAGCCTAGAGGGTCCATTTGGAACACTTCAAGTGTTTTAAAGAATATGATTTTTATGAACTCTAACTTCATTATTCAAAAATGTGAGTTGTATGATTTACAAAAGCATTTGATTGGGCCCGCAATCAAAACCCAAAACGCAAAACGCGGTTCCTAATAGGAATAATGACAAGGATAAAGTACAAGAAGCTCTTTCGTAGAGGAGCATAATAAGCACAATTCTCGTCTTAGCTTTAAAGTCCACTTTTGGCATGGTCAAGCAAAAGGAGTTCAAGGAATGGTTGTCACACATGACCTGCGAAAGGAAGATAATGTCAGTACATGAATGAAAAATTGATCTTTCAATAAAGCCGCCTCTTACAATGAAATCAAGGCGACGATACCTTCTCCGTAGTATCCACTTACGAGAATTTGGTATTTCGTCAAGATTTTATTAGTAAGAGGAGATTTCATTAAAAGATCGATCCGCGGCAATCAATTGAATGCCCACTCTATTCCAAAAGTTTTATACACAAATGGGGCATTGATTTTGAAAGATTAATTTGTGGTTTCACTCATGGAAAGGTGAGGTGATTTTTTTTTGAGAAATCAATACACAAAATGTGATTTGAATTTCAAAATGCGACCAAGAATTTTCTTGAAAATTTGATTTTAATTCTATGCCCCAAAATATAATCTTGACTTGGAAGAATTTCTATACAAAATGTGACTTTGAGTTTGTAATTGAAAATCTAAACAAAAACATATGTTCTAATCTAGGCCAGATCAGATGCATTTGAAATGTTTGTTTATCAAGAGTGAGTGACAAGCCTATATTTTCAAGGGCATTCCATTGATTTCCGTGAATCTCAAAAAAATGAAAATTTCAATCCAAAGTGAGCAAGTAAATGGAGAAATCGTACTTATAGTGGGTGAAGAGACATTTTTTTTTTTTCCAATCACATAGACATGCGGATGTAAACTTATGAGATTTGGCGCATAAAGGTGGAATTCTAAAGGCTTAAAAGTCCTCATTTTGATTAGATCAAAAGAGTTTTCCCCGCTCCGCACTTACGTCGGACAGTTCTCTTTATCATTAATCAAAATGAGCGGGACCAAAAGTGGATAACCATGGGTCATTCCCCGCACGGGTTCCTTCTTTTGGCACCTCCTATGGGCTTCCTGATGCGATCGGGGTTTTAGATCGCGGGTTGTGTGTGTAAATGTGTAGTGCTAAGGCAAGTATAAAGCATGCACAACAATTGATATCCAAACAATGCTTCAATTTCATCCATATTGGCATACATTCATACACCTTCCTGCAAAAGAAATGGGTCAACAGACACTCCACCCCTTATTACTCCAAACCTACAAAAACATCTAACACATTGTTAGCGGACTAACCTTATTTTCCACGCGACTTTGACACGCGCTATCAAATGAAGACCATGTTAGTGAACAACCAATCAAGTTATTACGGCCTAAGTCCTCTAAGGTTTGCAACCAAGTCCCCAGTGGAGTCGCCAAGCTGTCACGACCTCTTTTTTTCCGCCCGGGGAAAAAGAAGAAGGTTTAGGGGTATTTGCCTAAAGAGGCGGACCAACAGCCCTAGACTAGGCGCGGGCTCTCCCAAGCCCATACCTCGCGCGACGTTGGATTTTGTTTTTTTAGTTCTTAACAACCTATGTATTTCTAGGAGTCGCCACTAGCCTATTGGGGTCGGCTAGAAACCAATCAAGACACGGGAGTGTTGTCTCGATTCCTACGCAACCAGAGATTTCTAGGAATGGGGACTTGTTTACGCCAATGTTTCTATTAGCGCCCTTGCGGTACCACTAACTTGAAAAGTTATTTATCTAAATGGCCACACATTCTTGATTACCAATTATAATCTTTATGAAACCACTAAGTGTCCATGCAAATATTTTTGTAGGTTTGTTTTCCTTAATGTCTAGACTAATCCTAGCATAATTTAGAAGATAAATTTACACTCAAATTAATGAAAAGCAATGCATAAGTAAACATCCAAGAAATTGAAATAACTTGAAAATAAATGCAGAAAAGGAAAACCCGATACAAGTCGGGCAAATAATATTACATGGCCTTGTTATCACGCCCGGGACAGGACCCCGTGAGCAAAATGAGAATTTAAATATGCATGAAATTACCCTAGATGCATGAAATTACTCTAGATAATTTTAATCCATGCAAAATGGATTATTTACAAAAATGATCATAAAATACAAAAATATCATTAAATTAAGAAAATGACCTTTAAAAATTAGGAAAATTTCCTAGATGTCATTTTTGCCCTAATTTGATACTATCTAACATTTTTTGATATTTTTGAAATTTTCATATTTTTCTTTTTTTTTTTTTATTATTTTTTAAAAATATTAATAATAATTCCTTAAACCGATCTATGCTAACATGGAGTAACACAGCACATGAATATCACAATAATCCAGCTCAAATCGACCGTTTGAAGATCGAAACTTGGTTTGAACATTTCATCGAACACTTGGCTTGCATCAAAACACCTCAAAACGGCTTCTTCGGGCCATGTTTGTGGCCTTCAATCTTCACCCATGAGCAATATTATGTGGAACTAAAGCATCAAGATTATACTACCACATACAAAGAACAAGATTAGATAGAAATCATAGCTTAAAACACACTAGAACCAAGCTAAAATCGTCCTCAAATACACGGGTTTGAGCTGATTTTTGCAAATCTGGATTTGAACCCAAGTCAAGCAAACAGGTTATATGCCCATATTCAAGCCCCGACACTCATCACATGCAAGATCTACGGGAAACACTACTTGATCCGAGTGAAAGTAGGTAACATGAGCTTTCAAAAGCAACAAACATCACAGAGAATGACCACCGAAAAACATCGAAACGACCTCTCCAAGAAGCACACTTGCAAGACTCTTGAAGAGATTTCAAACACTTAGAAAAATTTCAGCCTCAGAAATCAGTTTTCCGGGCTGCTTTTCCTCTTGATTTTCATGATCAAAACATACTCAAACTCGAAAGAAAATACATCTAGGATGCTTACCTTGCTTCTTTGTTTCCCTTTCAAGTGGTTCCTCGCTCAAGAAACCAAGAAATTATCTTCGGGGGCCCGTGGAAGTTGGCTTCTTTAACTGGAAAACAAAATCTGCAAAGAAAAGAACTGACAACGAAGGTTTTCGTTGATCTCTAACATTAGACTTCAAAACCTCTTTTGTTGGAAAACTTAACACCAAACCAAACTATATGTATTCTAGTTTTGGGTAAAAGTCAAGATTTTCCTCATTTGTCTCTCAATTTTCTCAAACACACTTGCTTTCTCTCAGCCGTGGCCAACCGGGCTCAACACTTAGAAACTTTTCGGACTTTCTTGGCCCGCCAGGAGGGTGGTTTTCGGGGGGCTTTAGGAGGCATTCCCGATCTCCATTTGGGACGTGCGACCTATGGTTGGAAAGATCTTTGAGTGAAGTTTAACTCTCTAGTTTAAGGTTTTGGCTAATTTTGGCTGCAAGTTTGTGTAAATTGCACTTTTCTCCCCGAAGGTTGGTCTGGAATTTCTGGGTTTTCTTTTCTGGAGTTGCTTCTGATGGCCTCTTTGGGGGACGACCGTGTGCTCTCTCCTCTCCTTTTCGTCTGCTCTCTCTCATGAACTGAAAGAGCTTGCTTCGTAGATGTTATCCCCTCCAATCATCAATCCCTTGGTCGGCTTTTTGTCCACCTGCCAAGCCCACCAACTGAGCAGTCTACCCACTTTCTGACTTAGCCAAAATTTTGAAATTTTGCAGCTGTTGAGTGTGCGGGTTTTGCTGCGACTTTCCCGTGCATTCAGCAGCTTATCCCTGGCCGATTTCCGTCCACTAGCACTACTCATTATGGTCTTCAATCACGTGCAAAGATCAGGCTGGATGGGCGGCTGAGGAGGATATGGTGGGGCCACCAAGTTGCTTACTCAGCAACTCCGAAATCAGACCAAACCGTGGGCTGGGTTTTGGTAGCTCGTTTGAGTGCTTTAATCCATCAATTTGGCTGCGTTTTTTGATCAATTAGCAAGCTCATGTATAGTAGTTTAAGATCTTGGCCATTTTTCACAATTGTACTCACTCAATTTTGCAAGAAAGTCCCTCAAAGTTGGCCATTTTCTTATCCAAAAATACCCATTTCAATACAAACTTTGTCTTTTTTGGCCCGATTTAATTGATTTGAGTTGGCCCAAGTTCAATTTCAACTTAATTGGTGACCAAGATGATGATTTAGGGGTTCGGGCAAAATTTTGCAAAATTTGCGAATTGGTCCCTCAACTTTTGGAAATTGCATTTTGGCCCCAACTTGCCATTTGAATTCCAATCTGACCTCCTGGGCTTGGCTAGTCACATTTAGATCATTGGCCCCAACTTTTTTTCTTTTTTATCTTTTTTTTATCTTTTTTATATATTTAATTTAATTTTTTTAATTTTTTTTTTTGAAGGAAAAACATATCCCATTTAAAAACTATACTAAACACCTAGATAATCTATATGCAAGAATTTGACATGAAATATTTTTGTGGAAAAACAAGTTCCCATTTTTTTTCGGAAATGATTTTTGACAAAAATTTGGTGTCAACACCAGGTTTTTTTATCCTAGGTGGCCGTCGCACAAACCAAGCGGCACCCTTAGAGTGGATAGGTTCCATACATGGAACTTAGAATTATCATGTTATCACTGTTTCCCAATTTTGGAATCAATAATTGACTCGCTTGATATGAAATTGATTAGAGATATTTTTTTCTTTTTTCTTTTATTATAGATCATATTTGTGTGTCAAATATGAATGCACATTTTCCTGCTCAATGATGTTATGTTAAAAATATTTGATTTCAACAAATATTTCTATTTTTAAAATATATATATATATATATATATATATATATATATATATATATATATAATTACTAGTGTAAAGAGCAAATCAGTTCAAAATTGTTTGGTTCTGAGTTCTATTATGATATTGACCTTGGAGTATCTAGATTTCAAGTTTTCAAATAGAATCGACCAATTCAAGGCATAGAATTGGAAAACAAACCAATCAGTTTGTCAAGGTTGACCTCTAAGAATGTGTTTGATAATCATTCTCGCTCCTAGGAAATAATTTTACTCGAAAATAATTTTTCTAATTCTATTCCCTAAACGAGCTTTTGAGCATGTAAAGGTTTGATAACTATCTAAAATTTTTATTTTGAAATAAAAATACGTTTGTTACGATTTTTAAATTTTTTGTGATTTTGAATTTATTTTAACTTTTTAATAATTTTATTACATTTTTCTTTTCTTTTTTTCTTCTCTTCTTCCTCCTCTAGTTAGTCGACGGTCAGACGAGGTCTAGTGATCTTGGCGAGAGTCAATGTTGCAACAATTGGGTGAGGTTCGTTGAGGTTGCCAATGGCCGGCAATCGACTACAAGAAGAAGAAGAGGAAGAGGAAAAGAAAGGAGAGAAAAAAAATGATATGGGCTTTGTTCTAATTGTTTTCAAAAATAAAAATTATCAAATTGATTTTTATTTTTCTCGAAAAATAAAAGAATAAAATTAGATAATATTTGGGCAAGTTACCAAATAGACCTCCATAAACTAACTTTGAATCAGCCGGACGAGACCGGTCCGGGCCGGTGCCCGGATTGAACCGGCCCGTCGATCACCCTAGAGCAGAGGTTTGACAGGTCGGGTTGCACCGCCGTCTCCACAATTTACGCTCCGATTGAGAGAGATAGATAGAGAGAGAGAGCGCGCGCGCCGCCGCCGCCGCCGCCGCCGACGATGGAGTTCGAGAAGAGGAAAGCGGCGACGCTGGCGTCCCTCGGCAGCTCCGACGCCGACAAGTCGCCGAAGGGCTCGCTGGACGCCCCCATCGTCCCCCTCCTCTCCACCATCAACCGCCACCCTTCCTACTACACCACCAGCTCCTGCAGCGGCCGCATCTCCATCCTCTCCCAGCCTCCCCCCGCCGCCGCCGCCGACAAGCGCAAGAAGGCCCGCGGCGGGACCTGGCTCTTCATCTCCCACGACCCCGCCGACCCCGACTCCGTGCTGTCCTCGCTCTTCCCCGCCGCCGAGGTGCCGAACGAGCGCGACGCGTCCGAGCTGGTGTTCCGGTTCGAGCCGCTCATCGTGGCGGTCGAGTGCAGGGACCTCAGCTCGGCGCAGGCGCTGGTGTCCGCCGCCATCGCCTGCGGGTTCCGGGAGTCCGGGATCACGAGCGCGAGCCGGAGGGTGATCGTCGCGATCCGGTGCTCGATTCGGATGGAGGTGCCGCTGGGAGACGCGCGGGAGCTTGTGGTGTCGCGCGAGTACGTGAGGTTCCTCGTCGGGGTGGCGAACGAGAAGATGGAGGCGAACAGGAGGAGGACCGAGAAGTTTCATGAGGCGTTGCGGAGGATTTGGAGTTCCGAGGGCGAAGCGGACGTCGCTGGGGATGGGAAGACTGAGAGCGGGGCGAGGAATGCTGAGAGTTTGAATGAGTGCGAGTGCGAGAGTGTTGCTTGTGTTGAAAATTCAGGAGCTGATGCTGCTTTGGATGGAAATGCGAAAGATGGTGAGACCTCCATTTCATTACATATTCAGTGATTCGGTTAGCTCAAGATGTTGTTTTGATGTAAATGAAATGGCTAAAATCGAAGCCGAATGTCATTCGTTTTGATGGTCGATGACATTTATAAATGGTTGAGTTCGATTTTTGGGTAATCAACTGGTTTACGTTTGCAACATCCATGTTGTGTCGCTTCTGCAACTGTGGCACACGAAATGGCAAAGACTACTGATCGTACTTGTATTGTTTTGATGCATTTCCTTTTTGTTTCGTAAAGAAAAGGCTAATTGAATTGCTAGTTCTAGGGATAATCTTATAGTATGCTATTCCGCATCTCGTGTGCTGCTAACACATTAGGATGGCATGGCTTGGCCAATTTCTTTGTGGATGTCCTGTTCATTATCATCTATGAATTGTTCCGCTATTCGAATGACTATCATTTATGCCTTGTCTAAATATATATGGAGAAGATGCAAAAATACAACTTGCAGCTTGATTTGATGGATTCAGGATGATTTGGGAGCTACGGTAATCAATAAATGTATTTATAGGCATCTATAACAGTAACAAAATTATCTTATCATCAACTGGTTAAGCAAGTAATTTCTTATAGAGAAAGTAATAATTCCTATAGATGTCTTTTTCTTATAATTGACTGCTTCACAAGAAATTGCTCTTGGGAGGTCAAGTTGCTCTGCAGTCTCTACAATTTATAATTATATGTAAAATGCTGACTTTTGAAAAGCTCTCATTCCTTATGCCTATATCCTTTCAAGTTTCACCTGATAAAGGCCACGTAGTCTAAAATTGCGAGGGCAGGGCTAAAGTTTTTAGGTTGTGTCTATTAAAATCCATTACAAAGTGACTGTATATTAATCTGGTTTTGATTGCAGGAGAGCTCTCCTTTTAGATGCAACCAAGTCTGAGTTTTTGAACAATTGGCAGGGCCAACAGTGCATCAGGATTTCAGCTTGTCTATTACTCCCCTGAAAATTCTAGGTGAACCTCATGAGAAAGTATTCCTCTGGGGTCACTCTGCCTGCACTGTGGATAGGAGAAACCTGGAAAAACTTCTTATTTTTGGTGGTTTTGGAGGAATGGGAAGGCATGCAAGAAGAAATGACTGTTTATTTCTTGATCCATCGTCCTGCACGTTAGAGACTATCACTGTTAGAAGTGCTCCCTCTCCACGAATGGGCCATACAGCATCATTGGTTGGACATCAATTGTTTGTCATTGGTGGCCGGACTGATCCATCGAATATTCTAAGTGATGTATGGGTCTTCAACACAACTACTAATGAATGGAAATTGATAAACTGCAATGGTCATGTATTTCCGCCAAGGTACTGCCAAGTAGTGATTTGCTGCAAGAGAGTTTTTAATCATATTCTTTTTGGCATTTAACATTGACATCAGATTGTTTTTGCTTTTCATTTATCCTTGCTCAAATTTGAGTTTAATTTGAGAGTTTATGGAGTTTTTGTTTGCTGCATGTACATAATCAAACTTGGATCTATGTGCAAAAACTTACAAAACATCCACCTTGCTTTTATCCATGCGCTGCATGCCTACATACATGTGTTTACTCCAAATGGCACGTATTTGTCATACTTTGCTTTTAAATTAATCCAAACATTGAACAGGCATCGCCATTCAGCGGCAGTTTTAGGTTCGAAGATTTTTGTATATGGTGGAGTGAACAATGAATCGATATATTCATCCTGCTTTGTCTTGGATACAAGCAATCTGTGCTGGGAAGAGTTGGTGGTAGGTGGAGATCAGCCATGTGCTCGTCACTCACACTCTATGGTGTCATATGGATCGAAGGTTTTCATGTTTGGAGGATATGATGGTGAAAAGGCATTGGGAGATTTATACAGCTTTGACATTCAGGCATATGCTTGGCGAAGGGAGAAGACATTGGGCAAAGGGCCACATGCTAGGTTCTCTCACTCAATGTTTGTCTATAAGCAATATATAGGCATCATTGGCGGTTGTCCTGTCAAACAGCATCTTCAAGATTTGTCACTGCTAGATCTGCAGCTGCAAGGCTGGAAGCATGTGGCACTCGATTCAGTCAGCAGATTTTTGTTTGTGCGTACTACAGTGAATGTCATTGGTGATGATCTTGTCATGATTGGGGGTGGGGCAGCTTGTTATGCATTTGGAACAAAGTTTAGTGAGCCCATGAAAATTAACCTGCTCCGTTTGGATAGCTCAAGTCACAGTATGCCGTCCAGTGGAGACGAGCAACCTTGCCGTCAAGGAGAGGTGACTGAGGAAACACATGGCCAGTGTCAGGGTCAAGGTCTACAACTTAAGCATGCTCAAAGTTTTGGTGAGAATTCTGACCTGAAGTTTGAAGAAGCAATTGAAATGGTAGGACCTCAGACAAGTCCCATGCATTGGCTTCTACAAGTTGAAAGGACCCGTGCAAAGCTAGCAAAGGACTTATTGAAGAAGTTTGGATGGTTGGACATGGGGAGGAAGGTAAATACCAGTGAGGATGGAATGCAAATTTATTTCCCCGTGACTGAAAAATTTCGTGTTCTGTATGAGAAGCAGGATCATCGAGCAGATGTTTCTGAGGAGCTAAATGAGCTGTGTTCTTCAGAGCAATCAGTAAAATCAGATGTCTTGTTGAATCAGAATCCCTGGTCAGCTGCCTTGAATCTTCTAGAGCAAAGTGGCGCAGCTACACTGGTTGATAGAATTGGTGAAGTCAAAAAAGTTAATAGATCTCCATATGTTGTGATGAGGGAAGCAGTTGCTGTGCTAGTTAAGCAGAAAGGATTATCGGAAGAACTTCTTGAGCAGCTTCCCACAAGGTTTGTGTTTCAAAAGAACTGTGAGTTTGGTGTCTGACTATCATTATACTTGAATTATATTAAAGCACATAATGTTCCTTTATTGTTCTATGCGTCTCTTCAACAGTTTTTTTAATTTGAGTTCAATATATGTCATCTTCTCAACTGTGTTTCTGTTTTCTGCTTCAGATGGGAACGGCTAGCAGATATTGTTGTTCTTCCAGAAACATCCTTCAAGGATCCAATTTGGGAGACAATTGGTGAGGAGCTCTGGCCTGTTATTGCCAAAGTCCTCAATACCCGTCGCCTTGCTCGCCAGGTAAGCTTTGTGCTGATGTTTACTACTTTATCCTTCCTTATTTTTTTGGGGGTTCTGAATGTGGCATCAAGAAGTGCATCTAGAATTAGTGCATTCTTTGTATTTGTTAAATGAAAAAGTTCTGAATTTCTGAATTGACTGAGGACGTGGCATATGTGTGGTAACATTTCTTTGGGGATATTTGCCCCCTTATATCTTATCGGTTTTTCTGAAGCTCTCACTTTCTGTTTGCCATAGAGCTGGAAATGCCTTTGCAAAACATACCTCTCAGATTGTTTTCTGAATTTTAGAAACCTGGTTCTCTTCTAATAGACGACTTAAAAATCACAATTCATCTTGTCTTGAAAACTTCTGGTGCATTTTTGTGTTTTTTCTTGTTGATTTTAAAATAAACTCTGCTGGCTTTTGTAGGGCTATGTTGCGCCTACTTCTACAAGGGACAGTACTCTGAAGATCCTCTTTGGTGATGATGGTTGGGTTGCCCACTGTGAAAATGGTATCTTGTATTCTTTTGATGCTACTAAGTGCATGTTCTCATGGGGCAATCTTTCCGAGAAGCTTCGCATGGCTCGTCTAGATTGTCGAGGTGAAGTTGTTGTTGATTTGTTCGCTGGAATTGGATACTTTGTGTTGCCCTTCCTTGTTAGGTATGATTATCTCTTATTCACCTTTGATTTGGTTGTGGGTATCATTGAAATGGAAAGAAATAAAGTTTGCATTAAAAGGCTGCAACATCTAACCAATAGAAATCCGGTAGATTTTGACAGTGAGAGGTCATTCTTGCTTACCAATTGCCAACAATGAAACTGTGATAATTAGTATTAATATCTCTCACTTTTAGTTGTTCTTTTTAATTTTATGTGCTTCTGACAAAACCTTCTATTGATCAGGGCTCAGGCTAAGCTAGTATATGCCTGTGAATGGAACCCTCATGCCATTGAGGCACTACGTCACAATTTGCAGGCCAATTCGGTTAATGATCGCTGTGTCATTCTTGAAGGAGATAATCGGATCACAGCACCCAAGGTGGGATTGATTTGTCCTTATATATATATATATATCTTGTTTGCAGCCTAGTGTAATCTGGTATCCACTTGCTCTGAAATAAGTTAAGTGGGTAATTTATGAATGATTTACACTTGATCTGATTTAATACGATTGAAAAGTTACGGCTGACTTCTAATAGCTTATTGTACTGAATCTGAACTCTGAAGAGGATTTGAAGTATACTGACTTTGGAGGGACTGTTCCTGGAAGTCCTTAATACATTGGAATTTACTTTGAATCTTGTAGGGATTATGTTTCTTGTACAAAAGTGACTTGGCACCTTTTAGTTCTGTCAGTTATTGCAGACCTGGTTAGAAGCATGTTCTTGGAGTCTGATTCTCAATCAGTGAATGGGTTCACTTTTGATTTCATGTATCCTGCACAGAATAAATGTGCTACGTTAAACTTTTGCATCGTGCAACTCCTTATTTCATGAGACTCATCTAGTCAAACATAATCTTGGTAACTCTAAAATTACTTGTGAACGCTTTTAGGTTCTTTTCTTCGTTGTAAAGCATTGGATTTATCTTAGAATGGGATAACCATTTTTTGTCTATAATTGATTTACAATGTGTATTGGTGATTTATTGGATTGTGAAGTGTTCTCTTGTGGATTGGGTTTGTTTGTTTTCTATAATCAAGATATTCTAACCTATGGTTTTTGGAAGGATGGTATGAATAAACTTTGCATCTGATATTGACTCCTTGATGCTTTCTTATAGGGGGTTGCTGATCGAGTGTGTCTTGGTCTCCTTCCATCGAGTGAGGGCAGCTGGGTAACTGCTATAAGGTCATTAAGGTGACTTTCGACTTTCTTCGCTCTACATTCTTCATAAATGTGTTTAGCTGTCCAGAAAAATTTTGACAGATGATCTTGTATGATGAGAAGCTGAAAATTTCTTGGGTTTATGCTTTCTGAGTGAAAGTGTTTGTGTGGCGCAATTTCAGGGATATTTATGTTTGTCTGAAGCTAGAAAATTCTGAACATCATCGTGAAACAATCACATGTTTACTGAATGTATTTCTTTTGGACCTGTGAATTGAATTGTCAATGAATGAAAATTCAAAACGAGGGGATTGGAGCCATCTATGACAGGAAATTTTTATGGTTAGAGCATCCTTAAATTCATTGATGAAGTCTCTGATTTCGAATAACGATATTGTGTGCTCCTCTCATTCCTCCAAGCTCCTGGCTACCTTTATTCTCCTGTTTGTGAGGGTCATAAGACAGCCTGTCACCTTTTGTTGACCTTGCTTAAGCAGACCATGGGGAGGAGTAGTTACATTATATTACCTTAAGCGAATTTAAAGTTTGACTTTCAACCATTGGCCGTGCTATTAGATTTGAAACCTTGAAGCATTGTCCTTAGAGCTCAAGGTCATTCTCTCATGCAGGTAACTGATCAGAATGGTGGGGAGTCAGTTCTTTCATCATGTGAATCCTTCATCTCATGCAATGACAATCCACCATACAATTACAATAGACACTTCCATTAGCTTGTTCAATTTGAAAAAGAATGTCATCTTGGCTAGCGACATAAATGTGAGGCAGGCACTAGCAGAGTTGGGAAAAGGAGACAATTGGAGGGAGTGGGTAGTTACTGAGATATTTAGATTCATTTTCAGGATAACCATATAAGACATACATAGCAATGAAGACAGAAGGTTGTCTTTTTCTTTTCTTTATTTTTTTTCCAATTCACGGATTATCATGTGACATTAACTGGTATTAGTGGTTTTGAAAATAAAAAATTAATATGTAATTACTGAAATCAATCTTGTTCATGGGGTATTATGAATTGAGTGCTCTTGGTTGGTTGCTTGTGGTATTATGAAAATTACCCCCTGGCGAGAGTTCGATGTGTAATGCAGTGTAGGCTGGATAAAATGCACTATTAGCAAATTAGGTTCAGCATCAATGTTCTGCACTAGATTGTCAAGTACCACAATGTCATATCTTTTGTGTTTCACGTGATGGATATCATATTTTTAAGCTCAAGTACAGTCTTGAATATTTTAGTCTACCCGCATAAAGTCAGTCATGTCAATGTAGGAAGGAAGGTGGGATGCTACATGTGCATGGAAATGTGAAAGATTCAGAGGAGAGTACATGGGCTGAGTACGTTTCACGATCAATGCATGAAATTGCTAAATCTGAAGGTAAGTACTTTGTACTAAAAGATCATTTGAATGTGGAATACAAGCCGCCAACACCATTGTGGTTGCTGGCTTTTTGCAGGATATCCTTGGGAAGTTGTGATAGAACGTGTGGAGAGAGTGAAGTGGTATGCGCCACACATTCGCCATGTTGTTCTCGATGTTAGATGCAGACATATTCAGAGTTAGTCATGATTATACAAGGTATGTTTGTTATTCATAATGAAAGTTGGGGTTACTTGATGTGACAACATAGTAGGAGGCAGAGTGAAAAAGAGAGGATGTGGTTGCGCTGGATTATCAATTGCTTTTGTGAAGAGCATTTGTCATGGTATTTGCTTCGCGTTTCATTTAAGCAAGCTTTACCATGTTCGCCACGTGTTTGTCCAATTACTTGTCATGACCTCCACTTGAAATTAGTGCATCTGATTTAATCAAACTTGGGCTACAACTTCTATGGAGTTTCACTATAACACCGTTGACAAAGAATATGTTGAGTTGTGCTAATCAAGTGCTTGCTAAATTTTGATTATGGCACATAACATGCACATAACAACCAAAATAATATACTTTTCGGTAGTAATAAATTTCTAAAATTATGAAGGAAGGTAAGAATGGTATAGATGGGATTGTGATTCAGTGGGAGTGATTGGATAATCTTGGACGACTCACTCGTCGTTCAAATAGCATTTTCTTGTTATGAAAAATCTTGATGTAAGTGAGTTTCAGAATAGGAGAATTCATAGGAATTCTTATCTATAACTTGATTATATAATTATACATTTCAATCGCTAATTATGAATGAGAACACACTGAACTCTCTATTCAGTACGCTGTGGCTGATTATGATTGATTTAGTTTGCATGTATTACACAATTCTTAGTGTGTGGTGATCGACATTAGTTATGTATTGTTGCTTTTGTAGTAAGTTGATGACCTCCAAGAAACTTCAACAAAGGTGACGCTGGATGACGAAAACTACTGCATTTAGCACTGAAAATTTCAATATAGTCTCGAGGAACGAGGTGCATCGGAAGGCAATACTGCTCAACAAGGGAGAGACATGGAGGCCTGTAGGGTTTGGAAGGAAAAGGATATATGCTGTACAAGACATTGTGGTTCGCTCTACTGGACTTGACAGGTATCACTACAAGAAAAACACCTCAAGGCAACGGATGATAAAATAGTCGATAGGCAAAGCAAAGCTAGAAGTATCATACAACTTGTGTGTCATGCTGAACTTCATGTGCTCTCAACTATCGGGATGAGAATAGATCGGAACTACTAACGGTCGCGGGCTAACTTCCACTCGCTTGTCGCTGTTTTGTATTTCCTGCGAACACTGCTTAATGCTGTGATTAGGGCTCATTTTAGACACGTCAAACTTGATTTAGTCGATATTTTGAACTTCGTCATCAAGGTGCCTCCAGATTCTCTTTTAGGGCAGTCCATAAGCGCACTTTTTAAAGACTCACGAGTTCTTGCATGGTTCCAGCGAAGATGCGTAGCGTAATGGCACCCTTTTCTTGGTGCGGCGTTGCCATTCTCGTGCTCTATCGCTTCCTCTTCTGTCGTAATTGCCACGTCGGTTAATGATGGCCGCGATTGTTTTGTATTTGTCTCGAGTCGGGTTGAAAATTCTCGCCTATATGATGGTGTCGATTCTTGGATACGACGGATAAATCATTTGATCTTAAAATTAAGTAGAGCTTTTAGACATTCTGGATGTATGAATATTTCAGAGGGTTGAGATCCACAACAATGTAAAGTGCCTCGACACCAAAACTCAAGAAGTTCTATGATCAACAAATGAGATTTTTGCTCTTGTTCAATTCCACGGCCATCGCCTTCTTGGGAATTGGATTTTTATAGCTTCATAGAAAACTCCATGTACACCGAGCAAATTTTTTGGCTGCACCTAGACTAGAGGTGGCAAATGGGTGGGTCGGGTCGGGTATGTGTCGGGTCGAAAATGGGTGGCCATATTTGACCCATTTAACCCATTTTGACTCATATTCTCAGTGTAAATCTAATGACCCATACTCGACTCAACCCGTATTCTTTAAAACCTATTTATTGTTAAAACATTTTTATGTAATACAAATTATTTAACAATTTTTATGCAATACAAATTTAATGGAAAATTTTTATAATTCTTTTTAAAATATTTTTAAAAAATCGAATTTTTAATTTTTTAAAATATAATTTTTAATTTTTTAAAAATATATATAATTTTTTATTTTTTAATATTTATTTTTATTTTTTATTTTTTTTTTTTTTTTTTTTTTTTCTTCTCCTTTGGCCGGCCGCCGGCCACGACGAATATTCAACTTAGTCTATACTTGATTTGACTAATATTATCTAAACATTTTCATATTTAACCTAATTTTGGAAAAGTCGTATCCAAATTGAGTTTAGATCACAGAATGAGCGAGCCGGAGGTTGAATGTATGAGAGAGAGAGAGAGTCGTAAAGGTGAGTTAAGTGTAAGTTGTGAACCTATTTGACACCTCTCTATTATTTGGAATGACTCGTTCATTGAATATTAGTAACTTATATGACAATTGGTTCATAAAAAAATATAGGTTTAAAAAATTGGCCAATAACTCATTTCGATATATTCACATGATCATGTGAAATAACTCGGAATTCACATTATCTACTGAATCGTCTGACCGGGTCTTCATGATCGTTTCCCTACACGTGGGCGGCTTCCCTCCGAATCAAACTATAAGTGCCATGCCCTGTACGCAAATGTGGATCTCCATGCAATATTTTATTTCCACATTAGTACAGAAAAGTAATTGACAGGTTAGGTCATTCATTGTCTGTCCTTGCAATCTCTCTTTTAATGTAAGCGACAATTTCTCTTCAATCACTGTTTCATTTTATTTTTTTAAATTTAGTAATTCATGAAGATCATCGACAATTTTCGTAGGTATCAAAAGATCTTTGTATTCCTGTTAAAATTTAAATCATGGTCTAAAATTTTGGAAAATATTTGAAAAATGATATATGAATTTAGGCATCGATACGTTAATATGGTGAAAATATCAGCCAAGTTGGGTTAAAAAAAGGTTAAGATGTATTTGCCACATGATTTAACTTAAAAGGAAAATTTTGTTTTAATATTCTCTTAACTGGGAATTTGGGACGATGACTTTCCTATTTGGGGGACAAGGAAAGGGCCCACTTTATTTTATTAAATTGGGCCCACCTTATCTTAAGACGAATCTTATAAAAATGTCAAAAGAGCCAAACGAGTCCCCCCTTATCTTAAGACAGATCTTATGAAAATGTCAAAAGAGCCGAACGAGTCCCAAAAAAGGAAAAAAAAAAGAATGTAGTGTCGGTATTGGCTAATCATTCGGCTTGGCTAGCTTAGTTTGAGCCATGCTCTCAAATTGGATCTCAATATCAATTTGGGCGTAATTTGTCGCTTTTTGTTAGGTCAATCATGGGAAAATCATTCAAATTGAAATAAGATGTTCAGTTGATGTTACTAATTTCTCTCGAAAACTTTGACATTATAATATGATGATTAGATCACATAAATCGATTATCGATGTTGATTTGCTGATGGCAACTTGAGAAATGCGCTAGGTAGCACCGACACGCGACACGCGACACGCGACACGACACGACACGACACGCGACACGCCATTTCTCAAAAAAAGTAGAGTAATTCCGACACGTTCCGACACGTTAAATATTAAATAAGTATTTTTATATATACATGATTAATGAATTCATAAATAAATAAACAATAAAAAAATAGCCTATAATAAATCTATACTAATAACATTAATAAATTTATTCATAAAAAATTGGAAAGACATTTTTACTTTAACAAAAGTTATCGATGAAATAAATAACTAATGAAATATTAGAGTCAAAATAAATTTACATTTTTCTACGATGATCCAAATTTATCATTATTTAATATCTAGTACTTTTATTTTTTGAAGTAACTTTTTAACCCATCTATTTATTTATTTTTTAACCTTATCATGTATTAATAAAGTTATTTAATGTTCAATATTTCTTTTTAGGGTTAAATGGGTCCCACCCATTTATTTCAGCACGCGTTTTCTTCCCCCACCCCCACCCACCCACCCACCCCTGCGCCTATCACTTCCCCTGCACGAGGCTTTCTTTCCCCAGAAGCCTGCTCCTATCACTTCCCCTGCACGAGGCTTTCTTTCCCCAGAAGCCGTCGACGCCTCGTCTCTCTCTTTCTCTTCTTCCTAAAAACAGCCCAAAGGGCAAAAACCCTAGCAATCACCTTCTTTCTCTTCTCCCTTTGCTCGGTCTCCACCTCTCTCGCCGCTGCCTCGCCTCCGTTCTCCCCTTTGCCGTCGTAGCCTCGCGTCCAGCCCTCCATCGCGGCGTTGCGGTTTTCCATCTCGGCGTTGCAATCGGTGGTCGCAGCCGACGAAGACGATCGAGAAGGCTTCTCGGCGCAGTCGGCGGTCGCAGCCTTCTCCACGTTGTAGTTGGCGTTGCAGTCGGCAGTCGCAGCCCCCTCCCTCGTCGTCGCTCGCAGCGTCGCCGCCGGCTCCCTCACCCTTGCCTTCACCCTCCATCACCTTCGCACCTGCAGATCCGCCCACAAACCTCCGGACACGCTCCGACGCGCGTGTCGGAAAGAGTTGACCACGTGTCGGAAACTCCGACACGTGTTGACCGCATGTCCGAGCGTGTCCGAACGTGTCCGAGCGTGTCGGACACGTGTCGGGGTGTCCGACACGACACGGAGGCCCTTTGAACGTGTCGGTGCTACCTAGGAAATGCGGTGAAGTGGGCAATCATTTATTCGGATGGCAATTAGGGCTGAACTCTAGGACTATCTATTTGAATTTGAATCTCTTAATAGGGTTGACAACAAGATTGGTTATTGAATTTCGCCTTAGGCAATGCATGTGTTTTCTCGTGCCCCAATGGTCTCTATTTCCTTTGGTTCTAGGAGATCAAATAGGTTCCTTTGAATTACATTCAAGTTATATTGTACAAAAAAAAAAAACTTCAAAACTAGGATAAGTGTCCAACAAAAATAAAATAGGTGGCCCAGAATCTTTTGATTCTACTGGTTGTCCCTTAATTAGGTATATGTTAGCAATAAAGACAGAAAATATTACTTTTGGAATATCCACTTCTTGAGAATTGAAATATAACTTTCATCTGCATATTTGCAGATATTATGTTTTCTCCCCTTCTATTTTTTCCTAGCTAAAGAATTCAGGCCCTATGCTAGTCCAGGACAACACGCTCTCTTCTACATGACCATGTCTTTTTCCTCTTTTTTTCTTTTTGTTTTTTGGGCCACACACGTGACTATGTCCTTGATTTTGTTCTTATCTCTGTCTGATTCAGGAGTCTGACTTGGGAAATTCTCACTGCAGAACTTGAAATAAAAGGAAGAAAAAAAAGGGAGTGGAGAAAAGGATGTTGTGAATTATTTTATTTTTTCCCCATAATAATATCAAATGGCTTGAGAGTTACCTCCAGTTAAATCATGCAGTGTTGCTACTTTCTAGGGGCATTATAGATTTGGTTCTTGGTGCTTCTATCTTTAGCACAAAAGGGAGAGAAAATGCCAAAAGTCAAATTTATACTTTGATGGAGCGTGATATCTGTGGGAAAAGGAAAGGAAAGTCAGTGTCAACTGTGGATAACATAAGAAATGGATGGAAAAAGCCAGAAATGATCAAGTTACTGTCAGTCATGTGTCACGGGCCGAATGAAGGCCGATCCAAGAGGTTCCCCGAGTACGACTGAGACTCGTCCGTGGTCAAGTTCCTATGCTCGCTCGGATTCCCAACGAGCCTTCTCCCCGAAGCTTCTAGAAGTTCTTAGCCGTATTTATGTCGGTAGCTGGTAGTTGGTAGTTGTCTTAATGTCGTTGGTTAGTAGCCGCCATTAGTGTCGGTAGATGAGGCGGTGCGATCTCATCCACCGGTTAGAATCTAGATCAACGGTTGTAATCCGAGGCCCTCGACTATAAGAAGGGGTGTCCTTCTTCATTTGTAAGCATCCACTACTTCCGCAATACAAAGCAATCTTCTTTCTAGAGCTCCTCTCTCTAGATTCTTTCTCTCTCTACGATCCGGGTAAGCGAGCGAGTGAGCGTTCGATCGAGTAAGGCTTGGCTTAGGTGCTTCGGCGATCCAATCCGATCCTAAAGTGCTCGAGTCGTCCGCGGTCACGATCCCAATCGATCAGCCCGTGACAAGTGGTATCGAGCAAAAGAGATCCGTTTCCGGAGATTGAAGAGCGCCAACCTGTTTGAAAGAATGTCGAGCCAAGATGCGGCTATAGTTGGAGAGGCCGGGCAAGTCAAGGAGACTCGCGGCCGATCAAAGAAGAGGGAGACCTCGGTGGATGCCGCTTTGCGTTCGATGAGAAGCTCGGGAAGGTCCGGAGTGCCGTACTCGAACTCATGGAAGGTCTTGACGATGTGCGAGACCGGATCATGGAGGTTGAGGGCTCGCTCCGTGAGGACTTCACGACCGGCATCAACCAAGCTACGGCTCCATTGTTCGACAAGGACGAAGCTCGAAGCATTGATCGATGGTTTGAACGAGCGCGTCCAAGTGATCGAGGAGGTAAGCCCGTGTAGGGAAGAGGTCGAAGTCATGAAGGCGGAGATCCAAGAGCTCAAGACCGAGCTCGCCCTATGCAACCGAGCATCACCAACGGTGCGGTGCCTACCCAAGCAATGCCCAAGATCGAGATACCAAGCCCAAAGAGTTCAAAGGCGAACGATCCGCCAAAGAGGTGGACAACTTCATTTGGAGCATGGAGCAATACTTTGGCGCCGTCAACATCCGAGATGAGCCGATCAAGGTACGAACCGCTTCGATGTTCCCTTCGATACGGCTATGCTTTGGTGGCGCAATAGGTGCGATGAGGTTAGACGCGGTGCCGATCCCGTGAGCACGTGGGACGACTTCGTGAGGGAGTTCCGCGACTACTTTTTCCCCGAGTTCGCTCAACAAGAAGCTCGTAGCTTGCTCCATCGCCTCGAACAAAGAGTGCGATCCGAGAGTACGTGAAGGAGTTCACGGAGCTCAAACTCCAAATTCGCAACCTAAGCGAAGAGGAGGCCTTCGGAGTGTTCATGGATGGATTGAAGCCATGGGCCCAACTTGAGTTGAAGCGGCGGGACGTGAGTAGCCTTGCGCGTGCGCTAAGCATGGCCAAGTCGCTCGTCGACCTCACCAAGGTTGAACCAAGGAACAACCGAGCAAGAGACTGGAGGTCGGATCGACCTTGCGAAGACGAAGTGAGAAGCACTCCTCGAGGCGCGCATGATCAAGGCGGCCAAGCCAAAACATGGGGAGAAGGAACTTCTAAGCCATCCTTCCAAAGGGGTCGACCACCGACGGACTACGCGAGTAAGTTCGATCAACCTCCGCCCTCTCCTTGCTTTATTTGCAAAGGTCCGCACTAGACCCAAAAGTGCTCGAAGAGGGGTCGAATCAACGCCCTCCTTGCCAACGAAGAGGAGGAGACCAAAGAAGAGAAAAGGCAAGTCCGGCTTGGAGCGGTGAAGATGATCAACTCCGTCCAAGCCCGATCGCCAACCAAAGAATGAGGAATTGCACCGAACACGGACATGTTCTTCGTGGAGGTCGAAGTGTGCGGCCGAACGCTTTTACGCTTTGGTTGACACGGGGCGTCGAACATGTTCATGTCGACGAAGCAAAGAAAAAGCCTTGGATCTTCGCGTGGAGCCATCCGGGAGGTCATACAAGCCCATCAATTCGGGCGACTCGTGGCGTAGGAGCATCTCCCGATGTGGATGTCGGGATTGGCGGATGGAAAGGCAAGATGACTTTCGAGGTAATCCCGCTTGATGATTATGATCTCATTTTGGGTATGCAATTCTTCGAAAGTGTGGGAGCTATGATCGACATGAGGACCAAATGCATCATAGTCCCCGACCAAAATGCCCGACGATCATCCTCATGATCAAAGGGGTGGTCGACACCAAGACCATCGCGTCAATCCGACGCCTCGACAAGAACTTGAAGTCCGTGAAGCGACTAAACAAGTTGGCCGAGGTGAAGCCGAAGGGAGAGTTGGATCATACTCCAACACACGCCATGCCCATCCAAGTGCTCTTCCCCGAGGTTGAGTGCGCACCGCATCCTCCGTCCAAGCCGAAGATGGAGCCGCGTGACAAGTCCGAATTCATCATTGAAGGTTGCGGTCCATCGTACGTGAGCGTCCGCACCAAACAAGGTCGAAACAAAAGAGCTCGTGCCAAAGCTCGTGCTCGTGCCAAGAAGGCCGACTGTCAAGCAATGAGCGACGAGGACGTCGCTCGATTGAGTGGGGGAGAATGTCACGGGCCGAATGAGGGCCGATCCAAAAGGTTCCCCGAGTACGACCGAGACTCGTCCGTGGTCAAGTTCCTATGCTCGCTCGGATTCCCAACGAGCCTTCTCCCCGAAGCTTCTAGAAGTTATTAGCCGTATTTATGTCGGTAGCTAGTAGTTGGTAGTTGTCTTAATGTCGGTGGTTAGTAGCCGCCATTAGTGTCGGTAGATGAGGCGGTGCGATCTCATCCATCTGTTAGAATCTAGATCAACGGTTGTAATCCGAGGCCCTCGACTATAAGAAGGGGTGTCCTCCTTCATTTGTAAGCATCCACTACTTCCGCAATACAAAGCAATCTTCTTTCCAGAGCTCCTCTCTCTAGATTCTTTCTCTCTCTACGATCCGGGTAAGCGAGCGAGTGAGCGTTCGATCGAGTAAGGCTTGGCTTAGGTGCTTCGGCGATCCAATCCGATCCTAAAGTGCCCGAGTCGCCGCGCGGTCACGATCCCAATCGATCGGCCCGTGACACATGGATCATCCCAACTTGGTGACCACCTCAAAGACGAACTTATTTAAGGGTTCATAATTTCAGAGTCAACCGAGTTTTTATTTTTGGAATACAAATATGTCATTGAACAACTAGAGTAGCTTCATAAATAAACTAAAGATAGATGAAATCAAGATTTCAGTTAAAAAACACAGTTTCGACTGGTTATCGTCATCTTCACAAAGAAGAGAAGGATGTGTAGGTTCCCTTAATTTAGTAGGTGCAATGATAGCCACTTGAGCTTATTATAGAGTGAACGGACAAACATGGTCAGCATCTTTATCTCCATAAATGCCTCTTCATTCGCTTGCTGGACACTCCCAGGAAAACTGTTCCAAACTTCAGCAAGAAATTATTAAAAATATGTCAGAGCCAGCCGTTTAGCAGTAAATTTCGGAGACACAATGTGAAAAGAAAAGGCTTAAAAGCATCAGATCTGCAATTCCTACTTTGACACTGTCCCTTTCTTTAACTATTTTGCTTAAAAAATTTTGAACCCCTCGCGTTATTTAAGGGAGTATCCAGGAGAACCCGAATGCAAGGTCAGTGACTTTTTTGGTGTCTGAGAGAGAGAGAGAGAGAAAGAGAGAGAGAGAGATGGGTTTCAGAGCTCTCTTCTTCTTTGCTGCCATCTTCTTCTCCTTCTCAGCCACAATCATCAACTCTGCTTATGCAGAGGGTGAGGGTGAGACTGAGGTAGGGTCTGGCCTGGTGATGAACTTCTACAAGGACACTTGTCCTCAGGCTGAGGACATCATTAAAGAGCAAGTCAAGCTTCTCTACAAGCGCCACAAGAACACTGCATTCTCTTGGCTTAGGAACATCTTCCATGACTGTGCTGTTCAAGTGAGCTAGTTTTCCTTCCATTTGCTTATCTGTCTTTTCTTTTCGTTTTTCTTTCCAAGAATTTAAGTTAAAGGTGTTGCAGTCTTGCTCATCTTTCTTTGCCCTTTTCTTTTTACCCAAAGAAATGCTGCCTTCTGAAGCTAAAGTTTTGATCTTTTCACTGTTTGGGCATGTGGGTGTTGCACAGTCTTGCGATGCTTCATTGCTCCTGGACTCAACAAGGAGGGATCTCTCTGAGAAAGAGACGGACAGGAGCTTTGGGATGAGGAACTTCAGGTACCTTGACACCATCAAGGAGGCTGTGGAGAGAGAATGTCCTGGAGTTGTTTCCTGTGCAGACATTCTGGTGTTGTCTGCTAGAGATGGCGTTGTTTCGGTACTTATGAATCTTTCACCCTCCAGATTATCAATTTTCCTCTCCTGCATGCGGTGTTCGTGTCATTTCCTAGACTGTATCTGTTTCACAGATGCGACTTATAAAAAGATTTTCAAATGGGTCTAGTTCATGACATTCTATGATCTTTTGCTGACTCTGTAAGAAAAAAAAGAAAAAAAAAGACGATAGTAGATATTTCAAGGACATTTTCCATTTCTGGGAAGAAAATCTAGTTGGGATTGATCCTTCCAGTGCCTACTTGGGGGAGGTATCGTGCCAGTACTACCCTAGATATGGCAAATTTTCCATTTTTGACCTTGATCTCACTACCCTTTTCTTGAATTAAATAATCTTTTGACTCATAACTGCAACAACTATTTCATTACTGGCCAAACAAACCAGAAAACTTATCACAGGATTTCCAGTTTCAGCTTTAGGGAGGATTTGATTATAAGAATAAAAAGGACTGCTGCATGAACTTCAGATCTTACTGATGAGGGTTTTACTGTTTAGCCAAAAATGGAGGAAAAAAGAAAACCAATGGGCTTCATTAAAACTAAGCAGATCTAGCATAAATCTGTTCTCTAAACTTTAAAAACTATTTTCTTTTTCTCACCAGCTAGGAGGCCCTCACATTCCTCTGAAAACTGGAAGAAGAGATGGCAGGAGGAGCAGAGCAGATGTCATTGAGGAACACTTGCCAGACCACAACGAGAGCATGTCTGTTGTGCTTGAAAGATTTGCAAAGATGGGCATTGACACTCCTGGAGTGGTTGCCTTGCTCGGTACTTTCATTTGGTGCTTCTTGAATTAATTCTAAGCTTCTGACTAGTGTCTGAATTAAAGCATTCATACTCAACCCAAATCCATTCTCACTCGAGTCCGTTGCCTGCAATTGATGGAGTCTAACAACGTCTTATATTTTATCTAACAGGAGCACACAGCGTGGGCCGAACCCACTGCGTCAAGCTGGTACAACGGCTATACCCAGAGGTTGACCCAGCCCTCAATCCCGACCACGTGGAGCATATGCTCTACAAGTGCCCGGACCCTATCCCTGACCCAAAGGCCGTGCAGTACGTGAGGAACGACCGTGGCACCCCCATGATATTCGACAACAACTATTACAGGAACATATTGGACAACAAGGGCTTGCTCCTGGTGGATCACCAGCTAGCCGTCGATAAGAGGACCAAGCCCTATGTGAAGAAGATGGCCAAGAGCCAAAACTACTTCTTCAAGGAATTCGCCAGAGCCCTCACCGTCCTTTCCGAGAACAACCCGCTTACCGGAGACAAGGGTGAGATCAGGAGGCAGTGCAACGTTGCCAACAAGCACCACTAGAAGTTCCATGATCTCCGGTGTGGGTTCAATCCTCGCCATGGCCAATTATTCCTCCCTTGTTCACAAGAGGAAGATAAGAGTATGGTGAGGACTAAATAAGATGGTGTTTGTTTTTAATGGAGTGTGTTTAGTAAATGTGGACTGTGGCTGTCCTAGCTTTCCTGTCCCTTCTTTGTCTAGTTTTAATGTCTGTCTGAGGACCCCATCTGTTCTATAAGGATGGGGGGCGTGTATGTACTGGATGGATGGTGTTGAAGGTGGAAGATGCATGGATTTCAGTGGTGATTTCAGTGGTGATAATGGTTGGTGACTCATGCACTTCAAAGTTAGTTGTCTTCTTGATGTCGCGATGATGGATGGAAATGTGGAATTTCCTGCAGAGACTCATAAAAAAATGAGCCCATACTGCTTCTAAATGTAAGCAAAAACCAAAAAGGAAGGTGTCGGCAGAAATAGTTTAAGCTATTTCCCCTTCGTAGTTAAATGTCTTTTGGGAGAGGGGGATTATTAAATGGGCCAAACGTCAGTGGTGGGGACTGGGAGATCATAAACTAATGCAGACTTCAGATCTCACACCTAGATGATAAGGGTGATGTATCAGATCTGTCATAATTGAAAAATAATAAGGAATTTCTCCAACATCATCAGGCCAAGAGTTGCCCCCAGAAAATCTATTCTCAGATGCACCACCAAGTCAGCTTATCACCATCCATTTTGACTTTTGAGGAGCTTATCACTGTAATCTCAAGCCACAATTGACTCTAATTAGTTGATAATGCGAGTAGCAGAAGAAGTGAATGTCTAGAAATGAAGTGGATGAACATTTTAAAGAGACATGTTTCTTGGAAATATGAAGGGAAATGCGCCAATTAGAAAGGCAGCCTCTCAATTCATGAATGCCTTAGATCTTCTGACATATGATGGGATCTGTATCTAAAAATTAACTTAGACTCTCATTAGAAATCAACCTGCTGAACGTACATATAATTCATAATAATAATAATAATAAAAAGGTGCATTGTCGTATGCACAAAGTCATGAGCGATTACTCGCAAAATAAGACTTCCTCTTTATTGTCGGGTACAGAACAAAGCCCAAATCATAATATACATGATATCCGAGCAGGCATCAACTGCGAAAATGAGGTGGAGTGAGAAGCAATCAAACATCATCCCAGAGAATGAGAATAGCAGGGATGTGAACAAGAGCAAAGATGGACTCATTAAACCAAGATGGATGGACCGTAACTCTCCTCATCACTCTACTTCAGATTGATTTATGGAACATAACAACACTCACCTGAAAGGAAAAATAAAATACTTCTGCCAACAAAGAGCTTTTTAACTATGTGACTTAAAAAAGCTTTCCAGGATGCTGAGCTTTACTTCTCATCATTGTGCAAAACTCATCGTAGTCAATCCTTCCATCCTATATAACAATGATCGGAAAACATCAGCTCAAATATGTGTGTGCGTGTGTGGGGCCATAAAATCAGAATCAACAAAACTGACTTACATTATCTTTGTCCACCTCTGCAATGATCTCCTTTATGTTGGCTTCATCACCAATGGCGTGTTCCTTCATTGCAGCTTCTAATTCATCTTTGGTAATATAACTGTCACAGCATTTTGAGTGGTAGTTTTCATCAACACAGGCTATCCAAGATCTTACTTCATGTAGAAACTACACTTCCTAGCCATTCTTCACGATCTTTTCAGAAACCATGAAATATTAGCACCAAATCATAAAAACAATTGTTATTATTATTACTTATTATCATTCTTTTTATTATTGTTTGAATATAATCACATTAAGTTCACTCGCTTCTTGTCAGAAGCTGAAGATGAATTAAGAAAGTTTGTTGCCTAATACTTATAGCTAGAAGGGGCCAACAGGACGTACATGACCGTTGGAGAACAGATGTCTCAAAACCATATGAAGAAGATAACTATTATCAAATGAAGCAAAGCTTGCAAAAAGGAAACTAATTTGCCATAAATTGCTCACATCTCTGTGCAAGAAAATAGTAACACTCACCCACTGCCATCCTTGTCAAAATATTGGAACGCTTTATGCAGGTGCTCATCTCTCTCTAGCTTGTGTCTATGCATTGTGGCCGATATAAATTCAATGTAGTCAATCGAACCATTTCCATCAACATCAGCCTGTAAAATATGTCGAGAGGGATTAGATTGACAAGTATAGATAAATATGATATACAGTGATCAAGGTTCTAGTCTAAATATCTCACTCACAGCTTCCATAAGTTGCTTTACTTCAGTCTCTGAGAGCCGCGATCCTAGTCGAGCCAAACCAGACTTCAGCTCTTCAAAGGTGATCGTGCCACTATTGTCTGTGTCCATGTTCGTAAACATGGCTTTAAGACCTTTGATATCCTCTTCAGAGAAATTTGTTGCAATTACCTATTGACAAAACAAACAAAATGAACAGAATAGGAGGAACCATTCCATCAATGACTATATCATTCCAAAATAGGTGGTCTTTTGTCAGTTTATACTGCCCCAGATATTAAATACAGCACATTGAGCTAGTCTTTCAAATCAACTGGACAGAATGATTACTTACAAAGTTCTCATGAAATTGCAGCCATCTCTGCTTAAGCAAAGAGATAGAAATGCAAAAGAAGTTCCTGAAAGTAACTTAACAATAGATTACTTCATCTGTACTAAGAGAAGCCCAATCCCAATAGACCCACTGCCCCAAAATGAATGGATGAGTTGCAATTTTCGAAGACAAGTTCTACACTATTCCCTGATATATTTACAACAAGCATCATTACCATAGCCAGCTTTATAACGTAAAAGAATATTTCATGCAGCTGCTGCCTTGCTACTGGCAAACATTCTTGGAGAAACTACCAACAATAACCTGGCTAAATCATAGTTTCCAACCTAGAACTGCCGAAAATAAGTGATGAGAGAATTTCTTCCAGAAGTACCTCTATTTTGATCCTGTTTAATTTAAAAATTTAAAGATTCAATAATCATTGGGCAGAACTTCATTTTTGTCTTAATTTTGGATGAAAAATACATTATCAGAAGTCAAAGCACCTTGGAGTAATCACAATAACATCACATAATAACAACTCGCAAATTTCATGATGATTCCTTCTGCACATCACTTGTGCACCTATATAAATGGTTTACCTTCAATGCAAGCTTCTTCATCTCATTCATTGCCCTGAATTGCTTCATCCTGGATAGAACTGCACTGTCTATTGGCTTGTCTGATGCTTCTCCGCCTTCTTTGAGCCAAGGATGTTCTAATTACGACAAGCATCACATCCCAATGTTGGCAACAAGAATATGGACCATATTTTGTCAAGAGTTTCCCAGGTCAAAGAATATTCATATATCAGAATGCCACATTTTCTTTTAGAAAGAAAGAAAAGAAACTGAAGATGAGATACACCATTAAATCCATGGATTATTGTATAGCAACAACAACAGCAATATATAACTGTCATTTCCATAATGGTATGAAACAATCTGAATGCAAAATGAAAATGGACGCATCAAATCCCCAGCAACAGCACAAACATGATAACTGGACAGCCTGAAAAGAGTAAACGTTATCCTGAACAGTGAATATCTATGTTTTCCACCAAATTAATGCATGCACACATATATGTCGGTTTAAAAGATATTCAACAGTAGCAGATCCATCAAATAATACTGGGAGAAACCTATAGGCAAGATAAGGCCTACGAATTCATATTATGATGAACTACAGAGAGATTTGGGTTCTATTACCAAGGACTTGGGCAGAGGTGACCCGCTTCTTAGGATCCTGAGTCAACATTTTCCTGATGAGATCCTTGGCACCATCTGATATTGATGGCCATGGGTCACTGACGAAATCAATTTCTCCTTGCAGTATGGCATTAAAGATACCTTTCTCAGTTTCTGCAATATAAATTAAATGTTTAAGGCAATCAACTGCTGTGAAATAAGCATCTTCTTTAAGCTGCAAAAATATCGACAAAATCTACCTGCCCAGAATGGAGGCACACCACTTAGTAGAATGTATAAAATAACTCCAGCACTCCAGATATCAATCTCCTTTCCGTATCTACGATGAAGTACTTCAGGAGCAACATAGTAAGCACTACCCACTATATCACGATACACCTTTCCTGGGTCAAACAAAAAAAGGACAAAAGCACCACAAGCACATTAAAAGTATGATGAGTACAACCAACATGCCACGTAAATTACTTTGAGAAACCTATGAAGTGTGCTCATACTTTAGAATTGATAACACGGAATCAGCATCAGGAGATCACCACTTGCAAAATGGAAATGGCTGATAACATAATAATTATGGAATTATCAAAGGAAATGAAAAGACATGCTGCTCTGCAATTAACCTTTAGCTAGCACCACTCATAAAGCAAAGGTTGCAGGGCTGAAACTCTCATTCAACTGTCGTACCACCTTGCCCCACCCTCTCTCTCTTCCACTCTTTCTTTCTCCTCTCTTCTCTCCCCATGAAAAACAAGCCAAGGCAAAGAAGGAATTGACCAAAATCTGATTAGGGCAAGAAATCCATTTCAGGGAACAGATTCATTAAGGAATCAACTGGAACTGCAGCTTGTACATTTAGAAGGAGATGAAGCAATTTAGTGTAATTAACAAAAAGAAAATATGCTCAAGTTCACCAGATATATCCTCCATTGTACTGTGAGCCTATTATCATCAACAGCACAGCAAGGAACTAGCTTTTCCATGAAAAGATTTTGCAGTCAAGTGATTTTCAAACAGTGGCCATTCATCCCAAAACCCAACCACTGGCCATTGATTAGCAGTACTTTTTTGCTCTTAATTTGCCCAACAAAGCAGACTCATGTACAAGCATTTTCCAAAAGTCATTAATGATTATCATGGCCATCCTTTTCAACTGGAGAGCTAATAATTGAATGAAACCGTGGTTCCAGGCTATATTCTTCTCTTCATTTATGATCATCTCCTTTGGAAGATCAAGGTACATCATCAATTATTGATGATGACTGGTCCAACTCTAAACCATTCCCTGAAGATGTAATGTTGTTGTCAAATATAAGTGAGGTCATAGTCACATAGCAAACAATTTTCAAGCTAAAACACTGAAAATCCTAACCACAAGAATCTGATAATGATTTCTTGCATAAAAAGAAGTGGATCTTGAAGAGGAATAGAAGTTCACCTTCCTCAATGAAGACGGACAACCCGAAATCAGTGGCCTTCAACATAGCTCCCTCATCCTTGCTTGCCAACAAGAAATTCTCAGGCTTGAGATCACGATGCAGAACTCCCATAAAGTGACAAATGTGGACCACGTTAACTATATCGCGGCAAATGGAAGCAGCAGCTCTCTCAGTATAATGACCCTTGGCAATGATCCTATCAAATAACTCCCCACCAGCACAGAGCTCCATCACCACATGCACTGAATACCTATCTTCATAAGCACCCCTGAATTCAACGATATTGGGTTGACCGGAAAGATGTTGCATAATCTGAATCTCTCTTTTCATATCATCCCTATCACCTTTCGACACAAGTTTTCTCTTCAGTATAGATTTGCAGGCATAAGTCTGGCCAGTGGATTTCTCGGTGCAAAGATACGTTATGCCAAACTGACCTCTACCCAATTCCTTGCCGAGAGTGTAGTGTTGCTTAATGTCCTCAAATGGCTTACCCAGAATTGTATTGTCCATCTTTTGAGCAACCTCACTGCCCCCTGGTGCAGGCCTCTTTTGAGCAACCTTACTGCTCACCGGTGCAGGCTCACTCGCTGGCTGTTGTTGTTGTGGTCTTGGTTGAGGCATTTGAGCGGACACCTTGTGGGTCTGAACCGCAGCTCCTTGTCGATAAGCTTGGTTTTGCCCTGAGACAGTGGTGCTCGAGTACCCATTTGCGCCAGATTGTGGAGATTTCTCCTTGCTTACCCCGGCAACCCATTTTTCTGACCACTGATTGGGTGTGGAAAGGAGGATCAAGTGGGGATTTTGATTGATATGCCTGCTGCGCTGGAGAGCAAATTTGGAAGGAAATCCTGTATATCTTCCAAAAAGAGAAGATAGATTCACAGAGTCAGATTTCTAGAGCTCGAGGTTGCAGGAACAGTGGCTACACGGATCAAAAAATTTGAGCTTTTGCTCTTATCCAGTGACTTGTAGCTGGATTTTACAAAATCTGGCAAGAAAAAGGTGACACAATTTTAGGGATGCAGTTCGGATGTTTCCGTTTACTTTTCTTGACTTTGCTGTGTAAGTGGATGGGGGCAGCATGTGCTCTTATTCAAAAGTAGCCTGCAAATAACCAATAAGAAAAGACTCCACCATAACCAAACAAAAAAAAACAAAAACCAAGAAGAAAAGGGGGGAAAAGGTAAAGAGAGAAATCCTCAAAAAGACCATAACTTTCCCAACATCTCTCTGATTCGAGGGCTTTTTTTTGGAGGGATTTGAAATTCCAATGCAGATTATTTGCTCCTTGAATATTCTAATCAACCATTGACAACAGGACAGAACGACATTTGTAGTATAATGGGGTTCTGAGAACTGTTCTGGAGAGGTGGCAGCCTGGCATGTCAGAACAACATCAGACGGAGGAGACACAGTTGCTGGGAGAACATGAAGTTCATGTATTAAATCCATCGTTTGTGTGTCGAGGGTCAAAAGGGATTTCAATTTTTTTTTTTTTTTGTTTTTTGTTTAAGATGACTTACTTTGTTTATGCAGCTCATGATGCAACCTAAGTCATGAAATGTAGACAGCTGGTCGGCGGGATTTACTTGATTGGAGTTGACTGCGAGTCTTTGGTTGAGTTGTGGACAAGTCGTGGATGGAATATGAGAGATCATGGGGCTTTAAAATAGGAGATGGATGGTTAAGAGTTTTCAAAGTTAATCCCTGTGAAATGATGATCTGTTTCGTCATCATTATCAAGGTCGAGAAGAAATTATTCTGATTCACTCATTAGTGGCAAGCAATCAGATCTATTCAACTTGGAAACCAAATCGAAGCTTTACCAACCAGTTTTAGGTCAGTTGACGCGGGCCAAGCTATGGGGTGAAAAATTTGAGAACTCACCTTGATTAGTTTGGTTCTCGATATATTACTATAAACCATTGGAGGGTTTAGGGTTTGGGCCAAGAAACCACAAAAATATCCATTTTTTTTTAAAATTTTGTCTTAAAAAAGATTGATATATTGGAGATGGATTTCAAACCTAATGCCTTAATCACTATGCCACATATCTATTCATGTGGTATGTTTAGTAATGGTTATATTACTTTAAATTTTATGTAAATTTTGAAAAAAATAAATTTACACACTGTTCTCAGGAGAAACCGACCAATTCAATTCTAGGCTACTTCTTAAGGGAGCCAATACAATTTATAGTTCCAAAAACCGAAAATCGACTCTAACATACTAGATTCAAAATTTCACTGAATTTACCATCTTGAAATCGATTATTCCTATCACTAAATATATTGTCACCACACCAATCCATGTCTATTAGTTATCTAAATAGCATAGTGCTTTATGAAAGTATGTTGATTTTCAAGAGTACAACTAGTCCAATTTGCATTTTAAGATATCCCTAAATCAAACCTACCCTATATTACACGGAGTTTTCTTAAAAAGAAAAACGGGTTGAAAAGAAAAGATTCAAAATGTTTTCTCCAACCAATATCGAATCAGTACCCTTGAGACGTTGATTGGATGTGGTTAAACACTCGATCTAGATGAGGTGGATCACGTGGTTAAATCGCGAAATCTTGATCTCTTGTTAATCTTGGAAGGCCGTGCCTGCCACTTTGTACTTGAAGCATTATTAGATACACATGGGCAAGTGCGATGGTTCACATGTATTCATGGAGATGATTCGAGTCAAGATACCTGAATAGTCTAAATGACATGATAATAAAAATACCTTATAGAGCTTGGGGCGGTTCGAGAGTCGTGTTCTCGTCCCACATCGATGCCATCATTTAAGAATTCCTCAATTCTTTAGCCTTTCGGATGACTGGCGAGCTTCAAAGCCTTTTTAAGCAGCCAAAAGCCCAAACATGACAAGATCTTTCTTTGGAGCTTGCCCATGATGCTACACCACGGCCCAAAATTTTCATCCTCATCCCCCTACTTTTCTTCAGTGTCCAAAGTAGAATGACAAATTGGATTGATCACATGGATTAAGAATTGAATTGTCTAGAATCTATCAAGAACACGAATCTAAGAATTGCTGGATATGTAGCCCAGTTCAGTTGCAGCCCAATTTACTAGGACCCAAAATAGCCCATCACATTTATCGTGAATGTTTAAAGATGTCACAATAAGAAGTGCAGTGATGTCCCCTGTCCCTAACATCCGCTCAATTCCAAATTACATGTAACCTTTGTGGTCAAAGATTACATTGCTAACCCATGTTATTCATGTGATATGAGGTGTTCCATGTCACTGCACATCTAAAAATGAGCTACGGTGCACATTCACTTTGAGAATCTATTGAAACCAGCCTAGCCGAGATAATTGGGCATGTTCACGAGTAAAAACTTTGGAAACCCACTGAGATTGGTTCGATTCCATTTCTACCTAGAATCGAACTAACCAGACCAATTTCCAAGTAGAAATGGATTTCAATTGATTACGAGGAATAATTTTTGCAAAATGTTACTTTTAACTATAAAGAAGCAAAAGGCTTACAGTCCATTCACTCCATATAGATTTCTGCCTCTCTTCTAGTGTCTCTATCTCTAATTTCACCCACAAAATGAAAGAAAATAAAATAAATAAATAAATAAATAAAGAAGGAGGAGGAGGAAAAAACAGAGGAGTTAGGTCCAGGTTCTACTTGCAGACCGACCTAGAATTGACCCGTTCCAAAGGGGGACTCAATTTTAAATTATCTAAAACAAGATTTTTCAATTCAGTTCCCACTCCCAAACTTTGAAACTAGATCATTTTGGACCATACTCATCTTTAGCTGCTCTAACTTATGCATTTCTTTATTGGCGAATAGAATAATTATATATGTTCAAGAGTCAAATTCAAAAGTCCTTAAAAAATGATAATCTAAGTCCCAAGGAACATGGAACCTCTCTTTATGATAAACTTTTCATTATTTGGCTACCAAAAAGTGTCCAGTCCATTTTTTGCATGCCTCGATCCTTGAACAATCTCACTCGTCTATATTGACCGGCCAATTTCAAGATTTTATCCTTTGAGTGCTCACAACAGGATTCAAATTCACGATCACAAGGAGATAAGCTAACTCTCTTATCAATTCAGTCAACACGTTATCGACCGTAATTTTATTCACAGCTATTTAGAGTTAGCTGTATTTGTAATTTTGTGGTGAAATGCACCCTCCAAGGGCATGAAATGGAGCAGCATTTTGGACGAGTGGGACCGTTGGCCAACCCTTGCAAAAGTTGCAATACACCAAAGAGGCCTAATTTACTAGGACCCAAAATAGCCCATCACCTTATTGCGAATGTTCAAAGATGTCGCATTAACTATTTGAACTGTAGAGATGTCACCTCTCCCTAACATTTGCTCGATTCCAAATTACATGTAACCTTTCTAGTTAAAGATGACATTGTTAACCAAGCTTTGAACCTGGGTTATTCATGCGATACGAGGTGCTGAACATTGTTGCACACCTAAGGGTGAGCTACGGTCCACATTTGATTAAAAAACCTGCTGAAACTGGCCTAGCCGATTTAGTTCTAGACCGATTTCAAGAGAATTTGGTTAGTTCACAAATAAAAACTTTGGAATTCACCATGTTTGGTTTGATTCACCAATTAAAAGTTGAACCCATTTCTAATTAGAACCGAACCAAATAGGCCGATTTGCAAGTAGAACTGAATTTCAATTAAATACAAGGACTATTTTTAGCGAAATGTTACTTTAAACTAGAAGTTTAAAGAAACAATAGGCTTACAACCCACTCACTCCCATCTATATTTCTGTTTCTCTTCTAGCCTCTCTATCTTTAATTTCACCCAATAATAAATAATATAAAAGAAAAGAAGAAAAAAACGGAGGAGTTAGGTCGAGGTTTTACTTGTAGACTGGCCTACAGCTGACTAGTTTTAAAGGGGGACTCAATTATTGATTATCAGGATATGTACACCGGAAATCTTAAAACTTATCATAAAAATACAATTGAATTCTAGAATTTATAAAAAAATGCAATCAAATCCTAAAATTTATTAAATTGGCACAATCGAGTCTTTATATTAACTCCATCCATTTAGACTAATGAAAATTACTAATGTGGCTTTTTTTTTAATGGCAATGACATGAATTTAGTTCTAATTTTTAAACAAAATGTTAATTAAATAAAATAAAAGTATTTAAAAAAAAAAAGCCAAAGGCAAGGGCGACAACCCTTGCTACCACCGCCCCGTGGTTGAAAAAGGCTGGCGAGGGTTGCTAGCCTTGGCCGAGGCCCGATGACCCCGCTAGCCCTTTCTAGCGACGAGGGTGATGGTAGCAAGGGTTGTCGACCCTTGTCTTTGGCTCTTTTTTGGTTTGTTTTTTAAATTTTTTATTTAATTTAATTAATGTTTTGGTTAAATTTTTAAATTTAAATTCATTTTAGCCTTGTGTTCCATGTTTTAATCATGTTATTGCCACACGGGAGAGAGAAAATATTTTTAAAAAAATCATGTTAGTATTTTTCGTTTGTTTGTTTGTTTTTTTTTTTTTGGGTCGGGAGTATTTTTCATTTGTTTAAATAGACAAAGTTAATGGAATGACTCAATTGTATTAATTTGACAAGTTATAATATTTGATTATACTTTTTATAAGTTTTAGGACTCAAATTGTACTTTTGTTGCAAGTTTTAGGATTTGCAGTACACATATCCGTGATTCATCCTAAGCAAGTTTTTTCAATTCAGTTCTTCGTCCTAACTCAGAAACTAGATCATTCGAATCATGCTCACCCTTAACTGCACCAAACTTTCTAGATATACGAATTTCTTTATTGGCGAAAAGGATAGTTATAAATTTTGAAATGTTGAATCCAAAAGTTCGAACTCAAGAAAATGTTTATAAATGTTCAAATGTTGAATCCAAGGAATATGAAATCTCTCTCTATGATAATTTTTTTTTATTTATTTGGCGACTAAGGGCGCGCATGACAAAATTTATGTTCCGTAAAATTGATTTCTAGAAATTGATTTCTCAATTTCTATTCCCCAGACAAGTTTCGAGCAAAGAAACTCGTTTGATAATGACTCAAAATTTCTATTTCTGGAAGAGAAATCCGTTTGATAACATAATAAAATTTATATTTCTAGGAATAGAAATTGATTAAATAACAACATAGGAAATCCTCAAATACAAAATAATAGTCCAAATAATATTAAAACAACATAGAAAATTCTCAAATACAAAATAATAGTCGAAATAATACTAATACATTACAAAATGTGAAAATACAATTTCACTAACCAAAGCATCCCCATCAAAACCAATTCACTAACCACGCCGACACATGCCGAATCCCCCAGGCGACACAACCACAACCCAATCCAATCCAAGCCAAGCCATTGGGCTTTCACAATCCGAGGATCCCTCTGCGATCGCCTCGAACCGAGGCACAAGAATGGCCAAGAACAACGAAACCTCAACCAAGGAAAACATAACAAACAATGCATCGATCGAGCTCAGCGCAAGAACGGCCAAGAACGGCGAAACCCCTCCAAGGAAAATAGAACAAACAATGCGCAACCCGGAAACACCAAATAGTAGCACATCATGCATTGATCGAGCTCGGCGCAAGAACGGCCAAGAACAGAGAAACCCCAACCAAGGAAAACAGAACAAACAAATCAGAGAGAGAGAGAGAGAGAGAGAGGGAGAGAGAGGGAAGACCTCGAATCGGAGAGGAAGGAAGGCGCAATCCAAATCCGAACGGGGATGCGGACGGAGGAGGCGAGTCCAACGGGACGACCGGAGCAAATTGGGCGGTCTGAGGATGGCGACGGCGAGATGAGCAACGATCCGACCGGCAAGAGGACGGCGACAACGTCAGAGTCAACAGTGGTAAGAAGGATGGATTCGGAGTCGACGACGCTAGGGTTTGGTTGAAGCGTTGAGAGGAGAAGGAGAAGCAACGCCCCAAATAGAAAAACCCATGAACAAAGAAGGATGCCCAAGTGGAGAAAAGAAAAAATAATTTCTATTTTTACCTTACCCAAAAGAAAAAAAAATTCTATTTCTATTTCGAAACCGAAAAGTTAAAAATTTTAGCTTTTGATTTTTTTTATTTATCTATTTCGGAATACAAATCTGTTTCAGAAATGAGAAATCAAATCGCATTACCAAACGAATTTTATTCCAAACCTGTTTCGTAAAATGGATAAAATAGAGTAAATTGAGAAACATAAATTTTATCATGCGCGCCCCAAGTAGTGTCCAGTCCACTTTTTACATATCTCAATTCTTAGACAATCTCACTCCCCCATATCAACTCAGTTTTAGGATTTTATTTCCTGAGTGCTCATGACAAAACTCGAATTCAAGACCACAGGGAGATAAGCTAACTCTTTCATCATCTAAGTCAACACTTTATTGGCCCTAATTTTGTTCACAGCTATTTAGTGGTGAAATACACCCTCCAAGGGCAAGAGCCGGAGCAGCATTTTGTGACTCGTGGGACCGTTGGCCAACCCTTGCAAAAGTTGCAATACAGAAAAGAGGCCTAATTTCAAATCCTATTTTCACCAATGCACCAAAATGCACCAAATATTCAATCCTATGTTTGATTATTAGTCCGCCACAAACCAAAAAGGGATGAATATTTTTTTTCTCCGTACTTGGAATAATCACTACCCTTTCATATGCAGCAAGACTACACCACCTGTTCATATTCAAAAGAGGGGTGCTGTCTTTTTGGTCAAGAACACATCAAATCAAAATTTCTTTAATCGCACGTTATGGAGTGAGAGAGAGAGAGGGAGGGAGCGAGAGAATCTCTTGTTTCCTACATGTTCAAAAATTGATCATGCCTTGTATAAAATATCAGCAATAGTACATTTAAATGGCTGCCCATTTTTCCTAAACAAACAAAATAAATTAAATTGAGAGCCAATGGTGTCTCTTTCTTTCAAAAATTCAAAGCCATTAGGGTTTTGGATCCATTCTCAATGATGTCTTCATGTTTCATTCGCTCCTAGTCCCCAAATTGAAAGAGAGAAAGAAAGCTTTGCCCCCTAGTGCCCACCACACAAACTGTCCCATCACATTTTCCATCAAAAGCTCCCTCTGGTTTTCCCCAATATCCTCATTGTGGGCGCCAAATTAATTATTTTGTCCACTTTATTCCCCAGCACCCCCAAAAGATTATCTCAATCAGGACCATACTTCATCAAGAATTTTTTTGGGAGATTCTTGACCAAACTATACAAAGGAAGGTCAAGTTAGATCATGAAGGAAAAGAAAAGGAGGGGGTGGACAAAGGACCAGATTCTTTCTTTTTGAGGAGGAAGGGCAAGTGAATATTTTATCCAAAGGATCTTTTGGGTTCTCCCCCTAGTCAGTCCATCAATTTTCCTCATACACAACATTGTTAATAGGCCTTATTTAACCAGATAATCAAATCACTTCTTACGACGTGATTCGTTTAGCTAGTCAAGCTTTGAATACGACCAACTTATTTTGCATGCACAAATTAACAAGGAAATATCAGGTCTCTCTTGACTCTCTCTCTCTCTCAAGCATTTAATTGGGGAAAATACCTTTAAACTTCAGTAGAAATCTACATCTAACCCTAATTTATATATGTGACCTTCCTTATCATATATGTTCAGGGGTCTTTAATTAGGTTTTGTTAAGTAATGCCATTCAAGGAAGCAAACTTTCCAATTGACCTAGAGAGCCATAATTCATTCTACAAGAAGAATTTCTTTCTATTCTACAGGTCAAATGTCTCTATCGTTGTTGTAGTGAAATTTAGAGCCTTCCAATCATCTAATTTACTTATGACGGCATTCGTTTCGATCCTAAAAATGACTTCACAAAGTCAAGAACATCGAGACGAGAAAGTTCACGGGACAAACTAGGTTCGGTACGTGCCCGCAAGTTGCGCATAGGAAACAAGAGTGCCTGTAGTACATGTGCATGGTTGGCATGGAATAGAAGGAACCATTGGTCGTGACCTTTTTTGTGTTTTGTCCAGTCCTTTCTGGGGACAAAGCTCGTGGTCATTAAGGATTGTCTCTTCCCTTTCCAATTCAATACAATTCATGCAACTTGGTAACATGATCATCAGCTTAACCAATAACCCACTTCCATAATGCTGGAAAAAATAATAATAATTCCGCATAATAAAAATGGGGAAATAAAGAATATTAAATTAGAGATATTTGGTCATAAAATAAAGAAAAATATGAACCGTAGCTCTCTCTCTCTCTCTCTCTATAACACTACACCCACAATCCATTACATTGAGACTTGGCTATTAGCTAGAAGATGACTCTTTCTCCTCTTTAAAGACAGAAATTTGAGGACCTCTTGAATTTCAACCTAACCAAAAACAGAGGAGACACGGAAAATCTTCAATCGGGCTCGGGCTCACTCGGATCCCGGGTCGGCCCGGGTTCGATCCCGAACCCGACCCATCCCGACCGAATCACTGCCCGAGAACAAAAAAAAAAAATCTTACCTTTAACAATGATGAATACAATTCCCAACCCCCTCTTCTCGTCCCGATTTTACATTTTTTCATCCACGGCGAATCTAATAATATAAAGATGGCGGCGGCGGCGGCGGTAGTGGTGGCGGTAATGGTGGTGGTTGTATAGAGTATATTAGCCGTCGAACCCGGTTTGGCTCCACACCGCGTCGCGCATTCGCCGCATGTCCCGCCCCTTCAGCGTCCGGCCGACGCCCTCGAAGACCGACGTGGCGGCGGACTTCTGGCTCCGGGCGTACTCCCGGGCCAGGTACTCGTGCGGCGGGACCATCCCGGCGTCGCCGCCGCCGTCGTCGAGCCCCTCGTCCGAGTCGTGCATCGACTCCACCGAGTCGACCCGGTATATCTTGCTCCAGTCCGGCACGTTCACCGGCGCCGACGTGGCCATGTGATGCCCGTGCCCGCCGCGCGGCGACGAGGACGCCGCCGCCGCGTCGTTCCCCCGGAACTGGTGCACGATCCTCGACGACGGCCGGACCCCGGAGTCCTCGAACGCCAGCGACAGCCCGCCGCGCCCGGCCCGGCTCCGCCTCCCCCCGCCGCCTCCACCGCCGCCGCCGCCCCGCGCCCTCCTCGGCGGCGAGCGTGGCCCACCCCAGCTGCGAGTTCTCCATGCCGCCGTCCTCCCGCATGCCGTCCGCCCCGCCGCCGTCCGCCGCCGACCAGACGTCGTCCTCATCGAACTCGGCGGCGTCGTTCCCGTTGGCGGCGGCTCCGAAGCCGTGGTGGCCGTAGCCGTAGCTCCCCAACAAGCGCTCGCTCCGGCTGGACGTCAGTCTCCGGCCTTTGGCCATCGTAAGCCGCCGGATTCCGGCGAATTTGACGAAACAAGACCGACCCAAGATCGGAAACTCAACGGAGAATTCAAGAAATTCAAGAAAAAAAGAAGAAGAAAAAAGAAATTAAAAAAAAAAATGCGGGAAGCTGAAGAAGCTCTAAAGGGAATAGACATAGAGTGCGATCGGCAGAGCGAGCGCGTATATATAGCGGGGTTCGCCGTCCGAGGAGGACAAATTTCATTCCACTTGAATTTGGGACGCATTTCGTCTGCATTTATCTGAAGCTTCCAAGCCACGATGATATAGAAAAATAAGAAGGGGGGAAAGATATGAGGAATTTTAAAAAAATAAATAGAAAGATTGGAGACGCCACCGCACGCACGAAACCGGAGGAACTGGAAGAACGGAAGGAGGAGATGGACGCGCGGTGGTGGAGCGCGTGCGCGAGTTGGGTTTGGAGATTGACTCGACCGAGCGTCGGTTTGGTTCCGGTGGTTTTGGAGATAAGAACCGGGTTCGGGTTGGGTCGGGTCGGATTTTCCCGGTTGGGTTCGAGAAGTCTCTCTTATGAATTTCACTTCAGGCAATTTTGTGATGTAAATCGGAGTCTTCGATATGATAAGCTGATGGGTGGCCACTTAACGAAGATATGTTTTTGTAATAAGAGCGATGCAGAGTTTATATTTGATTATAGAATTTTGAATTTTCACCCAAGTCATAAAAAAGGGGGACTGGGAAGTGGAAGTTGTAGCACTGATGGGTTAGGTTCACGGTCTCAATCTTTTGAATCGGGGGTCATAGATTCAATTCTCGATTATAGGTTGGGCATCGATCCACCTTAGAATCGAGCACCCCATCATGCATGTTGAATGACAAGAAGTGTTCATATATTGTGCTCGAGTAATTTCATGAGCATAGATCAAAGCACCTTGTCCACGTGTATTGACTATGGACAAGGGATTGAAGTTAATTTAACGAGGACATGAGTTAAAACTAGAATTCCCATTTGACCATTAAAGACAGAATTACGCCAGCCATCCTACTGGGTATTGCTAAAAGCGGTAATTGTCAAAGTGCTATCGTTTATTGATAATATATATATTTTTGAGGGACGAAATTGAGTGAAGCATAATCACCCACAATGTTCCAAAAGAGTCCAATAACTAAATCTCGTTGTTGCTTAATAAATATCTCGGCGGCGCATGTTGACATTCTCGAGTCATTTGTTTCCATCTCTCTACCATAGGAAACTGTTATAGAGTTATCATATGCTTTTCATAAGCATGATTTCTAGCCACCTACCCTAAACACAATTTTATGATAATGAAATGAGTCCCAACAAATGTGAATTGTTCAAAGTCAAATGATCAACATAATGGAGACACTTCACAAATTCTTTTATGAGTAACTACATGAAAATTCCCTTGAGTGCCAAAGTTTTCCAAAGGAAAGTCAAAAGGTCAGCATTTGGAGAAATTCCACAGAGATAAGCACAAGCTTAATTTCTCCATAATCTTCTCGGAAATTTCTAGGTAATTATCGAACAAAGTCAAGCCACAAATAAAATAATGTTCAAATTCATTGAGGAATATATATAGTATAAGGAAAACATTGACATTATTGATTTTAAAAGATGACTTCATATGCAATATGATTCTTAGTCTTTTGATTTGGTCAACGTGGTTCCTAGACTTTAACTTTAGGACAATATCATTGTTGAAATTTTAATTTGATCAGTATTGTCTTCGAACTTTTGGTATATATTTAAACTAATATTTAAATTATATTAAGATATTTAATGTTGTTCCAAACTTAAATTTATGGAATGACAACATTTGTTATTTTAATATAATCTAAGAATTAATTTGAATATTTATCAAAAAACTACGCGGATCTCGCGGCGGCGGCGGCGTTTGGTGCGCACGCGCCTCTGGTACTGTGCATTATTCAGTATTCACGTCGAAGAATCCCCCTATCAGATCCGTCCACGTCAGATTCTAACCAGGCGCGGGCCCCTCTTTCCACGTGGGTGCGCAACCTGCGCCCCTTCCTCGCAATTTTGTCCTGTTGCCTCCCTCCACGTGTACTCCCAACACCAGTGGGGCCCAGCCTTGCAGACGGTCTTGTCATGTGGAAAATAAGCGCATGGTTTTCACACGCACGACCCTCGTTACATTGTAGCAAAATCAATTAACTTTTTTTTTTTTTAAAAAAGGATGGTTTTGTCAACAATGCCAATGGCCAATCAAATTGGTCACTATGACCAAAAAGAAAAAAATTCAAAAACGCTAATCTAATATTCGAGAATGAACTTCAAAGATCATTCAAATTGGTCATTTGTGGCATGAAAAAAGCAATTTAAACAATATATTTTAAAAAAATTATCACTTACGTCGCTTACAAAAATAAAAGAATGGAAGATCATTTTTCTCGTCTATGAAAATGATTAGGTATGACTTGTCATCGATAATGAAGATATTTTTTTATTGATTAATAATTTTAAACAATACCAACAATTATTTAAAAAAAAAATGTCTTCTAAAGCATTCATATTTCTAGAAACAAAATGGAGCCTTATTCAAATTAAATCAAACTCAACTGTCGTGCCAAACACACACCCTTGGCACGATAATCATGTCAATCATCTCTCCGACTATACCTTGACATAAACGATGTTTAAATCGATTGGAGCCAAATCCCGCATCGGCATGCTATGCGATGCCAAATAAATATATAAAAAAAAAGGCGAGTTTCCTCGATTATTGCGCCACCGGGTCCAAATCAGGACATGCCATGATATAAGAAAAATCGATGGTCTAGATATATAGGGCGAGTGCATAAATTGTTGGTTTGAGGATGTTGTATTGAGAGAGATGGTTTTATCTTTTCATATTTTCTATGGTTCAAACCAACACCAGTTGTTAGGACGGAATTGCAAAGCAAGAAAAAGGGAGTGGCTTTGCACAACGGACGGTCGAGAGGTGCCTTAGGAGGAGGGGCTCCACCTTTGTCTTTTGTGGAGTGAGCAAAGAGGAAAGGCGACATCACTTTCACGTATCGCTTTCACCGTCGATTCATTGCCAAATCAAACGCACCGCAACCGCCCAAAATCTTGCGTGCATCACTCTGGTTGGTCGTATTTTCGGGACAAGTTTTTTTTTTTTTCTCGGAACTTACAGTGACCCGTAACTTTATCTGATCTCTACTTGTGTTGTGTCACGTCGAGAACGTTCTCTAAAGATTGTTACAATTCACCGCCACGTCTTTTGGGTCCAAGCATGTCTAAATCGACTTGATGATTGAATAGGTCACTATTGGGAGTTCGCTCTCAAGGACCCCCCTCAATGAGCTTGGGACCAGGTTGGTGTACCTACCGAGTGCTCGTCTGGGTTCGCCGGCCGTGGACCTTGATCGGATCAATGTGGTCGAGCATCTTAGGTATTGTTAGTGTTTTGCCTGTAGCTCCTTGCAGCGTGAATGTGTCGTGCCAAGAACGTTCTCGAAAGATTGTTACATTCACCACGGGCCTTGTTTGGGTCCAAGCACGTCCAAATTGAAGACCCTTTTGATGATTGAATAGGACACTATTGGGGGTTCGCTCTCAAGGACCCCCTCAACGAGCTAGGGGCCAGGGTCGGCGTGGAATCAAGGTCATCTCAGGGACCTACCGGCTGCTTGTTTGGGTTTGCCAGCCGTGGACCCTGGCTGGATCAATGTGGTCAAGCATCCTATGCACCGTGCATGCTACATGGCTGTAGCACCCTGCACCGGGCTATCATCTTTGGAGGGTTCTGCCCCCCCTTTACTCTCGACATCGACATCGACATTGACCTCGCTTCGAGTCGCGCTGATCGAATTGATGATTTCCTTGTTTGTACTTCGAGCATACCGCATCGCGACGGACCGACGGCTTCTCTCTACTGTATCGACTAGGTTTAGGTTAAATTATGTCCGTTCAGAGTTTCAATCGAGCATGTTCATCATCTCGTCCTTCGGTCGTCCTGTGCGTTGCTCATAATTGAACGCGCATGCGTGGTTCCTTGAATATTTCACTAGGGTTCATGACAGTTCTCGCTCCGTTTCATCGTACCGACATGTCATGCTTGAGGTTCTGTATCGCCTAATCTACGCAGATGCTCTTATCGAACATCGGCCTGATCGTGCATCGATGATCTTTCGAGCTTAGAAGCAACCGATTCAAAATCTTCGTTATGCATCTGTTTCACGGCGTACTTGTTGCGGCACTTGCATGCCCGAGGGAAAGATCGGGCGACCGACCGTGCTTCCAAACCTTTCATGAAAGTAAAGATTCGAGCTGCGTGTTGAGAGAACGCGCGGAGAGACAAGAACAGATGTGCAGAAAGAGGCAACAACATGTGTGGGAATGAGGAGATTGATGGTAACGTGACATTGGCTCACGCTTCTTCTCCGCATGTCGACAGGAAAACCCTTGTTGGCAGGGCGTGGCAGTATAATATTTTCTTGGCGGCTTGGTTCTGAGGGCGGCCTCCAAAAGGAACGGTCCAAAGATGAGATGGACCTCCCCGGTTCTTGATTTATCTCGTTTCAATATTCTTTTTGAGGGAAGGAAAGTGGAGATCTTTTGGCGTATTAGTCACAGCAGTAAAGTGAAAATTAGTGAAACCCAAAAGGCCAAAAGCAGTGCATGACCCACCCTTTTGTGTGTCTTCTGTATTTTGAGCATGACAGCTTATGATCTCTCGAGCAAAGTCCAGAGGGATTGGAGCACGAAGACAAGATCTGGGTGTGTCATCTTTCTCAGAATAGGAATCTCACCTGCTGCTACTGCTGCAGGTGCCTTAGCCTTGAGCTAACCCTAGAAGCCATTTTTGTTCTCTTTTCGCATGTGATGAGCTCGTTGCTTTTCTTTTTTTTTCTTTTTCCCTGATGGGTGAGTTTGTTGGATTCCAATTATGTCCATGATTCCATCCGATCTCGTTTTGGTGGCTATATTCTATTTCATCATGTAGATCCTCTAAATCAGCTGCAGCAATGATTGTACTGTGAACTGACCATGGAGGTGGCTAGTTTTTTATTGTGCGGGAAGATGGAGAGTCACAGTGGCATCATTAGTTTAATGTGGTCTGATTGTACTAGGAAAGAATCAGAAGTTTTTTTTTTTTTGTCCCCCCTCCTTTCTTTCCTATTGTTTATGCTGAGGTTTAGTGGTGCCAGCCATTTTCAATTGGGATTCTCTTTTGCATGAACTCCTGTATATGCAAGTTGGGGACCACTGGCTCTTGGAGAAGGACTAGGGTTAGATCTTTAAAAGTGTGCACAAGGACACGATTCCTAGTTGCCCAAATGGGATGAGAAATTTTTTGAAAGGGAGATTAAGTGAAACATGCTATGATTAGGCTAGGTTAAAAACATCATTGGCGGGGTGATGTCCTACCGTTGATTTCAACTCGATTTTCGTCGATAAGGACATCGATCAAGTTGAGGCCGTAACTCCTTGTACTTATGTCCAGCTCTCTCTCTGTTTGAAGATTTTTTTGTAATAGATTCTTCGAACATACATCGTCTGTTTAACTTAAGCTGCACCAGATAATAAAAAGTTGTTGATAGAAAGTTTCTGAACTGACTATAAAGATGTGGCTGCAGAGTCCATCTCGTTTAGTCGAAAAAACAAAATGAAACTAATGAGAATGATCTTGCTGGAACAGCAACATCACGGGATCTCAACTAGCTGGTTACATCTAGTTACGGTTTGTGTCATAATGTAACCAAATCTGATTGGTGGCGCCTATTGAGGTGGGACCAACTTTCTATCTTCAGAAATGATCTCCTAAATCGTTATCAATCCCTCTATGGTGAAGTTGCTCTCATGTCGGGCCAGTGACCTTGTGCCGTCATGTGCTCATCTTATCTTCTTCTGCATAACCGATGGAGACTCGACGGTATCTGTGCGCAGCTGCAGCAGAATAATTGGTAAAAACTTTGAAGCGATTAGTCAGGCACTGCAAAGCCCCAGCTAGATGCTGTCAGTTCTTGTTCTCGTGTTGGTAGAAAGAAAGAGTCAGAAAATTTTCAGATAACATTTCGTTTACCATAAATGAAATGGGAACGCCCAGAATCCGGTTGTTTCTACAAAGCTTTGCCGTCGGTTCGGCTACCAAGAAAAGTCTGCAGTTAATTTATACAGCTTGAATGCTTAAATTGAAGACTCTATTGACTGAGAAGAGGTATGCTTAGTTCCAAACGAAATCGAAGTTTCGGCATGAAGATCACGTCCGAAAATGCATATCTTGGCCACTGTATGACATCACCTAGATAAGAATATTAGCAGCAGATGTATCCAGCTTCTGTGACTGATGCAACGTCAAGCTCGAAGATGCGGTAAATTAAAAAAAAAACGCGTTCTCCTATCACTAGTAAGACGTAGCTTTCGTATCGGGCTGACTAAAATAATTTCACTGACATTATTCTGTGTGGTGAAGAGATTCCCAATCAGCTTCATTAAACTATTCACCCCTGCAATGATTATCAGACACAAACCTAACCAGTGTTTGTCATTAAAGTAGTCATCATAGAAGCGTGTCCCTCATGCTCCTCCTCTCTAGCTTAATACCTCAAAACCTAGTAGCAGGATCACAGGCTCCCGAGACCAAAACTGACCCCATGATAAGGCCATCAGTGCACATGCTTCTGCAACGTCCTTCAACAGTAACTTGAAGTAGAATTGAGAGCTGTACAGGCTCTCTACTCTCACATGGTAAAAAACCAGTGCCCTTTTAGTCCTTGTATTAAATGAGTGTACCGACTGATGGTTCAATCGGTTTCCCGCCTATTTCGCGCAACTGGAGGCTATTTTCAATCTTCTTTCATTAGGGCTGTCAGCTGTCGCTGTACCAACTGTTGCTCCTGATTTCAGTTATAAGGACAGTTGCAGAAGCCTGGAACTTTGCATGAAGTTGGAGTGCTGTCAAGTGCTCCTCCCACTTGCTATTGCTTTGATGTTTACATCTGTGGCTCTGGCATGAATGGCTGGTCCATTTCTGCTTTTATGTGGGCTCTGCTTAATCATGAAGTGTTGCGCTATTTGACTGTTGTTGCCCAGGCTCTATGAGTAAGTTGCCAAGAGAACATAAAGGAAAAAGGAAAAGAAAAATTGGGCATTCTTGGCATCTTATGATCTGATTCATGAATGTTCACTAGGCCCCATGACAGATCAAATTATGTCTCATTTTGGGTCCCAAGTGCCAATCCACTATTTGATAAATAGCTTTTCCTGGTGTGATCAAGATCGTGGAGATTTGACAGATACCCATTAGAGTTCCTCCTCTTATCAGCTATCACATCCTTTTGACAATTCATGTAAACAGAAACCATTAGCCAAAGCAGATGTCCTAAAACCGTGAGAAAAAAAATCTGGTTTCGACATCTAGCCCAACCACAAAACCAAAGCGACGAGACGAACAACGGTCCACAAGTACATTGATTTAGTAAACTGGGTGGTGAAAAATTGAAGCTTTGTTTGGATATCACGTCAGAAAGCGACATCAAAAGTTGCTGTTAAACGAAACGAGACCACTACTACAATTTTAAACCCATAAAGAAGGTAGGACGCTTTCGGTACACATATCTAACTCGAACTGCTTCGATTGCTGCTCTCCTGCATCCCAGGATTTGACTCCACCGGCTAAAAAAGCATCCACAATGCGACAGCGCCCGTGTTTACCTCCACATCCTTCAAGCTGACCTGCTCCTCTCGAAAGAAATCTGGGCCCTTGAGGTTGATTAGGAACGAGTGTTATCCATGTTTCTCTCTCGTTCCATCAGAGAAAAAGCATGATGTGATTGAGGGGGGAGGTGCTGACTGTGATCTGAGGGCGATCGACAATTCATGAGTAGTGTACTTGACTGAAACCCACTTCCATATCTGGACAGGATCTATGAAGTAAGAAGTTCACAGCCAATGCACAAGCAAGCCAGAAAGGATATATCAGTGCCTTGCAGCTGTATCGGTGCCTGACCATTCGTTGCGCGGCGGAGTAAGCTCAATCATATTGGATTCGGAAATTTTCTTGCGTGTGCCCGATTCATATGAGCCAAATGATCGTGGCCGGCCACTGAAATATGTGCCCCAGGCCAGGTCTTCTCGGTTGTATGGTTGATATGTGCAACGGAAGGCAGCTCTTGTCCAGGCTACCTAGAGGCCTAATGTTCCAGTAGTTATCTGGTTGCAGCAAGGCAAGAGCACTGCGCGACTCCGATAGAATGAGCCAGGTTCTCTAAGGGTGCGTTTAGTAATGTTTTTATTTAAAAATTATTCAGGGAAACGAAATAGAAAAACTATTGCGTTCGGGTAAACTTGTTCTCAAATCCCTGGAACAATTTTCAACGTAAGAACGCATTTTGAAAGAAAACGTTTGCTAAAAATGTAAAAAAGAAAAACATAAACACGTTTGGTAAACTTATATAATTTTTTTTTTCTTTTAATTTTTAAATATTTTTATTTATTTATTTTTTTTCTTTTTTCTTCCTTTTGGTCGGTTCCGGCCTTGGCCATGGCTGGTGATCGGCCGACGAGGGTTGGCAGCCTCGCCCAGATCCGTGAGGCCGAGCTCGCCCAGCCATTGGTGAGGTGGCCCGGGGCGACACCGAGCCTCGCGGTGGCTCGGCAACGCAAGCCTCGGCCAGGTGGCTAGGCAAGGGGCCTCGGCGGCGACACTCGACCTGCCTGGGGGCGGAGGGCACCGGCACTCGACGGCCCGGCGACCGGCCAAAGAAAAAAGAAGAAGAAAAGAAAATAAAATAAAGAGAAGAAAAAAATAGAGGAGAGAAAAATTATTTCTCGAAAGTGTTCTAGGAACAAGAAATAAGTTTTTTTGTTTCTCGTTTTTATTTCCGTTCGAAATTTGTTTCAGAAACAAAAAAATAGATTTGGAACAAAAACGCAAACAAACGCATTTTTGTTCTTTTTTTGTTCCCCGAAACAAAAAAACAGAAATTGTGTTCATAAACAAAAGAAAAAAACACAAACATGCAGGGCCTAAATGTTCGGACAACCCCGATTAAAAAAATGAATCTTGAACTCAAGATTCAATAGAATTCGGAACTTCTTGGAGGGAAAAGAAAGATTTTGAGTTTTGTGCCATCCATTACTTATGGGAAATTTGTCATTCCTTAATATATCTCAAATGGAGGACAGGTTCTGTTTGGCGCTTAAATCTAGGTGTTTTCTCCAACCCTATGCAGAATAACTAAAGATCTACCCAGTCTTCAACTGACCCTGCAAACCTAGGTTCAGCAGCAGCTATTGTGGCCTGCAACAATGCCATCGCCAGTCACGATCTCATCTCAGACGTCGGCGCAACCGTCTGCAACGTCTCCAAGATTGGCTGAAGCAATGTTGTTGCTTGCATTGTTTTCTGAATCAAGCAAGAAGACGGGCGTTCTCTGTTCTTGGAGTTTGAATCTCAAAATGATACAGTTTAAAGCCTAATAAAGATCACAAGATTAAGTGTCATCATAAGATCTTACCTGCAATTTTCCTAAGAGAAAAATAGCTAAAGTCACTCGAGTAAACTATTTTAAAAGTTGAAATACTTAATTATTGTCGGACAAGTTTTAGGACTTGACATCGCATTCCATATAATCATTTCAACACTTCCTGGTGTACTTTTCCCTATTTTCTGGTCTGTCATTTCAATCCTCATTCAAAAACTTCTGCAACTTCCTTGTATTTTCTCAAATTATACATCAACCCTGATTCATCCCTCCGCACAAGGATACTTCTCTCAATCTAATGCGCAAACGTACTTTTAACTGTCTAGAGAAGCAACAAAAGAAACTAGATTGCGAGCATCATCAAGTCAAAAATGCACTGTTGTGTCTCTCGTCTCCAGTCATAATACAACACAACAATCTCTAAGTAAATTTTCCTATAATTTAAGAATCATCGGATCATATGTACAGGTTAAAGCCTCTCGAGATCAACATCAGTAGATCAAAATTGTACTCACCCGAACTCTTCTTTAAGCAGTTTGCTTTATCTTCTCTCACGCTTTGCCCTCTTCGGAAACCGTTCCCGATGTCCCAAAAGTACCTCGGAAAGCATTTGGGACCAGAGTTCATCAAACTGATGCTGAAAATTTCCCTGAAACCAGTCTGAAACTTCTGAATGCAATTCCATTGGATTCTCCTTCCAGACCTCCTGTAGCCTAGCACAACAGTTGATCATCCTACTTTTCAGACTGAAAAGAAGATTACTGACCCTTTTTTGGCTCGAGGCCGCTGGTCTCAGAATGGTAGCAGGTGGCACAACCATATGTTTCCTCACAGATTTTAGGCAAGGCAAAACTTGACCTTCAAGTAATGCATAGGCAAATACGGCAACGCGATGCGTACCATCAAGAATAGGCAAACTATGCAAAGCAAGCTCCCAAAGGTGCGGGCCAAAGGTAGGGACCACCCAACAGAGAACTTGGTCGGCTCTGGGATCATAATAAGGCCTGGGGTCCGTGAGAGGTGAAGAAAAACTACACAAAGACTTCACATACTTTACGAGCCAGTCTGACTTCACACTCGTTGCTCCATGCATGTAAGGCCTCTTGGTATAAAGAAGTTCGCTGTACACTAAAAACTCAGGCGCTGAGTTAGAAAGAGACGACCAACGATGGAGAAATACAGTTTCTTTAACCATGCTAGCCTGATACCGAACTGCACGAGCTCTTCCATCCCCTTCTGATGAACCTCCTCTAATACGTTTTGCAACTCTATCTGCCCAACCGGCGCAAATAGCTTGGCCCAAGACCTCTTCCTCATTCAATTGCAGAGGGTGCTTATTGGAGGGAACCCTCCAAGCACATTCTACATCGTCTAGCGTTCCATGAGTCCATGAGAATTTTGGGTCAAAGTCAATGCTTTGAGCAAAGACCAATTGAAGTAGTTGTTTTCTCAGCTTCGACATCTCCTCCATTGTTTTAAGATGCAATGAGTTTTCATCACAGAAAGCTACTTGACTTCTTGAAGATTCAAAACACTGTAGTGCATAAGCAATGGAGAGAGCATCACTGCATGGATTATGAAACTTCCCACGTGATGCACGAATAGCTTCTTTAAGTTCCTTTTTCCTGGATTTTTCTTGATTGTCCATCCTACCTTCCCTGCTTAAAGAAGCAGATTCCTCGGGTTTCTCCAACCCTTCTCCATCTGATTTACTCCCTTCAAGCTGCCTGATGAACGGATTTGGCAAGCTTAAAGCTGCTGCAGCTGCAACTGCATATCCGAGAACTAAGCTTGCCCGCGCATAATTATCAACCATCTTCATGATTTGGATAACAGTTAGGAGCATCCTAGAATGGCGGGGGCTCATTGGATAACGAGCCATGGCTTTCCCTAGGGACGTCAATTTCCCACTACTGTCAAGTGCTTCAAGAGCCTTCAAGCAGCGCTCCGCTTCAAGCAAGGCTGTTGGTTCGGGCTGTGTTGGAAATGGAAAATTTGCAACCTGAATAAGCAAAGAATAAAAGCAATTAATCTGAAGCCCAATACTAAATAATCAAAGACTCAGTGGTGAGGTTAAGATAATGACCATCCAACTGTGTAGGAAATGGAAATTTGCAAGCTGTATAAGCAAGGAACTAAAGCAATCAATCAGGCCCATAATTAAATAATCAAAGACTCAGTGGTGAGGTTAAAAAAATTGACCATCACGTGGTTGTGCCAGCTTAAGAAGCGTGGTCATGAATAAACAGCAGACTTAATAAACACAAGCATAAAAAAAAAGGGTGTGCAGCAACACCTTGCAAAGGCAGCTTTATGTAGCAATGTTGCACAAGATGAAAGGTGATGACACATGGACATCCACAGTGCAGAAGCAAACATCATTGTACTTCATCATGAAAATCAAATTATTATCTAGTAGAGCAGGATTGCATTGGACCTACCTTATCAATACCCATAGATTTCATGAGAAGGACAACCCCGTCAACAGGTATTTTAGATATTTCAGCTAAGGAGAAGTCAGAAAATATGTTATTAAAGACTGCAGAAGAATAGAGACGGTAGCAATGACCAGGGCCAGTTCTTCCTGCTCTTCCAGCACGCTGTGCAGCCGATGCTTTACTTATCCATTGTATCTCAAACGTCTCCATCCCATTGGAAGAGTTGTAGTTCTTCACCTTTTCTCTTCCGGTATCAACTACATACTTTATACCAGGAATAGTTAAAGAAGTTTCAGCAACATTCGTTGCAATAACCACTAGTCGTGTGCCTTCCTTGACCTCCTCGAATACACGAAGCTGTTGTGCTGCAGGAAGCATTGCATAAAGTGGCAAGACATGCATCGGACAAGCATAAGAAGCATTATCTGCCCTGTTCTTCCCCATACTGAGATCCATCCCATCTGAATGTCCTCCCTGATTGGTTGAGTTTGTCGATTCTGTCTTGCATTTTGAAGGAATCTTATTAGTCAGAGATTCAAAAGCAGCTCTTAGTGAAGCAAGTGTTCCCTCCTCCCCAAGAACTTCCGAAAGGCCCCCATCATCCGATGGATTCTTGTCCAACAGATGAGCAGCATCATCATCAATAGTTTCCCACTCACTATCTGAACTCAAATCATGGGACACATCTGACTCTTCCTCACTCATATCAAACTGATCTTCCTCGTAAGAACTAAACCTGTCGGTTTGCTGGTCCACTTGGTTAGTATCAAGCTGATATGCCTCATCAATTTCTTTCAAATTGACTCCCTCGGTATTGCCTAACTCAGAGACTGCATTGAGATCATTCTCTCCATTTCCCTTGGAGGTTTTGTTAATTAGCTGTCTTGAAGCATTGCGAAGCTTCCGGCATAAATGCTCAACTTCCCTCTGCCCAGTAACAAAAACGAGTATGCCCCCAGGTGGCAGCCTCTTGTTTATTGAAATCACCTTCTTATATGCTTGACCAATGTAGTCTAAAATTTCTGTTCTCTTTGAAAAATGTACAGTGACTGGGTATTGCCTAGTAGGAACTTCCAACACTGGAGGAGGATCACGAAATAACCTTTTTCCAGAAATAAAGTCTTCTACTCGCAATGTGGCACTCATTAACACAAGTTTTAATGGAAAAATCATGCTTTCAGGACTCAGACACTGTCCTAATTGTAACATTTTCTGCTGTTTCTCAAATAGATCCTACAATCAAGAAAAAGATTGTTTAGCAATCTCTACAAAAGACACAGACATATCCAACAGATCAAGAATGAATAATTAAAAGACAATTGTCACCTGACGTAATTGTACAATGCGTGACAACATTCCAATAAGTATGTCTGTGTTCAAGCTTCTCTCATGAGCCTCATCCAGAACAATGATGGAGTAACGCTTCAACAAAAATCATTCTGCAGATGAAATTAAACAAAAAATGTTGGTAAAGCAATTGTACAATTTTCCCCACCTGATAAAGCATGCTTGTAAATGAACTCATTCTGAGGTGAAAACACCAAGAACCACTAGTAGTATGGAAGTAGAAATTGGCCGATGCCAGGTTTATATTAACAAAATAATCAAACTTTGGAAGAACCCTGAGGGCTCTTGCAAATGACCAACAGGCCAAGAGTATCCAAAACCTACTTGATGGGGGCAGTTTATTTTCAGAGATAAATCAGATAAAAAGAAAGATTCACCCAATTCTAGTCCCCTTCTCATTTCTCCAACTTACCTTCGCTAGGTAATCGATGGCACCGTCCATTCAGCACATGCTTGATCGAAAACAAGACAAAGGAACAACTAACCAATGCATATGCAGTAGATTATTCCAAAAACCCAGTAAAAAGGAAAGTTTGTCCTTAAAAAGAGAATACTAAGCAGATACTCATAAACAAGTCAAGATATGATTTATGTGCTACTTCATCGACTTGTATATAGTATGTAGAGTTGGTGAAAGCGAACCTGAACTTCCCGCAATAAGATTCCATCAGTCATAAACTTGATGGCACAACCATCTCCAATTCGCTTATCATACCTAACTTGAAAGCCCACCTCTTTACCCAGGTGAAGACCAAGTTCATATGCCACACGCTTTGCAGTAGCAAGGACAGCAACCCGACGTGGTTGAGTTACACCAATTATTCCACTCCGCACAGTAGACAGGTCTGAACCAAATCCAGCTTCAAATAAAAACTGAAAACATTGGAGAAGCAATTGTAGTCAAAATCACTCAAATAAGTTGTAAAGCACAACATCTTCACGATAATACAAAGTCAAAGCTTACTTTACCTGTGGAACTTGTGTTGTTTTACCACAGCCTGTTTCTCCGCAGATAATAATAGTGGAATGGTAATTAATAGATTCCATTATCTCCTGCTCCATCATGACCATTGGAAGATCTTTTCTCTTGTCTTCAACTTCCTTTGGCCTTGATACATGCACTATAATAGGGGTAGTTACTAGCCCACACAACTGTGACAGGCTTGTCTTGTCAAACTCTGATTTCAAAGTATCCTCTGCCCTATCCTGCCATGCATTCAAATCCCAGAATCCTTATAATCAACAACCACGAAAAAGTTACAAGGAGAGATTCTGCATATGAAGTTTTCATTACCATGCACATTCCACAGTAATAATCACTGTAATCTGTGCAAGAGGATATGCAAAACGAGATTCATCATGTAAAGTATTACATAACACAGGAGAACAAGTGATCTTGGAAAATATCCGGTCAAAACAAACACACAACTTTATTAGAAAATTATTCAGTTAATGACGAGTGGAAGAATTTCCGAGATTAAAATTCTGCTCACAAGAAGCATGAAGCTGCCAATCTGTTTCTTCCCATACTTGCATACCTAGAAGACACTACCTGGTTATTTAGAAAATTTTAAAGGATGAGAACAACCTGGTCATGTGACACAATTACATTAGAGCAATTGCATATTGTAAGTTCGTAACATGCATGGGAACATTTATTTTTAAAAGATGCAAATGTACATCACTAATCTCATTGGATTGCTTCTCCAGTAATTCAACAGTAAAAGCATATTATGATTGAGAAACAACGACTCTGTGAAACTATTACAGTTCAGGATCCTCTAAGATCCCTCTGAATACATTTAATACACAACAAAGAGGACGCATGCATCCACATACGCAAGCCCAAGCACAATTCTGCCTACACGAACACATACCACTACACCCATGCACAGCCACCCATGCCCACCCATAAAAACCAGGCCAACTACATGTGAATGCATACACAAGCACATGCCTATAGGCACACAGGTGTGTGAGAAATATGCATGGACATGACTGTGTACGGGTGAATGCATGGACAACGTGCACACTAAAATTTCTTCTTAACCAAGAAGATATTTAGAAATATTTCAGAATCGGCATCCATTCTAAACAGTAAACACGGATAAGTCAGAAAACTATGTCAAATTTAGCAAAGGCTATCGGACGCAGAAGATATCTCAACTCAGTAAATGTTATTTTAAAATTAGCATGTTCAACATTAGCCCAACAAAACTCATATTCAGAACAAGCAAAACCACATTCGAGCATACCAAACAGCAAGCATTCTCTCTGTCATCATGAGTGCCAGTAATGTGTGAGGAAATTTGCACATCTCCACTGCTGAATGTATCAAAGTAGGCAGCATTTCTAACTGGAGGTTGCTCAGTTGATTCATTAGCAGTGTCAACACTTTTGCCACCAAACAATTCTTGAGAAGAGTCAAAAGGAGCACATCCACTATCTAAACATCTCTTTTGTACTTTAGTTGGCTCCAAACTATCATTTTTGTCAATATCTTGCTCACTAATTGATTGACAACTGTCTGATGTGCGCTCACTCTCACTAGGAGCATTGTCCATATCTCTGCTCCCAAGGGGATCTCTTAGCCCAGCCTTGGAAAATTGCACGACCTTCAAACGTTTTTCACGCATAGTTTCGGCCTAAAGAGAAAACAAGCATCTGGCTAAGTAATGGCCCAAAAATATTTTAGTTAGTAACAAGTGGATGAAAAATACAATACAAAACCTGTCCAATATTCCGTGATGACTGCAGCAGAGAGTATGCAGAATCTGGAATCTTGTGCTTCCTGAAGGAGGAAATTATGACATGATCAATAAGTAGTCAAAGCCTTTAAATGTAATCATCAATCATCCACATTAAAAGCAAATGGCAGTTACATACTCCAACATCTCCATGCTTTGTGATAGAAGCACAGCCCTTTGCTTCTCTTCCTATAACAACATGAAGCAAAGAATGAATTCAGTGAACATAATAAGATACACAATAAGCAAGCAAAAGCCAAGCATCAGAAGTCACCTCCAATTTCTCATTCTTTTCTTTTGAGAATTACTAGGATTAGGCAGAGTCTTTGATTTTCTTTTCCCATTCTGCTGCACAGACAGATTAAACTATTAAAACTCCTTCCATGACATTGAAAGAGAACAGAAGAGGAAACTAAAGGACATTTATCCTACCTGATTCATGCCTTTCCTGTCCTTCCTCTTCCTTTTCGGCAAGATTAATGCATTGCAATCATCGCTTCTAACACTGTCAAAAGCATGACCACGTGACTTGAGTAAATTCAGTGTGATATCCGGAACAGATTATACTTGCTATTTCCACTAGTTAATAGTTAATCCGCACATGTAATTTAAGACGCCTAAACTAACATTCAACCACATTGACAAGCAAAAACACAGGAAAAAGCATGTGTTGAGTATCCATGAAAAGCACACAGAACCTCAGATTATGTACAGTCTTCAGTTTCTATTTCCATTTACACCTCACAAGGAAATCTCGAGTTCAGCAGAAATTTTCAATTGGAATGCACACTGGAATTTTGGCCTCCATACCAATGTGCTATATGTTGAAGGAACTGACATTCTTTTTCCACAGGGAAACAGATGTCAGTTCCATTCAGGCAACAAAGCACACAAAATTTTTGTTGCAAGTGTATACTTACCCTTTTTCTTTTGCATACTTAATTTAGAGACACAACTGACATCCAACGCTAACAACTTTTGGATTCCCACGCCACAGGACCGAACTGTTTAGGAGAGTCCAGTAGAAGTAACTTGAGTGGAATGTTTGGGAAGGTTTTGATCCATCCTCATGAAGATCAGAGAAAGTAGTCATGTTGGCTCATAGAGCTAGGCTACGAAACATGGTCTTCATATTTTGTGTAATAGTTCTAACTAGGGATAACGCGCACTTAAGCTCCTTCTAGGTGAGTTGGTGGGATTGTTTCATAGTCACGACCAAAGATGGAAATCAGATCACCCCTATCATTCCATCCCTCATTCAATTTATGGTCCTTTCTTCCATTCCATTTCCTCGTCACTATATTTCTTCACAACATATGTGCTGCTAGGTTATTACATCCCAAAACGCATCGTTACTTCAGGCAATTCAAAATTGCAAAAGGCTAATTACAACTTCTCCATGCCAAAATCACCGGAACAATCACAGTTCCCAAACATAACATGATCATAAACAACTCGAAACATAAGCAAAACTCGCGCATAAACTTACCTAAGCGATTCCTCTCCATCCTTCAGATCACACAGCCCCATGGGATCCCCCATGTAAAAGTCCCTCCTCTGTCCTGCCGCAGCCGAACTCCTCCGAACCTGAGAACACGAACCGGTTGAGATCCTACTCCACAAAAATCCGACCTTCGACATTTCGGAAGAACCCCTAGTCCGCCGATCGAGTCTCGCTCTCATTTCGACCTTCTAAAGCTCTAAAGCCAGCATAAAAACAGAACCGGAGCAAGCTCTCAAATTTCAAACTGCGGCGTCTACATTCGGCGGTGCAAGAGCAATCAATCTTATTCATATTGTATCGACAACCGCCCAATGCGGTTTCGCCGCAACCGCCTCAAGCAGAAGTCCGCCGCCGCCGCCGCCGCCTCCACGCAGAGAGAGAGAGAGAGAGAGAGAGAGAGAGAGGGAGAGAGAGAGGTATACCTCGGTCGAGATGAATGAGTCAGCTCGGCGCACTCGGCCGACTGAGTTGCGGACCCGGGAGCGAGTCGAATCGGAGACTCGACGGCGGCCTTCGTCGCCGACCTCCTTCTCGCTCGCCGCGCAGAGCCAAAGATGGAGGAGGCGGGCGGCGGCGGTTTGTCCGTTAACAGAAAGCGCCGAGTGGGGAGGCGGGGGATTCGTAACCCTGGAGCCCGAAACCGGTCCGGTCCGGTCCGCTCACGAACCGGCCCGGACCGGACCGGCCGGTCCCGACGTCGTCTCTGCGCTTTCCGCCGACCTTGTTTGCCTGGTGGCCTGAGAGTCGTGTAGGCGGATTTTCATAAAAAAAGAAAAGACATAATAAATAAATAAATAAATAAACAAATAAATAAAAGGCGGCGCTATTTTCTATGAGAGATAAAATTGTCCTCTATCTTCAATTGCGATTCAAATTGGCGGTCTCAAATTTATTTACTTCTCCTTTTATTTTTACTTTTTCTATATATATGGGGGATCTACTTGCCATAATTAAGAATTTCATATGTATTTAGTTCTTGTTTATTGTAGATTTTTCATGTGTGTATATATTTATTTTTGCTCGAAAATTTTTCTTGTATATTAAAGACACTATATTTTTATTTTTTATGACAATATATTACTTCCATAAAAATTTATTTTATCTAAAAAGAAAAAATCTAGTTCTTTTCTACATTGTCAATCAAATTTATGGATAAATTGTTAAGTAAATGAAATTTATAGATAAAGTAAGAATTTCTCTCTGAAAATGCCAATGAATTATCTTTATTTTGGATTAACAAAAATTAATATCATCTATGAAGTGTTTATGAAAAAAACTAAGAAACCTCATTGTGCATAATGTTTTTAGTATATTCCTAAATATTCTTCAAATGTCTAACATGCTCTATATAAAATTATCCATCAATATAATAACGGAAAAAGATAAAATCTTCGATATAGTAGATAAAGAGACTTTATATATATTCTAGACTAATGAACTTAATAAAAGGTTCACCAAGAAAGCAAGCTTTTGAGATAAAAGGAACAAAAATAAATAAGTTGTTATAAAATCAATGATTAAAAAAAGAAACTTTTCAGTTTTATACCATATCAAAGAATGTCATTTTTCCTTATTATGTGAAATAATTTTATATGGAATACATAAAATATTATAAGAATATACAAGAATGCACATTTCTTTAATACGCTAAAATACAAAACATGCGAAATGTTCAATTATAGTTACATGTAAAATAGAAAAAAGAGAGGAAAAAAATAGAAAAAAAATGAGTGGGGCCATCAAATTAAATTGCAATTCAAAAATTGGGGACGATTTTGCCTTTTTAGTGTAGATGAGGGTGGATTTAGTTATTTAGGGGTGGAAATAGCGCCGCTCTAAATAAATAATAATTGGGCAGTCGGTCTGAGCAATCCCATTCTCCTTAGAAATCGAGAATTGGATTTGCACCCCTAGAATTGCCCAAATCAGACCGAACGTCGGTCCGACCGGTTGCACAACCCTAGATAAGAACAAATTTGGGGAGTTTTTTTTTTTTTTTTCCATGAAGCGAAATACAGGCGAAATTTTGATTGTTTTGAATTGTTTCAACTTTGGGTCGTCAATTTTTTGGGCCAAAAATAGCCCATCAAAGAAAGGGCATATCAACTTTCAACTTTGGGTCGTCAATTTTTTGTCGAGCGCATCTGATCGCAATCTTTTAAGTCTTAAAAACCTTTCCTGTGTTTGTCGTTTGCCGTCGACACACCTAGTAATGCTGTTCCTATCATATCATTATTGAAATTGGGCTCAAGGAATCTCTTTATTGAAATTGCAATCTTATCCTAACATATCATTCTTCACATGCCTTGGCTGGTCTTCCATCCAATCAATTATCTAATTTCCCTACTCGCGTTGCATCGGAAATTTTTAATTTATGTTTCCCTGGTTTGAGGAGGGTTTTGGGTCTCCACCATTGAGTTCTATCCCTAGATCTTCCCAAAACTCTTCATCAATTTTGAATTTTGGGATGTCAATTCTATTGGAGGTTATAGATTTGAAAGAGAAGAAGTAGAGCGTCGTAGTTTACACCGCAGACGTCAAATTTGGAACGCTCAACCCAGTGTTAGCTCAGCGTAGGGAAACCCTTAGTTTATATATGCAAGTTATTGGCTCCTACCGTATACGAACCCAAATAACCGTACTTTCACCTATTGGGTTTGTATGTGAACGTGTAATTTTTGGACTATATTAACAATATATTCAACAAATTCTACGAGGGTCACCACAAGAAAAGCAAATTGCTATTTTTCCAGCTTTTTCTAAAGCCGTGTCCTTGTCGATAGATGTACCATGAGGTCGGAGGGAGATGATGTCAAGAGTTTATCCGCGAGAGGAAGTTTGTAAGAGGAGGCAAAATAGAATGTGGATAAGAATCGCTGCGTAAACCAATGTATTATATTAGGTCAAGTTCGGTCGATGTTGAAAGGAGCAAGAGTTTATCCGTTCGACTTTAAGAACTTTTTTTTTTTTTTTTTTTAAAGTGATTGTAGAATATGTTATCAAACAAAACACCCTCTTTCAAGTGTCAAGATTAGCATACTTTTCTATGGAGCCGATTAAAGATGTGACAGTTAAGATAAAAGGTCTAATTTGCTCGAGTTTGGATCAGGACATTTTATCCATTAAGCATGACCTGTCCGCCATATCCTCAGGTGATGGTCTAATCTAAACAACAAGCTTTTCTTAATGGCCAGAAATCAATCACCCTATCCCGCCGTGGTTGCCGGACGCCATGTCGCGGGAGAATGTGGTGGCGCAATCTCGATGCTACCTCAAAGGGCAACCGCGATGCTGCCGGAGACGAGGATGCCGTGGAGGCGGCTTGGAGGCAGACGGCGGTGGCGGGTCATGGGGAAAGATTGGGGTTTGTTTGTGCGTGGTGATACTAGGGTTTGCGGCAGATTGAGATTGCCAAAAGCGAAGATGGATTTTTAGCATTCTTTCCCTATGTGAATTTTCCTCCTCCCTTTTCAACCTTCTTGCATTCAACTGGCCAGCCGACACTTTTCTACGTACTTAAATAGTTGAAAATCATGGCCATCTTCTGCTCTTTCCCCCCTGGAAATTGTATTCAATGTTGAGGTTTCATCAGGGTATATATCAATGTATTCCTCATGGCTTAATTCACTCCTGTTGACTTAGATCGAACGTGACATATGGTTGTTTAGTTAATTCCATCGATCTTTTCTAGGGGCTTGAATCACCCAGCATTCTCACGTTTCCCGTGGGCTTCATTCATTCCATGTCTAAGATTGCAAGCAACCGAATTGGGTAGAGAGATAGATCGACCCTCGGATTTTGACATTTTAATGGTATAGACAACGTTCGACACGCTTGGAGAAAAGAAAACTAAAAACCCTAATCATCTCGACCGTTGAAACCGGAAGATAATTTGCAAAAAAGTCGATGGCCGTGGAAGATATGCCCATCAACTAAATTTCTAGCTTACGCATGCGACTCGACCTAGACGGATGGTCACGACATTCATTGAAATAAAGAAAAACCCGACACCCAACAAAAAAGAAAAGAAAAAAAATGGGTGTTACTTAATCATCTTCGATAAGGAAGAATTGACAGTGTCGGTGAGATATTTATCCAGTGCTATGTAAAATTAATCGGGTATTCAAAGAATTCAAACACAAGATTAATAATGGAAAAGAGGGTCACACGTGCGGGCCTAAACGGGAGGGAAAATTCTAGGTTTGCGTCAAAGATTCCTTTGCAAATTCGGGTTCACATTCACTCTGCCTCAGAGCCTCCCAACAAAGAAAAAAAAAGGAAGATAAGAAATAGAAAGATGCCATTTCCTTGGCATTTCACACCTCCAATTCGGCTGGGACGGCCCGACACGGCTTGGCTCGAGCCGCTTGGAATGAGCCTCCTCCGCCGGCGGCTTGCCTCCAAATTTTCTACGTACTCTAGTCTCTATGTAACGAATAATAAATTCCATAGTCCTTACCAAAATAATAATAATAATAATAATAATAATAATAATAATAATAATAAAAAGTCCATAGTGCTCTTCCTTGAAAGAGTCTAAGGTGAGGATTCTTATTTTTTAATTTTGAAGTGTCTAAGGTGAGTATTGACCGACCAAAAAAAAAAAAAAAAGGTGAGTATTGACCCTTATTTCGCACCTACACACAAAAGGACTCAAGATTAAATTATTCCAAATCAGCATTTACTTCATTTATTATGTATTTATGCGACTTTTCTTGAGTTGAAGTTCAGCACGTGTTTAAAAAAGAGCATTAGAATATTCAAATATTAAGTCATATATGCATTTAATGATTTGAATTTGTAGAGTAATTGGGTGTGCTCCATTTTCGCTGATGGATGGTGGATGGAGTATTAAGGACCACAATCTCCCTCTCTCTCTCTCTCTCCACACATGTGCAAACTCTATAACTCTACAAGTCATCGAACTCAACTGTATGAACCCATCGCTATCTCAAATGAGGCCACAGTACCTCGTTCTCATTGAACTTGGCCTCAACGACGACAAGATTTCACCATGGTTAGAGTCAAGTTCGATGTCATCAATGACAAAAAGGCCATGGTGCAGACAACAACTATCATGGTTAGCGATGAAGAGAGATCTAGGGAGCAAAGCCAAAAGAGAAATGCATCAATCGAGTTTGCGCATATGTTGACATCAGAGTCGATGATAATTGTGATTGGAGGTGGAATGGTGCTGGCATTAAAGTGTATGGTTTGGGGTGTAGAGACGTGGCGACTTCAGGCAGGTTAGGTTGCAATAGAGAGAAATTAAGGAATTTGGGGGCTAGAAGTAATCTAAATTTGAGAATTAGAGCTTTGTATGTGGTTGCTAAGGCTAGATTATTAATGACCATTGGACCCACCATAAGTCTATGTAACAAGGTAAATCGACCCTAAACGGAGAATACGTCCAACATTCAAACATGTCAACATTGCCTCGATTATGTCCAATGATCATAAGGTTTGGTACACCTTACCCTACTTGATCTCAAGTCAACTTCTAGATTCAAACTCTCTCCCAACATAACACCACTTGATTTCCTTTGGAATCTTTGGGCATCATTTCCCCAATTGGGTCATCCTCCTCTAGGCTGAAGGCTGATGCCACATCAAAACTTGGCTAGCTATCTAGAAAATTATTCGCAAATACATTATTATATTTTTTATTATATAGTTTCTGAGCAAAGAGAAAGTGGGGCTCGAGCTACTTCTTCAAGCTTGTCAAGTAGCCGAGCCGGTTTGACGTTTTGACCGCCATGCTATTTCTTTGTGGTCAACCTCATGCATGAGGAAAGATCGTATGATTAGTCAGTCAAAAAAGTCGTCCCAGGTGGGACCCGCTCTCTCCATCGTCCTACGTGTCACCCCCTCCCCCCCTTCTCTCTCTAGATTGCTTACTGTTTCTCCATCTCTATCCTCTCTCTCTCTCTAAAACTAGGTCATGAATCCAGACCTGGTCTTCTCCTTCTCCTTGGCCACCCGTACGCATATATATATAACCGTAAAAACCCACAGCAGTCACCGAAAACACTGCAGGATCAGTTGTTCAACATCGCTTCAATCTTCTCTCACCAGAAGCTGACATTCTGCCGGCATTCCAAGAATGGGAAACTGTTGCAGAGCTGAATCTTCATCATCGACGGTCTGGGCCGGCGATGACTGGAACTCACTGCTTCCTGACGGAGGAGAAGGCAAGAAGAGGCTTCTTGATGATGCTGAAGGAAAGAAAGTTTCTTCTTCTTCTTCTTCTTCACGCAGGAGAGAGATCAAGATCAAGATCAGTAAGGAGGAGCTAGAGAAGTTGGTGCAGAAAATCGAGGCTCAAGGACTGTCTCTAGAGCAAGTCCTGCCTCTTCTGATTAACAAGAACACTTTCGATCGACGTGGGTCGGGTTTCGTGAAGCACGGCTGTCATCGTTCATGGAGACCGGCTTTGCAAAGTATTCCAGAGGTCATCTAGAAGAAGTTTTCTAGAAGAAGTTTTCTGGTCCTTTTCTCATTCTTTTGTTCTTTGTATGTACATGGGGCAAGGCATAGGTTTTGGTTTTTCTTTTCCTTCTTCTCGATATATGACAATTTTCATAGAAGTAGTTACATAATCTCCTCTAGTATTAGGTTATGTTTGGTTTGTGAACATATACTTTGACACAATATATGTGATGATGCTACACATGATTTTATTGGGGAGATATCTATTTGCATTTAAAGACGTATCCTTGTAACTAGAAAGGATAAATCATAGTGTTGTGGTTTCTTCCTTTACTTCAGCTTGATTGAGTGTCGGTACACAATCTATGGGGAGAGCCGGTTGCAAAAGATCTAATAATCACTCTGAGAATTACAAAGTTACAATTACTCAACTACTCTGCTATTTCACAGTTTTAGTACGCACAAACCCACCGTGTTTAGTCTCGTGTGATTACTTAATAAGGTAAATCACGGATAGTTACGTGCCCGGTTCCAAACGCTCAAGCCTTCCTTGAGACTAGCAATCCAAATTTGATGGACTGCACGAATCACCGAGTGAAGCCCTTGAAGAAGAAGCTTTGATATTCAAACAGCTTATGGACTTTTCTTGTACTGCTACAGAACAACTGAAAAGCAAAAACCGCCTCCTGAAGAATTTATGTGTCATGAACCCACATTGAAACTGACTTCACCAAAATATCTCGCACGTAAATAAAAGTCCAATTTGAACTTGGAAACAACGCCAAATCCAAGCGTCCAAGAAACCTCATACTTTTCTATCGGGGCTTTGACATACTTTAATGTGGGTCCGGCGTCGCATACCGGGCTAAAAACCCGACATATATTAACCGCAGAGACGATGACAGGTTTTGCAGGTGATTTCATGAGAATGAGGCAAATGTTGGATGTGGTCCTTAGGTGTTTTCCGATGGAGCGATGGCTGAGGAATGGTGGTCCGCCCGTGCCACGTATATTGCACTGGTTGTTCATCGTGTTATGAGGTGGCAGCTTGCAAAGGCAATCTTGTACGACAGTACTTTGAATCTTACGAATTCTGAGACCTAATGATCGTATCGTGTCGGGGAAAACAAGAAAAGAGAAAGATCATCTCAACCGTTAACAATTTGAATAAGCCAATGAAGCAAAAGCAAAGTCGTTTCCATCCCTTCAACCAGTTAAAAGCCTGAAAGAACTGATTCATGGATCTGCATTAGCAATAAGCCTGCTTTCAAAACACAATTTCTGTTTTTTTTTTTTTTTCAAAAAAAAAGCATTGATGGTTTGTATATTTTTATATATATATTTTTTTTTAAAATTTGAACTAAACCCTTCGCCATTGGATAAGGGCTCCATTAATCCTTCCCCAAAGGTGAGGGGCGTGGAGGGCTTGGTGCTTAAGTGTGACGTCGGCGGGGTCGCGCGACCTAGTCCGAGGGCCGCCGGAGGTATGCCCGTCATCAAAAAAAAAAAATTTGGCCACCGAACATTTCCAGAAACAATTTTTCTCTCTCATATTTTTCCTTCTCTTTCTTTTTTTTTTTCTTTGGCGCTAGATTTGGCTCGGCCATGGTCGGCGGACCGGTCGTTGAGGGCTTCGCAACCCTTGAGCGGGCGTCGGTCCGGCGAAGGGTTGCCTTTGTTTTCAAGCCAAAAGGAAGGAAAAATAAATAAATAAATAGGGGCAAAAAGGAAAAAATAAAAAGAAAAAAAGGAAAAATAAAATTTTGGAAAAGGAAAAATAATTTTAAACGTGTTGTTCTTTTTTCTATTCAAAGGAACAAGTTTACCAAACTATTTCTTCTGTTAAAAAATTGTTTATTGAAATAGAAATGTTTTTCTATTTGAACCAAATGCACATTTATTGGTGCAAAACACTAAGTCATGTCAAACGCTCATATCTGAGGTCATATTTCCTTACCATCCTCTGTTATCTCCTCCACATGTGGATGGATAGCACTCCTGATTTCCACTCAATACAGGTTCGACCAAATGAAATATTTAGGGGGCTTGATGTAAATTTGAGACATCTCTCTATCGTTTAAAATGGGAAAACTGCAATTTTCCTTCTCTTGTCCACACCATCAGTCTATTTTCCGGAAATTCCATTCACGTGAACTTGGAAGTTTCAGCTGTTTCAGTCAATTTCGGCATTCCATGTTCTTATTCAGCATTAAATTCTCCGCCATATCAGTTCTCTAGAAGCGGGTATAAACTTTTCCTACTTTGTCTTCGAGTCCTGCAATTTATTTGATTCCATACACAAGGTTTATGACTTCCGATAAACTTTTCCTTGTAAAAACACTTCCGATCACCGAGGAAGCTATTCAGAATATAAAGAAATTATTTCATATTTCGGTTCGGTGGAAAAATTCTCCTACTTGACTATCAATGTTTCATTAGTCATGCTTTATTGTTTGTATTAATTTATAATCTGGTGTCATAAAAGCATGATGGCAAAATAGTGTGCTTGAGTAGGTTTTGAGAAGCTACAAATCACTTATTAATATATTTATTGAAATTTGATTAATATAAATATTGATTTGTTAAAACTATTTAATAATTTATTAAATGTTCGTTATTTAAGTCAGTTTTTTTATTAATTTACGTAATTAGATTATTAAAAATCACAATATGGCCATATCTGAACATTAATTATTAGTTTTGGCTCAAATCGATTAATTTAATCCGTGTGGATCAATTTATATACAATACAAATTCCGAGCTAAAACCGTACCCTATGTATACCTGACTCAATCGACATTACTAAAACATATAGATATTAAAAAACAAGAACTTTTATGCTATGCATATAGTGATTTATTCCGCACTTGTACATCTTAATAGGTACTATTGTGTGTTGCCTAATTAACTTCCCTTAGCATATATTGTGAAACATGACGGATGTACATATGTCTTGAGATAATTTTTTCTACCATATAACATTTATTCCTAGTTCAATTTACAGTATTAAATTCAATATATAATAAGATATCTGTCACTTAAATTGGAGTTTTTAACGACATTTATCAAGCTTTTTTCTTTGAATTATAAGGATTTTAAATTTTTATTTGCAGATGAAAGAATAATTCGGAAATCTCATTTAAAGAAGGAAGGGACTTTGACTTGACGTGCATCCGTATGAAGTAGATGAGTGGCTAGTAAAAGAGTATTTTCCAAGCGCACTTGAATTATCAAACCATATGTCAAGATTGGAGTGAAGAGAAATATAGCTTTTCACTAAACAAAAGTTTATTTCAAATGGGCTTGGAAAATACTTTGGAAAATGACATAAATCATCTCTAAATTATGATTTAATGTGCAATGTGATCCTTGAACTTCAACTTAATATAGTTGACACATAAATTTTGGCTACCATATGTAATTCTTTATTGTATAAGAGAATTAGGGGTTGGTCCAACTCCCAAACAAAACTATCATTAGCATTATTCATATTCATATCACATGCAAATCACATGGCCCTCTGCACAATATTATCATGTACCACCGTATGTGCGATCAAAGAGACTTTTTTAAAATGTGATCGGCCATGGTGAGTTTGAACTCCACACTCATCTCCTTGTTGATGAAATTCAATCTCCGGCGGTTCAATGGTTATTGGTAACTATCAATTCAATTCTGTTTTGAAAAAGAGAAAAAAATGGGGTGAAGAGAAATATCCGCACAAAGGCTAATTCACAAGTTACGAAAAAAGGGAAATCTGATCATAAGGCGTCTAAGTTTGAAAAGAGAAAATAGATTTGCTATTATCTTTGGAATTCTCGTCAGTAAAAAGAATTCCTAGTGATTTTTTCTTTCCTTGCCTTAGTGAATAATATCTGTCTTTGCATTGAGTTTGATCATTCACCTTTACGAAAAATCATAAAAATTTTGATGTTTTCTTTCTTATACCCCAAGTTCTGTTCCCTATAAATACGATGCTACGATGCCAAAAAATGAGTGGATGAGACGTGTGTAGATTATACCGGTCAACACCTAATGCGGTGTATTGGTAGGACTTCCAGTCTATTTGTAAACCATAATCAAACACTCATATCTCTAAGTTACGAAATCTAAAGTTTCATAAATATACTCAACTGTTGGATTTTTTAATTCCCTCGATGAAAATGACATTGCCCGAAAAATTTAAACAGTGCAGTCTTTTGATTCTCGTTTGAATTAGTCTTTGGGTAACTTCCTGTCTATTTGTTGTACCGAGCGGACCATGAAACTAGCCGCCTCACACTTGCTCACCCCGGCTCAACATGGCAAGATAGAGATATTCACACACACAATCTGAAAATGTCAAGTTTTGATATGATGACTGATTAATAAACAAGGGAATTCATTAAGCTTACTATGAACATAGTAAACAGGGGGAGCCCTCGTCACTTGACCAAAGTTAAAAGGCATTGGACAATGAAAGTTCCAATAACAAAAGATAATGAGTGTTGGACATCCTAAGTATCAAATCTTGATATAGGTGGATACTTAAATGTCAGAACTTCCAAAAAGTATACTTAAATGCCAAAATTGAGAACAAAAGAATACTTAAGTGCCAAAGACGAGAATTTCTGGCCAAATTGCTAACATAGCTTTTTTCAACAAATTTTTTATTGACATGACAATTCTTTTTAAAAAATTATTCACATGGCACTGATATGACTAACTTATCCCAAAAAATGTTGTTTTGGCCCCAAATTTGATTTTTAATATATATTATTTAATTAAATTAAATTAATTAAATTTTTTTTTTGGGAGGGGGGATGACCAAATCAGTGAGGGTTTTTACGGCCCTCGCCATTGCCGTCACCTCCATCACCGAAAAGGGCTAGCAACAATGGGGCGAGGGTTAGCTGGGCTTGCCAAGACTCGACTAGTGGTCAACAATGCTAGTTGATTGTAGGTGAGGGCCTGCAAGCCCTTACCCAGATTTGGGGGGAGGGGTTGCGACCCTCCCTTTAGATTGGGCTAAGGGTTGCCGTTGACTAGGGCAAGGTCAAGCCCTTGTGTAGATATGGGGTGAGGGTTGACCTCTCTTGATCTTGAGGTGGGTCGTGAGCCCTTGCCTAGATCTAGGCGAGGGCTTGTAGGCCCTTCACCCGTAGTTGACTAGGGTTGCCGGCCATTAGCTGAGGCTCGGCGACCCCAACAGACCATCGCTCCATCATCGCCGACCATTGCTCCACCCCAATGAGGGGTGGTGGTGGCGACATGGGTCATATAGGCCCTCGTTGATTTGCTCCCCTTTTTTATTTTTTTTAATTTTATTTAATTAATATTATATTAAAAATCAAATTTGGGGGCAAAACAACATTGTTTTGGGAGAAGCTAATCACATCAACATCACGTGGATTTCCAGCTAGTTACGTGGACTAGTTTTATTATTAAAATAATGTCAAGTCGGATTTCCAGCTAATCTCGCCAAAGTTGGCATTTAAATATCCAATTTTCAAAAAAAAGTGGCACTTACGAATACATTTTGGAAGTTTTTACACTTAAGTGTCCATTTGTGTCAAGTTTTGACACTTACTGTATACTTTTGCCAAGGGGTAAAGGTTGGGAATTTGTGTTTTCTTGCATCAAATTTTAAGTATAAGACATGTTCGTCAACCCAAACAAAAGGGAGAAGCAAGAAATATAGAATCTCACTTTCATCTGCCATCTCGGGCCAAAATATTAGGTGGATGAACAAGCCTTTGAGTATTAGGATTTCACACTTGTACGGTCCCATTCAAGAGTTAAGATCGTGATACAAACAACTCGTTGGCGTAAGGACCGAACTGCTGCCTTCCACTCAGGATCATTCACAAGAGCAGAGGATGAATCATCATGGACCGAAAATAACAGGGAATCTAGAGGAGAGGAATTCCACAGAACCTACATGCGTGCAATCTGTTTGTCAAGCTATCCAAGCAAACAGAGAGAATTAAACATAATAGAACTAAAAGATTAAGAAAGTTTTATGGCAGCAGCCTTCCTGCAGAAACATGGTTAAAATAATTAAAACAAACTAAGATTATGATCAAGATGTGTGTTTGATGTGTAATAACTATATAGTAGATATTGTATTAATCTTCTTTATCCGCCTCCTTTGAAATATTGAAATTCTTAAAACCTATCACAAAGATATAGTGGCGTCCTAAACTTTTAACCTATACAATCAAATCCTAAAATGTATTCGATTTACGCAATCAAGTAAATTTGTTCCTCTATTCAATTTGATGAAGGAAAATGCTGACTTGGCATTTCTTTTAAATGTTTTGGGGTTACACTTGACAAATGTTGCAACAACAACTAGGCGCTAGGGGTGAGCATGGTTTTAGGTAAAATCTAGAACTTGATAACCGGACCGGTGAGAATATGTAGGTTCTAAGTTCCAAGGTATGTGGGGTAGGTTCCGGGTTCAAAAAAATGAGGAACCTGTTTCAATGGATAGGTTCAATGTTCTTAGTTAGAGGAATCTGGAACTTGGAACCTGTAACTTGGAACTTAGAACTTTGAATAAGTTTTAATATTTTTCTTGATCTATGTCTCTGTGCGATCCTCCGATATTTTATGTTGTTTGATGATGAGTGTATAAACTAGAAACACTAGTTCGAGTTTCCTTTTTATGATTAAGATTTTACTTTATTAATGTTCATATTTTTCATATATCTAAATATAAGTTATGATTAGTGAATTGTAATCATTTAAATAAATAAATAAATAAAGGTGGAATCGAGTAGATCCTAGAATCGACTCTGGAATCTATGACAAAATAGGTTACATGTGCTAAAGTATGTATGGTAGGTTCCAAGTTCCAAAAAATAAAGAACCTGTTCCAACGAGTAGGTTCCAAGTTCCAAAAAATAAAGAACCTGTTCTAACGAGTAGGTTCCAAGTTCCAAGTAGAACCTGTATAGAATCTAGAACCGCTCATACCTACTAAACGCCATATAAGAAAAGATCGGAAAATTAAAAAAATGGGATAAGTCTACGGTAAGTCTTAAAACTTGTTACGAAAGTGCGATTAAATCATTAAATTTTCAAAAAGTGTGATTAAGTCCTAAAACTTGTTACGAAAGTATAAATGAGTTCTAAAACTTTTAAAAAGTACAATCAAATTTTAAAACTTGTCATGAAAGTGCAATTAACTTTTTCAACATTTTAAAAGTGTAACTAGCCTAAACACCTAATTGAACCATTTTGACAAGTTTTATGACTTGATTGCACTTTTGAAAGTTTTAGGAATCAATTACATTTTGATGATAAGTTTTAGGATTTAATTGCACTTTTTGAAAGTTTTAGTACTCAATTGTATTTTCATGATAAGTTTTAGAACTTCCAATATATTTATACCTAAAAAAATTTAAGGATAATACCACAAAATATCTCAAACTAGAATTCGTGACTCATTTACCCAAAACTAATTTTCCTATCATCAAAAATCCGAAACTAAGACACTCGTGACAAATTTACTTTTCGTTAATTTCTATCAGATACCCTAAGTTGCTAACATGGAAACAAACATAGCAAGCAACTTTTTGATATGGAGAGTTAGTATAAATGGTTTTTTAAACGACATTCTTGTGGGGAAGTCAGAAACGTGGCAAGCGACTTGTCTGACGTGGAGATTTAGCATAAACGGTTTTTTGAACATCGTTCTTGTGGAGAGGTCAGATTTGAAGTAAATGGTCTGAGATTGAGAATTAGGGCAAAGTAGAGTCCTCCCTCCCTCTTTCCTTCCCTCCATCCTAACTCACCAAAATCTTAAGGCAAAATTGGGATAAAACTAGGAATTTCAGCAGATATCCGAAACATGAGGGAGCTCTTGTCTAGAAGGGAAGCTGCTAGAGATGGAGATGGCAATGCCACCAGGGACAAGGACGACGTGGAGTCGTGCCTCAGATGCAGACGTGGTGGCGAGAAGAATTAGGGTTTGTTTGCAAATGGGGGCATTAGGACATGTGCGCAATTGAAAGTATATTGTCTTTCAGATAAGTATAGTTTGGTCTTTCTAAGTCCTGAAATCTGATCCTCAACGAGAAACATGTATTACCAAAACTACAGGATGCAAAGTGGTGAAGATGTGAAATGAAGATGGTTTTTAGTATCTTCTCTTTGTAAATTTCCTCCTCCCTTTCAACCTTTTCTGTAATTGGCCAGACGACAATTTTCTACGTACTTAAAAAGTTGAAAATCGATGCCCATCTTTTCGTTCTTTTTCATTGAAGAGTCGATTCGAATTTTTTATGGTGGTACATATCAACGTATACTTCATGCCTTAATTCACTCTCTTTGACTTAGATCGAACATGACATAATACATGTGGAAGTTTAACTAATTCCATCAATTTTTCTAGGGGCTTGAATCACAGCATTCTCATACTTCCCGTGGGCTTAATTCATTCTCTGTCTAATATTGCTAGCAAGGGAATTGAATTAAAAAAAAAAGGACCCCCAACTATCGGATCTTGACATTTTAATTATATGGGTAATTTCTTTTTGCATGAATTTAAATTGACACCTTCAAATAAGGAATTAAGTATTAACAATTTCAATGGTTGAAGAAAAGTTCATTCCGTTGATTATGATGGTGATAGTAAAATCGAGTCCCAATTTTAGCAATGATAATGTAGAAAATAGATGGTCATGTAACATATGGACATAAATTAATTGCTAGCTTACGCATGCAACTCAGTTTGAACGGCATTCACCAAAAAAGAACAGCCCGGCCTCGGAAAATAAAATAAAATAAAAATGAAAAAAATGGTATTACTTTATGATGTTCAACAAGGAGGGATCGATGAACTCAGTGAGATATTAATAGAGCACTCTATTTTGCTTGTGAAATTAATTGGATATTCAAAAAATCAAAACACAAAATTCACTATGCAAAGAAAGTCACCCGTGCAAGTGAAAACGGAAGAGAAAATTCAAGTTTGTCACAAAGATTCCTTCACAAATTCAAGTTCACATTCACTTTGTGTCAAAACTCCCAAAAAAATAATAAATGAATAAAAGATGCCATTTCCTTGGCATTTCACACCCCCGATTCGGCTGGAATAGCTTGGTTCGGCAGAAGACGTATCAAACCACGCTAATTTGGCTTGGCTTGAGCACTTGGAATGAGCCTCCTCCAGCGGCTTGCTTCCAAATATTATAAAGAAAGAAATACAGATAATAAATGATTAGCGTCTACTGTAAGTATTTATTTTCCAACTTAAATTTAATTAAGGATGTGTTTGTTTTATGAAAAGAGAGATGCGTCGTGGAGTCTCTAAGCAGGGGTAGACGAGATAGCAACAAAGCCGATGATAATTTTGATTGCAAGCGAACAAGTCCTAACATTAACAACGATGTTTGTGGCTAGAGAGTGGTGGTGACTCCAGGCCGATTAGGTTGCGAGAGAGCGATCAGGGAATTTTGAGGATATGAATTTTCTAAATTCGAGAACTAGAGTTTCATATGCAGTTTCAATAAGATTTGATTATTAATAATCATTGGATGCATGATAACTTAATGTACAATTTATTTAACAGGGTAAATTGACGCTAAATGCAGCCTAAGTGTAGACTAAGTTCAAGAATCAAACGCGTTGTTACCTAGATTGTCTCCACTAATCACAACCTTTTGTGCAACTTCCTTATCTGATCTCAAATCTACGTTTTAGATTCGAGCTCCTCCTCCTCCCCCAGTAAAACATCACTTGATTTTCATTATTATATGAGATTCTGAAGATAGACAAGGGGGCTTGAGCTTCAAGCTTCTTTAGGAGCTGAGCCGTGGACGTTGTCACCATGTCATTTCATTTTGGTCCCCATCTTCCTACGTGTCACCTCTCTCTCTCTCTCTCTCTCTCTCTCTCTCTCTCTCTATCCCTGTGTTCTTTGCTTACTCTTTCTCCATCTTTATCCTCTCTTTAACCAAGTCATGAACATTGACCTTTCTCTTCTTCTCCTCGCCACCCAAACACGCATATATATCCACAAACGCACACACTCACCAAAACAAAGCACAATAACTTGTTCAACATCGCTTCAATCTTCTCTCACCAGAAGCTGACATTCTGCTGGCATTCCAAGAATGGGAAACTGTTGCAGAGCTGAATCTTCATCATCAACGATCTGGGCCGGCGATGACTGGAACTCACTGCGTCGTGACGGAGGAGAAGGCAAGAAGAGGCTTCTTGATGATGCTGATGGAAAGAGAGTTTCTTCTTCTTCTTCTTCACGCAGGAGAGAGATCAAGATCAAGATCAGTAAGGAGGAGCTAGAGAAGTTGGTGCAGAAAATCGAGGCTCAAGGACTGTCTCTAGAGCAAGTCCTGCCTCTTCTGATCAACGAGAACACTTTTGATCGACGTGGGTCGGCTTTCGCGAAGCACGGTTGTCATCGTTCATGGAGACCGGCTTTGCAAAGTATTCCAGAGGCCATCTAGAAGAAGTTTTCTGGTCCTTTTCTCATTCTTTTGTTCTTTGTATGTACATGGGGCAAGGCATAGGTTTTGGTTTTGTAGTTACATAACCTCCTCTAGCGTTAGGTTATGTTTGGTTTGTGAAAACGTACTTTCACACAATATATGTGATAATGCTACACATGATTTGATTGGGGAGATATTTATTTGCATTTAAAGACTTATCCTTTTAACTAGAAAGGATAAATCGTAGTGTTGTGGTTTCTTCCTTCACTTCGCTTAGATCGAGAGTGTCGGTACATAATCTAATAATCACACAGAGAATTATAGAGTTACCATCGCTTAACTACTTAAGTATTTCATGGTTCTATTACGTGGAGACCACCCATAGTATTTAGTCTCATGTGATTACTCAATAAGGCAAATTGCGGATAATTACCTGCCCGCTTCCAAACGCTCAAGCCTTCCTCGAGACACTGACACCTTCCTTGAGACAAGCAATCCAAATTGGATGTACTGCACAAATCACCGAGTGAAATCCTCGAAGAAGAAGCTTTGATATTCAAACAGCGTATGGACTTCTTTGGTACTGCTACAGAACAACTGAAAAGCAAAAACCGCCTCTTGAAGAATTTATATGTCATGAACCCACGTGGAACCTACTTCACCAAAATATCTTCCACATAAATAAAAGTCCAGTTTGAACTTGGTAACAAAGGCATATAGAAGCGTCCAAGAAACCTCAAACTTTCCTATTGCGGCTTTGACATATTTTAATGTGGGTCCGGCGTCGTATACCGGGCTAAAAACTCGCCGCAGAGACGATGGCAGGATTTGCAGGTGATTTCATGAGAATGAGGCATATGATGGAAGGTGGAAGCAGAGGAGTCAATATCAGTAGCTATCCTGCGAATGCGGATGTGGTCCTTAGGTGTTTTCCGATGGAGCGATGGCTGAGGAATGGTGGTCCGCCCGTGCCACGTATATTGCACTGGTTGTTCATCGTGTTATGGGGTGGCAGCTTGCAAAGACAATCTTGTACGACAATACTTTGAATCTTACGAATTCTGAGATCTAATGACTGTATCGTGTTGGGGAAAGAAAGAAAAGAGAAAGATCATGTCAACCGTTAACCATTTGAATAAGCCAATGAAGCAAAAGCAAAGTCATCTCCATCCCTTCAACCAGTTAAAGACTGAAAGAACTGATTCATGGATCTGCACTAGCAATAAGCCTGCTTTCAATCTACATGTGGATGGATAGCACTCCTGATTTCCGTTCAATAATGGTTCAACCAAATGAAATATTTAGGGGGCTTGATGTAAATTTGAAACATCTCTCTATTGTATAAAATGGGAAAACTGTGATTTTCCTTTCTCTTGTCCACACCATCAGTCTATTTTCCGGAAATTCCATTCCCACGAACTTGGGTGTTGCGACTGTTTCAGTCAATTTCGGCATTCTATGTTCTTACTTAGCATTAAATTCTCCGCTACGTCGGTTCTCTAGAAGTGGGTATAAACTTTTCCTACCTTGTCTTTGAGTCCTGCAATTTTTTTTGATTTCGTGCCAATGGTTACGACTTCCGATGAACTTTTCCTTGTGAAAATACTTCCGATCACCTAAGACGCTGCTCAGAATATAAAGAAATTATTTCGTATTTCGGTTCGTTGGAAAAATTCACCTACTTGATTATCAATGTTTCATTAGTCGTGCTTTATTTTTTGTATTTATTTATTTATAATCTCGTATCATAAAAGCACAATGGCAAAATAGTGTGCTTGAGTAGGTTTTGAGAAGCTTCAAATCATTTATTAATATATTTATAGAAATTTGATTAATATAAATATTAATTTTTTAAAAACTATTTAATAATTTATTAAATATTCTTCATGGCAATTATTAATTGATAGCACACCTATTTCCTTTCCGTCCTTTTCTCTCTAAAAACTCTTTTAGCTGATGCCAAGCCGCATCCTTCACTTATATGTAATTTTTCTTTCCGTCTTTTTCTCTCTGAAAACTCTTTTACCTCATGGCTCGGAATGTCAAAATGCTCGTAGCTTCCCTCTTCATCATGGCAATCAATACTGGGTAGTCTTCCGAACAAGAAAAAAGATATTAACAAGGAAGAAAAAAGAACAAGAAAAAAGATAATAAGGAAAATGAAGAAAATCTTGTTTCAACTCTACCCAACAAAAAATGGAAAAAGAGAGGGAACCAATTCTGAAATTGTGTTAGATTTTCCAGCTTTTCATTTCATTGTAAGGAATCGAGACTATGGGATTATGAAAAGATTGTATTATTTCTATTTAAGACTTGATAGTAAATCCTCTACAACAAAAATGAGCCATTCTCTGCTCTAGATTAATGTTCTAGATTAAGGAGCTAGCTGCTTCTTAACTCCCTATGAATGCAATCTCAAGCATAGTAGCAGACACCGGGAATTAGTTCAAACTTGCCTGGAAACAAACAACAAAAAAGCATAAGAAACTCAAAACCGTAATGCTTTAAGGGTAGAAAAATGTGTAATAGTGAGCAACTTGAGCAAACTGCCCATTCCACACACTTTATTTCCTCCGGATATTTTCATCGTGCTTGCAGCAGTATGACTATGGCAACAGGCTGGAGGCTAATATGAGTTAGCACATTGCCTCAATTTGAATACTATTCACAACCCCGTCTGATTCGAATGTAATTTATGTGGGCCTACTCTTATTAAATGAAAATGCTACAATGTGAACTAAGTCTATGCTATTTTAATTTAGGGGCTTTGCAATTAAGTACGACAATAGTCTCTTAATCTTTCAAATTCAAATTGAATCTCCTATCCTTGCCGCACTGTTTCAAGAGTTTATAGCAATATTATTGAACAAGAAAGGAAGTTCTCGTGGCTTGTGGTTTTGTTCTCCTCGCTTGTGTGATGCTGAAAGTTCTTGGAAACTGAAAACTATAATATTTCTTTAATTAGTGGCCTTAGTAAATGTATGCCCACGTATTAGGAAAATGGTGAAGAAATGGAATGACAATTTCTTTCTTTCTTTCTTTCGGCTTGTGGGCAGACGATTTGCAAAATATTTTTATAGGGAAAAACATCTTATAAAACTAATCATAGTGAAAAAGACACGCGAGACTCGAAACGGTAAAACAAATTTAAAATTCTGCGGAGAAGAGAGAAGAGACGGAGAAGGGAGACTAGAGGAGAGACGGGACATCTCCTGCTCCTTACCCGTCGCATAATTAAGACAGCCACGTAACAAAATAATAATAACAACAAATAATAAAGACACCAGATGCAAGAAGATGAAGCCGGACCATGGAGCCTGTGGGTAAAATTGCCCAGCTTCTCCAACATTTGTTCCCATTCGGAGAAGAGCCAAGCACAAGATCTCCACTGGCGGGCAGTATTCTCGTTTCTTCATGTTTTCTCAAAATTTGCCAAGTTGGTAAATAGCTATTGTCACCCATCTCAATCATTTCTTTCCTTCTTCTTCTTCTTTTTTTTTTTTTTTAATGGTAGTTAAAAAAATAGTTGATGGATATTACCAGATTTACTATCTTTACATGTTCTTATGAGATATATTTTTTATTTCTTTATTTTTTTCAGTTCTATTTTTGGCATCATGAATCCCACAACCCATTTGGGATTCATGATTTTCTCAGGAAGGACAAACTATGACAAATTGGTATTGGTTTCCTGATGAAACAAGTGATGTATGAGGCATTCATTCTTCACTCATCCCCCCTCCCCTTAGCTCGCTCTAATGAACATAAAACTTTTCACTCCTATGTTTCCCATATTTTATAATCGATCCGAACTAGTAAGTGCAAAAACTAATGCTAGGTATAAAAAGATGGGAAAAATGCAAAAAAAAAGTCCTAAACCTTTTGTTTTTGTGCCGATTTAGTCCTAAACATTTTTTTGGTATTGATTTAGTCCTAAATCTTTTTACGTTGTGCAATTCAGTCATTTCCGGCCAATTTTGGCCGGATTTTTCCGACTAGACGCCGGCTAGCTAACGTGGCCTGATCGACGCTGATGTTGACAACTTTTAATAATACTTTAATTTTTTTTTCTTTTTTCCTTCTCCTCTTCTTCCTCTAGCCCGTCACCGAACCTCAGCGACTGGCCAGAGGCGACAGCCGGCGAGGTTGAGGTCAACCTCGCTAGTGGTCGCGAGGGCGGCGAGGGTCGAGCCTCGCCTATGGCCGGGGAGGGCAAGCCCCGCCGGCTTGGCACGAGGAGGCGGCCTCGAGCTAGCCTTGCCCTCGCTGCCTAGGCCTCGGGGTGGCCTTGCGGCCATTGGTGAGGTGGCCGACGAGGTCGACCTCGACGGCCATCACCTTTGGCCGGTCGCTGAGGTCCGGGGATCGGTTGGAGGAAGAATAGGAGAAGAAAAAAAAAAAAAAAAAAAAGAAAAAAATTCAAAAATATTAAAATGTTATTAAAAGGTGTCAACGTCAGTGTCGATCAGGCCACGTCAATTGGTAGGTGTCCAATTAGCAAAATCTGGCCAAAATTGGCTGGAAAGGACTGAATTGGCATAACGTAAAAAGGTTTAGGACTAAGTCGGCACCAAAAAAATGTTTAGAACTAAATCGGTACAAAGACAAAAGGTTAAGACTTTTTCGGCACTTTTCCTGTATATAATCTCAATCCTCAATGATCAAAGTTGTGGTCTAGGGGGTCCCAAGGCTTCCTTGTCGAAGCTAAAAGGCTGAATGATAGTATGTCTACCATAGAAATTGAGGCTCTGTTTGTTTCATATTTTGTTTCGTAGAGAATAAATGATTTGGAAATTTTTTTCCTAAGAATGGTCATCTATATTGATTACAAAAATGAATTTTTTATTCATTCCCGAAAATATTTAGACACAAATTATTGTCAACAATTGGCTTTAGGCAAATGATTTCTATATTATTCATTGTCTGCGAAACAAAAGAGCTTATTGACTCCACTCCACTTGTGCACTAATGCTTTTTCTAGATAAACACGAAAGATTTTTTATGGCGTGTTTTTGTTTGGAAGAAAAAGATAATGCCAGGAAAAGGAAATGCCATGTTGGGGGTTAGCATTCAGTCAGGGGAAGATGAACTTGGCAAAAATCAAGGTCTTGTTGTAAAATATTGCGTTGCGAATATACAATAGAAGAAGAACAATCACAATACAGAACAACTGTGAGTCACTGGAAATAAAACTCTTTTCTCTAGCTTTCTCTACTATCTCTAGTGTTCACTTGCTTTCTCTTGTCAATCTCTTCTCTATTATATATTCGCAACGCAATATTTTACAATACGTTATCAGCACGAAGATCTACCGACTGAGTAAGTAATTTTTGCAAGGTGGGTATTCTTTTTATTAATCAACTTATACTTCATCTTTTTCTATTAATTCTTCATTTTTATTTTTCTTAGCCCGAAGCCAAATTTCAAATTTAAAAGTATCATTCTGCTCCTGAAGTAGCGGTTGATATTTGAAAATCCTTTTAATTAATAAGGATTTAATTTTGCAAGGATTATATGCAAAGTTTATGATACTTGACACCTGAAGTTGTCAATATAAATGCAAATGAAAAATATTGAGAAAAAGGGAGATGTTTGTTTGCTTAATAGTGTAACAACACATACTATATTTCGTAGTAGACACTTTTTCTCGAGTATGACATTGCGGAAGGCACAAATCCATACAATATCAGGTCCTGTTCAGATTATTGATGGTTTTGGGAATGCCACAATAATTTTGCCAAATGGCACAGTCCTGCATATTGAGAATGCGTTTCTAAGCATTAGATAAAAAAGGAATTTGCTCAGTTTCAAAGATGTACGCCGTAATGGGTACCATATTGAGACTATTTATAAGTAAGATAAGAAATACATTGGCATTTCCTCTTATAAGATGGGCCTGAAGACCATCCATGAGAAACTAGAAGCTTCTTCTATAGGTTTGTATTGTGTCATGATTAAGGCTGTTGAAACCTACGCCACCACATCCTAGAGATTAGTAAGCCTTGATCAGTTTGGACTGTGGCATGATCGCCTTGGTCATCCTGGCGCTTCAATGATGCGTAAGATAATTCAAAATACAAAAGGGCACCCTTTAAAGGATATAAATGTATTGTTGTCCAAAGATTATAATTGTGAGACTTGCTCGCAAGAAAAACTCATTATCAAACCTTCTATAACAAAGGTTAATCTTGAATCCCCTTTATTCTTGCAAAGAATTCAGGGTGATATTTGTGGACCAATACAACCACTAAGTGTACCATTTCGATATTTTATTATATTAATGGGCGCATCCTATAGATGGTTCATGTTTGCCTATTATCTACACGCAATGACACATTTGCACGTTTATTTGCACTATTATCATATTCTAGCTGCAAATGCTCCAGCTAGAATAGCTGTTCCCGAAGGATAGGCTAAAATGGATCAAAATCCCCCGCACTTGAAGTGTGGTACATCGATATGATCAAATGATACTGCTTCATTAAAAACCTTAAGCCGGAAAAATCCAGTGGGACAAAAACCGGACAAAAGGGAAAAAGAGTGCAGAGCACAAATGTTATGATCTCTCCCTTTTATGGATGCATTAATTACCTCATTAAAAACTTTAAGCCGGAAAAACCCAGTGGGAAAAAACTAGACAAAAAGAAAAAAATAGTGCAATGCATATATAGCCACTGCTGGGGCTAATCATTCTTGCATCTTGTGAACTCACCGTTGTAAAATATTGCGTTGCGAATATATAATAGAGAAGAGATTGAGAAGAGAAAGCAAGTGAACACCAGAGATAGTAGAGAAAGTCAGAGGAGAGAGTTTTACTTCCAGTATCTCACAGTTGTTTTGTATTATGATTGTTGTTCTTTTGTACATCAAAACTAAACTCCTATTTATAGGAGAACAAGAATGTACTTATATGTATCGAATAATACATGTATTAGATAGGGGAGATGAACATTCATTGTATAGGGAGATGTACTTAGAATGTATGATACGATTGTACCATAATAAATACATTAAGATAAGATGAATATAATGAATATTCATTCATGTATTTCATAACACTCCCCCTTGAATATTCATTATATTCATTACGAATGTGCATCGAATGATACTGCTCAATGTTGCAATGCATAGTTCATAATATTTCCCCCTCAATTGAGCCATATAGCCACTTCTGGGGCTAATCAATCTTGCATCTTATGAACTCACCGCATACCAATGTCATATACTAATTTCTCAAAATTTGATGTTGGTAATGATTTGGTAAAAAGATTTGCAAGATTATTCATTCATGTATTTCATAACACTCCCTCTCGAATATTCATTGTATTCATACGAATGTGCATCGAATGATACTGCCTCATTAAAAACCTTAAGCCGGAAAAACCCTGTGGGAAAAAACCAGACAAAAAGAAAAAAGAGTGCAATGCATATATAACCACTGCAGGGGCTAAGTTTTGTTATAACGGCATCGCTATTTCTTAGCATTCTACGAAGCAATCGCTAGTAGCTACATCTTTTAACTACTATGAGATTATTGCTTTATATGAAGCTGGAAGAGAGTGTATTTGGTTAAGATCCGTCATAACACATATTCATAATTCTTGTTGCTTAATACCGATTACAAATTTTCCCACTATAATTTATGAAGATAATGTTGCTTGTGTTGCACAAGTCAGGGGATGATATATCAAAGGTGATAGGACCAAACATATCTCGCCGAAATTTTTCTATACTCATGAACTCTAAGAAAGTCGGGAATTTTTCCAGAAAGACTCTAACGTCAACAACATATCCTCAGAGAGAGGAAGAGCGAGAGTAAAATCCGCACATTCCCTTTTCAAGATGAACGCACGAAGCAGAGAATCAGACACGAAACATGAAACCTTTGGTACCTATGAAGCCGGGCATCATGGTTTCGAAACGACGGAGGAGCTCTCTCTCGCTGGAGATGGAGAGGTGAGAGGGTGTCGAAACGACGAGGAGCTCTCTCTCGCTGGAGATGGGGAGGTGAGAGGGTGGGGAGGTTAAAGGATAAAAAATGAAAAATGTATGATGTAAAATAAATGGAACGGGAGTGATTATTGTTTTTTTAATATAAAAATAACCTTTTTATAATTAAAAAAATTAAATTAATTAATTTTTTTTTGAATTTTTTTGAAATTATTAATTAAGAAAATAAAAAGGGAGAGAGAACGAAATAAAATTTGTCTGCTCCGTTTCTCACAAGCTCTCTTTCTTTTCGTTCTAGTCAACCGGGCACAGCTCTCCCTATCCCCAAAGTTGCTGTACCACACACCTGCCTATCACGCGATTTCACCCCGATGCGTATCTCGCTAGGACAAAGAAATCGCGAATTTCAGGCGAACTTGACAGTAAAGCAACAGGATTGGAACGTGTCATCCTTTCCATTTTATTATTCACTTTTTCCGTTTTCTCTGTTATTCTTTCTTCTTCTTCTTCTCTATCCCCTCTACTCCGTCTCCGATGCTCCATCCTCTGCGGGCGGCAGACCAGTGCCATTTGTGCTGCGCTTGACTCGGTTGTGCCAGCCATCATGCCTCTCTCTCTCTCTCTCTCTCTCTCAAATGTCGTAAACTCGGATTGAACGTAGCTGGAGATCGTCACTGGTTCCATCATAAATCCACTACAACAATATATAGACAATACAAAATGTCTAAAATGAGAAGAGGATTCAACATTTCCAAGTTTATATGGGTTTTCACATGATGAGAACTATATTTGGCAGTAAATAGTGGGACCTATTATGAAATACATGAATGAATGAAATACATGGATGAATATTCATTATATTCATCTTATCTAATATACTTATCATTAATATCAATGTATCGAATGATACATATACTTGATAGGGGAGATGAACGTTCATTGTATAGGGAGATGTACTTATAATGTATGATACAAATGTACCATAATAAGTACATTAGATAAGATGAATATAATGAATATTCATTCATGTATTTCATTCATTCATGTATTTCATAACATTCCCCCTTGAATATTCATTATATTCATTACGAATGTGCATCGAATGATACTGCCGTCACAATTTCTTTTGATTTCTAGCGTGCATCCCCGGGTGTGGTATTTTTTGGTTTTGATCTTTCATTGAACTTTCTGTGCATCCCCAGGTGTAGTATTTTTTGGTTCTGATCTTTCATTGAAATTTTTGTGCATGCTTGTTTCTTGAAGTGGAAACCTCGAAGAATGAATCCTTTTTTTTTCTTGTTTTACTTAAAGTTCTAAAGATGGATATCAATCTTCTCCCCTTTCCTATAGTGCAGTGCTTAGAACTCTCTCTCTCTCTCTCTCTCGGTGCCCATGTACACTATGGTGGACATTTCCACTTTTAATTGTTTTTTTTTTTTTGTATTTTCGAATTTCCAACTTCATTTAATCATTAATGATGTGTTTTTGGATAAAATACAGGTGTCTCAAATTGCAACATCTTCAAGAGTCGGTTGCAAGAATTTACACACAAAATGAGACGACCAACTCCAGTTTATGAGATCAGAAAAGAAGGTCCTGCACATAAACCTTCATTCAGATCAACGGTGATTGTTGATGGTGCCAGATATGATTCTTTGCCTGGGTTCTATACTCGGAAGGTGGCCAAGCAGTCAGCTGCTGAAGTCGCGTTGCTGGAGTTAGCGAAGTCTAGTGAAATCAGTGAATGCATTTCTCAACCAGTTATAAGTTCAATAGGTAGTACTAAATAGAATTAAATTGTAAATATATTTTATAGCATACCCATGATAATATAGGTGTTCTCCCTAGGTTCTCAAATATTCCTTATAATTCCCTATAATAATATTCCCTATAATTTCCTATAATATTTTACATATTTCGTGTAGAATTATTTACTAATGAAAAAAGACATTTTTATATAGTATAAAGTAAAAAAAGATATATCTTTTCAATCTTACAACAATTTATCTATTTTTTTCTTTTATTTCAAAACCAGCCCAGATAATTTTACACATAAAACATTATAGGTAACATTATAGGAGATCTTGTCATAGCAATTAATTCCAACAAGCTAGAAGTAGAAGTGAGTGTAGGGTAGCGTAGCGGAGAGAGAGAAAAGGTTGGTTCGTGCAGTGTTGCAATGTGTTGCAGTGTGGCAGAGAGATACAAATTTTCTCCTTAGCAACGCAATCATTACAAAAGATCAGCTTTTTTAATAATTTATATTTTATTTTATTATTGGAAGGTCAAGCCATCCGTGGAATGTCAGGCTCATCCCAGCCGTCCGATCTCCTTAGTCCTTGGTAAGCCTCCTCTCGCTCGGATTATGGATTAATAATGGAGGAACTTTTTTGACTTTTCTACTTTTTGCACCCAAAAAGACCAGCCAAAAGCGATCTCCCTTCAGCTCTCACCTCGAAACCACCCCATGGTGATCCTTTTCTAAATCCCATAAACCATTCGCCAACCCTTAGCCAATCTTAGCCATCTTAGGGTGCGCATGAACATGAACTCGCCGGAAAGACAGCCCGCACACGCACCTCAAGAAACCTCCGCTGTCCAGAAAACTTTTCTCTGCTGTCTTCGCCGTATGGACCACTATATTAATTCGAATTGGTATTCATGCGGTGGTGGAGGAAGGAGAAAAATAAGTTCAAGCTATTTAGAAAGGTAATAGCAGAGAGACCTTTCCCATTAGAATTTTACTAGACAAAATCTTGTTTAATGACGAAACAAAGAAATAGCACAGAACACACACAATATTTGTATTTGTGTGCATATGTTTCCAATTTTAAAAAAAGTAAAAAAGTCAATTAAAGAGTACCCAAGTACCCAGTTTGCCCTTGGTTTGCCCAGTTTGCCAACAAATACTGGTTTGCCAACAAATACTTGTCGCCTGAATCTAGATTTTGGTAATTTGTAGAGGGTATATACAAGTTTAAACAAATCAATTGGTATATAATCCATTTTCATGATGATATGAGTACTTAATGATATGATAATGAACTACCTACTAAAAACTACCTATTCATTATTTCATTATTTTTTTGACTTCTATTACATCACAACAAGAAGTTATTTTTCCTCTTCCTCGGATGCCATGAGGCGGGCCTTGGAGTTTTCATATAGGAAGGCATGACTGACTAACATGCCGACCGTGGATGACGATGAAAGGGCAAGTAAAGGGAAATGAAAAAAAATAAAAAGAAAAAACTTATTAAAAATGTTCTCCCCATGGATCTAGAAAGGAAAGTTCTAGAACCGTTCTCATGTTTGCAATTGAATTGATCCAATCCATAACAAAAGAATTTCCTAATCCTATTTGCATTAGGATTTTTTTTTTTTTGGTATTTTTCCTTGAAAATTGCTCATTCATACATCATACAAATATGAAGTAAAGGGGAATTCCTATTATAAAGAAAAGAAAACTCTCTCTAATGATTAGAGCACATGGTGGATCCTAAATGTCATAGAGGGAAAAAAGTTAAATGTATAAGACAATTATTGCTACTTAATTACAAAGAAAAATCCTTTCGTTAAATATTTATTTACCAATTAAAAAGAAATTTTGGGGGAGAACACTTCTTAGTTTAGTCTAGAATTGGATTAAATCGAATTCATAAGAAATTTGATCAAAAAGTTTCATAAAATCAAAAAGTTTAATGAAATAAAGTGCCTACGGTGCAATATTAGGAAGTATTAGAAAGTATTAGAGTATATCCAACTCCACATATCCAACTGTTGTTAGAGACCAAATCCGTCCAACTTCAACAACATCATTAATATAGTGGTCCATAGTACCGGATGACTTTAGTAGATTTTGGTCAATTGAAAATTTAGTATTTATTTGAGGTAACAAAACAAAATCAAGAATTCATAAAGAATGAACCGGCCTCACCGGCATACCCCTATTCACTCACCACCTACTATTTACTAAGATTGATTTGTGATTAATGATAATTCAAATAAGGCATGGATTGGGAATGGGCTTGCACTCATGTAATAATACCAAAAATAATTTTCTAAAGACCAAAAAGATTAGAAAAAGTTAAACTCTTAAACTAGAATCCAAATGATGCCTGAGCATATTAGATTAGGTGAAAATAATTTCATAAAAGAATTTACTTTAAAAGACCCAAAAAAAAAAAAAAAAAGAAGATAGAAAGTCAAATTGTTTAGATGGCTCTCTTCCTTCTCCTCTTTTTCTTAGCTGACCATACTCCCCATACTGCCCATACTGCCCGGACGTCCGACTACACCAGCTATGGTTTCTAGACTACAAGGTTAGAAGGAGCAAAAGTCTTGCTGTAGCTTGGCCCCTGCTAAGTTAGATCCAAACTGCAAAGTAAGGGCATGGCTTAACCTTAAGACAGCAAGTTTCCAATCATTAGTGAACTAGAATTGGTAGGGAGAATTTGCATAAGCCGATTCATTCATCCTTAACCATTCAAATTTATCCCAATGAAACACATAAAAAATCCCAATGCAAGTAAAGCTTTACGGCTCAGCAAATCAAGAAGCGTGAGGAGTTCATCAATAGAAGAAGGAGCATTGAGGAGGCCATTGCCAACCAATCTAAGTGCACTGCCAAAGTCCTCTGGAACGAAGAAGATGACGCCATTTTTTTCTCTTTTTACTTGGGGTGGTATCACACGCTATACAGCTCAAACATAGAGAGTAGTGTACTAGTATTCTCTTGCAGATTATAGGGAAAATAAAACTTGGCAACTCAGAGGAAGAAATGGTTTCCGCCCATGCTATGAACTTGGTCTTATCCATTGGGTTATGATCTAGTTATGAATTTTGGTTTCTTGCTTGGACTCTGACTGAGCGTTCTTTGCTATGGTGATAAAAAATGAACATTCATATCTTGGGAACTTAGGATGACCAAACTTCTGTACTTAATCACTCTTAAATTGCACTCTAGATTTTGATTTTTGATTTTTCTTGTTTTCCTAATTATCAAATTGCTCAACAAATGGTATTTATATATTATATATTGACGGACGGAGCCAATTTTAAATAAGGGCCTCATAATTTATTCATGTAGCACATTCTCCAAATGAAAAATAGAAAGGGATCGAGAGAGATTGCATGTCACAGTCGTGGACATAACTATCTATTCATTTTGACTCATCCATTTTATCCATTTTTCGGCTTAAGGTTTTTAATGAGGCAGTATCATTCGATGCACATTCGTAATGAATACAATGAATATTCAATGGGGAATGTTATGAAATACATGAATGAATAATCTTGCAGATTTTTTTACCAAATCATTGCCAACATCAAATTTTGAGAAATTAGTATATTGCATTGGTATGCGGCGAGTTCATAAGATGCAAGATTGATTAGCCCCAGAAATGGTTATATGGCTCAATTGAGGGGGAGATATTATGAACTATACATTACAACATTGAGCAGTAGCATTCGATGCACATTCGTAATGAATGCAATGAATATTGAAGGGGGAGTGTTATGAAATATATGAATGAATGAAATACATGAATGAATATTCATTATATTCATCTTATTTAATGTACTTATTATGGTACATTTGTATCATACATTCTAAGTACATCTCCGTCTACAATGAATGTTCATCTCCCCTATCCAGTACATGTATCATTCGATACATTGATATTAATGATAAATACATTAGATAAGATGAATATAATGAATATTCATTCATGTATTTCATTCATTCATGTATTTCATAATAGGTCCCACTATGTACTGCCAAATATAGTTCTCGTCATGTGAAAACCCATATAAACTTGGAAATGTTGAATCATCTTCTCATTTTAGACCTTTTGTATTGTCTATATATTGTTGTAGCGGATATATGATGGAACCAGTGACGACCTCCAGCTATGTTCAATTCGAGTTTACGACATTTGAGAGAGAGAGAGAGAGGCATGATGGCTGGCACAACCAAGTCAAGCGCAGCACAAATGGCACTGGTCTGTCTCCCGCAGAGGATGGAGTATCGGGGACGGAGCAAAGGGGATAGAGAAGAAGAAGAAGAAAGAACAACAGAGAAAACGGAAAAAAAGTGAATAATAAAATAGAAATGATGACACGTTCCAATCTTGCTGCTTTACTGTCAGGTTCTGCTGCTTTACTGTCAAGTTCGCCTGAAATTCGCGATTTCTTTGTCCTTGCGAGATACACATCGGGGTGAAATCGCGTGATAGGCAAGTGAGTGGTACAACAACTTTGGGGATAGGGAGAGCTGAGCCCGGTTGATTAGAACGAAAAGAAAGAGAGCTTGTGAGAAACGGAGCAGACAAATTTTATTTCGTTCTCTCTCCCTTTTTATTTTCTTAATTAATAATCTCAAAAAAATTCAAAAAAATAAAAATTAATTAATTAATTTTTTTAATTATAAAAAAGGTTATTTTTATATAAAAAGCAACAATCACTCCCATTCCATTTATTTTACATCATACATTTTCCATTTTTTACCCTCTAACCTCTCCACCCTCTCACCTCCCCATCTCCAGCGAGAGAGAAAGCTCCTCCGTCGTTTCGAAACCATGATGCCTGGCTTCACAGGTACCAAAGGTTTCATGTTTCGTGTCTGATTCTCTGCTTCGTGCGTTCATCTTGAAAAGGGAATGTGCAGATTTTACTCTCGCTCTTCCTCTCTCTGAGGATATGTTGTCGACGTTGGAGTCTTTCTGTGAAAAATTCCAGAGTGTTCCCTGTTCTTTTTCTTTCATTTCGCTTGGTGGGTAGCATCATGTGCGAGAACCCAACTGGACTGTTGCTTCTTTTTCTAAAAATCTGATCATGTACACTGTCAAAGTTGGAGCCTTTCCTTCTTGAGCCTCCTTCTCTGTTCTTGTGGAGCACTGCCGTCACAATTTCTTTTGATTTCCAGTGTGCGTCCCCAGGTGTGGTATTTTTTGGTTCTGATCTTTCGTTGAACTTTCTGTGCATCCCCGAGTGTAGTATTTTTTTTGTTCTGATCTTTCATTGAAATTTTTGTGTATGCTTGTTTCTTGAAGTGGAAACCTCAAAGAAAGAATCCTTCTTTTATTGTTTTACTTAAAGTTCTAAAGATGAATATCAATCTTCTCCCATTCCCTATAGTACATTGCTTAGAACTCTCTCTCTCTCTCTTGGTGCCCATGTACACTATGGTGGGCATTTCCACTTTTAATTGCTTTTTTTGATATTTCCGAATTTCCAACTTCATTTAATCATTAATGATGTGTTTTTGGATAAAATGCAGGTGTCTCAAATTGCAATGTCTTCAAGAGTCGGTTGCAAGAATTTACACACAAAATGGGACGACCAACTCCAGTTTATGAGACCAGAAAAGAAGGTCCTGCACATGAACCTTCATTCAGATCAACAGTGATTGTTGATGGTGCCAGATATGATTCTTTGCTTGGGTTCTATACTTGGAAGGCGGCCGAGCAATCAACTGCTAAAGTCGCGCTGCTGGAGTTAGCGAAGTCTAGTGAAATCAGTGAATGCATTTCTCAACTAGTTGTAAGTTCAATAGACAGTACCAAATAGAATTAAATTGTAAATATATTTTATAGCATACCCATGATAATATAGGTGTTCTCCTTATTTTTGTAATGGAACATAATTTTGCAGATTTAGTGCATATAGTTAGAAATGAGGAGCTGATTTAATATTATGATTACTGAATTGTTTAATTATAAGTGTGCTATGGCGCCTGCAAGACCTCATTAAGCAATTGAAGTATTACTTAGCCTATTTCGATCATATTGATAGTATTCTATGCGTCATGCACAAGAATTCTGCTGTACATGTGCATGCTTGATATTGAGGAGATGATTTGATTGTTTAGTGGTTGCGTATGATTATCTTGGTTAGCAGGAGAAAGATACTTAATCCTGCTATGCCTCATTAAGCAATCAAATTTCATTCCTTTACATTCCAAATTCATTTTTGCAAGTCCAAGATGTAGTTGAATGACGTGTGGGCTACTGTACTTCTGCATACATGCTTAATAAGTAGTAATGAGACCTCATAACAAGTTCCTCTTCAGTTCCATGATTCTCTTCTTTTGTTTCTGACATTGGCCTTGGCAATTAACAAGATTGATGTCAGTACATCTAGTCTGGTTAGAATTTTCTCATCCATCTTCGATCTTTTCCATCACATATAATCCACGTCGGTACGTATGTGAAGTCTCATAGGGATGTTTCCGATCCTCTTATCTTTCCTTAGTCTGCGATTGCAAGATTGATTCTGTTTCACCGTTTCCCTTGTGGCTGTTTTCTTTGCTTTTTTTTTTTTCTTTTTTTGGGCCAGATCATTCTTTGCATTTAAATTAGTTTGTGACCCATTTCTGTGCCTATATGAGTTGGACTTGTTACAGTGATTGTTCTTTGCAGCATGAAACGAGGTTATGCAAAAGCCTTCTTCAGGAACATGCACAGAAGCTGAATTATGCGATTCCCCTCTATGAATGCCGAAAGGATGAGGGACCAAGGAGAGTGCCTCTCTTTACATGCACTGTTGAGATTGGAGGAATGCGCTACATTGGTGACACTGCAAGAACCAAGAAACAAGCAGAGATTAACGCTGCTCGAACGGCTCTTACCAACTCTCGGCTGACGGTTCCATGCAAGAAGAGAGCGACAGAGACAGCTACTAATGCTGGAAATCCTACAAAGAAAGCGCCCTTCAATGTTTGACATTCATCTCCCGAGAATTCGAGGACGAATTCTTTTCAAAATGGGGAGGATGATGCAGCCCAAGAACAGCTCTCTCTAAGAAGATCCGCTCGCATTTGAGCTAGACAAAACCCACAGAACCGAGAAGCCGGAGTTTGAAAGACATTTGGGAGCCAGAAGACGCGTTTCTAGTTTCTATGCGTATGTATGTGTAGCAACTTTGAAAGTAACTCTCTCATCTCTGGTTTTCATGCTGCAAAACATCCTAGAATGCTTTGAGAAGGTCTTTATCCAAATTTATCAAATGCATATTAGGTCTTATAGCAAGGCCTTTCTGCAGATAATATCAAGAGCTACTAAGCAAGAGATTTGCGTAGATATCTTCGTGCAATTTTCCTCCGCCGCTATAACTAAATTTGCAAGTCGGCGTTGTGGCCGCTACCAAAGAAATGGTAAAGCTGTGCTTTCTTTCGACTCACCACTATCATGCCTCGCTTTCTCTCTTATCACCACCACCATTGCCCCTCTCGCTCGGTCTCTCTTCAACAGTGATAAAATTCGCTTTAGTGAGATCGCACAACCACGAATCACGAATCGAGGCGGCACAATCTTTGTTCGAGATCTCACCATGATCATTGGGGGGTGCAACTCCTATGCAAGGTCCCGTGAGCCCAATATCAAGCCTTGTTGAGCATTGCTCCATCATGAATTCACTTGCGATAAGGTAGACAGATACGAAGGTTCAGCCAGGATTCTCTAGCATGGAGTGCATAAAAAAGTTACAATAGAGTAAGAATCGTTTTTTCCTTTTTATTGATAAATTCGTGGAAAGATACAGCATCACAAATTTACATGTAAATCTTGTCAATTGGCTTCCTATGCTCTGTGAAGTAACGAACAAATTCATCCACGTAGCCATCATTTTTCTTCTTATTTTTGAAAATGCCCTTCATTTCCCTCGCCGCCGCCCTCACCGGCTCGCCCGCCTCATCCACGATGGCCAACCGGACCGCCCCAACCACCGACTCTCTCGTGAAAGACCCATCCATCTCATCCCTTGGCACTTCGACCGCGACCCCCTTAGCGCGCAACAGCCTCGCATTGAGCCCTTGCTCATTGATCACGGCCTGTAGGGAACGTAATCAGGACCCGCCCGAGCGAGAGGCCCTCGATGATCGAGTTGTACCCGCAATGAGTCAGGAACCCCCTGACGGACTTGTGCCGCAGGATCTTCGCCTGTGGGGCCCACCCGGAGTTGACGAGCCCTCGGCCCTTCACTCTCTCCACGAACCCGTGCGGCAGGCTCCTCGACCCGTCGTCCCGATCCGACCCGGGCGGCCTTCGGAGCACCCAGAAGAAGGGCAGCCCGGACATTTCCAACCCGAGGGCCAACTCCGCCAGTTCGGCTCCGGTGAGCGTGGGCTCGGTGCTGAATGCCACGTAGACCGCCGAGTTGGCCTCCTGCCCATCCAACCCGACCAATCTTTTATAAATTCCCAAATCTCTCTGCCTTCCACGTCATCGCTCTCGTCATCATCCCCTTCGTCCGTCGGAGGCAAGAGCCCGACCGGCAAAACCGGCTTGTCGCCGTACAGCTCGCGCAGCAGGCCGAGCCACTCCGGCTCGAACTCCTCGTAGGTCCGAACCACGACCGCGTTGCTCTCCCCGATCGAGACGCCGCACCTTGTCGTCCGTGGTCTCCACCCTAGCCTCCGACCGCTCTGCGACCCTCGCGACCTTGTGCGGGAGGAAAGCCAGGCCGGACCTGGCGGGGGCCCACGGCGGGACCGCGGTGAGGTCGCCGCCGCCGCCTCCAGGCTGGAACCTCCTGCCAGAGGCCAGCTCCCGCGGGGGGCCGAAGAAGGAGAGGACGGCGGCGGCGAAGAGGTTGAGGAAGGCGTGGGGGATGCGGAGCTCGGCGGCGAGGGCGGGGAGCCAGTGGGAAGCGTAGTCGTAGAGGATCCAGTCGGGGCGGGTGGACTGGAGGAAGGAGCGGAGCGCGGGGAGGAGGGCGTCGAAGGCGGGCTTGAGGAGCTGCTGGTGGCGGTTGCGGACGTCGGCGGAGGACTGGGCGAGCGGGGGTAGGGCGGGGGTGTCGGGGAAAGGGAGGGGCACGAGGGCGACGAGGGAGGACAGGTGCGCGGGGATCCTGGGGAGCCTCGAGAGGTTGTGTGGGTTGGAGAGGAAGGAGACCCAGTGGCCCCGCCGCGCCAGGAGGGTGGCGAGGCAGAGGAAGGGGATGAAGTGGCCGACGGCGAGCCACGGGAACATCGCCACGTGCAGCGGCGCCGCCGTCCCCTCGCTCTCCTTCGTCGTCGTCTCCGCCATGGCGATGGAGCTAGCAGATGCGATCCTGGTTCTGGTCTGTGGTTTTGGAGTTATGCCTCATTTTATTTTTGTTATCTTTTTCTGGGGTGATGCACAGAATTTTGCGAATTAAAAATTCGAAGCACGCGGCCTTACTTGAATTGGGAGGTGAAGGGCCTTGCTTAGATTGAATTATACATTTGGCCCCGTACGTTCTTTGGGGTTGTATACGAATTACCCCTGAATTCTCACTTTTTGCAATTTACTCCCTGGCCTTTTCAAATCGGTGGCGATGTGCCCCAGCATTGACCGGTAAATTTTTCTTGCAGGTCTGGTCATCACGCGACTAGTTATGGAAGGCAGTCATCTATATATGCGAGGAAAAATATAGGGACACTTCAGACATATTTTAGAACTATATATTCCGGGGCATTTGGCATTGACTTTTGTACAATTATCGTCGGAAATAGGTCGTGCGCTCTGCAATGTGCGTTTTTAACGACGAAGTCAACCCCCCATAATGATCATCTGCTCTCAGTATTCGGAGCTCAAAGCAAACTGTATAGGACACATTGTAACCGATTTGCAGGGAGTAAATTGCGAAAGTTGAAATGTGGGGGCAATTTGTCACAACCATAGAAATTTGGGATTCAATATGTGAATTACCGCAACTTTCTAGAGTTATTAGGATCGGGTTAAGAACAAAATTCAATTCTAAATAATGATGAAATGATGATATGGAGCTAATTTTAAAAACTAGGATTTAAAATTGCTTGCCTAATCTAGGAGGTGACCTTTGTGTTGTTTGGGTCTAGTTAGCCTAGGATTTATTCGAATAACACTGATAATGACTGCTCTCTTTTTGTCGAAGGAAAATAATATTTACTGCTCAAATGAGAAGGACATAAACTTCTTGGCAAACACAAATTGAAATAGAGCAAAACTCTGAATACTACAAAATAAAGTCAAATCTAGAAAACAATGAGATTCGGGATATAATCATTTAACAAGAATAGATTTATTAAGTAAAATAATCGACGGCTAATCGTTGGGCTTTGTATTTTCGTGAATAATGAGCACACGTTGGAAATTCATTCTCTAATAACTACCGCATTACTTGTTGGTAGCGCATGCCTAGATTCGGCTAACTCTAAATTATTATCATAAAGAAATATAGATATGACTTTTGAAGAGCAAATTTCTTCACTTTAGTGAGACGTAAGAGTTCCTATTATTACTGTTAAAGCTTGAGGCAGATGACCAATACATGGACGGATAAGAGGGGTGTCAAATCCTCTCCTAGATTTAGATTGAGAGAGGATAATTCTCAGATCTAAAACTAAGTCGGAAGTGTTCGAACTCTCGAATCTAAAACTAAATCGGGAGAAGAGAGCTTTCAAATTTAAATTTAGAGAGAAAAAAATAAGAAAAGGACAATAAAATAAATAAAATCAATAAGAGAGGGAGGGGAGGGTAAGACTGGCTAAACACTCTCTTATGACCAAAGATTGAAGAAGACAATGGAGAGAGAAGAGAGAGGGAGAGGAAAAACATTTTTCATTAACGGAAAAAAGTCTTCTAAAATTAGGGAAAGTATTTTTCACTTTTGAGAAAGGAAAACATTTTCCATATCTTCTTCACCTCACTTTCTTTCACCAGATACCTTTTCCTTTTTTTCATTTTTTTAAATTGATTTAAAATTATTTTTTATTTTTGTTTTCTTTTCATTTTTTTCTTTTTATTTTCTTTGTTTATCTTCTTCTTCTTAGGATAAAATAATTAAAAATCGATTTCTTAAAAAATAAAATTAATTAAAATTTGACTTTAAAAATAATATAATAAAAAATTATTAAAAAATAGTTTATGGAGAAAAACATTTTCCTTACAGAATAACGGAAAATATTTTCCACTTTGTTTTCAAATTTTAGCCAAACATTGAAAAATATTACATTTTCCTGAAAAAATACTTTCTGAAAAATAAAATATCAATTTTTAACCATGTCAAAATACACATACATACATATATATATGTATGTACGTATGCATGTGTATGATGCATGTACATTTCCACCTTCATTCACTATCTTTGCAAATTACTGGAGACGAACCCCGAGCGCCCCATCAACATCTGCCGCGCCGCCTCCCTCACCCCGCAGTCCCACCTCGACCGCGTTGCCTTCTCCTTCGTGATCTTGAAGCTGACGGAGTCGAGCCACTTCGACGGGATACGGAGGCTCCTCAAGGAGTCGAAGGGGAGGCCAGATTTGCGGAATGAGTGCTTCACGTGCCACGCCATTGTTCTCTACGGGTAGGCAAGGACGATCAACGAGGCGATCGACACATTTAAGCAGGTCGAGGAGCTAGGTATCCGCCGGACGGTTAAGTCCCTTAAAGCGCTTTTGTTTGCTTCGATCGTGGCTAAGGACTATAAGGAGACGAAGAGGTTTTTCATGGAGTTCCCTAGGATTTATAGCGTAGCGCCTGATTTGGAGACTTTCAATACTGGGATTAAGGCGTTCTCTGAGTACGGGTCGACGAGTTCTGTGGACTCGGCGCTGGCTGAGATGGATAGGAAGGGGTTTAAGCACAGTGCGACGACCTTTGGGAACATGTTGGCTGGGCTTCATAAGGATGAGAAGTATGAAGACGTCAGGAAGGTTTTGGAATTGACGCAGAAGTACGGGGTCTCTCGAGGGGTTAGTATTTATAATATCAGGATTTAGAGCTTGTGTAAGCTAAGGAAGTCGGATGGGGCGAAGGTGTTGCTCGACGGGATGTTAACGAGGGGGATGAAGCCGAATTTGGAGACATATGCCCATTTGACTCATGGGTTTTGCAATGAAGAAAGGAAGGACGAAGCGAAGAAGATGTTTAAGAGCATGGTGAAACACGGTTGTCGGCCCAATAGTGATTGTTATTTCACCTTCATTCAGTATCTTTGCAAGGGAGGGGATTTCGATACCGCTTTGCAGATTTGTAAGGAGAGTGTGGAAAAAGGTTGGGTTCCGAATTTCGGAAAGATGAAGTCACTAGTTAATGGGTTGGTGAGTATCAATGAGGTCGATGAGGCTAGGGAGCTTATTACGCAGGTGAAGAAGAGGTTTTCTAGAAATACAGATTTGTGGGATGAAGTAGAAGCTGGTTTACCTCAGTAATGAAGATAAGATAGTTTGCTGTTTTCATTTGGTTTTGATAAGAGCGCAGCTTGATCTGAAATGGGCGAACATTAGTATCATGGAAGGCGGGTTTTACTTTTTTCAAAATCAATCAACTTTGGCAATTCTGGAATGAAAAGGCTGCCTAAAGTAACGAGGGCTTGGAATTCTATCGGATATCCTCTTATTATTCATTAGGCCGGTTACTCTCAATGTACAGACTAGAAGCACATATAAGGCGAACCAACTTTGGTGAAGATATCTTACACTTCTCTCTTGGTGCAGGTTCAAGTTGTAGCCTCCCTTTGAGCCACCTACCGTTGAGTCTTATAGTGCTACCCTCCGATTGGTTATTCACTGTTGGGTTAGGGTAGCTGGGGATTTTCATGGTAAGTTTTTCCAATGGAATAATGTGCCGTATGTTGCATCAATCTGAAGGATGATATTGATGTTTGCCGTTTGTGTCAATCGACATGTGTTTGTAATACTCCGAACCTTTTGAATTCTTCCCTCTATTCAATCAAAGTCACCTTGTCTGGAAGGAAAACTGATGTTACCTAAGGCTTTTGTCTTGATGTGCGTCTTAACTAGTTCGTGGTCATATCGTAGCATGTTTATGAGGGATTGTCAAATCTTTTTAGTGGATATTTTTCGACCACATTCGCCAGAACTAAGTGCTGAGTACTGCTGTGGTAAATCACTGACTGTTTTGCTGCTACCAAAGGTGCCAATGCAATGCCTGTTCTTTGTTTATGGCTTATTTTATTTAATTGCTAAAGATGCAGTATGCTCTTCTCAGTCTGTACAGTAAATGCATCTTGTCCTAGCAATTCGATCACCTCTCGCTTCATATATGCAATTAGAGGAGGATGCTTGTGAATGAAGATTGTTTTGGTCAGTGGACGTCCTCTTCTTCTGGTGATTATAACAAAAAGTTTTTGCTGGGTGCTCTTTTCTCAAAGTACACAACGTGGGGCATTTCATAATTGATGCTCTTGACATGAGGAATCACCCATTGTTTGCCAACGAACTGCAAAACATTGTAAAGCTTAGGTACAGCTTTCGCCAATCTTTCGGCTGCAGATGCGCCTTCGCATAGTTACTTTTCAGCAGGGTTCGTCTTGAATTTTTCACTTTCAGAAGCACCATTGTTTGGATGATTGGAGTTCCTAAATAACACGATTTTGCATAGTAAGCTAGTCATGCTGCATAATCCAAAAAATTCCTAATACATGCTTCCTTCTTTTACATCTCTCTCTCTCTCTCTCTCTCTCTCTCTCTCTCTCTCTCTCTCTCTCTCTCAAACACATGTATTCTCATGCAATGAGTGGACCACTAATGTGTACTTCAGTTTGCAAAACATCGTAATGAGTTTGTCGTAGTAGGTTGTGATTTGATTAAACACTATCGAGCTTGTGACGCAGATCATTTTACCCATGCTTTCTATGTTGAAATGAAGAATGGGAAGAGACTACCCTGTCTCAATAAGAGGTGATATATTCCCGCATCAATGGTCGGGACAAATAACCCCTCCTAAATGAGAGCGAGTGAAAAGCCTTTTCACACTAAAAGTGTCTCATTTAGCATGTTCAAGAGATTCATGCTATAATTGAAAATTGTCCTAGTGATAATTTTTCTGGTGGAAGCTTGATAAAGCCATCATGAATGGACCTTCATTGAATTTTTCGTCAAAGACCAAAAAAATTGTCTTTGAAACCTTGAGTTTGTTTAGTCATCTTGGTGCTTGATGAGAATTCCAAGTACCCATTTATAAAATATTTTCAAATGTTTAGTGTGAGTTCAAGATGTTTGAACTTGTAAACGCTTGACGTGATTTCCAAGTGTTTGTCTTTTCAAACATCTGATGTGATTTACATATGTTTAGCAAATGTTTTCAAATGTCTGACATAAGAATCATATTTTTGAAAGTTCAAGTACTTGATGCAATTTCCAAGTACTTAGAATCTGATGAGAATTCCAGATCCCTAAAGACTTTGAGCCTTTCAATTATCTGAAGGGAGTTCCAGATGATTGTCAGGTCTCATAGGAATCATTTCACACCTAAATCCCCAGACAGGTACGACAAGTACGTGTTCTTCTTTGCATTTGCATTTCATTGGGCATAGACAAATTGAAATCTATGTTCCCAACCAAATCATTGCATTTACATTGCATTCTTTTTTTTTTAAAAAAAAGTCATTAACATTTGCATATTCATATTTATTTTGCATGATTTAAATTTATGTGTCATTTATTTTTGAAGGAAACCTCTACGAGTTTCCTTTCAAAGAGGGGCAGCTGTTGACATCTAATTTTAACCATGCTATTTACTTACTTACATTAAGCATTCCATAGCATTGCATGTAGGTAATAATAACATTTAGGATTAAACTTACCTTTTAGAAAATAAAAAGTAGAGGATAATAAATAACTTATAAAATAAAACATTTGGAGAGAGATTTTGGAAATTTTTGAATAATGAAATATTTTGTTGTTGAAAATATATCCCCATTTCAAAATTTAAAAAAATTAGTTATTGTTTGATTTTGGAGTCATTTTTCTTGTTGAATTGTTGAGTGAATATTTCACTTGCAAAACAAACTTGATTTTCTTTCTGCTCTAGTCAGCAAGGTGCAGAGAGAGAGAGAGAGAGAGAGTACAGAGGGAAATGATGTGAGAGAGACGTGAGGAGCAAAGGGGAAGTGATGTGAGGAAGCAGAAAAGAAAAAAAAAAAGAAGAAAGGAAAAGAAAAAGGGGGGCTGCTGTTCATCTTCCACAGCGCCTCTATTGCGCCTCCACCGCTGCCGCTTCGCGGGCCACAGCCGCCGGTCGCCACTGCTCCGGCACCTCTGCACCTCCGCAATCTGCCCGTCACCGGCGTCACCGCACCGGCCCGCGAAACTACAACCGAGCCGAAGCCCACTGCGCCTGCATCAGCCACGCCTTCAGCCGCTCGTCCCCCGCGAAAGCCACCGTTCCCTCAACGGTCGTTGCTGCTGACCTGCGACACTCACCCATTGCCGAGTCCAGCCCGTTGCCGAGTCCAGCCCGTTGCCGCTTGCTCCCCTGTGACGCCGCCTTCGCCCTCTTGCCTCGACATTTGACGCCGTTTTTGCTCCTGCTTCACCGACGCCCTCCGCGAGCAGCACCGACTCCTAGTCGCCGCACTTCCGAATCCGCGACCTGCAGATCCCGCCATCTCCGACGCCGAGCCCTAACGCCAGCAGGTCCTAAGCCGAGTTGCTGCTGCCCCACTGGACGCCGAACCGATGCCTCCAACGCACCAGCCCGCGAGCCCTCCTCGCCGACCAAGCCGCCGGACGCCTCGCCGCTCCACCCCCCGACGCTTGCGCTAGTAGCCCGCGCGTCCGCCGCCTTTCGCCGGAGCCCCGCACCGCTTGTGCCTGCCGCTGCAACGCCCCGAGCTCCGCCACCTGCTGCCTCCCCTGTTTTTGTTGCAGGTCCGGTTGCTACCCGAGCCTTGCCAGAGTTCCGACGAACCCCTTTTCTGAACGGCGACCCATCACCGAACCACCATCACGGCTCGGACACCTTTGATTTCTCACCATTCCTCAAGGTGGCTGTGAGTTAAACTAGGTAAATTTTTACATTAAATTTAGTTTGAGTATTCGAACTCACAATTTTGTTTTATTTTTTTATTTTAACTTGATTTGTTCTGATTTATTTTTATCATTATCCAATTAAAAAATTTGTCATATTAAGTCACAATAATCAAAAATATTAAGCCGCGAGAAGTCGGGTTAGATTTTTGATTATTTAGACTTTTCATGGCAAATTCTTGAATTGCTTTGCATTATTGATGCCCATTAAAATAATATGTCGTTGATTTACATTGATGATTTTTTAAAATAGGATACATATTTTGGTGCATTATGGTTATTTGTTCATCACATATCATGCATTATATGTCATATTTAGAACTTAGATACTTAGGTCCATACGCATCTCATTTTTTAAGCAACGCAACTTGATTTTTTAAGATTGTTATAGAATTAGAATAATTTTTCTTTTAATAAAACCAAAACTAAAAAAAAAAAGAACAAAAAATGTCATTTAGGTCATATAGATTTCATAATATGTACATCACATGTTGCACTTTAGTTAGTGAATCATAGTTTAATGTTTTTTTTTTTTTTTTTAGTATTCCCATCATGTAGTATTTTTTGTAAATATATATATAATGCCAAAAAATTAGCATTGCATCGTTACGTTACTTTTCTTTTTAATAAAATTATTATGTCATTTTGAAAAAAAAAACACAAAAGTCATTTACTTGGTTAATTAATAGGTTATTCATAATTAATCCCATTTCATATCATCATTGTTTAGTGTAGGTTGCATACATTAAAAAAAAATCACTAAAAAAAAAAATCACAAAAAGAATATGCATATAGAATTATTATGTCATTCATCCTATATCATGAAACGCATGCATATTTAGGGTTATATAAATTAGATTGCATACATATAGTGATAGTTCAAGTTATGCCATATGAATTGCATCTCACATATCATTAAAGTAAAATTCATGCATATCAAATTTAAATTAAGATCACATCTAATTAGATATCATGTCATTTAGAAAATCATGTTTAGGGCATGCATTTTATTAGCATTGTTGTAAATGTTTTTTAGAGGATAGACATTAATAAAGTTGTAGTTTATGATTTCTTACGAATCTAGCATTTTGATTTATTGAATGTTATTTTTCTTGATTGTGCACCCGCATGACCACCATTTGCATGTTAGTATCTTAGGTTAAAATTAATCAATAATGCCTGCAAAATATTTTGAAATTAAAATAAAAGGTACCGAAAGGGCATTAGATTAATCTAGCGTAACCATGTCCCAGGACCTATTGAATCTCTGGTTCGCAAAAAGTAAAGTATTATCCCATGCTTTATTTGGGTTTCTAATCAACCCTAATTGGTTAGTGGCGGCTCCAAATTGAAATATAATTGCATGTTTTAATGGGTCAATTTCTTAGTATCAAGTTGCGATTGGTAGGACTTGGGAGAGTCCGCGCCAAGTCTTCGGACTTAGTAATCCATTAGCCTTCTTTAGGTAATTCATCTCGGGAAGGTCGCGACAATCACTAATAAAATTTTATTAATAAAAAACTATATCGATATACCTAAAATACGTAATAAATATAAATATATGTTTATATATTGAATTCTATACGTAAGATAGGATTAAATTCGAATGATTAAATTAAAAATAAATTTTTATTTTTTGTTATTTTGAAATCTTATATTAAAATTCAAAGGTTATTTATATTGAAATATAATTTTAAATTTGTTAATGTAAGAAGTTTTTTATTTGAGAAATTTTTTTCATATCATGGATATTAGAAATCCTATTAACTTTTATCTCACTCCATTCATAGGATAATTTTATCTGGCCTATATCCTATTTATATTCGACTTTATACTATGTTGAGCATGCACTGAATGCAAGATATGATAAATTTTATTCCATCCTGAATTTTATCCTGATTGTCAAACGTAGTCTTGCAATTTGAGCACTCTCTAGTCTCTAGATTAAGAAGATTCGGATTTTCCTTTATTTGACATAAATAAAAACTTACATTTTTAATTAACGTTGACTGGTGAAAGAGACAAACCACTCTAAATCCATTTTTATTTCTTGCTAATAACCAATAAATTTGTCGTTGAAAATATCTTTCCTTCCCTTTTATTTAGCGTGAATTGGTGGCATGAATATTATTTAAAAAAGAAAAAAAGAGGGCAGGTTGTTCAATAGAGTAATCAAGAGTACAAGATGAGAACGGATGATTAACTGAGAAGACTCGAGATTGGAAAGAATGGAGCAATACGTGATTTATCGCAATAATATCTACTTAAATTATATCGTGATGCACATCTATATTTGTAGATATCATATTAATAACAATTCAATCGGATTCATATAAATAGAATTTTGTAAAAGCGCAATATGATCTTTCAATAATTAATGAATATTAAAGGAAATTTCAAAAATAGAATCCCTGGTGAGATGATCGGCGACATGTATCTCTTTTATTTCCTTAATATAATAAAATCTCCCATAAAGTGAAAGTATTTATCACAATGGAGAAAAAACATTGAAATATCACCCAAAAAACAAAAGATTTGAAATGTTACTAAATTGGCATCACCTCTAAAACTCCTATCCTCGACGACTGATTCTATTTTTTTTTCCCTAAAACAAAAAAATAACAAAAATCCGTTTGATAAATTTTTTGTTCCAGAACATAAATCCATTTTTTTGTTCCTAAGAATAGATTTGAAACAAAATCAAAAAGTAAAAAAAAAAAAAAAAAATAACTTCTTGTTTCAATGAACAATTTCATAATCAAGTCCAATTTTTTTTTTCTTTCTTTTCTCCTTTTCTCTTCTTCTTCCTCCACTAGCCATCGCCGACAACCGCCACCACCGATTGGGCAAGGTTTGGCGAGGGTGTCTTGCCTAGCCACCAGCTCAGCCTCACCCAAATCTAGCGAGGCCAAGGCTTGCAGTGAGCCAGCAAGGCTCTAGCGGCGGTGGTCGACGACCGGCAAGAAAGGAGGAGGAAGGAGAAGTAGAGAAAAAGATAAAAGGAAAAAGGAAAAAGAAATAAGAGAAAAACATAATAAAAATATTAAAAATTAAAAGAAAAAAAAAAAAAATTAAGAATCCTACTAAACACATTTCTATCCCAAGAATAGAAATATTAGACAGTTACCAAGCGTCTTCAAAAACTCAGAAATTATTTCCGGGAACAAAATAAATAAAAAAATCATTTCTAAGCGAAAATTATTCTCGAAAATAGAATGGTTAATAAATATGTCCTAAACCTCCCCGACGCCGATCACAGCTAGCCTGCCGATCGAGTCACGCGCTCATTTCGACCTTCTAAAGCTCCAAAGCCACCATGCAAACAGAACCGGAGCAAGCTCTCAAAATTCAAGCTGCGGCGTCTACATTCGGCGGCGCAAGAGCAATCGATCATTCATAACGTATCGACAACCGCCCAATGCGGTTTCGCCGCAACCGCCTCAAGCAGAAGCACGCCGCCGCCGCCGCCTCCACGCAAAAAAAAAAAAAAAAAAAAAACAAAAAAGAAAAATCCAAGCTGCATCCGAGCTCCCGAAAATCTCCATACGTAGCTTCTGAATCGCTAATCCTTTCCTGATTGTAACAGCTGGTCGATAATCGCACAGAGAGAGAGAGAGGGAGAGAGAAGGAGAGAGGTCTACCTCGGTCGAGATGAACGAGGCAGCTCGGCGCACTCGTCTGACTGAGTTGAGGACTCGGGAGCGAGTTGAATTGGAGACTCGACGGCGGCCTTCGTCGCCGACCTCCTTTCTCGCTCGCCGCGCAGAGCCAGAGACGGAGGAGGCGGCGGCGGCGGTTTGTCCGTTAACAGAAAGCGCCAAGTGGGGGGGGTGGTGGGGGGGCGGAGGATTCCTAACCCTGGAGCCCGAAACCGGTCCTTGCGCTTTCCCTCTTCCTCTTCATCCGTTGAGAGTCGTGTTCCGCCGACCTTGCCTAGTGGCCTGAGAGTCGTGTAGGCGGAATTTCATAAAAAAGACATAACCCTCAATACGAGAGATAAAATTGTCCTCTATCTTCAATTATGATTCAAATTGGCGGTCTCCACCATTGAGTTCTATCCCTAGATCTTTCCATAACTCTTCATTAATTTTGAATTTTGGGATGTCAATTGCACAAGGGTCACCACAAGAAAAGCAAATCGCTATTTTTCCAGCTTTTTCTAAAGTCATGTCCTTGTCGATAGATGTACCATGAGGTGGGAGGGAGATGATGTCAAGAGTTTATCCGCGAGAGGAAGTTTGTAAGAGGAGGCAAAATAGAATGTGGATAAGAATCGCTTAGTAAACCAATGTATTATATTAGGTCAAGTTCGGTCGATGTTGAAAGGAGCAAGAGTTTATCCGTTCGACTTTAAGAACTTTTTTTAAAGTGATTGTAGAATATGTTATCAAACAAAACACCCTCTTCAAGTGTCAAGATTAGCATACTTTTCTATAGAGCCGATTATAGATATGACTGTTAAGATAAAAGGTCTAATTTGCTCAGATCAGGACATTTATTTATTAAGCATGAACTGTCCGCCATATCCTCAGGTGATAGTCTAATCTGAACAATAAGCTTTACTTAATGGCCAGAAAGTAATCACCCTACCCCGCCTTGGTTGTCGGACGCCATGTCGCGGCATCTGTTAAAAGGAGAAATAGAGGGTGAGGGAGACGAGTGAGAGAACGAGGGAACGGGTCGGAGAATGTGGTGGCGCGAGCTCGATGCTACCTCGAAGGGCAACCGCGATGCTGCCGGGGACGAGGATGCCATGGAGGCAGCTCGGAGGCAGACGGCGGTGGCGGGTCATGGGGGAAAGATTGGGGTTTGTTTGTGAGTGGTGATACTAGGGTTTGCGGGAGATTCAGAAATGGTTTGTCTATAAAAGTGGACGATGCAAAGCGGCAAAAGATTGCCAAAAACGAAGATGGATTTTTAGCATTCTTTCCCTATGTAAATTGTCCTCCTCCCTTTTCAACCTTTTTGCATTCAACTGGCCAGTCGACACTTTTCTACGTACTCAAATAGTTGAAAATCATGGCCATCTTCTGTTCTTTCCCCTGAAAATTGTATTTGATGTTGAGGTTTCATGAGCGTATATATCAATGTATGCCTCATGGCTTAATTCACTCCTATTGACTTAGATCGAACGTGACATATGGTTGTTTAGTTAATTCCATCGATCTTTTCTAGGGGCTTGAATCACCCAGCATTCTCACGCTTCCCGTGGGCTTCATTCCATGTCTAAGATTGCAAGCAACCGAATTGGGTAGAAAGATACATCCACGATTGGATTTTGATGTTTTAATGGCGTAGATAATGTTTGACACGCTTAAAGAAAAGAAAACTAAAAATCCTAATCATCTCGACGGTTGAAACCAAAGATAATTTGCAAAAAGATAATTTGCAAAAAAGTCGATGGCCGTGGAAGATATGCCCATCAACTTAATTTCTAAGCTTACGCATGTGACTTGATCTAGACTGATGGTCACGGCATTTATCAATAAAGAAAAACCCGACACCCAACAAAAAAGAAAAAGAAAAAAGAAGGCGGGTGTTGTTTAATCATCCTCGATAAGGAATGATTGATAGCGTCGGTGAGATATTTACCCAGTGCTATGTAAAATTAATCGGGTATTCAAAGAATTCGAACACAAGATTAATAATGGAAAGAGGGTCACACGTGAGGGAAAATTCTAAGTTTGTGTCAAAGATTCCTTCGCAAATTCGGGTTCACATTCACTCTGCCTCAGAGCCTCCCAACAAAGAAAAAAAAAGGGAAGATAAGAAATAGAAAGATGCCATTTCCTTGGCATTTCACACCTCCAATTCGGCTGGGACGGCCTGACAAGGCTTGGCTCGAGCCGCTTGGAATGAGCCTCCTCCGCCGGCGGCTTGACTCCAAATTTTCTACGTACTCTAGTCTTATGTAACGAATAATAAAATCCATAGTGCTCTTCCTTGAAAGAGTCTAAGGTGAGGATTCTTATTTTTTTATTTTGAAGTGTCTAAGGTGAGTATTGATCCTTTTTTCGTACCTACACGCAAAAGGGCTCAAATTTAAATTATTCCAAATTAGTATTTACTTCATTTATTATGTATTTATGCGACTTTTCTTGAGTTGAAGTTCAGCACGTGTTTAAAAAAGAGTGTTAGAATATTCAAAAATTAAGTCATACCTTCATATGGTGGATGGAGTCTTAAGGACCACAATCTCTCTCTATCTCTCTCTCTCTCCGCACATGTGCAAACTCTATAACTCTACAAGTCATTGAACTCAACTGTATGAACCCATCGCTATCTCAAATGAGGCCACAATACCTCGTTCTCATTGAACTTGGCCTCAACGACGACAAGATTTCACCACGATTAGAGTCAAGTTCGACGTCATCAAAGACAAAAAGGCCATGGTGCAGACGACAACTATCATGGTTAGCGATGAAGAGAGATCCCGGGAGCAAAGCCAAAAGAGAAATGCATCAATCGAGTTTGCGCATATGTTGACATCAGAGTCGATGATAATTGCGATTGGAGGTGGAGTGGTGCTGGCATTAAAGTGGATGGTTTGGGGTGTAGAGACGTGGCGACTTCAGGCTGGTTAGGTTGCAATAGAGAGAAATTAAGGAATTTGGGGGCTAGAAGTAATCTAAATTTGAGAATTAGAGCTTTGTATGTGGTTGCTAAGGCTAGATTATTAATGATCATTGGACCCACCATAAGTCTATGTAACAAGGTAAATCGACCCTAAGTGGAGAATACGTCCAACATTCAAACATGTCAACATTGCCTAGATTATGCCCAATGATCATAAGGTTTGGTACACCTTACCCTACTTGATCTCAAGTCAACTTTTAGATTCAAACTCTCTCCCAACATAACATCACTTGATTTCCCTTGGAATCTTGGGCATCATTTCCCCAATTGGGTCATCCTCCTCTAGGCTGAAGGCTGATGCCACATCAAAACTTGGCTAGCTATCTAGAAAATTATTCGCAAATACATTATTATATTTTTTATTATATAGTTTCTGAGCAAAGAGAAAGTGGAGCTTGAGCTACTTCTTCAAGCTTGTCAAGTAGCCGAGCCGGTTTGACGTTTTCGCCGCCATGCTATTTCTTTGTGGTCAACGTCATGCACGAGAAAGATCGTATGATTAGTCAGTCAAAGAAGTCGTCCCAGGTGGGACCCACTCTCTCCATCGTCCTACGTGTCACTCCCTCCCCCTTTCTCTCTCTAGATTGCTTACTGTTTCTCCATCTCTATTCTCTCTCTCTCTCTCTCTAAAACTAGGTCATGAATCCAGACCTGGTCTTCTCCTTCTCCTTCGCCACCCGTACGCATATATATATAACCGTAAAAACCCACAGCAGTCACCGAAAACACTGCAGGATCAGTTGTTCAACATCGCTTCAATCTTCTCTCACCAGAAGCTGACATTCTGCCGGCATTCCAAGAATGGGAAACTGTTGCAGAGCTGAATCTTCATCATCGACGATCTGGGCCGGCGATGACTGGAACTCACTGCTTCCTGACGGAGGAGAAGGCAAGAAGAGGCTTCTTGATGATGCTGATGGAAAGAGAGTTTCTTCTTCTTCTTCTTCACGCAGGAGAGAGATCAAGATCAAGATCAGTAAGGAGGAGCTAGAGAAGTTGGTGCAGAAAATCGAGGCTCAAGGACTGTCTCTAGAGCAAGTCCTGCCTCTTCTGATTAACAAGAACACTTTCGATCGACGTGGGTCGGGTTTCGCGAAGCACGGCTGTCATCGTTCATGGAGACCGGCTTTGCAAAGTATTCCGGAGGTCATCTAGAAGAAGTGTTCTGGTCCTTTTCTCATTCTTTTGTTCTTTGTATGTACATGGGACAAGCCATAAGTTATGGTTTTTTTTTTCCTTCTTCTCGATAAATGACAATTTTCATAGAAGTAGTTACATAATCTCCTCTAGTATTAGGTTATGTTTGGTTTGTGAACATATACTTTGACACAATATATGTGGTGATGCTACACATGATTTTATTGGGGAGATATCTATTTGCATTTAAAGACGTATCCTTGTAACTAGAAAGGATTAATCATAGTGTTGTGGTTTCTTCCTTTACTTCAGCTTGATTGAGTGTCGGTACACAATCTACGGGGAGAGCCGGTTGCAAAAGATCTAATAATCACTCTGAGAATTACAAAGTTACAATTACTCAACTACTCTGCTATTTCACAGTTTTAGTACGCACAAACCCACCGTGTTTAGTCTCGTGTGATTACTTAATAAGGTAAATCACGGATAGTTATGTGCCCGCTTCCAAACGCTCAAGCCTTCCTTGAGACTAGCAATCCAAATTTGATGGACTGCACGAATCACCGAGTGAAGCCCTTGAAGAAGAAGCTTTGATATTCAAACAGCTTATGGACTTTTCTTGTACTGCTACAGAACAACTGAAAAGCAAAAACCACCTCCTGAAGAATTTATGTGTCATGAACCCACATTGAAACTGACTTCACCAAAATATCTCGCACGTAAATAAAAGTCCAATTTGAACTTGGAAACAACGCCAAATCCAAGCGTCCAAGAAACCTCATACTTTTCTATCGGGGCTTTGACATACTTTAATGTGGGTCCGGCGTCGCATACCGGGCTAAAAACCCGACATATATTAACCGCAGAGACGATGACAGGTTTTGCAGGTGATTTCATGAGAATGAGGCAAATGTTGGATGTGGTCCTTAGGTGTTTTCCGATGGAGCGATGGCTGAGGAATGGTGGTCCGCCCGTGCCACGTATATTGCACTGGTTGTTCATCGTGTTATGAGGTGGCAGCTTGCAAAGGCAATCTTGTACGACAATACTTTGAATCTTTCGAATTCTGAGACCTAATGACCTTATCGTGTTGGGGAAAACAAGAAAAGAGAAAAACAAGAAAAGAGAAAGATCATCTCAACCGTTAACAATTTGAATAAGCCAATGAAGCAAAAGCAAAGTCGTTTCCATCCCTTCAACCAGTTAAAAGCCTGAAAGAACTTATTCATGGATCTGCATTAGCAATAAGCCTGCTTTCAGTTTATTGGTGCGAAACACTAAGGGGCTGTTTGTTTGTGTTCCTGGTCTGTTTTTTTTTTTTGTTCCGAGAAACAAAAAAAGAACAGAAACGCGTTTGTTTGCATTTTTGTTCAAAATCTATTTTTTTATTCCCGGGAACAAATTTGGAATAGAAACAAGAAACAAAAAAAACTTGTTTCACCACCGGCCGTGGTGACTCCGCTGGATAAGGGCTCCATTAATCCTTCTCCAAAGGTGATGGGTTCGAAACCCAATGGAGGCGCTTGGTGTCTTAAGTGTGACGTTGGGGTGGTGGGTCCTCCGCTAGCGTCACCCCGGGTTTATCTCGCCGGCTGTAGGCTGTATGAGGGTTCCTGGGTCATCAAAAAAAAAAAAACTTGTTTTTTGTTCCCCGAACACTTCCGAGAAACAATTTTTCTCTCTCATATTTTTTCCTTCTCTTTCTTTTTTTTTTCTTTGGCCGGTTGCTGGCCTCGGCCATGGTCGGCGATCGGCCGTTGAGGGCCAGCAACCTTGCCGGAGCGTCACCGGCCCCCGGCGAGGCCGAGCGTTGCCGGCGACCAGCCAAAAGGAAGGAAAAAGAAAAAAAAAAAAAAAAAAAGAAAAAAAAAAAAAAAAAAAAAAGGAAAAAAAAATAAAAAAAATAAAAAATAAAATAAAAATATATAAGTTTACCAAACGTGTTCCTGTTCTTTTTCTATTCTAGGAACAAGTTTATCAAACGCGTTTTTATTAAAAAATTGTTCCCTGAAATAGAAATAGTTTTTTCTATTTCTATTCCCTGGAATAATTTTTGAACAGAAACTACCAAACGCACCCTAAGTCATGTCGAACGCTCATATCTCAAGTCATATTTCCTTACCATCCTCTGTTATCTCCTCCGCATGTGGATGGATAGCACTCCTGATTTCCATTCAATACAGGTTCGACCAAATGAAATATTTAGGGGGCTTGATGTAAATTTGAGACATCTCTCTATCGTTTAAAATGGGAAAACTGCAATTTTCCTTCTCTTGTCCACACCATCAGTCTATTTTCCGGAAATTCCATTCACGTGAACTTGGAAGTTTCAGCTGTTTCAGTCAATTTCGGCATTCCATGTTCTTCTCAGCATTAAATTCTCCGCCATGTCAGTTCTCTAGAAGCGGGTATAAACTTTTCCTACTTTGTCTTCGAGTCCCGCAATTTATTTGATTCCGTACACAAGATTTATGACTTCCGATTAACTTTTCCTTGTAAAAACACTTCCGATCACCTAGGAAGCTATTCAGAATATAAAGAAATTATTTCATATTTCGGTTCGTTGGAAAAATTCTCCTACTTGACTATCAATGTTTCATTAGTCATGCTTCATTGTTTGTATTAATTTATAATCTTGTGTCATAAAAGCATGATGGCAAAATAGTGTGCTTGAGTAGGTTTTGAGAAGCTACAAATCACTTATTAATATATTTATTGAAATTTGATAATTGTAAATATTGATTTGTTAAAACTATTTAATAATTTATTAAATGTTCGTTATTTAAGTCAGGTTTTTTATTATTATTAATTTATGTTGTTAGATTATTAAAAATCACAATATGGCCATATTTGAACATTAATTATTAGTTCTAGCTCAAATCGATTAATTTAATCTGTGTCAATCAATTTATATACGATACAGATTCCGAGCTCCATACTTGGTTCAAACCATACCCTATGTATACCTAACTCAATCGACATTACTAAAACACATAGATATTTAAAAAAAAAGAACTTTTATGCTATGCATATAGTGATTCATTCCGCACTTGTACATCTTAATAGGTACTATTGTGTGTTGCCTAATTAACTTCCCTTAGCATATATTGTGAAACATGACGGATTTACATATGTGTTGAGATAATTTTTTCTACCATATAACATTTATTCCTAGTTCAATTTACAGTATTAAATTCAATATATAATATCTGTAACTTAAATTGGAGTTTTTAACGACATTTGTCAAGCCTTTTTCTTTGAATTATAAGAATTTTAAATTTTTATTTGCAGATGAAAGAATAATTTGGAAATCTCATTTAAAGAAGGAAGGGACTTTGACATGACGTGCATCCGTATAAAGTAGCTCAGTGGCTAGTAAAATAGTATTTTCCAAGCACACTTGAATTATTAAACTATATGTCAAGATTGGGGTGAAGAGAGATATAGCTTTTCACCAAACAAAAGTTTATTTCAAATGGGCTTGGAAAATTCTTTGGAAAATGACATAAATTATCTCTAAATTATGACCCAATGTGTAATGTGGTTCTTGAACTTCAACTTAATGTAGTTGGCACAAAAATTTCGGCTACCATATTTAATTTTTTATTGTATAAGAGAATTAGGGATTGGTCCGACCCCCAAACAAAACTATCATTAGCATTATTCATATTCATATCACATGCAAATCACATGGTCCTCTGCACAATATTATCATATACCACCTATGTGAAGAGACTTTTTAAAATGTGATCGGCCATGGTGAGTTTGAACTCCACACTCATCTCCTTGCTGATGAAATTCAATCTCTGGCGGTTCGATGGTTGTTGGTTACTATCAATTCAATTCTGTTTTGAAAAAGAGAAAAAATTGGGGTGAAGAGAAATGTCCGCACAAAGGCTAATTCACAAGTTACGAAAAAAGGGAAATCTGATCGTAAGGCATCTAAGTTTGAAAAGAGAAAACAAATTTGCCATTATCTCTGAAATTCTCGTCAATAAAAAGAATCCCAAGTGATTTTTTCTTTCCTTGCCTTAGTGAATAATATCTATCTTTGCATTGAGTTTGATCATTCACCTTTACGAAAAATCATAAAATTTTTGATGTTTTCTTTCTTATACCCCAAGTTCTGTTCCCTATAAATACGATGCTACGATGCCAAAAAAATGAGTGGATGTGACGTGTGTAGATTATACCGGTCAACACCTAATGCGGTGTATTGGTAGGACTTCCAGTCTATTTGTAAACCATAATCAAACACTCATATCTCTAAGTTACGAAATCTAAAGTTTCATAAATATACTCAACTGTTGGATTTTTTAATTCCCTCGGTGAAAATGACATTGCCCCAAAAATTTAAATAGTGCAGTCTTTTGATTCTCGTTTGAATTAGTCTTTGGGTAACTTCTTGTCTATTTGTTGTACCGAGCGGACCATGAAACTAGCCGCCTCACACTTGCTCACCCCGGCTACAACATGGCAAGATAGAGATATTCACACACACAATCTGAAAATGTCAAGTTTTGATATGATGACTGATTAATAAACAAGGGAATTCATTAAGCTTACTATGAACATAGTAAATAGGGGGAGCCCTCGTCACTTGACCGAAGTTAACAGGTACTGGACAATGAAAGTTCCAATAATAAAAGATAATGAGTGATGGACATCCTAAGTATCAAATCTTGATATAGGTGGATACTTAGATGTTAGAACTTCCAAAAAGTATACTTAAATGCCAAAATTGAGAACAAAAGAATACTTAAGTGCCAAAGACGAGAATTTCCGGCCAAATTACTAATGTGGCTTTTTTTGACTAATTTTTTTACTGACGTGACAATTATTTTAAAAAAATTATTCACATGGCGCTAATATGACTAGCTTATCCCAAAACAATGTTGTTTTGGCCTCAAATTTGATTTTTAATATATATTAATTTAATTTAATTACAAATATAAATTAATTTTTCTTGGGGGGTGGATGACCAAATCATTGAGGACCTCTACGGCCCTCCCCATTGCCGTCACTCCACCATCGTCGAAAAGGGCTAGTGACGATGGGGCAAGGGTTAGCCAGAGTTGCCGGGCCTTGACCAGTGGTTAGCAATGCTGGTCGATTGTAGGTGAGGGCCTGCAAGCCCTTGCCTAGATCTGGGGTGAGGAGTTGTCGCCCCTCCTTTAGATCAGGCTAAGGGTTGCCGTTGACTAGGGCAAGGTCAAGCCCTTGTGTAGATATGGGGTGAGGGGCTAGCGACCTCTCTTGATCTTGAGGTGGGTCGTGACCCCTCACCTTAGATCTAGGCGAGGGCTTGTAGGCCTTCACCTGTAGTTGACTAGGGTTGCCGACCATTAGTTGAGGCTCGGCGACCCCAACAGACCATTGCTCCACTGTCACTGACCATTGCTCCACCCCAATGGAGGGGTGGTGGCAGCGATGTGGGTCATATAGGCCCTCGTTGATTTGCTCCCCCTTTTTTATTTTATTTTATTTTATTTAATTAATATTTATATTAAAAATCAAATTTGGGGGCAAAACAACATTGTTTTGGGAGAAGCTAATCACATCAACATCACGTGGATTTCCAGCTAGTTACGTGGACTAGTTTTTACACTTAAGTGTCCACCTGTGTCAAGTTTTGGCGCTTACTGTATACTTTTGCCAAAGGATGATGGTTGGCAATTTGTGTTTTCTTGCATCAACTATAAGACATGTTGATCAACCCAAACAAAAGGGAGAAGCAAGAAATATAGAATCTCACTTCCATCTACCATCTCGGGATAGAAATTAAGTGGAAGAACAAGCCTTTGAGTGTTAGGATTTCGCACTTGTGCGGTCCCTTTCAAGAGTTAAGGTCTTGATACAAACAACTCGTTGGTGCAAGGACCGAACTGCTGCCTTCCACTCAGGATCATTCACAAGAGCAGAGGATGAACCATCATGGACCGAAAATAACAGGGAATCTAGAGGAGAGGAATTCCACAGAACCTACATGCGTGCAATCCGTTTGTCAAGCTATCCAAGCAAACAGAGAGAGAATTAAACATAATAGAACTAAAAGATTAAGAAAGTTTTATGGCAGTAGCCTTCCTGCAGAAACATGGATAAAATAATTAAAACAAACTAAGAATATGATAAAGATGTGTGTTTGATGAGTAATAAATATATAGTAGATATTGTATTAATATTCTTTATCCTCCTCCTTTGAAATATTAAAATTCTTAAAACCTATCACGAAAATATAGTTGCGTCCTAAACTTTTAATCTATACAATCAAATCTTAAAACTTGTTCGATTTACACAATCAAGTAAATTTGTTCCTCTATTCAATTTGATGAAGGAAAATATTGACTTGGCATTTCTTTTTAATGTTTTGGGGTTACACTTGACCAATGTTGCGACAACAACTAGGCACTAGGGGTGAGTATCGTTTTAGGGTAAAATCTAGAACTTGAGAACTAGACCGATTGGAATATGTAGGTTTTAGGTTCCAATGTATGTAGGGTAGGTTCCAGATTCAAAAAAATGATGAACATGTTTTGATGGATAGGTTCCATGTTCTTAGTTGGAGGAACCTAGAATCTGGAACTTGAAACTTGGAACAAGTTTTAATATTTTTCTTGTTCCATGTCTCTGTGAGATCCTCCGATATTTCATGTTATTTGATGATGAGTGTATAAAGTGGAAACACTAGTTCAAGTTTCCATTTTATGATTAAAATTTCTACTTTATTAATGTTTATATTTTTCGTGTATCTAAATATAAGTTATAATTAGTGAATTGTAATCGTTTAAATAATAATATAGGTGGAATCTGAGTAAATCCTAGAATCGACTCTAAAACCTGTGACAATATAGGTTACGGGTGCTAAAGTATGTATGGTAGGTTCTAAGTTTCAAAAAATAAAAAACCTGTCCCAACGAATAGTTTCCAAGTTCCATGTGGAATCTATACGGAATCTGGAATCGCTCACTCCTATTAAGTGCCATATAAGAAAAGATTAGAAAATTTGAAAAAATGGAATAAGTGTTCTGTAAGTCTTAAAACTTAATACAAAAGTGCGATTAAATCATTAAATTTCAAAAAGTGTGATTAAATCCTAAAACTTATTATGAAAGTTTTAGAACTTCCAATATACTTATACCTAAAAAAATTAAGGGATAATACCACAAAATATCTCAAATTGGAATCTGTGACTCATTTACTCAAAACTAATTTTTTTATCATCAAAAATCCTAAACTAAGATACTCGTGACAAATTTACTTTTCGTTAATTTCCGTAAGATACCCCTAAGTTGCTAACATGGAAACAAACATAGCAAGCAACTTTTTGATATGGAGAGTTAGTATAAATGGTTTTTAAACGACATTCTTGTGGGGAAGTCAGAAACGTGGCAAGCGACTTGTCTGACGTGGAGATTTAGCATAAACGGTTTTTTGAACATCGTTCTTGTGGAGAGGTCAGATTTGAAGTAAATGGTCTGAGATTGAGAATTAGGGCAAAGTAGAGTCCTCCCTCCCTCTTTCCTTCCCTCCATCCTAACTCACCAAAATCTTAATGCAAAATTGGGATAAAACTAGGAATTTCAGCAGATATCCGAAACATGAGGGAGCTCTTGTCTAGAAGGGAAGCTGCTAGAGATGGAGATGGCAATGCCATCAGGGACAAGGACGACGTGGAGTCGTGCCTCAGATGCAGACGTGGTGGCGAGAAGAATTAGGGTTTGTTCGCAAATGGGGGCATTAGGACATGTGCGCAATTGAAAGTATATTGTCTTTCAGATAAGTATAGTTTGGTCTTTCTAAGTCCTGAAATCTGATCCTCAACGAGAAACATGTATTACCAAAACTACAGGATGCAAAGTGGTGAAGATGTGAAATGACGATGGTTTTTAGTATCTTCTCTTTGTAAATTTCCTCCTCCCTTTCAACCCTTTCTGTAATTGGCCAGACGACAATGGCCATCTTTTCGTTCTTTTTCATTGAAGAGTCAATTCGCATTTATAAATTCGATTTTGAGGTTTTATGGTGGTACATATCAACGTATACTTCATGCCTTAATTCACTCTCTTTGACTTAGATCAAACATGACATAATACATGTGGAAGTTTAACTAATTCCATCAATTTTTCTAGGGGCTTGAATCACAGCATTCTCATACTTCCCGTGGGCTTAATTCATTCTCTGTCTAATATTGCTAGCAAGGGAATTGAATTTAAAAAAAAAAAAAGGACCCCCGACTATCGGATCTTGACATTTTAATTATATAGGTAATTTCTTTTTGCATGAATTTAAATTGACACCTTCAAATAAGGAATTAAGTATTAACAATTTCAATGGTTGAAGAAAAGTTCATTCCGTTGATTATGATGGTGATAGTAAAATCGAGTCCCAATTTTAGCAATGATAATGTAGAAAATAGATGGTCATGTAACATATGGACATAAATTAATTGCTAGCTTACGTATGCAACTCAGTTTGAACGGCATTCACCAATAAAGAACAGCCCGGCCTCGGAAAATAAATAAAAAAAATGAAAAAAATGGTATTACTTTATGATGGTCAATAAGGCGGGATTGACGAACTCAGTGAGATATTAATAGAGCACTCTATTTTGCTCGTGAAATTAATCGGATATTCAAAAAATCAAAACACAAAATTCACTACGCAAAGAAAGTCACCCGTGCAAGTGAAAACGGAAGAGAAAATTCAAGTTTGTGACAAAGATTCCTTCACAAATTCAAGTTCACATTCACTTAGTGTCAAAACTCCCAAAAAAATAATAAATGCATAAAAGATGCCATTTCCTTGGCATTTCACACCCCCAATTCGGCTGGGATAGCTTGGTTCGGCAGAAGACGTATCCAACCATGCTAATTTGGCTTGGCTTGAGCACTTGGAATGAGCCTCCTCCAGCGGCTTGCTTCCAAATATTATAAAGAAAGAAATACAGATAATAAATGATTAGCGTCTACTGTTGTCGCGACCTCTTTTTTTCCGGCGCCCGATCGGGGCGGGCGCCTAGCGGAGGCTAATGGCTTGGCTAGATTAATTAAGCCCGGACTCTCCCAAGTCCACCAATTCACGACTTTAATAATCTGAGTTTTTAACCCGTAAGTTAATTTTTAAAACGGAGTCGCCACTAATCAATTTGGGGTGGGTTGATTAGAAACCCATGCGAAGTATTGGGAGAAATACTCGCTCCCGCGCAACCAGAAATTAGGATCGGGGACTTGATTACACTAGTTAATCACTAATGCCCTTTCGGTACCTAAACTTGTTTAAACCCCGAGGTTTTTGGATGTTTTAGGGATTTTCCATGCATTTTTAGGAAAAAAAAACATTTTTGAGTCTTTTTCTATTTTTTTTTGGACATAAAAAAGACTTCTTTTTTTTTTTTGGATTTTTGGCATTCTTTTTTGGAAAATAAAAGTTTTTTTTTGGCTTTTCCTGAATTTTTGGCCTTTTTTTTGGGTTTTTGGCATTTTTGGAAAATATTATTGATTTTTGATTTTTTAATTAATTCTTTTTCGGAAAATATTTTTAATATTTTTGGAAAATAAAGTATTTTTTGATTTTTTTTTATTTTTCTGGAAAATAAAATATTTTTTATATTTTTTAATATTTTCTGTTTTTTTTTTTTAAATTAAAATATTTTTAAATATTTTTCGAAAATAAAAATTTTTTTTTTATTTTTGATTTTTTTTCGAAAAATAAATCATTTATTTATTTAAAATATTAAAAAAGCCGATCGCGAGACGGGCTCGCGTTGCGGGCCCGACTGATTTTTTTTGCCTTTTTGCCTTTTTTTTTTTTTTTTGGAAAATGATCTTTGCGGTCGTTTTAGGGGGAATCGGTGAAACCCTACCCGGTCCGACCCAACGACCCAGGTCGCGACCCGAAAAGAATCGGGAACCCTAGGGTTCCCGATTCGCGGCGCAGAGGAGGAGGGTTGGATCGACGCCGGGGCAACGGCGGCGACGGCCGTGATGACGATGGTGGTGACGATTGCGACGGTGGCAACGGCGACGACGGCGACCCTTTTACCTGTGGTGAGGTGGCGGATGGCGATCGGCAGAGGCAGAGGGTGTGAGATCCGCACGATTTGGACGGCAACCGCAGCAGCGAGGACTGCTTCGGGACGGCGGCGACGGTGTCGGGGCGCGGAGGGGCTCGGTCACCCCAGATCCGAAGCCCGATCTCGGCCGGACCTTCCTCGGCCTTGATTTTTTTTTTTTTTTTTTCTCACTCCGGCCGATCCGAGCCTCCACCGGCCAGATCGACCCTCTCGAACTCGCTCGCCGCCCGCCCTTCCCGAAGTCTCTCGGTGGAGGGTGGGCTGAGCTCGCGACTCGAGTTCTCTCATGCGTTCGCCCTTTGATCTTTTCCGATGTCTCTCAGTGAAAGATCCTCGGGTTCGCCACACCCTCCGACGATGCTTGCGGCCACCTATTTATAGGCGAAGGAAATCCGGTCGATGGAGGGCCTCGGCCACCGGTCTCCGGCTTGCCCACCGGTTCCGCTCGGCTGAACCGGTGTCTCATTGAGCTTTCCAGCGAAGCTCGCTCAGCATTAATGGCGCCTGAGATCTTATCCTCTCCGGCCAACGTCGGCCTACCCCCCTCGGCCGTAGGTCGTCCTTCGCGCGTTGGTGATGATGCGTGTGGAATACAGAGGCGGGGAGGGAAGGCGCAAGGAAGAAGAAGAAGGAAGAGAGGGGTCGGGCCGAGAGAAAAAGCTGGGCTTGGGTCCGCGAAAAGGGGAAAAAGATGGGGGGTGCCAATTTTGCTTTCTTTTGCTTTTATTGGATCGTTTTGAAATTTTTATTTTTATTATTTTTATTATTTTTATTATTTTTATTATTTATTATTTTTTATTATTATTATCCGAAAAGGCCAAATAAATAAAAAAAACCTAATTAACGAAATTTAGGCGTCAATGTTGCCCCCTCTTTGAAGGTGAGTTCGTAGAGGTTGCATTCAAAGATAAACCGATGCCTAAATTTTATCCATGCACGCGTAATGATTATATTTTATTTGGGACTTATTATTCTATGCGGAAAAAGACCAATATAACTTTACATATATTGAGACAGATAAGAAGATACCTGTAGTTACTTACTGGGAGTGAGTGAGATAGGGTGCGAACCCCGAGTTTGGCAAGTATCAAGGCGTCATCTTACCTGGTGACATGAGGAGGTTGCTTTCTCAGGGCTCGAACCATTCTTCGGTCGCCTGTTAAAACAATCAATAATTTGTCTAGGACCCGAACTTTTCTTCGGTCGCCTTGACGGGAAATTGCCTTTCCAGGATCCGAACCGTTTTTCGGTCGCCTGTCAGAGCAGTAAGTGGTTTGCCTCGGACTCGAAACTTTCTTCGGTCGCCGCGACGGTAAAATGCTTTTCCAGGGCTCGAACCATTCTTCGGTCGCCTGTCAGAGCAGTAAGTGGTTTGTCTCGGACTCGAACCTTTCTTCGGTCGCCGTGACAGGAGATGCACCGACCTTTCTCAGGGCATCTATTTGTGGGCGCCTGATCTGTATCGAGGACACCAGTTGGTACCCGACCTTTCTCGGGAGATGCGCCGACCTTTCTCAGGGCATCATATTTGTGGGGGTGTCTGACCTCTGTCAAAGACACCTGTTGGTACCCGACCTTTCTCGGGAGATGCGCCGACCTTTCTCAGAGCATCGATTTGTGGGGGTGTCGACCTCTGTCAAAGACACCGTTGGTACCCGACCTTTCTCGGGAAATGCGCCGACCTTTCTCGAAGCATCGATTTGTGGGGGTGTCGACCTCCGTCAAAGACACCGTTGGTACCCGACCTTTCTCGGGAGGATGCACCGACCTTTCTCTGGGCATCGATTTGTTGAAGGTACCTGGGCATTCACAGGCATTGAAAGAGTACCTGGATATTCACAAGTACTAACCTGGAGGATATTTGGGCCTTCGCAGGCGTCGAAGGGGTACTTGGATGATTACAAGTACAAACTCTTGGAGGATACCTGGATGTTCGCAGATATCGAAGGGGTACCTGTATGATCACAAGTACTAGATGCTGGAAAATACCTAATTGCTTGCAAGTATCGAAAGAGTACTTGGATGTTAACAAGTACGGACTTTGAAGGATGTCTGAATGTTCACAGGCATTGAAGAAGTACTTGGATGATCACAAGTACGAATTTCTAAAGGATACTTGGCCGACGGAATATCGAGGATGGGTCTCGCATATTCGTGAAGGTATCTCACCTTCTGGTACCTGAGATATTTGTGAAGGTCTCTCACCTTCTGATAGTTGGGAATATCGAGGACGTACCTCGCATATTCATGAAGGTTTCTCATCTCCTGGAAATTGGGGAATATCGAGGATGTACCTCGCATATTCGTGAAGGTCTCCCACCTCCTGGAAATTGAGAATATCGGGGACATACCTTGGATATTCGTGGTGGTTTCTCATCTCCTGGTAATTGATAATTTGAATGTAGCTCAAAGCTTACCTGGGTGATCGCAGGTGCATAATGTGGTGGAATGCTTGAGTAGCTGCTAGTATTCAATGGCGTAACTTTGAGGACAACTCGAACAGGTCGAGTGTCACGGGAAAGGAGTATCCAAACAGTGGTCGGTACTCAAAGACAAGAGGATATTCGGACAGTCATGAGTATCCAAATTTTAAGGACAACTCGAACAGGTCGAGTGTCAACAGAGGGAGTACCTGAGTAACGGTAGGCACTCAAAAACGAGGGGATATCGGGACGAGTCTCAAATATCAATACTGGGGACAACTCGAACAGTCGAGTGTCGAGCAGAGGGAGTACCCGGCAAATGGCGGGTATTCAAAGACAATGGGATACTTAGACCGCAAGCACCCAAACTCGGGGACGATTCGAGTAGGTCGAGTGACAAGAAGAGGGTACCGGGGACGGTGGTAGGTACTTTAAGACAAATGGGGATAGGGATATGCTTACCTGGCAATATCTCTAATCATTGAGAGTATGTTCGCTATTTACACAATATGCAGACATGTACATAATGATTGTATATGCTGTAAATTCATAAATTCAAATGTGATTTATGCATGACAATTTCGTCAGTTTTGTATCATCCGAATTCCACTGGGGAGGATTTTGAAAGACAACCCTCATTTAGAATGTAGATGCCTTGAGCATGTCAGATGAGGGATTTTTAGTCTGAAAGGACTTTTCACTCACTCTCATGGAAATGCTGTTTTATCCTGACCATTGATGCAGGATTTATAAGGATCATACTTCTTACTGTCATCATGTCAGCGGGGGTCCGAGTATTCTCGCAAGTGGTACGACTTTACCAATGTGAGAGGTCTTTGTTGAAATTGTGATGAAGACTTGGTGCAGCTCATCAAAGGGGACCATCAAGGTCGAAGCCGATGGACGAAAATGTTGCTCGATCATCTCCGGGTCTACAAGTCAGGAGCTCTGCGACAAGAAATAGAGTAATCTTGCTCGTACTTCTTCAAGCGATATTTATGTACATATGAAATCTTACGTTAATTGAAGTGCCCCTAGTCTGAAGAGATTTTTTACAATGGGAATATAACGTAGACTCGGCTCACATGTAGAAGGGTGAGAGTTGGTGACTATCTCGGCATTCGTCACTGGTCTTTCTTCTCATGATCAAATGAAGGTTCTATCAATTGAACCACAACAGCAACTTCTCTCGGGAATACAAATGGCTGTATTTTCTGTTTAGGGCATCGGCCTTGCTTTTACCAGGCACACTGCTTTTTCATGCCCCTATTTTTTATCCCAACTTTTCATTTATGGGCATTTGACCTTGCTTTTACCAGGTACACTGCTTTTTTATGCCCCTAGCTTTTTTCATTTTTGTTGCTTGAGGAACTGATCTAGGCGAGTTCAATCGAAGCACCATTATTTAGACTTTGAGTCTTCATCTTCAGCCAGCGCTCTAGGCTATGGCAATAATTTCTACTTTGTCTCAATGTGAGGATAAAATTACAGACTCACTTGGGTTGTACAATGTATACAAATGCATAGAAAAGGAATTGCTCTTCGTCATTCTAAGGCACTTAAATTAACGCGAGTGTTCATATGCAATAAATACACTCGAAGATTGATGCAAGTGCGAGCAAGAGAATTTCTATCCCTCTTCTCACCTTGTAATGTTGATTTGCCTTGTCTTTGACATGCTCCAGTGTGGGGTGATTTTTTATGAGAGAAGCTTCACCAGTGTATGGGGCTCAAAGGGGGGTGAGCAATGAAATGCCTCTCACTATTTTGGTTATCGTACCATTCGCGAGAGAACTCTTTACCCTGCAGTCATGGAATTTTCTACACTCATCTCACAAGTGTATAAATGGGGGACTGTGTGTAGGATATAGCTTGCCTGTCATCATTTTGACGCGCCTCATCCAGCATGCTCAACTAATCTTGTATTCTTCACTTAGCTGTCTATTCTAGTAATCCTCAATGGAATCGGTGATTTAGACAGACAAAAACATCATGCGAAAATCCATTTGGAGAAAGGCATGCAGCATTTTTTAAGTATGAGAGAGTTTGTACTCCCAAAACAAATCAATGGTTTTTATTCAAGAAACCCTATTGGCAACTTTAGGGGTGTTTACTTGGTGAAATTGTGTTTACAAATGTGCTGAATTTTGAATATCAAAAGAGTTATTCACAAAGGGGTGTCGATGGATTGTCCTTATTAAGTAGGGGAATGACACAAGAAGGATCAGCTAGGATTGGGGATCTGATCATTGATTTGACGGCCTTTCTGCTTTTGCCCCTGCAGAAGAGAAGATGTGGAAATAGATCAATTAATAGGGTCAATATCACACGTCATTTGAGACCTGAAAAGTTTATGTCATTTGCTTTAGCGATACTTGAGACGCCATTTGGCTTGGGAGAGCTTATCATGGTTTGACATGCCTCTCATTGATTTGCTTTCTGCATCTTTGAAGATTAGGTGATCCTGCAACAAACGAGAGGGATCATGTTAGTTAGAAGTTCTTTCAAGAGTCGAATAACTTAGAAGCGATACAACATTACCCTTTACTGGTTTACAGATGTTTGAATAGACCTGAAATACGAGGAGGATATGAATTCCTATAATTTTCACTTTGTTAGGTCATTTGCTCTCTTGTAATTTGCAGGTGCAAGAGAAGCAAAATTTTATTATTTTTTGGTATTCAAGAGGCTAAGCGTTGCGTCGGGGATTCGAATCCTCGACTTTGGACCATTTTGCTTCTTCCGGGTAGCACTTGGCTAGAGGCGTCGACAATGTCCGCAGGGGGTGCTTCTTTTTCAATTGACCGAATCGGCTCTTGGACGACGCGTCCTTTCATACCAAACTAGGTAAATTGATGTGGGTCACTTGATTTGTCCAAATTAACCATTAAGCTTATTTCTTGAATCCTAGGCTTCCTATCAATAAGAGAAAATGTGTCAAAGATGAGTTCGAGATATTGGGAGTATTGGAAACGATACCAAATTACTCTTCCCCAGAGTTTATATTTGCTGACTTCTATGGATATTTGAGTGTCAATGACGGCATTTTGTCTTTGACACGGTTCAATGTTTCTTTTGATTGGCCCTCCTCCTTTGTGGCCCTGTATGCATGATTGCTGGTCGTTGATTCATCTTCAACGCCTTCCTTTGTGGAATTTCTCCTTCGTCTTTGATTATAGCAGCATTGGGTAAAGTCATGTACTTCAAGCTTCTATGGAAATTGAGATGGACAATCAAAACCTCTAGTTTTTTGTTAATCACTTCTTGCGAGAGCATGTGTCTGGAACGAGAAGTGTGGTTTCCCGGCTCCAAGGTTATTGTATGGGATAGAGGGCTTCCTTTTATTTAAATGGACTGGTTCTTGAACGACACGTATTTTACACCAAGTTAGGTGAATTTGACATGGGTCACTCCTATGCGTTTGCCTGGGTAGTATCGATTATTCCATCGAGTTGGCTGTTTGATTCTCAACACTCCCTTAAATGCTGGTGGTTACCATTCATTCTTCTTTGTTGAATCAATCAAACACATTTTTATGATGGTGTAAATACATCACTCATAAAAGGCGCATAGGCATTTTCATTTCGATAGAGAAATGCTTGGCAATGCCAGTGCAATGAACATCTTTCAAGGGTAGTACTTTTTTACAAAGCATCAGAATTAACCGGCTTGAGAATTCCCGCCCATCCATTTCAGTCGGGATCAAGGCTCCTCCGGGAGTACCTTCTTTATCACATAAGGACCCTTGTAATTTGGGGGCAAACTTGCCTCCGGGCTCCGGGAAGATTGGCAGTGTCTTTCTCAAGACTAGCTCGTTTACCTCAAAGTTCCTAGGTCGCACTTTTTGATTGAACGATCTGGCTACCTTCTGTTGATAACACTGACCATGACAGAGGGCTTTTAGTCGTTTTTCATCGATCACATTTAGTTGCTCGAGCCTTTGTTGTGTCCACTCTTCCTCGGACAATCCTACCTGGGATAAAATTCGTAGGGATGGAATTTCTACTTCTATGGGCAAAACCGCCTCCATGCCGTAAACCAGGGAAAAAGGGGTTGCCCCAGTGGAAGTTCGAATCGAGGTTCGATATCTTTGTTAGTGCGAAGGGTAACCTTTCATGCCGATCACGGTAGTTTTCAGCTGTCTTGGCTAGGATTCTCTTGATGTTCTTGTTGGCGGCTTCCACGGCTCCATTCATTTGTGGGCGATAAGGGGACGAGTTTAGATGTTGGATTTTGAACTCGGAGAACAATTGATCAATCAACTTGTTGTTCAGGTTTGACCCATTGTCGGTGATGATAGCTTCTGGCACGCCATAACGGGCAATTATGTCACGTCGATGAACTTCATAACGTTCCGCGCGATTACGCTTGCATAGGATGTGGCCTCGATCCATTTTGAGAAGTAATCGATTGCAACCAAAATAAACCGATGCCCATTTGATGCCTTCGGATTGATTGGGCCAATTACATCAATGCCCCACATTGAAAATGGCCATGGCTCAGATAATTGATGCAATTCGGTTGGAGGGACATTTATCTTGTTCCCGTGAATCTGACAACGATGACAGCTTCGCACATGTTGGGCACAATCGCCTTCCAAAGGGAGCCAGTAATAACCTAATCTCATTATTTTCTTGGCCAACATGCGTCCGTTCATGTGAGGGCCACATACTCCCTCATGTATTTCCTGCATTATTCGTGTGGCTTCAGTTGCATCAACACACCTTAGCGGGACTCGAATCATATGATCTTTTGTACAGATTTTCACCGCTGACGAAGAACCTTGAGGCCATTTTCATTAGGTATTTCCGATCAGAGTGAGTGCTTTCTTCAGGGAATTCCTACTTCTGGACGTATTTCATGATATCGTAATACCAGGGTTTCCCGTCGGGTTCTTCAGTTATAGTCATGCAGTGGGCCTGTCTTGCCAGGACTTCGATTCTCAAAGGTTCTACTTCTAACCCTTTCGTTACTTGCAAAGATAGATGACAGCGTTGCTAGCGCATCAGCGAACTGATTATGGACTCTAGGTAGGTATTCAAACGAAATGTCTTGAAATTCTCCCACCAATTTTTCCAAGTAGTCATGATAAGGCACAAGTTTGGTATCTCTCGTCTTCCATTCACCCACAGTCTGGAGGATAATTAAGGCAGAGTCACCGAACACTTTTAGTTTTGTCACTTCCATTCCAATGCTGCTTGCAGTGCCAAGGATGCATGCTTCATATTCTGCTATGTTGTTGGTGCATGGAAAAATCAATTTTGCAGCCACAGGATAATGTTGCCCATTAGGGGATATCAAAACTGCCCCGGTGCCGGAACCTAACAAATTTACAGCTCCATCGAAAAACATAGTCCATGCGTCTTCTTCTATTGTTGAAATTCGGTCGTCTGGTGTATTATCCTCGTGTTCCTCCTTAGGGCGATCTGCTAACATATCAGCAATCACTCGACCTTTAACTGATTTTCGCGACATCACTTGGATGTCGAATTCTGAGATCAGGATTTGCCATTTAGCTAATCTTCCTACCAAGGCCGGGCGACCGAGCAAATACTTGATCGGGTCACTCTCAGTTACGAGGAATGTTTGGTAATGCAAGGTATATTGCCGGAGTCTGTGCAACACCCATACCAATGCAGCGCATGTTTTTTCTGATTTGGAGTAGTTTTGTTCCGAAGTGGTGAACTTTTTACTCAAATAGTAGATGGCTCGCTCTTTCCCGTCATGGGGTCCTTCCTGTGCGAGCATTGCACCTAAGGATTCACTGTTGATGGTAAGATAGAGGATTAAAGGGTGCCCAGGGACCGGAGGTACCCAGTGGGGGCTTCATCGTGTGCGCTTTAGATTTTCGAACGCCAGTTGGCAATTGTCGTCCCATTTAATTTGTGCATCCTTCCTGAGAAGTTTAAAGAAGGGTTTTGCAGTTTCAGAAAGTTGGGAGATGAATCGCGCAATGTAATTTAATCTTCCCAGGAGGCTCCGGACTTCCTTTACAGTCGAGGGATGGGGCATCTCAAATATTGCCTTGGTTTTTGACGGGTCTACTTCTATCCCTTCACAGCTTACAATGAATCTAAGTAATTTGCCAGAAGTTGCCCCGAACACACATTTTGCTGGGTTCAAGCGCAACTTGAACGGCGGAGCCGGTCAAATAATTTCTCCAGGGTTTTCACATGGTCTTCTCCATGTCTGGTTTTGGCGATCATGTCATCGACATATACTTCAATTTCTTTGTGCATCATGTCATGGAAAAGGGTGACCATGGCACGTTGGTAAGTTGCTCTAGCATTTTTCAGGCCAAAAGGCATGACCTTATAGTGAAAAGTCCCCCATGGAGTAATGAATGCAGTTTTTTCCTTGTCTTCTTCCTTCATTTTTATTTGGTTGTATCCTGAAAATCCATCCATGAAAGAGAAAAGCTTAAATCCAGCCGTACTATCCACAAGAACGTCTATATGGGATAGCGGGAAATCATCTTTTGGGCTCGCTTTGTTCAAATCGCGGTAGTCGACACAAACTCGGATTCGACCGTCTTTCTTCTTTACTGGTACAATGTTTGCTACCCAACTAGGGTATTGCGAGACTTCGAGGAAGCCTACTTCCAGGAGTTTCATCACTTCTTCTTCGATCTTTTTTGACAACTCTGGTTTAGTTCTCCTTAGCCGTTGCTTCTTAGGGGCTACATCAGGGTTGGTTGGCAAGCTATGCTCCACGATCATTGGATCGAGGCCTGGCATATCGGCATATGACCATGCCAATACATCTTGATATCTCTTTAGGAGGGCGATTAAGCTTGCAGCTTCTTCTTTAGGAAGGTTCGCGCCAATCTTTATCTCCCTTGGATCTTGTCGTGCTGCCCAAATTGACGGCGACGGTGTCTTGGTAGTAGGGGCCTTGTTTCTTCGTGCCGCTCCCAATTCCGTTGAATTTCGTTGGAATCATCAAAATCATCATTAGAATGGTTACTTACGGTGTTGGTTTGGACCGTTCCCATACCCTCGCCTGCTGCTAGATTACTCATGTATCATAGAATAGATAGGCTAAGGGGACAAATAAGGTTACACAGCATGCATGCTTCTTTCTTTTGAAAATGGGGATGAATTGTTCTTTAAGACGAGGAAGCATGAGGAAACCCGGGCCTCAGATTTCTTCTTTTACTTTGCGGCCGGATATCATCAACGGGCCGGTTTGGTGTGTCTCCTCATGCTCTCAAAATGTTTTCAACTTTATTTATTAGTAGACGGATTTACAGAGTGGTTTCAAAAAAGGGTTCCCTGGATGGAACTAATGTTGAAAACAAAACAAGCCAGACTTTAAAAAATATGTACAGGCTCCCGCGTAGGGGAGTATGCAGAGAAAAATAAAAGGATTCTACTCGAGCGGGTGCACCCATTTCCCCCGACGGTCCTTCATCGATGGCGCCCACGAAGAAGTCTTCATACCGAGTCACCGTTTCGCCCCCTTGTGCTCCCGGCTTTGTGAACTTCATATCATCCATGCCTCCCCATCCGTCAGGGACGATGCTCTGATGATGGTCACAGAAACTTTGGGGGATTGAATAGTTGACATAGTAGTCAAATTTACCACTTGGTTGGCCCAAAGTGTCCATGATCGCCTTTCCTCTATGCGCTTCTTTAGCATGCTCAAGGAGCATGGTACGGGTGCTAGGTACCACGAGGAGCTCTTCTTTGCCATAACATAGCCATGGGGAGCGGAAAGTGAATACCCCAGCATCCAAAAGATCCTGAATCTTGTCTCTTAGGATGGTACAGTCATCTAGCGAGTGTCCTAACTCCCCCGAATGATAGTCACAATACTTGGATGGATCATAATCAAGGAAGTATTCGGGAGTAGGACGTCTCAGTTCCCTAGAGATTATTCCTTGCTCTAGGAGGATGGGGAAGATAGTGGCCATTGGTTTAGGAAGAGGCGAATATGGTCGCGTGTTTCTTGAGAAAGGGTAGCCGAGCCCCTTGCCGTTCGTGTCGGCAAGGTCTTCTTCATTTACTTTGGCTGCCAACTCTTCGTTGTGACGAGAGAGGAATGTACGGGCAACTTGGGCGAAATTTTCTGTCAAGTGGTGTACTGTCTCATGTAGCTCATCGACTTGGCGTTGAAGCTGGGTGAACGAGAAGTTATCGCCCGTTTCTTCTAATTGTTCCTCATCAATGGCACCTACGAAAAGGTCTCCAAACATGGTGGTCACGCCATCTGGCCCTTCTTCCTTTGTAAGTACAGGCTGAATTGTGTCTTCCTGGATTATGGGCGATTTCGCACTTCCGGAGTTGGACCATTTTGAAGTATTCACTTCTTCTTCCTCATGCATCATCTTGGCTGGGCCTGGGAAAGTTTCATCGAGACGGGGATATACAAGGCCGACTTTTTTCTTTGCTTTTCTATCCGAGGGATATCCTAAACCGATAGTATAGGGTCTCCTCAGGGCTTTAATAGGGCGACGGATGCCCTGGCCTCTCCTACCAAGCCCTTGTCCTGGAATGAAACCGTGTCCAACCATGATTTTTCCTACCATGATTGCAGCGCTTGATACCTCGGGGATGAGGGGCAAAGTCCCTCGAGTTTCGTGTACAGTCGACACGAGCTCGAACGATTGATAGCTGGCTTCGCTTTTGTCACTAGGTTCGACATAAGGGATGGCCGTCTCATGGTAGATGCGGTGATCTTCTTCTCCTCGGACCGTGATCAGTTTTCCTCCAACCACGAACTTCACACTTTGGTGGAGGCTTGAAGGTACTGCTCCTGCGACGTGGATCCATGGGCGTCCTAAGAGGAAATTGAACGCAGTGGGGATATCCATTACCTGGAACAAAATTTTGAAGATGGTTGGTCTTATTTGAACGTCGAGTTCGATCCTCCCAATGTTTCCTTCTTTGTTCCATCGAATGCTCGAACGGAAGTCTTGGGTACCTGGATCCATGATCTCTCTATTTTAAGGCGACATAGTGTCGCTAGTGGACATATGTTAAGAGCAGATCCATTGTCAATCAGCACTCGAGCGACGTGAGATGCGTTGCACTTGACTGATATGTAGAGGCCTTTGGTGTGTCCTCTACCTTCCTCAGGAATTTCTTCATCAGAAAATGCCATTTGATCTTTTAAAAGGATGGTACTGACAAATTCCTCGAGTTTGTCATGCTCAATCGTTTCAGGGACATGTACCTCACTTAGTACTTTCATGAGGGATTTCGGTGCTTGACGGATATGTCTCAGAAGCAATTCCAGCAGAGAGAGATCGTGCTGGTGATTTTCGTAACTATTCCACCACATTATATTCGGCGGCCTTAACTACGGCCAAAAACTCCTTGGCTTCTTCGTCGGTGACGGGCTTAGCGGGACCGAGTGTTTGTTTGAGTATACGTTCGCCCAGATCTCATGACTAAACCAACATCAAGGTCATAAGACCATGGTACCGCATTGTCGTATTTGTACTTGTAAGGTGGGGGAATCTCGATGACTATAGCTGTTTCTGCTGTTGATGCTTGAACAATGGCTCCCTTCCTTTCAAAGACGCTCTCAGGTGAGGTGGAATCTTCCTTCTCCTTTTCCGCATTTAACGCGGCAAATTCTTCCTCCAAATTGATGAGGACTTGCGATATGGTAGAAACTATGTTGGCGTGGCCGGCGTATATGATTATTCCAGTCTCTATCATTCTTAATACCCTTTCCTCCATTATTGCAAAGGGTGGTATCTCATTGCTTGAATAATACCCAGCTTCTACCAGCCCTCGATAGATGTCAACAGTAGGTACTTTGACATTTCTGATTTGACCGGCCTCTGAACTGAATATTGCATTTACTTTGTCGGCGTGATCAGGGAGCGGATTGTTTTGGACATTTGGTTTTGTAGTTTGGAACGAGAATGCCTTAGTATCCAGCAAGTTACGGATCCGATGTTTAAGGGTGAAACACTCATCGGTTGAGTGGCCTACTTCTCCCATGTGATAGTCACATTTTTTGGACGGGTTATAGCTGGGGAAATTTTCAGCGTTTGGTCTCTTTGGCTCGGTTGAGAGGAGGTTTTGTTCCGGAGGATTGCGAGGAACTTGTGATGGAGATCAGGAAGCGGAGTGAACTGTCTCCGTTGTTGTAGCGCCGAGGCGGTTGACGACATTGGTGGTCTCGTTGTTGTCCCGTGCTTGTCCGAACGGTCGGGAGGTGACCGGTGTTTGTAGTGTAGGTTGCATTAACATCAACCAGGGGGTTCTTTGTCTTTTTTCATGTTGAGCCTTCGCCGATGGGTGCGGGCTCGGTGAACCAGCCATCCCTTAATCCTATCTCAATCGTTCTCCCACCGGAATGAGTTGATTGAATGATTCAGCGATCGTAGTTACCATACGGTTGCGGTATTCATAGGGGAGGGTTTTGATGAACATTTTTCTTAGTTCGAAATCGTTGGTTCATGACCGATTTGGGCGGCGATTCCTCCATCTAATGGCATATTCTTTGAAGGATTCATGCTTTTTCTTTTCCGTACGCTCTAGATCCTCACGAGAAGGGGTAATGTCCATTATAAATTTGTACCTTTGCTTGAGGAATGCCTCACTTACTTCACTCCATGCTTCGAGGAGGTTTATATTTTTGTGATATACCACCTCGGGCGGGGCCTATTAGACTTGACTGGAACAACTGAATCATCAATGGTGCATTATTAACATATTGGGTCATTCGAACCAAGTACATTTGCAAATGAGCTCTTGGGCAAGTCGTGCCATCGTACTTCTCAAACTCAGGTATTTTGAATTTTTCTGGCATTTTGACTTTGGAATAAATGGAGAGATCTGTCAAAGTAGGATCTTGGAGGCCTTGCAATTGTTTCAGTCTTTCCTCAAGCTTTTCAAGGCGTTTGTCATGCTCGATTTTAGACAAACTGCCTGGCTTAGCTTTCTCAATCACGGTTTGGTGCAGATCGTTCTCTAATTCAGGCATGTTATCATCAGTATCCCTTCCTTGATCACCTCGAATGGATGATTGTGGTAACAAAGATTTCGATTGAGGCCGGAGCAGGAGCCGGCTTGCCTTGAATGAAATCTATCTCGCTTTGAGAGTTCTTGGAGCACATTGAAGACCGCTTCATTTCATTTTCCATGATCTTGACACGGCTTGGTACGTTTTCTTCAGCCATTCTGGCTTTTAAATGCAGCTATGTCGTAATTACCTGTCTTTACGCAAAATGGAAAGAACATAAGTGAGGGAAACAAATGGAACATTGGCCCATGGCAAGGGTCGAGTTATTTTTATTTATTAACAGGGGAAATATACAAGGCCGAAAGGGCTCTTTAAACAAGGCATAAAAGATAGAACGACCCTAACTATTCACATTTAGACATATTCACATTAAACCGAACCGCCTATTTTCATATGTGATGGGAAGTTCCAGTCTTGTGAAGCCGCTTGCTTTTTCGTGCTAGCTTAGATATGCGTTTCCTGCTTGTCTCCAAACTTTTTTCAAGAGATTCAATTCGTCCTCGCAAAGTAAGCTTATCAGCCACGTCGGGGATTACTGGCTGCAGTTCCTCGGGAATTATGTGGTTGAGGATGTAGAATGTGGATGCATGATGAGCTTTTTCTTGCCCCTTCAATCTTCTGGGTACGACAATCTTTTCTGTGTGACATCTACTCCATGCATCTTGGATTATACGGATCTCCTCCGAGTAGTCATAGCTAGTATGGGTGAAAAGGATTCGGAACAATCTGGTTTGAGCGGCAGCGGAATTTCTTGGAGGACTCGATCGACGAGCCACCCTATGTGGATAATATGTGGTAGCTCGGAGAGGCCCGAAGAGCGGGATGGGGTCGTAATAATCAAGTGCAAAACGCGCCTCTCCTGCAATGAACCATTTAGTTCGCCATAGGAATGTCTCGGGGACAGGGTTTTTTAATAAGTTAATCCATCGAGAATATTCCTCGCTAGGAGAGTATTTTCCAAGCTTTGAAACTTTTGAAGTGGATGTTTGAATTTGTTGATTTCAAATATTTGCATGAGGTGCCCAAATCCTTTGAGATGGGAAAAGAACCACATTTGTAAAATTTCTGGGGCGGCCCTCATGATTTTTCTTTGTTTTCCTTAAAACGATTAAGGGATAAAAATGTTTCGGCTAAAACCATGTTCACGTATCCTGCTCCAAAAGTGATTTGATTTATCACTCCCGCCATTGAAGGATCTATGGCATTTTTCCTATAGGGGAAGATAATAAATCCAAAGAACGCTAAAAGGAAGATCTTGCTTTTTTGGTTCATTGATTGTTTTTCAAAACATTCGGTTAAAGATGATAGCGGGAAAGCATTGTTGTTGGCTTCAACTATTTCTCTTACTGAATGATTTTTTAAAAACCGTGATAGACTAACCACAGGGTCAATGTTGACCAGTGGCTTGGCAAGTTCTCTCATCAGGGGCATTCCTATGGCAAGACTGTATTCTTCCAGGTCGAGTCGGTTCAAAATTGCCGAACACGAAGGTGGATGTTTCCGGACACCAGAAATGTGGTAGTGCTTGCATGACTCGAGTGGATATTGATTTGGAGCAATGGAAGGAGATGACCGATGCTTGCTTTGACACGCTCCCCGGCGATCGATCTAACCGATTCCACCATTTGAGGAGCTCTTTCTTGGGAGTAGGAATGAACTGGATATTGATTCTTCCCATCACATATGAGAAAGGGAGTTACACGACCTGATCCTATGCCATGAGCCAATAAAAAGACTGAGTAAAAGTAAATAAATTACTTTGCTTTTAAAGAAAATGGCAAGCACAGAAACATGTACATGGGACGTGCAGCTCGATTTCTAACTGAGAAGGCTTGTTGAAATTAAAAGGGTATCCGCCCATCGCAGTCTCGCGTTAGCAGCATACCCTCCCTAACCTCGGCTAGAGAAATTCGGGAAAAGAAAGGCAACCTCTACATCGCAGTCTCGCGTTCGAGGTCGTATCTTTCTTGACACCATCCTAAATATCCTATGGCGGCCGGTCCCTAAGTGGGTTGTGTGTGTCATGTGTAGTGCTGAAACAGTAAAACATGCACAACAATTCATAATCACAGGAAAATCTATTTTAAGCAAAATTAAAAAAAATCTAAGCTATTGACCTGCATAAAGAAAAACCTAAATCGCAGAAAGAATTTAAACAAGGCAAAAAAAGGCCTAAGTCCTCAAGGTCCCCAGTGAGTCGCCAAGGCGTCGCGACCTTTTTTCCGGCGCCCGATCGGGCGGGCGCCTAGCGGAGGCTAATGGCTTGGCTAGATTAATTAAGCCCGGACTCTCCCAAGTCCACCAATTCACAACTTTAATAATCTGAGTTTTTAACCCGTAAGTTAATTTTTAAAACGGAGTCGCCACTAATCAATTTGGGGTGGGTTGATTAGAAACCCATGCGAAGTATTGGGAGAAATACTCGCTCTGCGCAAAAAGAGAAATTAGGATCGGGGACTTGATTACACGAGTTAATCACTAATGCCCTTTCGGTACCTAAACTTGTTTAAACCCCGAGGTTTTTGGATGTTTTAGGGATTTTCCATGCATTTTTAGGAAAAAAAACATTTTGAGTCTTTTTCTATTTTTTTTGGACATAAAAAAGACTTCTTCTTTTTTTTTTTTTGGATTTTTGGCATTTTTTTTTTGGAAAATAAAAGTTTTTTTTTTGGCTTTTCCTGAATTTTTGGCTTTTTTTTTTTGGGTTTTTGGCATTTTTTGGAAAATATTTTTGATTTTTGATTTTTTTAATTAATTCTTTTTTCGGAAAATATTTTTTAATATTTTTGGAAAATAAAGTATTTTTTGATTTTTTTATGATTTTTCTGGAAAATAAAATATTTTTATATTTTTAATATTTTCTGTTTTTTTAAATTAAAATATTTTTTAATATTTTTCGAAAATAAAAAATATTTTTTTTATTTTTGATTTTTTTTTCGAAAAATAAATCATTTATTTATTTAAAATATTAAAAAAGCCGATCGTAGACGGCCGCGTTGCGGGCCCGACTCGGATTTTTTTGCCTTTTTTGCCTTTTTTTTTTTTTTTGGAAAATGATGCTGCGTCGTTTTAGGGGGGAAGGGTGAAACCCTACCCGGTTCCCCCGACCCGGTCCGACCCAATGACCGGGTCGCGACCCGAAAGAATCGGAACCCTAGGGTTCCCGATTCGCGGCGCAAAGGAGGAGGGGTTGGATCGACGCCGGGCAACGGCGGCGACGGCCGTGATGACGATGGTGGTGACGATTGCGATGGTGGCAACGGCGACGACGGCGACCCTTTTACCTCGTGGCGAGGTGGCGGATGGCGATCGGCGAGGCGAGGGTGTGAGATCCGCACGATTTGGACGGCAACCGCAGCAGCCGAGGACGGCCGGGACGGCGGCGACGGTGTCGGGGCCGCGGAGGGGCTCGGTCACCCCAGATCTGAAGCGCAGATCTCGGCCGGACCTTCCTCAGCCTTGATTTTTTTTTCTCACTCCGGCCAGATCCGAGCCTCCACCGGCCAGATCTGACCCTCTCGAACTCGCTCGCCGCCGGCCTTCCCCGAAGTCTCTCGGTGGAGGGTGGGCCGAGCTCGCGACTCGAGTTTCTCTCGCGTTCGCCCTTTGATCTTTCCCGATGTCTCTCGGTGAAAGATCCTCGGGTTCGCCACACCCTCCGACGATGCTTGCGGCCACCTATTTATAGGCGAAGGAAATCCGGTCGATGGAGGGCCTCGGCCACCGGTCTCGGCTTGCCCACCGGTTCCGCTCGGGCGAACCGGTGTCTCATCGAGCTTTCGTGGCTTCGCTCGCATTAATGGCGCCCGAGATCTTATCCTCTCCGGCCAACGCCCGCCTACCCCCTCGGCCGTAGGTCGTCCTTCGCGCGTTGGTGATGATGCGTGTGGAATACGAGAGGCGGGGAGGGAAGGCGCAAGGAAGAAGAAGAAGGAAGAAGAAGGAAGAGAGGGGCTGGGCCAGAGAGAAAAGCTGGGCTTGGGCCTGCGAAAAGGGGAAAAAAGATGGGGGGGCTGCCAATTTTGCTTTTTTTGCTTTTATTGGATCGTTTTGAAATTTTTATTTTTATTTATTTTTTATTATTTTATTGTTTTATTATTTATTATTATTATTATCCGAAAAAGGCCAAATAAAAAAAAAAACCTAATTAACGAAATTTAGGCGTCAACAACTGAAAGTATTTATTTTCCAACTTAAATTTAATTAAGGATGTGTTTGTTTCATGAAAAGAGAGATGCGTCATGGAGTCTCTAAGCAGGGGTAGACGAGATAGCAACAAAGCCGATGATAATTTTGACTGCAAGCGGACAAGTGCTAACATTAACAACGATGTTTGGGGGTAGAGAGAGGTGGCGACTCCAGGCCGATGAGGTTGCGAGAGAGCGATCAGGGAATTTTGAGGATATGAATTTTCTAAATTCGAGAACTAGAGTTTCATATGCAGTTTCAATAAGATTTGATTATTAATAATCATTGGATGCATGATAACTTAATGTACAATTTATTTAACAAGGTAAATTGACGCTAAATGCAGCCTAAGTGTAGACTATGTTCAAGAATCAAACGCGCTGTTACCTAGATTGTCTCCACTAATCACAACCTTTTGTGCAACTTCCTTATCTGATCTCAAAATCAACGTTTTATATTCGAGCTCCTTCTCCTCCCCCAGTAAAACATCACTTGATTTTCATTATTATATAAGATTTTGAAGATAGACAAGGGGGCTCGAGCTTCAAGCTTCTTTAGGAGCTGAGCCGTCGACGTTGTCGCCATGTCATTTCATTTTGGTCCCCATCTTCCTACGTGTCACCTCTCTCTCTCTCTCTCTCTCTCTCTCTCTCTCTCTCTCTCTATCCCTGTGTTCTTTGCTTACTCTTTCTCCATCTTTATCCTCTCTTTAACCAGGTCATGAACATTGACCTTTCTCTTCTTCTCCTCGTCACCCAAACACGCATATATATCCACAAACGCACACACTCACCAAAACAAAGCACAATAACTTGTTCAACATCGCTTCAATCTTCTCTCACCAGAAGCTGACATTCTGCTGGCATTCCAAGAATGGGAAACTGTTGCAGAGCTGAATCTTCATCATCAACGGTCTGGGCCGGCGATGACTGGAACTCGCTGCTTAACGATGGAGGAGAAGGCAAGAAGACGCTTCTTGATGATGCTGATGGTAACAGAGTTTCTTCGTCTTCTTCACGCAGGAGAGAGATCAAGATCAAGATCAGTAAGGAGGAGCTAGAGAAGTTGGTGCAGAAAATCGAGGCTCAAGGACTGTCTCTCGAGCAAGTCCTGCCTCTTCTGATTAACAAGAACACTTTCAATCGTCATCAGTTGGGTTTCGCGAAGCATGGCTGTCATCGTTCATGGAGACCGGCTTTGCAAAGTATTCCAGAGGCCATCTAGAAGAAGTTTTCTGGTCCTTTTCTCATTCTTTTGTTCTTTGTACGTACATTGGGCAAGGCATAGGTTTTGTTTTTTTTTTTTTCTCGATATATTACAATTTTCATAGAAGTAGTTACATAATCTCCTCTAGTATTCGGTTATGTTTGGTTTGTGAAAATGTACTTTCACACAATATATGTGTTAACGCTACACATGATTTGATTGGGGAGATATTTATTTGCATTTAAAGACTTATCATTTTAACTAGAAAGGATAAATCGTAGTGTTGTGGTTTCTTCCTTCACTTCGGTTAAATTGAGTGTCAGTACATAATCTAATAATCACTCGGAGAATGATAGAGTCACCATCTTTCAACTACTTAAGTATTTGATGGTTCTATTACACATAGACCACCCATGGTATTTAGTCTCATGTCATTACTAAATAAAGTAAATCGCGGATGATTACCTCACTGCTTCCAAACGGTCACGCCTTCCTTGAGACAAGCAATCCAAATTGGATGTACTGCACAAATCACCGAGTGAAATCCTCGAAGAAGAAGCTTTGATATTCAAACAGCGTATGGACTTCTTTGGTACTGCTACAGAACAACTGTAAAGCAAAAACCGCCTCTCGAAGAATTTATCTGTCATGAACCCACGTGGCTACTTCACCAAAATATCTTCCACATAAATAAAAGTCCAATTTGAACTTGGAAACAACGGCATATAGAAGCATCCAAGAAACCTCATACTTTCCTATTGGGGCTTTGACATATTTTAATGTGGGTCCGGCGTCGTATACCGGGCTAAAACTCGCCGCAGAGATGATGGCAGATGTGGTCCTTAGGTGTTTTCTGATGGAGCGATGGCTGAGGAATAATGGTCCGTCCGTGCCGCGTATATTGCACTGGTTGTTCATCGTGTTATGGGGTGGCAGCTTGCAAAGACAATCTTGTACGACAATACTTTGAATCTTACGAATTCTGAGATCTAATGACTGTATCGTGTTGGGGAAAGAAAGAAAAGAGAAAGATCATCTCCACCGTTAACCATTTGAATAAGCCAATGAAGCAAAAGCAAAGTCATTGCCATCCCTTCAACCAGTTAAAGACTGAAAGAACTGATTCATGGATCTGCACTGGCAATAAGCCTGTTTTCAATCTATCGGTGCAAAACCCTAATGCCAAAGACTCATATCTCAGGCCGTATTTCCTTACCATCCTCTGTTATCTCCTCTACCTGTGGATGGATAGCACTCCTGATTTCCATTCAATAATGGTTCAACCAAATGAAATATTTAGGGGGCTTGATGTAAATTTGAAACATCTCTCTATTGTATAAAATGGGAAAACTGTGATTTTCCTTCTGTTGTCCACACCATCAGTCTATTTTCCGGAAATTCCATTCCCACGAACTTGGGTGTTGCGGCTGTTGCAGTCAATTTCGGCATTCTATGTTCTTACTTAGCATTAAATTCTCCGCTACGTCGGTTCTCTAGAAGTGGGTATAAACTTTTCCTACCTTGTCTTTGAGTCCTGCAATTTTTTGATTTCGTACCAATGCTTACGAAAAGAAGTTTTTAGTAGCTTCTTTTTGTAAATTTCCTGAAGATGTGAAATGAAGATGGTTTTTAGTAGCTTCTTTTTGTGAATTTCCTCCTCCCCTTCAACCTTTTCTGTGACTGGTCAGAGCACAATTTTCTACGTACTTAAAAGGTTGAAAATGCATGGCCATCTTTTTTTATCTTTTCCACTGAAGAGTCGATTCCCATTTACGAATTCAATGTGGGGTTTTATGGTGGTACACATCAACTTAAGCTTCATGGCTTAATTCACTCTCCTTAACTTAGATCGAATGTGACATAATACATATGGTTGTTTAACTAACTCCATCAATTTTTCTAGGGGCTTGAATCACAGCATTCTCATCCTTCCCGTGGGCTTAATTCATTCTCTATCTTATGTTGCTAGCAAGGGAATTGAATAAATAATAAAAAAAAAAGACCCCCGACATCGGATCTTGACATTTTAATTATCTTTAAATAAGGAATTAAGTATTAACAATTTCAATGATTGAAGAAAAGTTTATTCTGCTGATTATGATGGTGATAGCATGATCGAGTCCCAATTTTAGCAACGATAAGGTAGAAAATTAATGGTCATGGAGCATATGGACATAAATTAATTGCTAGCGTATGTATGCAACTCGATTTGAACGTCATTCACCAATAAACAACAACCTGGCCTTCAAAAATAAAAAAAAAACGAAAACAAGGGTATTAATTGATGATGTTCACCTAGGAGGGATCGACAGACTCGGTGAGATATTAATAGAGCACTCTATTCTACTTGTGAAATTAATCAGATATTCAAAAAGTCGAAACACAAAATTCACTTTGCAAAGAAAGTCACCCGTACAAGTGAAAACAGGAGAAAATTCAAGTTTGTGGCAAAGATTCCTTCACAAATTCAAGTTCACATTCACTTTGTGCCAAAACTTCAAAAAAATAATAAATAAATAAAAGATGCCATTTCCTTGGCATTTCACACCCCCAATTCGGCTGGGATAGCTTGGTTCGGCAGAAGACGTATCAAACCACGCTAATTTGGCTTGGCTTGAGCACTTGGAATGAGCCTCCTCTAGCGGCTTGCTTCCAAATTCTCTGTATACGCATTGATATTATAAAGAAAGAAATACAGATAATAAATTATTAGTGTCTACGTAAGTATTCATCTTCCAACTTAAACTTAATTAAGGATGTGTTTGTTTCATAGAAAGAAATTTCTAAAAATAATTGTTTATATCCACAAAAATGAATGAATAAATTTTTTTTCATCATTTACGAAAATAGTTAGACATAAACCCTTTTCATTTGTGAATCGAGTTAAAGGTTAATTCTAAGGACCGCTGACTACGATTGAGGTCGAGTTTAAAATCATGCAAGGCAACAAGGCTAAGGTGCAAACGACAACTATGAAGAGAGATCTAGGGAGTGAAGTCAAAGGAGAGATGCATCTATGGAGTCTCGAAGCGAGGCCAGACGAGACCGCAACAAAGCCGATGATAATTGCGACTGCAAGCAAACAAGTGCTAACATTAACGCTAATGGTAGGGTGTAGAGAGCGGTGGTGACTCCAATCTGGTTAGATTGCAAGAGAGCGATCAAGAAATTTTGAGAATATGAATTCTCTAAATTTGAGAACTAGAGTTTCATATGTGATTTAGTAATATTAGATTATCAATAATCCTTGGATGCATGATAAATTAATGTACGGTTTATTTAACCGGGTAAATTGAAGCAAAATGCAATATAAGAAGTGTAGACTATGTCCGAGAATCAAATGCGCCTATATTATGTCCAATAATCACAAGGTTAGATGCAACTTCCTTATTCGATCTCAAGTCAATTTCTAGATTCACCTCTTTCCAACATAACATCACTTAATTTTCTTTGAATTTTGGCACCATTTCCTAAATAGGGTCATACTCTAGGCTGAAGGTTGATATCACATCAAAACTTGTCTAGCCATTTAGAAAACAGCTTTGCAAATATATTATTGGGAAAATTCTAAATAAGGGTATGAAGTGTCATCATTTTCTCAAATAATGGCCTAAAATAGACATTATTTTAAATAAGAACTCGAAGTGCTTTCATTTTCTCAAATAAGAGCCTGAAGTAGATATTGTTTCAAATAATGGCCTAAAGTGACTATATCAATATCAAATAAGGGCCTAAACTCACCAGTTGCTAAGGATAATTTCTTCTTTTAAAATTTTTCTTTTTTCTTTATTTTTTTCTTTTTTCGTAAAACAACTAAATAAAACTAAAACTTTAAAAAATTAAAAATTAAAAGAAAGGAGGGGAAAACACAAGTAATAGGGCTCCCTCTTGCTTGTGGTCCCACCTATGGCTACCTCCCCATCGTTGATGGGGAGGCAACAATGGTTAGTGGGGTCGCCAATGCTTGGGCGAGGGCCAGCAACCCCTGTTGACTGAATGTAAGGGTCCTAATGGCCCTCGCCCAGGGCCCTCCGGTGCACCTCTCGCCAAATTTAGAAGAGGGTCGCTACCCTCTCTCATGTAAGCCCTCGCCTCTAGTAATGGGGGTTGTTGACGTTTGCCCAAGTGTTGATGACCCTATCGAACATCGTCGCTGCCCCACTAGCGATGGGGCGGTTGTGTGTTCCCCCTCCTTTTTGTTATTATTTTTATTATTATTTTAATATAATTAAATTACAATTTAAATTGTTTTTAGAAAAAAAATCTCTAATCGGCTGGAATTTTTTGCCGACTAACAAGCTGGCGAGACTAAGCCCTTATTTGAAACTGTCATAACCACTTCAGTTTTTTCTTTGAGATCGATATAATCATTTCAAGCCTTTACTTGTAATTTCTTCTATATTATTAAAGTAAATATTGGATAGGCTCGGTGCTTCAAGTCAACAAACGCCGGCCATTTGCTAGTCGCCACGTGTTCCGCGCGGACCCACTTGTCGGGAGAAGCAAAGTCCTCTTGTCTATGTCCTCTCTCCTCGGCATCTCCCTCTCTCTCTCTAACACCCATTTCCGTTACTTTTTGTCTACTCTCTCGCTCTTACTAGGGTTTTAAATCTCCATTTTTCCCTGAATTCTCTTGGTGAAGAAGGACAAACCAACTGGACCATCGGCTCAGGTGGCTCCGCTGGGTAGGCTCTACAACGTCCTCCTTGGGGAGGTCGGGAGTTCGAAGCTCTTGCAACGCAAGTTGCAGGGAGGCTGGCGGATCATTAGTCAATTTAAGCGTGGCGTCGGGGTGGTGGTTCCCCTGCTAGTGTCACTAGGGGGTTTACAGCACACTGTCGGTGCAAGCTGGTTCCTCCTGCATGAAAAAAAAAAAAAAAAAAAAAAAAAACCCAACTGGGATATTGGGGAAACCCCATTTTGAGGATTAAAATGGAGTTTTTCATTTTGGTGGAATAATCAACATTGCCAAGCAAATTGTCGCCAATTCCTGAGCACGTGTAAAGATTTTCTTTTCTAGCTGGTAAAGAGGAAGACGGGAAAACAGAGAACTGCGATATTCTTCGTGGCCCAGATCATTCACAAGATAGACGGGGCCTGAGCTTCAAGCCTGTTTAGTAGCTACGCCGTTGACGTTGTCATGTTCGTGCCACGAGAAGATATATTGATTAGTCAGTCAGAAAAGTCATCCCAGGTGGGTCCCCATCGTCTTACGTGTCACCTCTCCCTCTCTCTCCCTCTGTTATTTGCTTACTCTTTCCTCCATAACCAAGTCATGAATCTAGACCTTTCTCTTCTTCTCCTTCGCTACCCACACACACATATATATCCATAAACGCACACATTTACCCGAATAGAGCACGATAACTTATTCAACATCGCTACAACCTTCTCTCACCTCAAGCTGACATTTTGCTTGTATTTCAAGAATGGGAAACTGTTGTGGAGCTGAGTCTTCATCATCATCATCCATGGTTTGGGCTGGTGATGATTGGAACTCGCTGCTTAAAGATGCAGGAGAAGGCAAGAGGCTTCTCGATGGTGCTGATGGAAAGAGAGTTTCTTCTTCTTCTTCTTCTTCTTCTTTTCTTCTTCTTCTTCTTCTTCTTCTTCCTGCAGGAGGGAGATTAAGATCAAGATCAGTAAGGAGGAGCTAGAGAAGTTGGTGCAGAAAATGGAAGCTCAAGGACTGTCTCTAGAGCAAGTCTTGCCTCCTCTGATTAACAAGAACACTTTCAATTGTCATGGATTGGGTTTCGCGAAGAATGGCGGTCATCGTTCATGGAGACCGGCTTTGCAAAGTATTCCGGAGGCCATCTAAAAGAAGTTTTATCATCCTTTTCTCATTCCTTTGTTCTTTGTATGTACATGGGATAAATAATAGGTTTTGTTATCTTTTTTTTTTGGGGGATATATGACAATTTTTATAGAAGTAGGTACATGATCTACTCTAGTATCAGGTTATGTTTGGTCTGTGAAAATGTACTTTGACACAATATATGTGCTAATGCTACACATGATTTGATTGGGGAGATATTTATTTGCATTTAAAGACTTATCCTTGTAACTAGAAAGGATAAATCGTAGTGTTGTGGTTTCTTCCTTTGCTTCAGCTTGATCGAGTGTTAGTCCATAATCTATAGGGAGAGCCAGCTGCAAAAGATCTAATAATCACTTAGAGAATTACAAAGTTACCATCACTCAACCGCTCAGCTATTTCATGGTTCTAGTACCGCACAAATTCACGGTGTCTAATCCTGTGTAATTATTACTCAATACAGTAAATCACAGATAATCACCTGGCCGCTTCCAAACGCTCACACCTTCCTTGAGACAAGCAATCCAAATCGGATGTACTGCACGAATCACCGAGAGAAACCCTTGAAGAAGAAGCTTTGATATTCAAACAGCTTATGGACTTTTTTTGTGCTGCTACAAAAAAACTGAAAAGCAAAAACCGCCTCTTGAAGAATCTATGTCATGAACCCACGTTGGAACCTACTTCACCAAAATATCTTGCGCATAAATAAAAGTCCAATTTGAACTTGGAAACAACGGCATATCCAAGCGTACAAGAAACCTTATACTTTCCTACCGGGGCTTTGACATATTTTTGATGCTGGTATGGTGTTGTAAATCAGGCCAAAAACTCGAGACATGTTAACAATGGAGATAATGGCAGGAGTTGCAGGTGATTTCATGGGAATGAGGCATGATGAGGAGGTGATATCAGTTGCTATCCCATGAAGGCAGAGGTGTTTTTCGATGGAGCGATGGCTCAGGAATGGTGGTCCGTCCGGGCCTCATATATTGCACTGGTTGTTCATCGTGTTGAGAGGTGGCAGCTTGCAAAACAATCTTGTACAACAATACTTTAAATCTTACGAACTCTGAGATCTAATGACTGTACCGTGTTGGGGAAAGAAAAGAAAAGAAAAGAAAAGATCATCTTAACCATTAACCATTGGAATAAGCCAATTGAGCAAAAGCAAAGTCATTTCCATTTCTTCAACCAGTTAAAGCCTGAAAGAACTTATCCATGGATCTGCATTAGCAATAAGCCTGCTTTCGGTCTATTGGTGCAAAACCCAAAACCCTCAGGCCATATGTCAAACACAGGAACTCTTGATTTCCATTCAATACAGGTTCAACCAAATGAAATATTTGGGGACTTTAGTGGGCTTGATGTAACTTTGAGACATCTCTCTACTGTATAAAATGGAAAACTGTAATTTTCCTTTTCTCTTTTTTTTTTTTTTTTTCATGAGGGGACGTCGATAGCCCATCCCGACGAACCCACACTCAATGCCACAACACCAAATGCCTCCACTGGGTTTCGAACCCCTCACCTTTGGGGAATGATCAATGGAGCTCTTATCCAGCGGAGCCACCACGGCCGGTGGTGTAATTTTTCCTTTCTCTTGTCCACACCATCAGTTTATTTTCCAGAAATTCCATTCACATGAACTTGGGTGTTTCAGCTATTTCGGTCAATTTTGGCATTCCATGTTCTTACTTAGCATTAAATTCTCCGTTTTGTCAATTCTCTATAAGTGGCTATGAACTTTTCCTACTTTGTCTTCGAGTCCTGCAATTTCTTTGATTTCTTACCCAAGGTTTACGACTTCCGATGTACTTTTCCTTGTAAAAAAGCTTCCGATCGCCTAAGATGATGCTCGGAATATAAAGAAGTTGAGGTTTTATGGTGGTCCATATCAACGTATACTTCATGGCTTAATTCACTCTCATTGACTTAGATCACATGACATAATACATATGGTTGTTTAACTAATTCCATCAATTTTTCTAGGGGCTTGAATCACAGCATTCTCATACTTCCCGTGGGCTTAATTCATTCTCTGTCTAATATTGCTAGCGAGGGAATTGAATTAAAAAAAAAGACCCCCGACTATCGGATCTTGACATTTTAATTATATAGATAATTTCTTTTCGCATGCTTTAAATTGACACGTTTAAATAAGGAATTAAGTATTAACAATTTCAATGGTTGAAGAAAAGTTCGTTCTGTTGATTACGATGGTGATAGTAAAATCAAGTACTAGTTTTAGCAACGATAATGTAGAAAATTGATGGTCATGGAACATATGGACATAAATTAATTGCTAGCTTATGTATGCAACTCAGTTTGAACGGCATTCACCAATAAAGAACAGCCCAGCCTAAACATAAATAAATAAATGAAAAAAGGGCATTACTTGATGATGTTCAACAAGGAGGGATCGACAGATTCAGTGAGATATTAATAGAGCACTCTATTTTGCTTGTGAAATTAATCAGATATTCAAAAAGTCGAAACATAAAAATTCACTATGTAAAGAAAGTCACCCGTGCAAGTGAAAACGGAAGAGAAAATTCAAGTTTGTGACAAAGATTCCTTCACAAATTCAAGTTCACATTAATTTTGTGTCAAAACTCCCAAAAGAATAATAAATAAAAAGATGCCATTTCCTTGGCATTTCACACCCCCAATTCGGCTGGGATAGCTTGGTTCGGCAGAAGACGTATCAAACCATGCTAATTTGGCCTGGCTTGCGCACTTGGAATGAGCCTCCTCCAGCGGCTTGCTTCCAAATTCTCTGTATACTCAATATGTAACAGATGATATATTGATATTATAAAGAAAGAAATACATATAATAAATGATTCGTGTTAAGTATTTATTTTCCAACTTAAACTTAATTAAGGATGTGTTTGTTTCCTGGATAGAAATTTTCAAAAAAGTGATCGTTTATATCACCTACAATGAATATATGAAAATAAATTTCATCATTCACAAAAATAGTTAGACATAAATCCTTTTTCATTAGCGAATCAAGTTAGAGTTAACTCTAAGGACCGCTAACTCTCTCTCTCTCTCCATGATTGATGTCGAGTTAACATCATGCAAGGCAACAAGGCTAAGGTGCGGACCTTAACCATGAAGAGAGATCTAGGGAGCGAAGTAAAAAGAGAGATGCATCGATGGAGTCTCAAAGCGAGGGCAGACGAGACAGCAACAAAGCCAATGATAGTTGCGACTGCAAGCGGACAAGTGCTAACATTAATGCAAATGGTAGGGGGTAGAGTGGTGGTGACTTCAGGCTAGTTAGATCAAGGGAGCGATCAAGGAATTTTGAGAATATGAATTTTCTAAATTTGAGAACTAGAGTTTCATATGTGATTTAGTAATATTAAATCATCAATAATAATTGAATGTATGATAACTTAATGTATGATTTATTTAATGGGGTAAATCGAAGTGAAACGCATCATAAGAAGTGTAGACTATGTCCAAGAATCAAACGCGCTATTGCCTAGATTATGTCCAATAATCACAAGGTTTGGTCCAACTTCCTCATCCGATCACAAGTCAACTTCTAGATTCATCTCTTTCCCAACATAACATCACTTGATTTTTATTTTTATTTTTTGAATTTTGGCATCATTTCCTAAATAGGGTTATACTCTAGGCTGAAGGCTAATACCACATCAAAATTTGTCTAGCCATCTAGAAAATAGTTTGCAAATATATTATTTTATAGCTTTTGAACATAGACAAGGAGCTCGAGCTTCAAGCCTGTTTAGTAGCTCAGCCGTTGACGTTGTCATGCTCGTGAATGGGAAGATATATGATTTGTCGGTCAAAAAAGTCATCCCAGGTGGGTCCCATCGTCTTACGTGTCACCTCTCTCTCTCTCTCAATCTTTGTCCTCTCTCCATAACCGAGTCATGAATCTGGACCTTTCTCTTTGTCTCCTTCGCCACCCACACACACATATATGTCCATAACCAAGTCATGAATCTTGATCAGTATTTAGTTCTTTTATTATAAATTTATGTGATTTTTCTTAAGTCGAAACTTAGCATATAATTAAAGAAGAGTGTTAGAATATTCAAATATCAAGTTGTACCTTTATATAATGATTTGAATTTGTCGAGCAATTAGGTGCGCTCCGTTTTTTATGGTGGATGGTGGATGGAGTCTCAAGGACCGCAATCTCTCTCTCATTTGCTTACTCTTTCTCCATCTTTATCCACTCCCCATAACCAAATCTGGACCTTTCTATTCTTCGCCACCCGCACACACATATATTTCTCTCATTTGCTTACTCTTTCTCCATCTTTATCCACTCTCCACAGCCAAATCTGGACATTTCTGTTCTTCTCCTTCGCCACCCACACACACATATATATCCATAACCGCTCGCATTCACCCAAATAGAGCACGATAAATTATTCGACATTGCTTCGATCTTCTCTCACCACAAGCTGACATTTTGCTGGTGTTTCAAGAATGGGAAACTGTTGCAGAGCTGAGTCTTCGTCGTCATCGTCCATGATCTGGGCTGGTGATGATGGGAACGCGCTGCTTAATGTGGGAGGAGCAAGCAAGAGGCTTCTTGATGATGCTGATGGAAAGAGAGTTTCTTCTTCTTCACGCAGGAGAGAGATCAAGATCAAGATCAGTAAGGACCTAGAGAAGTTGGTGGAGGAAATCAAGTCTCGAGGACTGTCTCTAGAGCAAGTCTTGCCTCTTCTGATTAACAAGAACGCTTTAGATCATCGTCGGTCGGGTTTCGGTGGTCATCGTTCATGGAGACCGGCTTTGCAAAGTATTCCAGAGGCCATCTAAAAGAAGTTTTCTCATCCTTTTCTCATTCTTTTGTTCTTTGTATGTACATGGGACAAGCCATAGGTTTGGCTTTATATTTTCTAATATATGACGATTTTTATAGAAGTGGTTACATAATCTCCTATAATTCATAGGTTATGTTTGGTTTGTGAAAATGTACTTTTACACAACATTGCTGCTAATGCTGCAAACGATTTGATTGGGGGAGATATCATTTGCATTTAAAGACATACTTGTAACTAGCAAGGATAAATCATAGTGTTTTGGTTTCTTCTTTCACTTCAGTTTGATCACACGGGGAGCTGACTGTAAAAGATCTAATAATCACTCGGAGAATTATAGAGTCACAATCGCTCAACCGCTCAGCTGTTTCACGGTTTTAGTACACGATATTGTGTCTCGTGTAATTACTTGATAAGGTAAATCACGGATAATTAACCTCACTGCTTCTAAACACTCATGCCTTCCTTGAGACAAGCAATCCAAATTGGATGTACTGCACAAATCACCGAGTGAAATCTTTGAAGAAGAAGCTTTGATATTCAAACAGCTTGTGGACTTCTTTTGTATTGCTACAGAACAACTGAAAAGCAAAAACCGCCTCTTGAAGAGTTTATATGTCATGAACCCACTTTGAAACTGACTTCACCAAAATATCTTGCGCATAAATAAAAGTCCAATTTGAACTTGAAAACAACGGCAAACCCAAGCGTCCAAGAAACCTCGTAGTTTCCCATCGGGGTTTTGACACACTCAATGCGGGACCAGTGTCGTATATTAGGCTAAAAACTCCAGACATATATTAATGGCGGAGATGATGGCGGAGTTGCAGGTGGTTTCATGGGAATGAGGCATGTGATGGAAGGAGAGAAGTAGAGGAGACGATATCAGTAGCTATCCTGCGATGGCGGAGGTGGTCATAAGGTGTTCTTCAATGGAGCGATGGCTCGGGAACGGTGGTCATCGTGTTGTGAGGTGGCCGCTTGTAAAACGATAGCAGGTTTTGCACAACAATACTTTGAATCTTACCAATTCTGAAATATAATGTTTGTGTTTGCTGTAAATCTTTTCATGCATAGCATCATCTACTGAATGATACTTCGAATTTTGTTTACTGCTCTCAGAGAAGCATCTAAGATTAATTGAGAAACCATGGAGATACTACTATCACATTAGAACATCTCCAATTATAAGCAAGCATAAGCCTTGAGATGTACAGTGACGTCTTCGCGATGGGTGCTCTTCCGCTTGATGCCGGAGATGAAGGGGCGGGCAGGAGTTGCTCGGTAAATTCTTCGAGTCGAGGTCTGCCGCCAGAGAACTTGGAAATGCAAAGGAACGGCAGAAGGCTGCGGCGAGGTGGCAAACGGTGAGCCGCCGCCGCCTCCCTTCCTTTGCATCTCCATGTCTCTCACTTTTGGCCATGGATTATGTGTAAAGCCTCCCCCTTCCGTCGTGTTCCAGGTTTCTCTATATATGGACGGGTGGTTCTTCTTATTGATGAGAGTCGGCAAAATCTGTTCTCTCTTCTCAAACTTGAACGCCTTCCGATTAATTTCCCTCTTTTTGCGTGACATGTGGATTAGCTTTCACCACAATTTTTCCTCATCCTCGAAACAGAATTGAATCGATAATCGCGGATGACCATTAAACCACCGGAGATCGAATTTTAATCAGCAAGGAGTTGAGTGTGGAGTTTAAGCTCCCCATGGCCAATCACATCTTTATAAAGTCTCTTCGATCACATGTACAATGGTACATGATAACATGGTGCATAGGGCCATGTGATTTGCATGTGACATGAATATGAATTAATTTTTTGTCCGAGGGTTGGACCAATCCCTAATTGTCCTATGCAACAAAGAATTATAATGAGATGAAACTTTCATCTATAAATAGAATTTTTTTTTTAATTCAAAGAAAAAAGCTTGAAAAATATCTTTAAAGTCTCCAAATTAAATTACAAATATCTTATTATATAGTGAATTTTAATACTGTAAATTGAACTAGGAATAAAAGTTATATGATAAACAAATTATCTCGACACGTATCTAAACCCATCATGTTTCACAGTGTATGCCAAGGGAAGTTAATTAGAATAGTACCTATAATTTATCTTCATTTGATATGAATATGTACGATTGCGCAATAAATCACTACATGCATAGTATAAAGTTTTTGTTTTTTAATTCTATATGTTTAATTAATGTGGGTTGAGTTAGGTATGAACTAGATATGTGTCAAATCAAGTATGGTTTTCTGAACTTATATTGCATATAAATGGACCGAAACGGATTAAATGGGTCGATTTGAGCCGAAACTAATAATAAATGTTCAAAGATGGTCACGGTGTGATTTTTAATAATATAATTACATAAATTAATAATAAAAACTGACTTAAATAATTAATATTTAATAAATTATTAAATATTTTTTAATAAATCTATATTTATATTAATCAAATTTGAATAAATATATTAATAGGCGATTTGCAGCTTCTCAAAACCTACTCAAGCACACTATTTTGCCGTCATGCTTTTATGATATAAGATTATAAATAAATACAAACAACAAAGCACGACTAATGAAACATCAATAGGCAAGAAGAGAATTCTTCCCACGAATCGAAATTTGAAATAATTTCTTTATATTCTAAGCAGCGTTTTAGGCTATCGGAAGTGTTTTTACAGTAAAAGTTCATTGGAAGTCCTAAACCCTGGGCACGAAATCAAATAAATTCCAGAACTCCGTGACAAAGTAAGAAAAGTTTATAGCCACTTCCAGAGAACTGCACAGCTAGGAATTTTATGCTAAGTAAGAACATTCAATGCCGAGATTAACTGAAATAACTGAAACACCCAAGTTCATGGGAATGGTTTTTTTGGAAAATAGACTGATGGTGAAGAGAAATAACATGCACCAAGACGTTGGACAAGAGAAGAGGAATTACACTTTTCCCATTTTATAAAATAGAGAGATGTCTCAAATTTACATCAAGCCCCCAAAATATTTCATTCGGTTAAACCTGTGATGAATGGAAATCAGGAGTGCTATCCATCCACATGTAGAGTAGATCTCAGGTCATATTTCGTCACCATCCTTTGTTGATCTCGGTGGCATTCATCGGCAACGACAGCAACTCTGGCGTCCATCGTAGTACCCTCACCGGGGCTGCAGCTCGAGTCGAACTAACTGGCACGAGCATCGTCCTGATGGAGATGAAGGGGGCAGGCTCCCCCTGGAGCATTATCCATGAAATTCGTACTGTTTTAAAAGGCGGTCACCCTTGGCAGGGTCGCTGCCATGTTCGCGGCGGGTAGCTCTTCTACTTGATGATGCCGGAGAGAAGGGGGCAGGCTTCGTTCGGTAAATACACCGAGTGGAGGTCTGTGCAGCGAGGGACATGGGGACGCAGAGGCAGCGGCGAGGCGAGGGGCAAACACTAAGGCTTCACCGAGGCAGCTCACTGTTTGCCCCTCGCCGCAGCCTTCACTGTCGCATCTCTATTTCTCTCACCCTGGACCTCCACCAGGAGTATTTCCCGATTGAGCTCCTCCAGCGTCCACACCTTCGTCTCCTCCGGTATCATCAAGTAGAAGAGCTACCCGCCACGAACAGGGCCTTGTAATTCCATTAGGCAATTCTCTTCAATCTTGTGACGGTTTGATAAACTGATACTTTTACATTGATTGTGGCTTTCAAATTTGGAACATGTTCATTCCACTGCCGCTTTCTCATTCGTGCGCAGATTGAGCAAGTTGATTGCTTCTGCTATCAAAATATATCAAATTTAAAGCTGGCAAACCTATAGCTAGAGCAAGCACTCGACCCTGAAAGTCTGCCCAACTAATTCTGCCAAAAAAAGAAAAATCAAAGCATCTATCTTTCAATTGCACCCCATTGTCATCGTGCATATCCTAAAGTCCATAGCTTCCCTCGATACGATGCGAATTTTCTGGGATTTGATGTCGGAGCTCTGGTATAGTAGCGGTACCATGAGATCTCTATCTATCTTGCCGTCTTCAATCTGGACCATGTGCGACTACATGAATTAACCCCGATTTGCTTGCATAGGAGTATACAAGCTGTTTTATTCCTTTTTTTTTTTTTTATCGAGGATGGATTTGGAGAAGAATTTCTATAGCCGGTGCTCGATTCCGGCCCGTTCATTGATCAGATCTAGACTCTCCGAGACAATCTATAGGGAGGTTAACCATTTCCTCTCCTTGTTTCTTCTCCACTTTCCACCATATGGAGGGACGGGAACAAAGAAAAAGGACAAAGGAAAGATGATCATCTCCCTTGGAAGATGACAACTAAAAACAAATGCTCAATTTGACTTGGAGATGAGCACGAGGCTGAACATGAAGCCACTACCATATGAATTTTGAGTGTTAAAAGAGATTAACTTGCATTTCTAGGAGATGTTGTATACACTCAAAAAGCATTACATGATTTAGATCACATAAACCAAGTCTATCTAAACCGTCAATCATACGACTCCCTTTTTGAGACTCACGTAATTAATGGTTCAAATGATTTTTTTTTTTTTTTATGGTAACCGATGACTCCGCCTTGACCCGCCACGCTCGGTGGCGCCGTCGGGCCTGACTCCTATACCTCCGGGGAGACTAGCATAGGACCCCAACACTATGGCCCCCCACTTACAACGCTTCAGCAACTACAAGTTTCGAACCCTCGACCTTGGCGATGAAGGAGAGATTCTAATCCAGCGCAGCTGCCCACGGTTGGGTATGGTTCAAATGATTTGGATCCACATATTCTATAAACCGTATAATAACTTCTTGACACTGTCTATGTACTATATAGTACCTATATATCAAGCACATTGAAACGATGCAAACTACCTTGATTGACCCAATGTTCTTTCTATATCCATGATAGCCACCTACGAAAGATTAAACCATTCCTTGTGAAGCAAAGTCTCCATGACTTACTCACATGCTCTAAGCTATCACGATCAATCTCATTTGATTCCAACATATCGAAGGATTCACCAATCCTAGAAGTTAATATACCGATTTATTTTCGTGCTAAGTGGTTTGATTGTTTCTACTTCTCTTTGACAACTCATCGTTTGACTATTCGTCTCTCGGGGTCACGTACTTCAACTTATTTTCTCAACCACCAAGAAAATGGAAAAGCAGCAAATCAAGATTTGAATTTAGTTTGATGGGCTGCCAATCTCAAAATATCCGAACAAGAAACGAAACATTCTTGTTGGTATGATTTTTATGTACTATAATTAAACATCCCTTTTCCCTTATCCTGTTGACGCCTAAATTTCGTCTTCTTAAATTAGGTTTTTTTTATTAATTATCTATTTTTCCCTTTTTCGAATAATAAATAATAAATAAAAAGAAAACAACAAAACAAAGCAAAAACAGAAGAAAAAAGCAGAAAAGAAACAAAAAAAGCAAAAAGGGGGGGAACCAGCTTCCGCATGGGCCCTCGGCCCATTTCCACTTCAGCCCGGCCCAGCCGGGTCTTCTCCTTCCTCGCGCCTCTGCAACGCACGCGCAGGGGGGCGCGACGTCGGATGGGCAGACGGACGGCGACTTGGGGGAAGCAGCTGGCGTCGGATGGGACACCGGTCCGGCCGTCAGGAGCCGCTCGGCGCACGAGGGGGACCGGCGGTCGAAGCTCCGCCGACCGGCCACCCCCTCGCCTATAAATACCGAGGCCCCCGCCTCCGTCTAGAACACGCGCAGCAGCCGGCAAAGCTCCAAGCCCCCCTGAGAGACTTCGGGGAACTCAGAGCAGAGCAAAGGCGAGGCGGTTGGGTCGCGAGTTCGCCGATCTCCCTCCGAGAGACTTCGGGGGAGAACCGGTGGCGAGCATGCCCAGATCCGCGAGCTCGTGGCTAGAGAGAGAGAGAGAGAGAGAGAAGTCGAAGGGAAAGGGGCGTCGCGCGCGTTCTGCCATCGTCGCCGTCTTCGCCGCTCGCCGTCCACCCCTTCGCCGCAGGTAATAAGGGTCGACATCATCACCGTCGCCACCATCGCAGTCGTCGTCGTTGTTGCCTCCGGCGACGCTTCGTTCGCCCCCTCGGCGCCGCGAATCGGGAACCCTAGGGTTCCCGATTTTCCGGGTCGCGGCCCCGGGTCGTCGGGTCGGACCCGGAGCAGGAATCGGGTAGGGTTTTTGCGCGAATCAAGGGCGACGGAAGCGGGTCGGGACTCGGGTCCGAGTAGGGTTTCGCCGAGGGAGCGGGTTGGCGGGTCAGGTCGTCGGGTCGGGCCGATGATGCGGTTCCTCTAGGGTTTCGCCGATTCCCCCAAAACGGCGTCGTTTCAATAAAAAAAAAAAAAAAAAAAAAAAAAAAGGCAAAAAAATCCGAGTCGGGCCGGCGTCGCGGGCCCGTCTCGGGGTCGGCTTTTTTATTTTATTTTAATAATATTTTAATTAAATAATAAATAAATAATCTATTTCCAAAAAAATCAAAAATATAATTTATTTTAGAAAAAAACATTAAAAAATATTTTAATTCCCAAAAAAAAACCAGAAAATATAAAAAATATTTTATTTTCCAGAAAAATCAAGAAAAATAAAAATACTTTATTCTCAAAAAAAATATTAAAAAATATTTTATTTTCCAAAAAAAATCAAAAATAAAAAATATTTCATATTTTCCAAAAAATGCCAAAAATCCAGAAAAAGCCAAAAAGACTTGTATTTTTCCAAAAAAATACCAAAAAATCCAAAAAAATCCCTTTTATGTCAAAAAAATAGAAAAAGACCCAAAAAAAATGTTTTTTTTTTCCCAAAAATGCATGGAAAATCCCTAAAACATCCAAAAAACCTCGGGGTTTAAACAAGATTAGGTGCGAAAGGGCATTAGTGATTAACTAGTGTAATTAAGTCCCCGATCCTAATTTCTCTGGTTGCGCAGGAGCGAGTATTTCTCCCAATACTTCGCATGAGTTTCTAATCAACCCACCTCAAATTGATTAGTGGCGACTCCGTTTTAAAAATTAACTTACAGGTTAAAAACTTAGACTATTAAAGTCGTGAATTGGTGGACTTGGGAGAGTCCGGGCTTAATAAATCTAGCCGAGCCATTAGCCTCCGCTAGGCGCCCGACCCGATCGGGCGCCGAGAAAAAAAAAAAAAAGAGGTCGCGACATTTCCAAAGCAAGGTAAATTTAGCAAGCACCACTCCAAGATTTTGTTGAGAAAACTCTTATCAAGTTTTAAAGTTGACAAAATTTTCTTGTTCTTGTTCTTATTTTGAAGAATAGTAGACTTCTGAAGTCATATCACAGATTTTTGTCAAAGTCTATTTATTCTATAAGTCTTTCCTACTCCAACGCAATCCAAACCGAAACCAAGTCCAAAACGAAGATATACTCAGACTCAGATTTAGTGATTTTGCGACAAGGATTCGGTATGAACACAATAGGGATTTATTCTTTAATATTTGGTTTTCTAGCGAAGAATCCCACTTACCTTTTATAAATACATTGATGGAATCAATTACAAATTGATGAAATCAATTTTGAAGAGAAGTTCCTTTTTGGGAAGCATCTACTTATGGAAACCTAGATTCTGATTGTATGGGTGACTAGAATCAACGGATTTTCATCTCAATCTTTAAACGGCTACAAGATTTCCTTAATCGATTTTGTTCAACGGATTGATTGGAAGAAATTCCTCTGGAGAATGCCAACGGCTAGTAAGGTGTGGAGGATTATTTAAGGAGGTCATTTAGTCAATTTGAGATAGTGCATGAAAATTGAAATTCCAGAGTCCGAAACATTTCCAACCACTTATTCTTCAACGATAGCTCTTACAAATTATATTTAAGAGAGAAAATCACAAGAAGAGTGACTTAGTGAGGGAGAAAGAAATCTTTCTCTAAGTGTCTGCACTCGAAATATTGTACTTCTTTGTTGATACTTTAGTGAATTTAAGCCAAAAGCCTACCAACGTGAGAGAATGGACGTAGGCTTGATCTAAGCTGAACCATTATAAATCTCGTGTGCAATTTTTTCTTCCCTTAACTCTTTTTAGTGTTATCTGTTACATCCTCTTTTTAGTATCACAAAAACTATTTCATCTCTCATCTGATTCTAAATTTTCACCAGAAGTCTAGTAGCTCATTTAATCAAACTCTGATTATTTTTCAGACTTTACTCGCAACTTATTTTATTCTGCATTTATTTGTTAAGGTTTATTTTAAACACTTATTCACCCCTTTCTAGGTGTTAGTACTAGCATTTTCAATTAGTATTAGAGCCATATGCTCTTCTGTTGAAGTGTTTATACTTTTGAGCTAAAGATCTTCTATGACTAATTGTTTAGCACTAGGACTCGTGGAGGGGCAGAGCAATACCAGGCCACCTTATTTTGATGGAAAAGAATACAATATATGGAAGAATAAAATGAAGGCGTTCTTGAGATCCAGAGATCCTCTGGAGTGGAATGTTGTAGAAAGAAGAATAAACCCAAAGGCAACTTCAACATCTGACAAGGGAAAATAGGTTTTAGATAAGGATGCTAAGGATTCCAACCAAGCAGATATTACCAAGAGACAGGCTCTTGATGCAAAAGCCATCTATTCTTTATACTATGCCTTGTCTCCGGTTGAATATAACATAATTTCCTCATGTGAAATAGCTAAAGAAGTCTGGGATAGACTTCATGTCACCTTTGAATGAATAGATCGTGTAAAGGAGGCAAAAATAAATATCTTACTTGATCAATATGAATCCTTCATAATGAAGCCTAGAGAGTCCATTGGAGATATGTTCAGTCAATTTACAAGAATTGTAAATGGGTTGGCATATCAAGGTCAACCAATTTCTACTCTAATGAAGGTCAATAAACTTCTATGAGGACTTTCAAAGGATTGGAACCATGTGAAAACATCAATCCGAGAAACACAAAGAATCATGCCTCTTTCTATTGACGAGTTGATAGGCACTCTTCAATCATATGGAGTGAAACAAATCAATGACAAAGATGATCCAAAAGGTAAGAAGTCAATCGTATGGAGTGAAAACATCAATCCGAGAAACACAAAGAATCATGCCTCTTTCTATTGACGAGCTAATAGGCACTCTTCAATCGTATGGAGTGAAACAAATCAATGACAAAGATGATCCAAAAGGTAAGAAGTCAATTGCGCTTAAGTTTAATGTTGATTCTTATGATATAGATATAGAAAATGATATGGACGAGGAGGAGCTGGCTCTCATGATAAAGAAATTCAGGAAACTGAATAGGAAAAGAAGAAGATTGAACTGGATAAACAAAGCAAGCAAAATTTCCAAAAAAGATCAATGGAAGATGTTGAATCTAGCAAGGATGTGATATGCTTTGAGTGCAAGAAGAAGGGACACATCAAGTCTAATTGTCCCTTGTTAAAAAGAAGAAATGAAAGTATGAAAAATACAAGAAAGCTCTAAAAGCATAAACATAGAGTGATACATAATGTGGGGACAGTGAAGAGGAGTTTGCAAATATCTGTCCAATGGCTCACTCAGAATTAGACTCAGAATTAGAGTCAGACTCTGACACAGACTTAGAATCTGACTAGGAAATCGAGGTAAGTCATTCATAAATTCTTATTGAAGTTTCTAAATATATAGATGAACTTTGCTTGGACCTTAAATCTTCTCTTAAAAAGATCTCCGAATTAAAGAATGAAAATTCAAAACTTAGGCAATAGGATAATTCTTGGAGAGAAAAGTTTGAGAATTTGAAAAATGATTTTGATGATTTGAAAGAAAATACTAAAAAAAAAAAAAATGAATGTTTGAATAATGAGATTTCAGATATTTTTACAAAGTTCTCCAAATGATCAAAAACTTTAAAGAAAATCCTTTCAGCTCAAATACCTTATTATAACAAATATGGTTTTGGTATGAGTAAAGAAAGTACTCTTTTGATCGATTTTCTTAAAGTCAATGAGAGACTTAGACAAAGATCTTCAAAATCTTCTTATAAAAATCATTTTCAAAAAGTTTTTGTATAACTTGTTGGTCAGAGTGCTCTTAAATGTTCTAAGTGTAATAGCTCAAAACATTTTAAGAATAAATGTCCTAAAGTTTGGAGACCTGTTAAGAAAAATTGGGCAAATGCTGTTTTTAAAACTAACTTGATGGGACCTAAGAAAATTTGGCTATCAAAGAAAGTTTGAGATTTCTTTTTAACTGCAGGTTACTGTTAAAAGAAAAGGCAAATGGTAGTTAGACAATGGTTGTTCTAGACATATAACTAGAGATTCAAGCAGTTTCGTAAAACTAGAAAAACAAAAAGGAGGAAATGTTTTGTTTGGTGGAGACAACAAAGGAAAAATTATTGGACATGGAATAGTGAGGATTGAAAGTTTGATCATCAACAATGTTTCCTTGGTGAAAGGTTTGAATTACAATCTTCTGAGCATAAGCCAGTTAGGTGATATAGGATTCAGAATCAATTTCCAAGAAGATGTTTGTTTTGGAATAAGTCGAGACTTCACTCAAACTTTCACTAGGCGAAGATATGGCAATATTTATCTTCTGGACATAAGTCTAGAGAGCTCTTAATGTCTTATTTCAATTTAAGATAAAGCAAATCTTTGGCATCGCAAGCTTGGACATGTGAGTATGAAACAGATTGCTAAACTATCGTCTAAGAACCTAGTTCGTGGTCTTCCAAGAATTATGTATCAAAAGTCTGAGTTGTGTACTCCATTTATCTTGGGAAAACATATCAAAAGCTCATTTAAACCTATAAATCAAGTTTCCATTAATTACGTCTTGCAGCTTCTTCACATGGATCTTTTTTGACCAACTAGAACACAAAATATTAGTGAAAAGAAATACTATTTGGTAGTTGTGGATGATTATTCAAGATTCACGTGAGTTTTCTTCTTGACGAATAAAACAAAAACCTTCTCATATTTTTCAAAGTTTGCTAAGAAGGTTCAAAATGGGAAAGGTTATGCCATTTCAAGTATAAAGACTGATCATGGGGGAGAATTTGAGAATCAAGACTTTGCAAATTTTTGTGATGAGAGTGGTCTACAACATGTGTTCTTCTCTTCATACACTCTAGAGTAATATAGAGTTGTAGAAGGGAAAAATACTTATTTACAGGAGATAGCCAGAACTTTGTTAATAGAAAGTAGTCTCTTCTCGTTTTTGGGTAGAAGCAGTTTCTACTTTCTGTTATATAATTAACAGAGTATTTTTAAGGCTTATCATAGAGAAAACTCCCTATGAAGTTTACAAAGGAAAAAAGCCAAATATATCTTATTTTCATGTATTTAGTTGCAAGTGTTTTATTTTGAAAAATGGAAATGATTGGCCTGGGAAATTTAAAAAAGATCGGATGAAGGAATATTTCTTGTCTATTCTACTTCAAGCAAAGTTTATAGGGTCTTAAACAAGAATACACAGACTGTCGAAGAATCCATGAATGTTAGATTTCAAGGAATTGTTAAGAACCAACAAGATCATACTCAACTTGAAGAGTCTAAACTAATTTTAGACTTAATGAAGTTTGATTCCCCCGAGGAACCTCAGTCTTCTGGTGATCAAAGTCAAGCAGAAGAAAAGTTAGAAGAATCAAAGAAAATAGATGTTCAACAAACCCTTGTAGAAAGTGACAAATCCAACAGTAACTGGAAGCACAAATCAAGTCATTCTAAAGAGCTCATTATTAGCAATATAGAAGAAGGGATTTGAAACAGATCCAAAGTAAATGAATATTCAAGTGCTCTAGCTCTTATTTTTGAAATAGAACCAAATGGAGTATAAGAAGCTTTAGCTGATGAAATCTGGATATAAGCAATGTAGGAAGAACTTAGACAATTCAGAATTAATGATATCTGGGAGTTAGTTCCAAAACCAAAAGGAAAATCTGTGATTGGAGCAAAGCGGGTGTTCAGAAACAAGATTGATGAAAAGGGTAAAGTAACCAAAAACAAAGTAAGGCTTATTACAAAAGGTTATATACAAGAGGAATAAATAGACTATGATGAGACATATACACTTGTAGTCAGGTTAAAAGCCATAAGATTATTGCTAGCATATGCATGTTTCATAATTTTAGGTTATTCCAGATGGATGTCAAGAGTGCATTCCTAAATGGGTTCATATAATAAGAAGTCTATGTGGAACAACCACTAGGATTCGAAGATCCTAGAAAACCAAACTTGGTGTACAGACTGAAGAAGGCTTTGTACGGTCTGAAATAGGCACCTCAAGCTTGGTATTAAAGACTAAGTAAATTTCTAAAAGAATTCAAAATGAGCATGATGGATGAGTTAACATTCTTTCTAAGTCTACAAGTCAGACAATCAAAGAAATGAACTTTCATTTATCAAGAGAATGCCAGAGATGTTATCAAGAAGTTTGGGATGGAAAATTGCAAGAAGATTGAGACTCCTATGTCAAGTTTTTCCAAACTTGACAATGATGAATATAGAAAGAAAGTAGACCAAAAGACATAGAATCATGATTGGTTCTTTTCTCTATCTTATTGCTTCGCGAATTGATATTTTATTCAATGTGTGTATGTGTGCTAGATTCCAAGGTGATCCTAAAAAATCTCATCTCAGTACTGTCAAACGTATTATCAAATATATTGCAATCAATCCAAAGTTAGGTATGTGGTATCCAAAAGAAAAAGACTTTACATTATTTGGATACTCAGAGATCTAGTTAGTTGTAAAGTTGATAGGAAAAGTACTTCAAGAGTGTGCAAACTCTTGGGACAAATGTTAGTGTCCTAGTTCTCAAAGAAACATAATACTGTGGCACTCTCAACGGTAAAAGTAGAATATGTTGCTCTTGAAAGTTGCTGTTCACAAATTCTTTAGATCATGCAACAACTTAGGGACTTTGGAATAGAAGAATCTTGCATTGAAATCATATGTGACAACACAAGTGAGATCAACATCACCAAAAATCATATTATTCATTCAAGGGCAAAGCATATTAAAATTCGCCATCATTTCATAAGAGACCATATGTAAAATGGCGAAATCAATGTTCAATTCATTGATTTGAAGAATCAACTAGCAGATATCTTTACCAAGCCATTGGAGAAATGATCATTCAAGTTCATTCATGAAAAGCTAAATATTACTCTTGCATCTGGTTAAAGTCTATTGGACGAGCAAACTCATCAATTCAACCTATGGTAGAAACATCATTTTGAAAGTCCTTCTAGACTCAGGTAATTATATTTCAAATTTTGGCACGTAAGTTTCTTTCATTCTTGAACATGTATGATTATTCTCGAATTATTACTTGCCTTTTATTTTTGAAATTATTATATCTCTACTGGTTTTTCAAGATTAATATTGCAAAAATTATTGACAGTTACTTTTTAATTTTTTTAAAATAGAAGTTTTTTTTTTTTTTGTGCATGTTCAGTTGCCCTAGTTCATTTTCTTTAAATAAAATCTTTGACCTTTTTCCCTTGATATCTAGACTCTTTACAAACCCCTATCTTTCTCTCAAACCCTTGCTTCTCTTGATCTACTCTCACATTCTTTGCAAAAATTTTCACTCGATCACTCTCGAATATGTCATCAAAATCCTTCAAGTCCGTTTCGATGTCTTATCAGAGGAAATCCTCTCACATTGTTAGTCGCGGGCCTCGGTTTGTCCCTGAAGGTCCGATGCATTTTAATCTCACCGGGGATGAATCACCTTGAAGCACGAATTGACAATCGATGGAGGAAGAGGTTACTTAGGAAGCGACTCCTAGGGATCTTCCATTGAGTGTTTGCACTAAAAAATTGTACTTCTTTATTGATGCTATAGTGAATTTCAACCAAAAGACTGTCAGCGTGGAAGAGTGGACGTAAGTTTAATTTAAACCAAACCACTATAAATTTTGTGTGCAATCTTCTCTTTCCTTAACTCATTTTATTCAAATCTGTTGCATTCTTTTAAGTATCGTAAAAATCTATTCCATCTCTTATCCGATTTTGAACATTCATCAGAAGTATGATGATTTGCTTATCAGACTCTATTTGGTTCTTAGATTTTGTTCGAAATTTATTTATTTATCAAAATTTCTTTTAAACACCTATTCACCCCTCTGGGTGTTCGTACTAGCATTATCAAAAGGAACCCTTGCTCCATGATTTGGCAATTTGCTTTTGCTTTCACACTTAAGGAGGATAAATTATACTTGTTAGCTTTTTTGAACTTTCCATGTCCCATATTTTTCTTGAGATCGGAAACTTCCCCATGGATGGGGTGATTCATCATGTTCAAAAAAGGTGTCTATCTTTTGTGCCTACACGATACTTCCATGAATGCCTTTTCACATTCCAATTGTGAATATATTACTACATGCATTGATGCGATCAAAAATTATTTTGGACACAAATGAGAATACATGTGATTCGGGTAGAGTATCTTCATCCAATTGTCAAATGAGTAAGAAGTGAGAAAAATTATCGCATTAGGCAAGAAATATATGATTTTTAACGTATGAATATGAGACTATTCTAATGACCTATTTTAAAATTTCAAGCCCACATTTTTTCTTTAGGCTAACAATAACCACATGTATATAAAATTTATACTCCTTTATGATATCCCATTCAATTTAAATGTTTTTAATCTTAGTATATACTAATTTTATTTGGATCTTAAATGTACATGTCATCATCCAATGAGAGGAACCACTGGGGGCTTGCTCCGGTAGCCACCATTCCCTATGAGAATGGGGAGGCGGAGAATTTAAGACTTCCCTCTTTTGAATGGGGGTTTATGCGTTTATGGGGTTTCCTAGGTGGACCCACTTGGAGCCTGCAAAACTGCTCGTAGATGAGCTCCAGAGTTTAGGAATACACCTTACACCTTACGTACAAAAACAAAAAAGAAAGAAGGAAAAAAAAGAAAAGGGTAATGTGAGTGGATGAGGTTTGCTTTTCATTCGGTTCTGGAGGAAGAAAAAAAAATTTTGAAGAAAAATCATTTCTAATTTTGAAGAAAAATCATTTCTATTTCAAGTATATTATTAATTTGACAAGAAATTGACATTAATTCTAAGTCTTTCCACTTACATCAAGTATATGTATTAATTTGACAAGAAAGTGAAAAAAAAAATAACTCCAAGAGGTCATGGTCCATTGAGATACAGGTGCTCGTCGGATTCTACTTAATGCACACCTTCTTTTCCGTTCTTTTTCGGTTAGTTACTTAGAATACAGGATTCGGTTTCCATTTTCGGTGGAGGTCTGCTGGTTTAGGAATCAAGATTTACGAAGCTACAGCAGATCTGCTGCAACTTCGTCAATATTCACTCGGCCCCAACCTCTCAGAACTCAGGGGAAGCAAATGAAACCCATTGAGGTTTTGGTTTTGGTTTTGGTTTTAACTTGTTTGATTATTTTGACATTAACCTAAGAACGTTTTGGGCATTGACTCATGATACAGAACCGCTGATGGCATGGAATTAGTCTTCTGATGAGGTAGTAATCCACCGGGAAGAAACAGTGACTGGACATGCAAATATCTCCAGATAAATTTTTTTGTGTGTAGACATGCAAGTATCAAGTTTCTCTTTCCTCATTTCTCAAAGATAGGAAAGACGAAGTTGGCCAACCATCATCCATATTAAAGACAGAAAAAATTTGTGTTTGTTAAGAAAAAAAATTTGAGTAGCAACATATGACAGGTCAAGCTAATGGATAAAACATGACCCGAGCAAGAAAGTGCCACTTCGCACATCTCGCCATTCAAACAAATAAAGAACTTCCATAATAGATTCCCTCCCTTGCAATGGCAACCATCTGCATTGTTATTGTGTGAACAGAAAAAAGTCGCAACATCATATCCGTTTGAATAACAATATGGAAAGAAATGGCACAAATACAACCACCAAACCACAAACCATTGTCTTTAGGCTTTCCCTACGAATGAGTTCACAATGCACAATTACTGCACTACGTAACACATTGTTTTCTTTATATTATCTATACATTCAGTTTCAAATGTAAGCAAAAGGGAAACTTCGGAGAGAAATTCAAGAGCTAAAGCCCTAGTTCTTTCAAGAACTATTTTACTTAAGACACAACAAACCTTTCTTCTGTCAGTAATCAGTATCCAGAAGTATTGGATAAAGATCATTAGCAGACGCAGACGAAGCGGTTCCAGTCCATGGCCCATCAGTGGACATAGACCTGGTGATATTCTCACCAACAACCTGATGTTTGTCACCTCTAAAATGCTTCCTCATGGCCTCAATTTTCTCCTCAGTCATGATAGCGCCTTCAGAGTCCAGCACCGGAACAGTGACCTTGCCTTCAAGCATGCTAACCACAGATGACATCGGTGGCCTGAGTGCTGGAGTTGCATTAGTACACATCAGAGCTACCTTTATCAATACTAGCGCCTCCTCTTTGTCAAAGTGACAATTGAGCCTCTGATCAACTAAATCTATCAAATTTCCTCTCTCCTTCAAAACTCGTACCTAGAAACAGAAATGAAAAGTGAAAATATTTTCCTTTCAAGCTTGAGGTACTGATCAGTTGCAAAATATGCTCTAAATACTAAAACAGGAAGAAGTATATTATGTCTCTTGATTATTACGTGACAAATGTAGTTGATAAGCACCCACTAGTTTTTCATCTCAAATGAGTCAAATACGGATCAAACATGATTTCTTTACCTATTTTGAATAAAAGTTGGTAAACTCCAACATCACTTACTAATGGTTCACTGGTTGCCAAAAACTTACCAATACTGCTTTAAAATCAGCAGCTCTTATTGAGTTTTATCAGCACGAATTATTTGTCAGTGTCATTACATGAAATGTTTTACACCATCCATTGCCTTCTACTCTCAATTCTAGTTTAACAAGAAATACTTGATTATGCAACTCAGGTGACAATCAAATTTAACGAGGACTAATAATGATTACTTACTCAAAGCAAAACAAAATCTAACTGAAGGACTCAAAATTATATGAATGTGAAAAAAGTTATACCTCAATTGAAAGTATATGGATATTCTGGTCAAGACATGGTCTTGAAAACTTTTTAATATAACAGTAATTGCCAAAATTGAATAGTAGTCGAAGGAATTGTTTGGCACCAATGGAACTACAGAGAGTATGAACGTCAAGCATAAAAACATAAAGACTAAAACTCAACTACCCCAAACTTCAAGGAATAGAATTTTCTTCAATCCAAAAAAAAAAAAAAAAAAAGAATCTACATGAAAAATCAGTGTAGACCAACATAATAAGAAGAATTGGATTAATTTGAAATGACAAATTGCAGTTAGCAGCACGACAATTCGTTAAGCAGGTTTCAATAGCTGGTAACTGTGTAACACTCCTTTGCAACAATTAAAAGTGCATGTGAGGGATTACATACTATGCTCACACTTCCTTAATCCCTTTTCCACCAGCACAAGCAGAAATTTAAATATGGATACAATCATAATTGAAATGATAGAGTTGATTACCCAATCAAGTAGATAAAAGCATTCCTCATTTTTTTGGGAACTACTGTTGCTCTGGCCACTAACAACTTCTAAGGCAACGATGCCAAAACTATAGATGTCGGCTTTGTCAGTGAGGTAACCATGCATTGCGTACTCCGGTGCCATATATCCACTGCACAACAAGAAACAAGCTTGTGTTTGTAACAAGGTAATTGCCTTAAATAGTACATACTTAATATTCCTAAAATTCAAAAGAAAGAGAGATTCCTAAATGTGACAATTCTAATAGAATTTACTGAGAATATTTCAAAAAGAGAAAAAGAAAAAGACCATTGTTGTTTTATGTAATTATCAGGCTTCATATATGACTTTATAACTTGGAAAAGAGGCACTACGACTGAAAAATGATTTGGAAACACGCTGAGCCAAGGTCTGTGAATACATGGGCAGCCACCGTAGGAGGATTCGTAAAGCCAAGCCTAGGGGCAGAAGAGCTTCTTAGGTTTGTGTCATTGTTGTTGCTGTGCCAATAGAAAAACAGCCTTTCACTTCCTTGCGACGCACGTGCTTGCTTTGTATATTTTGGTTTTATTTTGTTTGTAACTCACTTGAAAGAACATCCTCTATGTTAATGTCATGTGAGACATATCTACTAAAATTGTGTTTTTCATACAAAGGAGTATATATAGATAATTCATAACCAAATTTTAACGTATAGTAGTTATTGTTCATTAAATTGTTTTGCATTAAGTTGATTGTTATAGGAGAAACAATAAAACACTTAATATTACGTGTCAATATGCGTTGTATCATAATAGTTTCATAAGCAAGCTTTTTGTCTGAGTGAACACATTAGGTAGGGCACACTGAATTGCTGTACGAAATATTTATCTTGAATTGTTCTTAATGTAGTAAATGGAGTATGTACGATATTATCAATCAATCTCCCGTAATAGGATACGAACTTTCCAAAAATTGTATTAAATTATCTAAGTTTGTTGAGATAACAGAAATTAGTTAATGTTATAGTTCTTTTTTGTTGAATTAATGTTAAGAGTTAGTAGAACAAACTTACAGCTTTATCCTTTTCCCTAATTAATCACATTCTTTTCATAAACAAGTTGACTTTTCACACAAGTTAATGCAAACGTTTGAAACATGTGAACATGCTTATTTATGTCTTTCCATGGGTATACAATAGAAACGTAGGTAAATTAGCTCTATTGCCTATGATACTCAGTTATATTCAAGTTAAAAATTACATGAGTCAATATCAGAGTATCATTACTTAATGGTAGGTTATGCGACATTCTTAACATTTTTTTCCTAATTAACAAGAAGAGTGGTGGGATAGGCATAAAGTTTTGTGGTTAAGCCAGATTTGTTGAGCTCCATTCTTTGGGATGATGGGAATCGATCACAAAGCTCCATTCAACTCACTTTTCTTAAATCAGACTATATGTTCCAACTCCATTCTTTATGTTGTAACTAACTCCTAATTAGGTTAACAGGAACATAAAGCAAGAAACTTACTAAGTTCCAGCAATCTTGGTGCTAATATGTGTGTTGTCCTCCTCATCAAGCTTTGCTAAACCAAAATCCGATATTTTAGGGTTGAAATCCTTATCCAGTAAAATATTGGTAGCTTTAATGTCTCTATGCACAATCTTCAGCCTTGATTCTTCATGAAGATATGCCAAGCCCCTAGCAATACCCACACATATCTTGTGTCTTGTCCGCCAATCCAACTTTAACTGAAATTCTTCAGGACCTTCAATTGTATTATAAGACATCAAAACTGCTTTACTGCCATGTCATTAACTATAGTCAGTGAAGCACAATGTGACATCAAATTACCAAATAAAGCACGAGCAAGACTGTTATTTTCCATGTACTCGTAAACCAGCAAAAGTTGATTTCCTTCAATGCAACATCCATAGAGTTTCACCAGATGCGGATGTTGAAGAGCAGAAATCAACCCAATCTCAGTCACAAACTCACGATTTCCTTGCTTGGATTTAGATGAAAGCTGCTTCACTGCTATAGTGGTGCCATCTAACAGAAGACCCTGCAATTGAACTTTGGCATAAGAATTATGCTGAAGATTTACATTGAATGCTGCTTTCTACAAATCTTTTCTATTGGGAATTGAGGGAAGTTGGTTTACTGATTTTCCAGCATACCTTGTATACAGAACCAAAACCACCTTCTCCAATCTTATTGGCAGAATCAAAATTGTTTGTGGCAGCTTTAATCTGTCGCAAGGTAAATGAACCAATTTGCAATGCTAGAACCTTCAAATCTGCACAACGTTTTGGAACTCCTAAGAATTTGGAGAAGTTGACAGCTGCAGTATGCAATCCACTATCTAACAAAGACATAGTGATTCCTTCTCCATGCACTAGAAATATTGTTATCTGAGCAAGTTTAGTACTGAAAACCTTAGCATCTTGAAATTAATTTTCTAAGAAAGTCTTAGCAGTATGTCCTTTGGAAAGTAAAATGAGAATGTCTTCAAGGTATTTAGTAGTGAAGAAAAAGAAAAAAATCATAGAAACCGCCCACTTTGGACATGTAAGGCAAGGTTTGTATGTTTCAGTGTCTCGTATATGCAAAGATCTGGCCTTTAGTTTCGATGTCTTGAAACATAGACTTAGCATATATTTGGTCAATTGTGTCCCCAAGGAGGGCCCAGTTGATATATACACACATCTGAAAAAGAATTTAACATTCTCTCCCTATAACTATCTATCCCTTGGTTGAATCAAATGGATCTATGAGACTTTAGCTCTATTATGACTTAACAGTAATTTATTTTCTGTGTCAAATGGAATTTCTAGTGGAATGCACAAATGCCATCCATTGGGTGAACCAAATGGGTCTATGAACTGTGGAATCTAGTCGCGGTATTAATGATGCATTGTGATTACCTCTTCACCCACCAGAAAAGGTAAGAAGAAGAAGAAGAAGTAGAGTCGAAACTGTGTGATCAAGCTGAAATATAAATGATGCAATGTGATTACCCTTCTCCCCCACCAGAATACGGAAGGGTGAAAATGTATTCACAGGGCATAACATTCTCCTATTTCTTAGACAGATATATGTGAACTAAATAACATAGATTATAGGTAAGCAACTACCTTGTGCCATTTCATCTCCACGTCCGAGACATCCTCGCCACCAAAGGATAACCAGGATAAGGAAAATTACAAAAACTATAGCAGCTACAATCCCAACCACTGTCCCAGCAGATATGCTGGCTGGCTCTTGTGGCGTTTTGAAGTCTGCAGTGAAGAAGGAATGTAAATATTTACCCAAAAATATTCGGTTAAATGGGGTAGGCATAAATGAAAAAAATATCTGTGGCTTCTTGAAAACAGAAATCAATAGATATGACTGCACAATAACTGAGAATAAAAAAAAAAAAATACATGAAAACCGCTCAGACTACTCTATAGAAACTATCAGATAAATGCGCACAGGAAGTATCATCTTTGGAACATGCAATACTAAATACAAAGGGAAAAAGAAAGAGAAGAAGAAGAAGAAGAAAATAAATAATCTACTTCTCGTTCTCAATGCTGCACTATATAATACAGGTGCCATGGTCATTATCCATAGCAGAAAAGAGAACGAGGCTATCATTTCATAGTCTGAATAGAAGGATAAAAGATACACAGAGAAAACATGCCCAGAAAGAAAACAGAGCAAACTATGACCAATTTTTGCTGCTTAGGAGAAAAATTACAGATCCTATTCAGCTACAATGGAAATTGATCTGATCAGCAGTAACATATGCCAATGGCCTGAACCCAACAGTGGCCATTTGCAACCAACCCAAGTAACTGAATATCCTATTGGTGACTTCTGGTGAAAGACAAGATAGGGGTATTTTTTTTCAACACAAATATGAGTAACTTTCTCAACGGAGAAGCACCAAGTGAAACATGGAAGTGTCTGTCTGCATACCAGGATTGACAGAGATAGCAGATATTAGAGGACCATAGAATCCTCTGGTAGGTATATTTTGGGTTCCTTTCCCAGCCCAATAGAAACGTATATCCAGACTGCCATTGGCCACTGTGGCACGAAAATTTTTTACGACTGCCTTTCTGACTCCACCTGCGTGACTCTCAATGTTGAAATCTTCCAACACCAATTTTCCCTGAAACAATGTTTAATCTGATTCAAGTTGAGTGTCTCCACACAGAACAAGGTGAAACTTTTAGTCTCAATAGAATGTACAAATTGTGAAAATATAATTATTTGCAAATATGAGATATTTAGATAAACTTCCCAACCATAACATACTGAACAAATTATATGCTTTACATGTTAGAACTGGCACTACATAATGCCCAAAAGTTACCTGTATATAGACATTAAACACTCGCCTGCCAAGGCTGCTATAAGTTTTGTCGTCTGTGAACGATATCTCCGCAAAATGAAGGCTTACATTGTAGGGTCCATCCATCAGACAAAAACCATAATAAGTTAGAGAGAGAGGAGAACTTCGTGCACTCATGTAAAGTTGGGCATTATCCATGGACAATGTGGATGCATTTTCAACTATATAGTTGTCTGTATTCCTGGAGTCATCAAGGAAGTGACCAGTGCTACTGTAGGCCCAATTATCCCCCAGGAAGAAACTTGAAGGTGTAGGTCGTGCTGTATCACCATTGTATGTGGTGTCCCCTATTTGTACTTTGCTCCCACCGCAATTTATGTAGAGGTTATACCAAGCTGTATGGAGTAAAGAAATAGCCACTGAAAAATCAAGTTTCCTTCTTTTTATGGAGCCCAGTCTCACTAAATAAACAATAATTCCCTTTCAAAAACTTACATAAAAACTCCTAGGTTTATGAGCAACACATTAGTTCACAGAGGCAGCTTTTGAAATTTTTAGAGCTTTTATGCGTTAAACATAAAACATTGACACAATAACCAATAAAAGAGTTGACAAGGAGATAAATTTGATGAGAAAAGACACAGAGAGTATGATGCAATATCAGGATCTGATGATAATGGTAGGATATACAGCAGATCAACTTACTTTTTATACAAGGCTGATTTTTCAAACATAAGACAAGTCCACTTGAGGCAGAATATAATGTTCTGAGCAAGTCGGCAAAGATTTTAACGTTATAACCATCGTAGTTCTGAATGAAGTTGAATGCTACATACATAAACAATTAAAATGCAGGTCCTTAGAAAATCCAAGTCTCTTGGTGAAATTTAATCTCAAACATACACATTGTCAATCGCCGAGCTTGCAAACAAGTTGCTGTAGAGGAAAGACAAAATCAACAATCAGTAGAGAAATGGAAATTGTGTTCACATACAGGATTAGAAGCAACTCATAACTGCACATTTGAGGGGATCCCCAGACTTAGACCGAAGGAAGTAGTACATACACAGATCTGTTTTGACATTCTGAACCTTCAGCAGTGAGGGAGTTGTATGATAGATCCCTACACAGAGAAATCGTCAACCATTTAGAAAATCTCATCAATTTAAAGAATACACTGAAAGTCATTCCATCAAATAAATATTATGTACAAAGATGTAGACCGGTTGCAAACCATGGACAAGTTGAAAGGTGAAAACATGACAAGGTGATGAAAGTAATATTTTATCTTAATTGAAGATATCTTAAAATATTAAGAGGACAAAGACTAAACAGAGACTTTAGAACTAGTTGGAGTGCATAAATACATTTTTACCCTGTTAGAGTATAGCAGTCAAGACATTTAAGGCAAACTTTCAAAGAGTATCCTTCCAAGAGGTTTGAAAAAAGATCCAGAGCTGGGAACAGCTTTTTGTGTAGGAGAAAGAGGGAGCAAACTTGGCACTTCCAAGAAAATCCACTTCATATTCTTTCATGCATACCACACAATTCAGTCTCTTGTATTACATTTCCAATGAACAGATCCCAACAAGGAGAAAGGTAGTTATGATGTTTCCATTTATCTCCATAGGCTACAATCCATAAAGATGCAAGATAGGAATGCATAATTGCTAGTCACAGTACAAGATTAGCTAGATAGAGCTAGAAACAAATTCATAATTAAACAGAGATGTTATTCAGGCAGCAAAGCTTACACAGAGTCTCCACTATCCAGCATCGAATCAGGGACTGCTCCAATCAATTGGTTTCCAGTCAGATAGCTAAACAAGTTTATTTGATTGAGTCAGTTCCTCATGTACTTTACACACAAACTGAAATTTTTTAAGTGATACCTAAAAAATACATCACTTGGCAGATTAAAAAGCATTTAATTACTAATGGTGTAGAAAAAAATCAGTTAAGTCATGATAACAATATAGAGCTTCAGCCAGAGATGAAAGATAAAGGAAATCACTGACAAAGCAAAAACTTGATCCTTGCAAAACTTGGAGTGCATGGAGAAACATTACTATAACACTAGCATAAAAACCCGAACATATTGAGGGTTACTATTGTATTAGTGTCATGGTCCAATTTCTCCCATATTCAAGTGGGCTGAAAATTGGGGCTTTGAGGTGTCAAGGTGAAGAGTGAGAAAGCAAAAGGTTTGATACAACTAGTCCATGGGAATGGCATTAGGGTGTTTGCGCGAGAAATCTAGGGATGGGATTATTATCATTTTAGCGGATCTCCGAAGGTGGAGCAGGTCTCTAGTACAGAAATTGGTTGAGAGCTAATACTGTTCTCTTGATGATGGCCATAGCAAGCAGAAACCAATTGTTGTGTTGAAGTGATCATTACATCCTACTCGAGGAACTGGATGCTCTTATTGAATTGGGCATGGTATGATTCTGTATAAGGATGTAAGTAGCCATACTGTCCTTGGAACAATCTATTTGGGGAAGGCTGGCTTAGTGTTCTCAGTTTATCAGGACCACACCGTCTCATCCTCAGGAAACTTTTGGCCCATCACAAGTGATACCAGAGCAGGTTTCCTAAAATTTATGGGCAGAAGCCAAGAAGAAATATGTTGCCACATTTCCAACAAGAAGAAAATCTCTGTTGGTTTGCTAAAATCAAGAGAAGCCTAATAGGGGAAAGAAGGTGCCACCAAGGGAGCACGGTTGGTTTGGGAGCCAAACTTGTCAGGGAGGGCACAAGTGATTAGAGATTCACCAACAGCTTTGATAGGAAGAAGCAGCCAATGGAGTGGAATGGCTTATCGTGTTAAGTGAGTGTTTTCCATTCACACAAGTCCCAAACGACTGGTGGGCATGGTTCTTCCGCAACAAAGGTGTCGCAGAATTGGGAGGGATGAGTGTCCCAATAAGATTCCTCCTATACCCATGTGAGCTGAAAATGGGGCTTTGTGGTATCGGGGGTGAAGAGTGAGAGATACCTAAGAGTTGATACAATTGGTCTGTGGGAGTAGCGTCAAGGTGTTTGTTCTAGGAATCTAGGAATTGGATGATTATCATCTCAGAGGATCTCTGAAAGCGTGGTTGGCTTCCCAAGTGTTCGTTCTCCTAATGATGGCCATGGCTACTCATTGTAGGGTGAAAGAAGTTTTGTTGAAGTGATCAGTATGTCCTGCTTAAGGGACTCAATGCCTAAGCTGAATTGAGCATGGTACGATTTGGTATGAAGATGCAATTCATCATACTATCACCAAGAACAATCTATTTAGGTAAGGCTGGTTTAGTGTTCTTAGCTTATCAAGTGCCAAAAGAGATCGTCCACGGCTAGGAAACTTTCAGCCCTTGACACTCACTTATTAACTATTTCCTCACCATAACGTTTTTGCCCTTCTAAGACATGAAAAAAAAAAAGAGTTAAGGAAGATGTGTCATTGTCAAATAGTCAATCGTTGAGCAAAAAGATGAATGCCAATGTTAAACGGTCCAAGAAGATTAAGAGTATAGCTTCTCAGCATCTTCAAAACTTGGGACAAGACATCAAGGTCCTATCCGTAGACCTTCAAAATAGCAATAAAGAACTACATTCACCAAACAATCTAGGGCCATTGTCGGGGAAAGAACCAAATAGAGAGCTTAAGAATATTGCTATCTTTAATCTCCTATGCATAATAAAACAGGAGCACAGGATATGCATTAATTGCATACACACACAACTATCAAATACCTAAGTAAGAATGATCCATTTAACCCTACCAACGCAAACAAGAAACTCTACTGAAACTTGTAAATCATCCTCTTAAGCAACAAAATATCATCGATCTGTGTCTGCTCCATACTCTAGTAACTTGTGAATCATGCTCTTTAAGCAACAGAATATCATGGATCTATGTCTGCTCCAAGACTAGAGTCCAACCAGAATAACTAGTTGACAATAATCATAGAATCATGTTTCAAATCATTGTATAATCTGGATGGTGAAATAATAACCATTCACAACATGAGGACTTTGAGGGTTATAAACTGGACACATTATCACACTCTTAAGTTCTACTGATAGCTCAACTATCTAGATATTTTAGATTCTTATACAAAAGTACAAAGAAGAAGCTGAAGTTCAGCATCAAAGTACTTACAGGTAACTCACTTTTCTGAAGGAGCTAGAGATTTTACCACTCAGTTTGTTGAAGCTGAGGTCTCTGCAAAACAATTAAATGTAAAGGAGACGAGTATGATGAGAAGATAGGTTTAATTGACTACCACTGGACACTCTTTGAGGATACTCGGGGGATTGTAGAAACACAGACAACATCATTGAACATACAAGTCCAGATCAGATATTTAGACATATTGGCCAACTGCCTAGAGTCTATGCCTTCTACTAGGCATTCATTTCAAAAGGCATAATATCCAAGTCTATCAAGTAGGTCACATGCTGTAAATCCAATTTCCGACTTGGAAATTTTAAATTTTTGAATAGGAATTATATTCGGGCACTAAATTGAATGCATCCTGAGGAATGCAGCATATTATAGTTCAAACCGTGAGATTCCATTTATTTACTAGGACCAAAACCAAAGGCTAATAATAATTTCTTGAACAGACTTTCTTCATAACAATTTATTCGTGGATAAAGGAACGACGACTCAACACTAGGGTGCTTGGAAAATAGAATATTAGCTTGAGCGAAAAAAAATAGAAAACAAAGTGAGGATTTAAAAAAAAAAAAAAAAAAAAAAAAGGAAAGCATGGTTCTGCAGTCCAACATAATTACTGATGGAGAAATTACAACCAAGTCTAACGTTAAAAAAAAAAAAAAATAAAAAAACGCAATGTAGTATATGATAAGCCGCAGCATAACCACAGAAACTATGTTATTCAGAATGTCAGAAAAACAAAGGATAAGTGTAGAGGCTGATGATGAGAGGATGGCAAAAAATTGCTGATAAATGTAGCATTTATAAAATCTTATAGAGATGACCAAATGCCCAAGGAAAGTTGACTTGTATGGAGATGCATTTGAAGCCATGCTCTCATAAGAACTGAGAATGTTATGGCTGACAGATACACAACAATCGAGCATAAAACTCCACTTAGATAATATGGGGCTGAGATTCGAGGATGTAAACCATTAATAAGTTTCCAGACAATCAACCACCAGAAGCCTCCTGTTTTGCATCATTACTCTCAAGAAGTAAAGATAGAAAATCAAAGCAAAAGTACATTAGACAAAATGGGGACCACAATGAAGTTAAGAATTCTTGCGGTTTCTATTCCTGGAAATTGTGTGAACAAAGTGAAAAAAAGTCCATACTCTTCTGTAAAAAACAGCGTATTCTACAGCAGAGGCCGCGATCACCAGAAACTTACATGCCACATGACAATTCACAATTCGGCAATATCAATAGAAAAGATCAAAACACCGTTGAAGCCAGTAGGGCACTGCTGACATTCAAGGCATCTTAAATGGTTTTTTTAACTGCACCTATAAGTCAACTGTAAACTAGACGAAATTCATTCATTACGGGTAAGACTATCTATTCTGCTTGGAATAGGGAAAGCAGGAAGACCATTTCCACTCACAATATAATTAAACTTTTCATTTCTGCTAGATAATCAGGTAACTCTCCTATGAGATTGCAGCTCCTCAGAATCCTGTAAGGACAAAAAAAGAAGAAGAAGAAGAAGAAGCTGTTATTGTCACATTGCTGAGATGATTTGGCTCTTTTGCACGAAGTAAACTATTGGGATAATGACACAAATGATTCTTGAACTTTGGCTTAATGTGCAATGTCATCCATTTACTTTTAATTTATTCAAAATAGTCCCCGAAATTTTGCCCAATGTGCAATGTTGTCTCAAACTTTTAAATTTTCAATATGATACTTGAACTTTTGGTAAATGTTAAATTTAGTCCCTAGACTATATGAAAATATCCGGTATTTATCCTTCATTAATTCAAGTTCAGGGATAACATTGAACATTTTCATGTAGTCTAAGGACTAAATTAAACATGTATCAAAAGTTTAAGGGCCATATTGAAAATTAAAAGTCTAGGGATGACACTGCACGTTGGGCAAAAGTTTGGGATTACATTGAATAAATTAAAAGTTTGGAGATGCCATTGTAATTGGGCAAAGTTCAAGGATTGCTTGTGTTATTTTCCCTAAACTATTTATGAAGAAGCAGTGGTCTCACAGTGTCTGGATATTTGTACTATTAAGACGTGGAACTTGGGACTCGGTTCCATTAAGGTCACTTATTCTCCTGCATGTCAAAATCAAATACATAAAATTTTTAGATTGATACCATCTTAAGGAAAGGAGAGATCATATCGAAATGCTAAAACTCCAAACTGACAGGTCAGTCAATTTCTCTAAAAGTGCAATGCTTGAGGGAATTGGCCCTTGCAATCCACTTGCTTGAATATCCCTGAAGATACAATTAATAGACTGAATTATCTTGGGGGTATATCTACATAGACCGACTTAAAAAGTGAAGAAGCATTAAGCCTTACAGTTTGCTGAGATTTGTCAAGTTCTGAATAAAATCGGGTATCTTTCCTGTGAACTGATTGTCACCAAGTCGCCTACGGTGCATTAACCCACAAGATTCATATGGAGAAGAAAGAATAGAAGTATCTAAACATTAATAGACTCTATGGAACTGGAAACTAACAGGATCTGCAATGCTGTCAGTTCAGCAAATCTTTGAGGCAGCTCCCCGGTGAAATTATTTGAAGTAAGTTGGCTGGTACAAGAAAACCCCATGATATCACATAATTGAACTTGATCTCTCAACAGATTGCTCCAATCGATCCCTCACCAGATACAAAATTGCCAGCGAATAAACATTCAATGCCTAATGCAGAAATTAGCATCAAGAGACTCACAATTGAATTAACTGGGACAAGTTCCCTAGGTCCGGAGGAAGAGGTCCAGAAAGCTGATTGCTCTCGACATTTCTGAGCAGAAAAGAGTTGGTATGTTCCACATCAATTTTATTTAAGATGGCGAAGAAGCAAAACGCGAGTGGCGAAACGAGTGATCACTTACAATTCCCAAAGTGTGGATATGTTTCCCAGTTCCTTCGGGATTGAACCAGTCAATCGGTTTATAACAACAGAACTGCACCCACATCATTATGTTTCCCCAATCAATAGAAGATACACTAGAGAGAGAGAGAGAGGGAGAGGGAGAGCGAGAAGGGAGAGAGAGAGAGAGAGAGAGAGGGAGGGAGGGAGGGAGAGAGAGAGAGGGAGAGAGAGGGAGAGAGCATATACATGTTGCGCAACTTCGTAGAGCCCCATTCTTTAGGAATTGTGCCGTTTAGGTAGTTTCGGGTGACATCACTGTTTAAAGAGACATGATGATGATGATGATGATGATGATGATGCTTGTGAAGAAGAAGAAGAAGAAGAAGATGATAATGGAGAGAGTGCTCACAAGTTTTCGAGGTAAGGTAACCTGAACAGTCGAGGCGGAAGACTGCCGGGAAGAGACTGATTCCTAAGGACTCTGTTTTCACAAGACAAAAGGCTTATTCCATCTCTACTTAAAAGGTAAACTGAACAGTCGAGGCGGGAGACTGCCGGGAAGAGACTCATTCCTCAGGATTGTTTTCACAGGACAAAAGGCTTATCCCATAAGTGCAATAAAAGCTTAAAACTTGTCACAAAAATATAATTAAATCCTAAAATTTATATAAAAAAAAAAAGTACAGTCAAATCCTAAAACTTATCAAATTATTTCAATCAAATCCTAAAGTTAACACCGTCAGCCTTTTTAATGGAAAATGTTGACGCAGCATGAACGTGACGTTTAAAATGATTTTTATTTCCATGTGGCTTTTTTAAAATTTTTTTATTTAAATTAGATTTAAAAATTAGAAAAGAAAAGCTAAAATTTATTTAAAAAAAAAAAAAAAATTTAAAAAGAAAATTTAACTTTTCTTTTTAGTTTTTAAATCTAATTTTAAAAAATTGAATAAAAAATAATTAAAAAAGCTATGTGGAAAATGAAAAATTATTTAAAATGTCACATCCGCGCCATATCAACATTTTCCGTTAAAAGGCTGACGATATTAACTTTAGAACTCGATTGAAATAATTTGACAAATTTTAGGACTTGAGTACACTTTTTGCAAGTTTTAGGACTCAATTGCATTTTCGTGACAAGTTTTAGGATTTCTATTACACTTATCTCTTACTTAAAACTAGGCATTAAAATGATGTTAAAATTTGGCTGTACTGCATCTCTACATACATATATATTATATATATAATATATATGTATATATAAACACATATATATATGGTCTCGAAAGAGGAAAGTTCTGTTTAAGCCAGTGAATATATATTGCTTAATGCAAAAAGCATGCATCACAAGCCTGTTGTACATGGCGAATCTGTCTGCTTATTTGGTTGCAGCACTAAATTAAGGTCGTAACGTGACTACGTTGATCACACTGAATTAAGGCAATACTGAATTAGGGCCGTAAGGAGAGAACAGCATTGGAATTCTTAAAATACCCCAAAAATTAGAATCAAAAGGAATATTACAATTATTACTTTGATATTCAATCATGATTTTCGAGTTTCACAGTCCCATTAATCACTAAAAATATAATTTATAATCTCAATCATTTGTTCGTGTTTTAATAACTCATTTATGATTATAATTTAAAGACTAAGCATGTAACATGTGATTATTTTAATTAAAATTATGAAAATTTAGATAACCATGCCATGAGCAATTACTATTATGCTTAAAATTACAATAAATTACAATAAGAATAATAGCTAGTATGGTAGAAGATTCATATATTTCTTTCTATTGAGTACCTTCCTTCCCCATCTGCCCTGCCCGTCACATGTCATTTATTGTGACAATAGACAGAATTCATCTTAGTGCCTTAGCGGTATAGTATTCTATGAGATCCGATAGTATGGTAGAAAGAAATATATGAATCTTCTACCATACTAGCTATTATTCTTATTGTAATTTATTGTAATTTTAATATGATTAATGATTTATATATTGTCAATACATTTCAACCCATATATATATATATATATATATATATATATATATATATTTATTATGAAATACTAATATGGTAATAAGAGAATCGGTTCGGTGTTTAGCGCGTCAACCAGTCAATTCTATAAAGAGATAAAAGTTGGTGCACAATCACACGATTGATATCAAAGTCTAGCTAGGAATCGATGATGGTAAAATTCATGAAATTGAGAGAGAGAGAGAGACATGCTGATGACATGGGGAACGGTGTTGTTGTCGGCGTCGGTGAAATTTTGGCAGGTGACGGCGTTGGTAGTTGCATCAATCACTTTGTTGTCACCCCATCCACCGTCTACCCCGCATGGATCTGCGTTGAAATCCCAATCTGATTTCCCTAATGTCTCTCCTATTTCTCTCAACGCATCCACTGCAAAGAATAAAGAGCCAACAGTCAAAAGAAACAGCAACATCTCATGCACAACAAGCACGAACGAGGTCAACATCGCGTTACACGTTTGAGCCAAAACCAGAAGAAGGAAAAGGAGCAGCGAGAAAAGCAATACAAGATTAGCGGGGTTCTTTTCAATTGTTTCACCTTCGTCATCGGGCAGGAGCGTGGAGGCAGCAGCAAAGTGAGTAGTGCAGAGAAGGACGAGCACAGAGATGAGAGATGGAGCTGAGAAGAGAATCGTCATCATCTCAGTCCCAAGTTCAATCCAGAGAGAGAGAGAGAGATATCTCACGCTCTTCAACCGGAGTCTGCCAAGGCAAAATTTGGCAGAGAGAGATGATTGTGGAGTGGTCTTAGCTTCATGCATTTATACACAGAAAGAGGAAGAGGGGAGGTAGGATAGGTTTGGTTCGGTTTGCCTCGATTGCCAATTTAAGACAGCTTCAGCAACAGGAGTTCTTTTCTGTCTTCCATGCTCATCCACATTAGTGGGGGCAAGGAAAATATAAATGCCTTTGACCTAAAACTCCTTGAGGAAATGTAAATTGCATTTGAAAAAAACTCCTTTATAAAGCTACTTTGGCCTAAATAGTGTTTGGAAAATATTTATTTGCAAAGGGATTTTGGGTCTAATTTTTCTCTCTCTCTCTCCCTTTTTTTTTTTAATTAATAACAATCAAACCCTCCGTTGAAGGGCTAAAGCCACCGGCAAGCCAAATTTGATGCGCAGCCAATGCCCAAGGTCGTACGACCTCCAGCAAGGGTCGCATGACCCTAGGCGTTGCAACCCAAGCGGCTGGCTAGGGCGCAATTGCAACCTCAGGCGACGGTTGCCTGGGTCGCACAACCAAGACGACAACCGCCTGGGTTGCGACGCCTGAGGTGGCATGACCCAGGTAGTCGTCACGCAACCTCGTCGAACCCTTGTCAGCCTCTTGCTGGCTCTTTGCTGGCCCGAACTAGCCTCGTCGGTTGCCCTTGTTAAAAAAAGATGAACAGTAACAATGGGTAAAATCGAAAATTAAAGAATTTATGAGAGTAGTTTTGAAAAAAGAAAACTAGTTGCATTTGGTCAAATGCTGAAGGCCTAACGCTAGTCCCTACTTGCATTCAACTTTTAACTTTCTCAAAGCCAACATTCGGTCGAAAGTCCCTTGGAAAAATTTGCCAAACATCCCAGCATTTCTCCAAGGGATTTCCTTTTGGGAAAACTGAACCAAACGCATTCATAAACTCTCGTTCTTGGACGTGTGAAAGTGAGAGAGACGACCCCAATTCTTTCTTGATTTGATGATATTCATCTAGTTATTACACCGTTTATCAACGTCGGAGTCCGAATTCCACGATCGTTAGAAACTTCATTGGCTGATTAGGTTGTCCATAAAATATTTAGATTCTCTTTTTTGGACAAATCTATTTTTTTTCCTTTCTGTTAACTTCAGTCGTAACCAATTGATATATTTTTTTAATAATTCAGGTGCATGCGCTCGGACACTCGATTATTTGGAGGCCAATGAAATACTCAACAAGCCATATAAATCGGTTAAATCCAGTTCTTTGATCCCTGACTCATGATAATTTTGACGCAGTTAATAATATCATATTGTCTTAGTTGAAGTAATCACACGAAAAATATCATATACGTTGAATTTGGAATTCAACGTTGGTGGACGGCATGATGATATCTTAAAAGACTTTTCGGGACAATAATTGAATTGTCCCATGGTGGCATCCAAAATATTCTGCACCCTGGTCCATCCCATTCATTATTGGTTGCTTTGACTTAGCATAGCTAAGTCTCTATCGATGTAGACAAGTGTACCGCCTATTCAAATTGGAAATAGATTAATCCAAGTCGAATATGCAACGCATTTACCAGGCAAAGGAAAGTTTCAAGTGCTTATAAATTTAGAAAAAGTCAAATCGTGTGTGCGTGGCTAGAGATTTGAAAAATGTCGAACTATTTACATAGTCAGCGTTAAAAAAGCCTGAAATTTTCCAATCGCGATCTTTATCTTAAAAGATCTTTCCCACATGACTAAGAATAATGCAGCACGATCTTGGAATTGATCAAAGCCAATGGGGATCGAGCGTTTTGATACATAGATCTCTAGGGAACGCCGATAACTCAACACCAGTTTTGGCGTGAGTCCTCTTAAATTAGAGTGAGACGATTTCAGGAAAAAATATTAAAAAAAAAAAAAAGTCTTAAATATATTATACTCATGTCAATTCAATCATAAATATTTCAATTGTACCAATAAAATCCTAAACATTTTAACGATTTGCTAATATAATCGATTTGGTCAATTTTTTTAGAAAATCACTAAAGATGAATGCCAACCATCCTATGTGGCATGACCAGTATTGACGCAAACAAATTTTATAATTTTATAAATTTTATAAATTTTTCCTTTTCTTTTTCTTTTTTTATAGCAACCTTAGACTACTCTAGGCGAGGGCGTCCAAGCCCTCCCTTGGATCTGGCCGACGGCTTGATGCCCTTGCCCGAACCTTGCCTCTGGCAACAGAATTCTAGACACAATTCCCAGAGTTGATGACAAGGTAATTAATTGCCACATGTCAGACTATAAGAATAGTGTGTTGGACTTGAGGTTTATGTGAAATTAGTATTAGAGCTCAAGCAACAATAAATACCGTGTGAAATGCACATAAAAATAGGGAGCCATTATTTACTTAATCAACAAGCTATGCAAGCCTCGTTGATAAGTCAGGAAACAGTTGCTTATGAATAGTGTTGCCAAGAAGAAATGGAAAACGTGGAGAATCCTAAGAGTAGTGCCCAAAGAGAAGTAACCAATTGATCGCTATCAATTCTCCCTATAAATACCATAGCCTGTCCAATGAGGAAGCCCCCCGCACAACACAACAACTATCTTTATTATATCTTTACTTTATCACATTTTAGCTATAATTTTCAAGATTCCCATTGTAGATTAATTCCGACGTGTCTCTTTATTCGGTTCAGCATCGTCAATAAAATTCTAGTGTTCTTCCACAAGCTGAGCATCGTCAATTAAATTCCGATGTTGTGTTTCCTATCCAAAAGTATCGCTATTGATTAAATTCTAACTATACACCTAAAGCAAGCCGTGCCGTGGATTAAATTCTGGTGTACTTTGAGTTCCAAGTATAGGTTATCTAGCTACATGTGGCCAACTTATAGCATTGATAATATTTGGTGTAATTTGTACCTAAAAGTTGTTAGTCTTTGAGTCATCTAAGTATCAGTTATTAGGATTATATATACAAGTTGAGAATAAAATTTACCGTTGCATTTAATTTTTTCTTCTCAGATTCAACACAAAACCTGAGTCTCATATAATAAAACCAAAACGCGGTATTGGTAAAAGATTTTTCATGGGAACCAAAATGGGCGAAACACTATCGATATATATTTTGATTTAAAAAAAAAAAAAAAAAAAAAGAACTTCAATGTTAACATTCATTTATTTCTTTTCAAAGATTAAAGTACTTAATATTAGCTAAAAAATCAAGATTTCAAATCTAAAATTGGCTAAAAGGTACAGCCCCCGGAACAAGATTCAAGTCAATCCGACGGTCAAATGCCTTTTTGTAAGTCGGACCCAATCAGGTTAAGGGTCTAGCCACCGACAAAGAAAAAGGCTAGCTAACTCCGACAGTCAAATGCCTTTTTCTCTTTTTGTCCTTTTGTTTGATTTCGACGAAAAAGGACCCCCAGCTCCATGATATGGCAATTTTCTTTTGCTTTTACACTTTTTTTGGTCGGATCTTTTGCTTTCACACTTAAGGAGGAGAAATGTATGCTGATTAGCTTCTTTGAACTTTCCTTGTCCCTTTTTTACTTGAGATTGGAAAAATTTCCCACGAATGGAATGTTTCATTGTATTAAGAAAAGATACTCATCTTTCACGCCTCCACAATATTTATATGAATGTCCTTTCACATTCCAACCACTTATGTGTTACTACATGCATTTAATATTGTCAAGAATTGATTCGGACACAAACTATCACATGAGTAAGATGTGGGAGAAATTATCACGTTAGGGAAGAAATATATGATTTTTAACGAATGAACATGAGACAAAAAGTCTAATGACCTATTTTAAACTTTGAAGCCCACATCTTTTCTTCGGGCTAACAATAACCACATGTATGTAAAATCTCTATTTCTTTATAATATCCCAATTCAATGTAAATGTTTCTAATCTCAGTACTTTCTAACTTTATTTTGATCTCGAATGATATGTCCTCATCTAATGAAAGAAACCACTGGAGTTCTTGTCTTAGTGGCCACCATTCCTCATGAAAATTAGGAGGTGGGGAGTTCTAGATGGGGTTTCTTCAAGTGGACCCACTAGGGGCTTGCCGATATGCTCGAAGAGAAGCTCCAAAATTTAGGAATAAACTTGGCAAATCCAAAAAAAAAAAAAAAAAAAAAAAAAAAAAAGGCAATGTGAATAGATGAGGTTTGCCACTTATTTTGAAGAAAAGCCATTTCTATTTGTCTACTTTGCCAATTTCTTAACATTAACTCCATTCCAATTACATCAAGCCTAAGCCTTCCTATAAAAAAAAAAAAAAAAAATCTAAACCTTTCAATGCTTTTCTATTGCCAATTGGTTCATTGGTATTCATTTGAAAACCTGCCTTTTAAATGAGCCATAGAGAAAGTATCTCACTTATCAATCATAAAACGTGCCACCAATTTTATCCTAAATTAAGATTTGAGCATGCCATCAATAAAAAGCCTACCGGCTATCACTCTTTAAATAAAATATTACTAAAGATTGCACTTATTGTCATGAATTATCTAAATTTGAATTAAACCTAAATCTAGATGATTTAAGAAATATAGATAGGTAGAGAAATTAATCATTTTACCTTATAGAGATGCGCTCGTCCAAGTGGATGCGATGGCCCGCTCATTGAATGCGGTCCAACTTGCATTCTCTGACACACCAATTTGCAAAACCAACGGGAGTCTCCGGAGAAAATCATTCTTTGCTGCCAATTTGCTTTTGCGTTCATACTCTAGAACGCGACTTTGAATTTTCAATATCCCTCTTTTCTTTTTGTGATAGAAAACTTTCATGTGGATGTTTCATTGTGTTCAAAAGAAATGTCGGTCTTTCCTGCACTATGCTTCAATGAATGTCTTTATACATTGCATTGTGAACGTATCAATACATGCATTAATGTAGCTGAGAGTTGATTCGGATACCAATGAGAGTAAGTACGGGCTGGGTTGAAGATCTTCATTCAATCGACGATTGTGTCAAATGTGGGAAAATTATCTTAGTAGGAAGGTAGAATATGATTTTCAGCATAGAAAATAATATGAGTCGAAGCATCTAATGTGATCCATCTTAACCTGATATAGTTTGTATGTCATTGGTGGTATTATATATCTTGAATATAAATAACGGAAAAATTTGTCCTATCAAAGTTGTTACAAAAAAAATCATATATGTCGAGTTTCGGATCTAGCGTCAATGGACAGAATAATAATTGATATCTTAAGACTTTTTAGGACAACAATTGAATTGTACGGTTGTGGAAACTAAAATATTTGGCACAATAGTCTGTCCCATTCATTAATGAGTGCTTGTACATTAGCATATCTAAGTCTCTATTGGTATTAAAGGTGTTTCACCCATTCAACATGGAATTATTCGAAATAAATTAATTTAAGTCAAATAGAAAATGCTCTTTCTTAGAGAAAATCATTTAAAAAAATAAATCTATTATATTTATGTCAATTCAATAAAAAATCTTTCAATTGTTTAATTCAATCCTAAACTTTTTTACAATTTGTCGATATAGTCCACCCGGCCTTGCCTTTGGCCAGCCATGGTGACCGATAGAGGAAGAAGAAAAAGAAAAGGAAAGAAAAATAAAAATATAATATAATATAAATTTGGATTTTTAAATTGCAAAAATTGTCCACGTGAACGTTTGTTGTGGCACGTAGGATGACCGGTGGGCACAGCCGACCGGTGAATTTAATTGACAAAACATGAAAATGTTTATAACTAACTTGACATTGTTGAAAAGTTTATAATTAAATTGGCATAAGTAGAATGTATTTAAGATTTTTAATAATAAATTTCCCATCTTTCTTGAGCTGCTCATAAAAGCTCTTTTAACTCAGTCCACATGCTACAACAATTAATTGCTACCAGAAAAATTAAAAATTAATATATATAGATCAGACACGAGTGGAGATGCATGTGTCCATACTTGACCATCTTTGTTTTTGGCTTCTAGAAAAGTCCAATAATTTTTAAACTCAAATATTTGAAAAAAAAAAAAAAAAAAAAAAAAGGTTATATGAGAACTATTGTGGCAAATGAAAGGTTTCAAGTGCTTGTAAATTTTTCTTTTTAAAAGTCCAAATTACGTGCGTAGAGATTTAAAGAAACTTTTAACTGTTTAAATAGTCATTGTCAAAAAAGGCTGTTTGTACTTCGACTTTGCTTTGGCCTAACATGGCCTCTTTTATCTCCGTTCCATGTTAGAAATGTAGACACCAACCGCAGAAAAATCAAGGCACGCTAAGCTATTATGATCAATCTCATTGGATTACAAAATATCGAAGGATTCCCAAATCCTGGAAGTTAATATACCGATTTATTCGCGTGCTAAGTAGTTCGACTTCCAAAGTGGGACGAACTAGTCAAATTAGTTTGGTTGTTTCTGCTTCTCTTTGGCACCTCATCGTTTGACTATTCGTCTCTCGGGGGTGACGTACTTCAACTTATTTTCTCAGTCACCAAGTAAATGGAAAAGCAGAAAATCAAGATTTGGATTTAGTTTGATGAGCTGACGACCTCAAAATATTCGAACAAGAAACCAAACAATCTTGTGGGTATGATTTCTACGTACTATAATTAAACATCCCTTTTCCCTTCTGCAAAGAAAGATGAATTCAGTAAGCACCACCCCCATATTCTACACGACATGAGAGACCAAAACGAAAGGATACTTCTAAGTGGTGATTCTGCAAGAAAGAGCTTCCGAGGTTGGGGGCTGATCAATAGCTTGCTTTCTACAAGGCCAGACCAGAGCTTCCAAGCTCCTCAATTGACTTATGAGCTGCTTATAAACGGCGAGTCTCGCTTGCGAAGCCATTACTGCCATCCTCTTCCTCGACTTCTTCAACCGCCACCTGGTCTTCACCTTCAACCAGCACAACCTCGCTCTCATGAGCAAAGGCCTCCTCCGAGTATCGGCTCGCTCCAACACTTTGTAGATCAGGAACTGCAATTTCCAGTGCCTTTTCTCTTCCGGGTCCTCGAAATCCATCCTTTTGTACGCATACGGCTTCTTCGAAAGAGCCATTGTCGATCCTCGTAATCAAGCTTTTAAGTTGAATTTGGCAATAAAGAGGATGAAGATAATGTTGGTAGTTTGTTTGTAAAACAAACAAAGAGGTGTCTTGTCCCACATTGAAAAGATTTGAGTGCGCATATGGACAAGATTTGACACTAATCAACAATCATTATTTTTTTATTTATTAAAATTCGAATTAACAATTATAAAATAACTATTGTGTCCCATTGAAACAATGTGACTGTTTGTAATGGAGTGACGGTTATTTTTTAATTATTTAATTTCGAATTTATTATTTTTGCCTAACGGTTATTTGGCACTCTTACAACCTTACGTTTGTTTGGAAATAACTCCTTCATCTTTGAAAGGTTATATCCATTCAAATATATTTATTCAATATTTGTGTTCAAATCTTTGCAAAACTTTCAAGTCATTTCATGATCTTCCTCTTCCCATTTTCGTTTTCTTTCGAAAGAATATACAGCCATTATTTTTAATTATTTTTTAGAGAGACCTGAAGAAATACTAAAATTGCTATCTTGTATTTTCATTTGAGACTTTATTGTATCATGAAGGAAGTTTGTCACTAACCATTAGAACATTATGAGGCAAATAAATATTTAAAGAAAGTGATATTACGTCTCAAAGTCTAACTTGATTGCTCTAACGATTCAACTTCATTGTTTTACCTAATTCGGAATCATATTTTCCCAACAGATAAGGGAATGTGTTTTGTGGAGTTGAAACCTGGGGTAGGAGACCAGCTGGCTTTTATAGAGCTTGTAGGAGGTAAACATTGCATCAGTTGATAAAGGCACAATGCATGTGCACTCATGTTCGTCAGTGTAAATCATTAATTAAGGAAAGAAACAATGACTAAACTTGGCCTGGAAAGCTTACATCATTTGGGTGCTAAAGTTTGACCTAAAATTTGATTATAAGATTAAAATGATTTTGACTGGATACATCAACGGAGACTCCAGTTCAAAGACATTATGGGGTTCCTCAATTGGTACTCTCTTCATCTTCTGAGTTTCTTCAACGGGTCTAATTTTTCAGATAAATGGTAATGAGAGGTATATTAAGAAAATTTATCAAAAAAGTTGTTATCCTATAGATAAAGCAAAACCCTTATTTGGGTGTTAATACATACAACTCATATATTCAAATGCTCACATACAGTCCGTTGCATTACTTAATATTTCAATTTCGTGAATTGAGTTTAATATATCGGTCATAGTCATCCATATTTAGTAAAATTTTAAACACATGATATCATAAGATTAAAATGAATTTATTAATCATTGTCAATGACACATATAATATTAAATTGGAATAGCATTGATGTTAAGGAAACTTTGAATACAACAGTCTCCAACTCCTGGCCGGATCAAGATGGCCCTTAATTTTTATTCTGCTTTTAACGTTTGTGCTGTCGTTTATTTAATGTTGAATGATGTCGAACTAGTAGAGTTGGAAGCAAAGTCAAATGGGAGACATGGGAACATGCCATCGATCTGTCTACACAGCACAAGGTTCATCATCTTAACGAAAATCATCAATAACAATGCACAGAAGAACAAGACTTTTCAAATATAGTACATGTTTGAAATTTATTCTATTGAATCAGGCCAATCACCTTACAAAAAATTATGAAAAATTATGATATTGATACCATCTATTTCAATAAATAATTCTATACATAAGCTACTCGTACGTCTCTTTTAAAGTGATTGATTAGATCACCAAATCATGATTAATGCATAACTCAGTACATTTATTTTTCTAATGCAAATTAAAATAATCTTGTGGCTGGGTGTGCTTGTCAACTAGTTTATATAAATTGCCAAATCCTAGGGATGGTTAATGCGGTCCGATATCAACTAAGCAAGGAGGCATTTGGACCGGGCCACCTGCACCTACACTTAATAGAAACCTGCCTCATCTCCACAACATTTGATTACTAATTGTAGTCATTTAAGGGATCTTATAAAGTATTATCAACTAGCTATAATTATTTGTTCTTTGAAATTAGGAAAACCCATTATTGGATAAGTGTAATAGTCCTTTGTTCTCTATCGATCTCTTGGAATTAAGCATAGGTAGGCTTGAAAAATAATATGGTTTAATGATGAATGGACCATGAGTCATCACCTTCACAAGTTCACCAACCTTGAGGGAAAAAGGCAAGTTCATGCACCCAAGTAGATTGAGCCGTTCCTAATTAAGTTAGACATTAAAAAGAAAAGGAGTTTTGGTATAAACTATTTATAGGGTAGGGAAGGGATAGATCAAGCCAATCTCTGTTAATGGGACATTTCTGTCACATATTTATTAACAAAACCTAATCGAGTCTGATTGCTCTTTACTCTACGATTGACTTAATAAATTTCAGTATGGTGATTCCAAACAATTTTTTTCCTCCCAATGTTTTATATCAGTCGTTTTAATGAATTCAAGAATTTTTTTTCAATTATAATAATATTCAGTAGAAAGAAAAAAATCGAATTGGAATTAGTTGAAGACAATATTCACTTGGTTCACGGGGTACGAGAGTGAGTTTAAGTATGACTTCATTAATAAACCTTCTTAGACTCACATTCATTAAAAAAATTAAACCCGTTCACGTTGAGTTTTCAATAAACTACATATATTATTTATTTTCTATCTCATCAATTATTCAAATGATACTCTAGTTCTCGATGGTCTTCAATAATAGTATACAAAACTACAGTAAAGTAATACAAACAACATATATGCTTGTCATTTTACAGTGCACAAATCAACACAACATTATATTCCATCTACTTTACAGAAAATCAACAATTTGTAAAATATTTTGTTAACTTTAACCATCGTTATTTACTTAGAAAAATGAGTTAATGAAAATAACCAATGTCCATTTCAACTCCAGCTGACCAATTTTGGCCAAATGGATTGAATTAGCACAAACACAAAAAATTTAGGACTCAATTAGTAAAAAAAAAAAGTTTAGTACTAAATTTGTACAATTGTAATAGATTTGGGACTTTTTTGCTAATTATCCCCAAATTAAAATGATCTGTTTGTCTCATGCTCAACCTTTATCTAAACCCTAACCCGTTTCCCACTCTCTTCCTTGCCCTTTTTCTCTCTCCTCGCACACAATAGCACAACGAACCACGGCATGAGAGCCACAACAACGCCGAGCTATCGCTCGATGCCTAAGCCTGCTCTCCCGAGTCGCCAACAACACCCTCGACCACCACCCACGTCTCTTTCCCCACATCCACGTCTTTATCGGTGGCCAGATTGTTCGCCGCTCACGATGCCGGGTAGCTCAGCTTGAGCCCAAGGCTCCCGGTCCAAGGCCACGCAAGCTCGGCCTCGAGCTCACTAGGGTCATGACCGACTGCGAGCATCTGCAACAAGCTCGCAAGCAACACAAGCTTTGTTGGAAATTAATCAAGAGAAAACACATTGTTTGTTGTAATCAGAACATCAATGTAAAGAAAATGATAACAACTTAATAATATCCTTCCTTTTACAAATCTAGGAGAAGAAGAAAATAAGATATCATTGAAAAACAACATAAAATTGGAGGTGAGGTACGGATAACCAAATCTTCTTAAGGCGATTAATTCTTGTCAATGGTGCTCCACAGATTCACGAACTATGCCTCCCAAGATACAACACCTCGAATTTGTTTGGATTAACACTATGCAAACATGACTCAATCGAACTGTTCAATTGAACTAACACACTCAGAAAAATCAGAAGAGTAGGAAAGTATATCAAAGCCTTTTGAAATCGAGTCGGAAAAACCAAAACCAAAAACTTAATTAAGCTCTATATTCCTATCTATTTATAGAGCTTTTTAGTTCATGTACAGAAGAAATACATGAATTAAATAGACGCATGTATCCATGAAGTTCGTGAATAAAGAGATGCATGAATCCAAGAGATTTATGAATCTAAAGACACATGAATTCAAGAGATTTGTGAACTCAATAAATACATTAACTAAAAGATACATGAGTCTAGGAAATTCATGAATTCAAAGAGATACGTGAACAGAAAAGACATATCTTAATTTATTGGTTTTCGTTAATCCATTAACCATAATTATAACCATAATCATAACAAGATTTGCTATAGAGCTCTACCTTGGCCGCTAGATCAAGGTCATGCGATCTCAATCTGGCCTGAGCATGTTGTAGTGAGTATGCTGGACGAAGCAAGCCCCTCGGCCGAGGGAGAGAAAGTGCGGGCATATGTTGGGTTTTTTTGGAGGTAGGGTAATTTGGAAAATAAATTAGCAACTTGGTAAATTACGTGTGAATGAGCGGTATAACTTGAAAACCATTGTAATAACTTAGTATGATAGTTGTAGGTTTTGAAATATGAGAAGAGTGTTTAATATACAAAGTAAAACTCAATATGATAATTTTTATTTTTTTTTTGGTCAGAAAAACAGAAATTATATTGAGGAACTAAAGTAAGTACAACCCGCAGCAATGGCATCAGCATAAACAAGATCAAGAAGGTAAGAAGGTGGAAAAACGGCCCAGTTTTGGTTCGGCGAAGCCTGTCCGTGGGCCTTTGCAGCCCAATCAGCGACCACATTTGCTTCACGATGACAAAAGCCCAGGGTGAGATTAGGGAAAAGAGAAAGCAGAAAGGCAGCTTCGGAGAACAGACTCCTCTCCTCCCATGGCGGCTGCCGCTGACAATTCAATGTCTTGACAAGGAGCATACTGTCCGATTCAACAAGCACAGTGGCATGAGAGAAGCCTTGACCAAGCAAATGCCGGAGAGCAAGCGAAAATGCCTGGATCTCCGCCTACAGTGCCGAGGTTGCAGCAAAACTTTCGGAAAAACCACCGGTAAGCAAAACTCAATATGATAATTGCTAGGTTCGTTAGTGTACCAAAAGTTTTACATACTCACCACTCGATGATTGAACAACATAATTAAGTCCTTTCACACGTCAATCATCTAACGATGGATATGTAAATCAGTTCTTACCTCGACACTGGACATGATGAAATTCCTGATACATTATATGATGTAATACAATTTGCAATAACAAGTGTCCAGTTTGGTGTTCAAGTGGATATTTCAGTTCATGCATGATTGAAGACTTTCCAAGGCCAATGGGTGGCTGAGCGAGAATGGTGCACCTAACGCGGTTGGAATCTTTTGCAGAAAGTTACCCTTTTTTTAGTGGATGGATTGATTCCATCGTTTAGCACGTGCCTTTCCTTTAAAGAATAAGCCACGTCATCTTTTAAAATGACGAACAGCGGATTAATCTCAAATTCATTAATTTTATTATTTCAAATAAATATAAACCCACGTTGAAACTGACTTCACTAAGGTATCTTGCAAATTAAGGGCCTGTTTGTTTGTGTTCCTCGTTTCGTTTTATGAGCAGATTTTCTGTTTTTTGTTACCCGAAAAAAAAAGCAACATAAACGTTTGTTTGCGTTTTTGTTCCAAATATTTTTTGTTCCCGGGAACAAAAAAAAAACAGAAACAAAAAAAAAAAAAGTCGTTTCTTGTTTCTGGAAAAAAAAAATAACAACTTTTTCTCTCTCCTCTCTTTTCTTTTCTTTTTTTCTTCTTTTCTTCTTCTTTTTTTTTTGCTTTGGCCGATCGGCCGGCCTTGGCCATGGCCAGCGACCGGCCGACGAGGGCCAGCGGCCTCGCCCGACCACGGCGAGGCTCGCCGGCCCCGGCGAGGCCGAGCCTCGCCTAGCCAAGGCGAGGCCGCCGGCCCTCGTCGGCCGGTCGCCGACCATGGCCGAGGCCGGCGACTGGCCACAAGGAAGAAAAAAAGAAAAAGAAAGAAAAAAATTAAAAATTAAAAATTAAAAATTAAAAATTAAAAAACATTAAAAAATTAAAAAAAAAAAAAGAACATAAATTTACCAAACATGTTTTGTTCTTTTTTATTTTGAGAACAAGTTTACCAAACGCGTTCTTTTGTTCAAAAACTATTCCTCAAAACAGAAATAGTTTTTTTTATTTATGTTACAACAAAAAGAATGTAAAACACAAACAAACGCACCCTAAATAAGAGTCCAATTTGAACTTGGAAGCAGCGGCAAACCCACGTAGAGATCTCGTACTTTCCTATTCGGGCTTCAACATACTTTAATGTGGGTTAGGTTTCGTATGCCGGGCTAAAAACATAAGACATATATCAACTGCAGAGATGATGGTAGGGGTGTGCAAAGAAACCGGAACCCGCCGGACCGCCCAAAACCGGACTGAAATCTCCCGGAACTAGTGGTTTTAAGGGAACCGGTCCGGTTCCTGGTTCCATGGGCGGATCCACCCGCCCACCCACCTGGACTGGACCTATTATATTATAATAGTATCTTAATTTTTAATTTTTAAAATAATTTCGAATCTAAAATTTATTGCTCCAATCTCCATCTTATCTCAGTTCACTGCTCTCGCACATCTCGTCTTTCTCAATTCAAACTGTCCCATAGCTCCCTCTTCCTCTCCGACTCACCTTCGAATATGCTCATCTCCCTTTGAGTCCTATTCCGGACTCGGTGAAATAGTGAGTCAATTCTCTTTTCCCCTCTCAAACTTGAACTCTCTCTCCACGCTGTCGCCATCCTCATCGCCACCTCTGCATTCATTGTCACTGTCGTCCTCATCATTGCTAGGCTCGTCTTGCTTCTACCTCCCCTCTTCCTTCTCCCCCTTCTCGAGCTTCTTCTCGTTGTCCTCGTCTTTGGGAACATGGGTGAACTTCAAGTCGAAGAACAGCCCACATCCTCCTCGTTGTCGGTCTCAGGGAAGGAGCAAGAGACAGCGAAGGTGGTGGCGGTGGCGGTGGCGAAGATGGTGGTGGTGGTCGGGACGAAAACAGCGCAACGGTCATGGCCACCACGGCGCCAGTACTTGAGGAGGCTAAAAGCTACCATGGTTAGGAGAGCTAGAATAAGTAGATGTGGGAGGGCAGAAAGGGGAAGGCGAGGAGGTTGGACCAATTCCATGGATCCACTCGGGAATCGGATCGGATTGGCGGTCCGGTTCTCGGGTGGATCCATGCAACTAACGGGCGGTTCCTAGTTATAATTTTTCAAAATCGGTCCTTAGCGAGCGGTTTCCGATTCTAGGCCGGAACCACCCACCGAACCATGCACACCCATAGATGATGTTGGGAGTTGCAGGTAAACGCAAGGGAATGAGGCATGATGGAAAATGGAGATAGAGGTTGGGTGAGCATCATTCTAGGTAGAATTGAGAATCGAAGAATCAATTCCAGGTTTCAGAGTTGCAAGGTAGCTTCTAGGTTCCAAAAATTGAGGAATCAATTAAGTCTTTGCGTTTTTCTTATTCTATGTGTTCATGCGATCCTACGATATTTTATACCGTTTGATGATGAGTATGTAATTTGGAACCACTAGTCTGAACTTCTATTTTTAGCGATATCCATGACTAAAACTTTTTACTTTGTTAATGTTTTATAATCTACGTGTGTCTAAATATGAGTCTAGAGGATTGTAAAAGCAAACGGTGGTCATTAGAGGTGATTATTCACACTAATTGTTTAATTAATAAAAATCCTAAAACCTTTGATAGAGTAGGTTCCAAGTTCCACAGTATGCAAGACAAGTTTCAAATTCTAAAAATTTGGGAACCAATTCCAATAGGTAGTTCCCGATTCTCAATGAAACCTTGACCAACCCTAGAACTACTTGTTGGGGTTTCATGAATCATGTATAGGTTAAATTAACAAAAGAACGCAGCGGAAACAAATATGATATATTTCCATACGTGATTCTCCGAAGGCGTTGTTTGTGCGTTTTAATCAAAAATCTGAATATAAAAAGGGAGTTGAACGAATTACCTCTCGAAACGCACTTTAAACAAATTGGTTTGGATGTTCTACAGTTCGAGCCCCACAATCGTCGAACCTCTAGTTCAGACACACCAACAATGGATGTCGAACGAAAGAGAGAACTTTCGGATAATCACCACTATGATCGTGCTAGCAATCTAGTGGAGACAATCTGCCATGGAGACAATCCGCCATACCCTTGATGTTTTTAGTCATGGCCTGAACGAGAGAGAATTCCTCTTCTTTCTTGTGTCTCGAAAAACACAATAACACGCACACTTTTTTCTTTCTCGTGTACGAACACACAAGAACATGCGCACCCCTTTTCTTTCTATATGTTTTGCAACCTTCTTTTTTTTTTTAACTCTCTTTTGCGGTACTTTTAAAACTCTCTCGAATCAGCAACGGTTGCTGATCGAGGGAGCAACCGTCGCTGATCCGCCGCACAAACGCACGATGCTTCGTGCATATCGTGCATGAACGGTCAGCAACGGTTGCTGACCGTTCGTGCACGATACTTTGTGCAAATCGCGCATGAACGGTCAACCGTTCATGCACGTTGCTTATGCTTCGTGCATATTGCTTCATGCATGAACGGTCAACCGTTCATACATGAAGCTTCCCAATTAAATTTTAAAAAAAAAATGCATAATTGATTAATTAATTAATTAAATGAATAAATAAATAATTAATCAATCCCCTTAAAAAATAAAAAATAAAAAGGACATAATATCTATATGTACATTTGGAACACGTTAACATATATTCACTTTGGGCATGTATGTGCATCATATGCAAATAGGCTCGTGATTATAATGCAAATTAAATTAAATCTCATTTAATTTAATTTCAAGTCGACACAATTCGATTGCAGTAATTGCAAACACATTTGTAACATTATTTCTCTATTGTTCCACATTATTCTAATTGTTTATGGTGTGTGACATCCCTAGGTTCATCACTAAGCTGGTAGTAAGACTTGTACTAACACATTAGTACTCCCAAAAGAATCAATTGTCCCGGTTAATCTTTAGGTCCTACAAGCCATGATTGACATCTAGCAATATGTCATGGCTACCCAAATAGTGTGAATGTTTTAAGAACATAATGAACCTGTCAGTTTTGGCTATAGTGTAATTCAATCCCTCTGTCTTACTATGTCCCGATCAAATAAAGACCATGGAATATTTGTCAAGTCACCAATTCGATCATATGTACAAATCTAATTGACATGCATTTTATTCGAGATATAAACAATTTATTCTCGGTTACAACCCCGGGCGAGGATTTCAATGCAGTGTCATAATTAGATCGCATAGGACATCATTATTATACATTGCATGTAACAAGGAGATAGATTACATATTGCGCGCACGTGCAACTTCGTATATAAACAAACTATGACTATCAGGTATAAAGACAGATCAACGACCCGGTATTATATGCACCAGTGAACCATAGTTGTTCGACACACAAGTTAACACTATGCCTCAGGTCTAAGGATTATTTACACAAGACCAAAGCATGAACAATTAGACATTTTTTTTTTTTTGGTCGGTCCTACGCTAATCCTACTCTAACACTTACTCTCGACTTTTGGCCTCCTTGCGGGCTCGAAACCCAGAAATGAAATCGTTCCTACCCCAATCCCCCATGAGAAGGTGGGGATTTAAACCCCCAACCTCCCCTTCCAAGATGGAAAAGGGGCGAACCCCGGTGGTTGAACAATTAGACATTGACCATGCTAAAAGCTTCCATGTTGCTAATCGTTCCATATGCGTCACGTTCAGTGAACTTGTCTAATACAAACATTCGTGTTCTTAACTCAGGCATCACAATACCCAGTGACTTGTGACTCATCATTCCCTTAAGTATCCAATACTTAATTTTGAAGTTATGAACACACCGGTCTCAACAGGATTATTAATATCCACTCAATAATCCATCGATCGGGAACAATTTAAAGATTCAATCTAACTATGAACCTGTCACATATATTTTTAACGTCTCAAGAATAAGTCTAGTTGCAACTAATCTTATGGAATCATTCATAAATATAAAATAATTGGACAAATAAATGAATACGTCATTGCCATATTATTTATGATAGTAGAACTGAAATCCCTAACATGTAACTATTACATAGTAGCTTTAGGGCATACATCCAACACTACTCACCCCTAAATAAAGGAGGCAATATCAGTAGCTATGCTATGACGTTATATACGGCAATAAGTGGTTTTTTTATGGAGCCATGGCTCAGGAATATTTGGGCTCATGCCTCATGTATCGCTGTGGTCGTGCATTACGGCAAGATCCACGAATGTTGTGGCGTGATATTTGTGACAACCAAAATCTCAAATAGACTTAGAGAGAATAAAGGTGTTTCAACAACCCTTTCTTCAAAGATCAGACAATGAACTGGAAGATTGGACACTAACAAAGAGGATGGTCACCCGGTACATCTTGAAGTTCATATTACGATCCTATTTTCTAGCTTCCGCTCATTTGATGCGAATTTTCCGGCTTTGACCTAGGAGCTTTAGTCCTAGCAATACCATAAGATCTCTAGCAGGTCGTCTTCGATCTGAACCATACATGAGCACATAATTATCCCTGATTTGCTTGCAAAGAGTATCTTCGCGATATCATTAATCAATACAGTGATCAAAACGCTAAAGAGCTACCATATTAAGGATTCCTCTATACAAAAATTGAGATTGTCCTAACAAAGGCCATAGGATATATTCCGTAAAGATATAAACGTACGCCTTATTTCATTGAAATGCTTCAATCCATGATTACCTTGCCTTGGTTCTATTGCAAAAGCAATCCTTTCACCTAAAGATTGGGCTAAGACTTCCACAAGCCGCTAGATGTACTGAGAGTTATTCGTGTTATAATACTTCGTTGTGTTAGAGAAATTGAGATGGCAGGTTTAATCCGTTTTTAGTCCTATAATGTAGTGTTTGGCCGATTCTTCGTTGCATCTTGTCTATACGATCGAGTCATTCGGTACGATGGAGTGCTTCCACACTTCCCGCTAGTAGCTCCTTCAATTCGTTCACACGGCAACGGCAAGCAATGTGAAAACATCATCATTTATACGGCACATATAGGAGGTAATCACGGGCTTGGCAGCCTACAGGGTTCGGTCAACCAACAGGGTGAAATGGCGTTCCCGGGCGGGCAATTCCCTTCTCGAACCTGGCCGTCCCGTCGGGTCATCTTTATTTTCATCAGGGACAGACTTGGAGAAGAGTTTTTCTAGACTCGACATTCAATCCTACCTGCTCATTGATCAGATTTAGCCTCTCCGAGACGATCCTCGGAGAGGTTAACCATTTTCCCTCCCTACTTCTTCTACCCTTTCCTCCAAATGGAGGGGCAAAAAGAAAAAGGACAAAGGAAAGATGATGATCAGCCTTGGACGATGACAACTGAGAACAGCTACGCAATTTGACTTGGAGCTGAGCACTTGGCCGAACGTGAAGCCACTACCACGACATTAATTCTGAGTCTTAAAAGAGATTAACTTGCATTTCTTAGGGATGTTGTATCCACTCAAAAAATATTACATAATTTAGATCATGTAGATCAAATCCATTTGAATAGTTAATCATGTGAATCCATTTCTGGGATATACATAATCAATGGTTCCAATATCATCTATCCACATGATATATACTGTGTAATGACTTCTCGATATTCACCATATATGTATTATGTAGTACATATATTCCAGGCACAATGAAACAATGCAAACTACCTCGATTGACCCTATGTTCTTTCTATGTACATGATAGCCTCCTACTGAAGATGAAATTGATCATTCCGAAGCAAAGTCGCCGCAACTCGCTCACCCTATCTTGGCTGTTATGATCAATCTCATTCGATATGGATGTATTGAAGTAGTTTGATTTCTGCGGTGTGGGGAACCATTCAAATCGGCTTAGGTCGTTTCGGCTTCTCTTTGGCACCTAATCGTTTGACAAATCGTCTCTGGAGGTCTCGTTCTTCCATTCATTTCTCAACTACCAACAATCTCAAGCAGAAAATCGAGATTTAATTGTAACTTGATGTGCTCGTGATCTCAAAAAGTTAAGAACGAAACGAAACATACTCATTGACATGATTTATATGTACCATACAATCTTCTCTTTTGTCCCTTCTGCAAAGAAAGGTAGATCCAGAAAACACCACGCCAAGATTAAACACGAGAGGCCCAAACGAAAGGATACTTTCTACGTGGTGATTCTGCAAGAAAGAGTTCCCAAGGTCGGAGGCTGATCAATAGCTTGCTCTCTGCAAGGCCAGACCAGAGCTTCCAAGCTCCTCAATTGACTCATGAGCTGCTTATAAACGGCGAGTCTCACTTTCGAAATCATCAGGGCCACCCTCTTCCTTGACTTCTTCAACCGCCGCCCGATCTTCACCTTCAACCGGCAGAACCTCACTCTCAGGAACGAAGGCCTCCTCCGAGCATCGGCTCGCTCCAACACCTTGTAGATCAGGAACTGCGCGTTCCGATGCTTTTTCTCTTCCAGGTCCTCGAAATCCATCCTTGTGTATGCACGCGGCTTCTTGGAAAGAGCCATTGTCGATCCTAGGAATCGAGATTTTGGGTTGAATTGGCAATAAAGAGGTTGAAGAGAAGGGAGCGTGTTTTGGAGGAGTTGAAACCAGGGGGAAGACCAGCTGGCTTTTATAGAATGTGTTAGGAATTGATGAAGGCCCAATGCATGTGCACTCATGTTCGTTAGGATAAATCATAAAATAAGTAGAGAAAACACAAGTAACTTGGCGTGAAAATCTTACATCATTTGAGGGCTAAAATTTGACCAAAAATTTAATCACAAGATAAATTTGATGTTGATTGGATGAATCATGCACTCAATAGGCACTCTTTTTTCTTCTTCTGAGTTTATTTAATGGGTATAATTTTTCCGGATGAAAAGTAATGTGACGTATATTAAGAAAACCGATCTAAAAAGCTGTCTTTATCAATAAAGCAAACCCTTACTTGGGTGTTAATACACATAATTCGTTTATTCAAATACTCTCATACAGTTTGTTGCATTGCTTGATATCTCAATTTCGTTGATCGGGTTTAAGACATCAATTATAAGATATCAATTACAGTCATCCACATTTACTAACAACATAAACACATGAAATCATAAGATTAAAAAGAACTTATAAAATATTGTCAATGACACAAATGATATTGAATTGGAGTGGCATGTATGTGGAGGAAACTATGAATCCAATACTCTCCAGCCGTAGACGCCCCTAAGTGGAAATTGAACCTGTCCGGCCCAAGACGGCACTCACTTTTATTTATTTATTTATTTGCGTTTACTTTGTCCCTTTTTTTTTAAGAATTATGTCGAACTAGTAGAGTTGGAAGCAAAGTCAAAAGGCAGACATGAAAGTTTCATTCAGGAGAAAATATTTTCGAGATATATTCCATAGAACGGTGCCAATCACTTTTCGAGAAATTATGAGATTCATACTGTACGTCTCGATTAAAAGGAAAAAAAAAAAACCCACACACGCACATATATATATACAAGCTACCTGCATGCAATTAATCCGATCGTCCACATCGCCAATAATGCGTAACCCTGTACACTTGTTTATTTTCCACGCGAATTAAATTAATCTTAGGAAGAGTGTGCGTGTCAACTAGTCCGTTCGAATTGCCAAATCCTTCGGATAGTCAATGTGATATCAACTAAGCGAGGAGGCATTTGGCCCGGGCGGCCTGCAGGCTGCAACTCCCACCTATAGGAACCTGCCTTACTTCCAACAACATTTGTTTACTAATTTTATTCATTTAAGCTATATTATAAAGTGTATCAAGTAGCGACAACTTCTTGTCGATTGGAATTACGACAAACCCATAATTAAATAACAATAGTAGTCCTAGAATTAAACTTAGGTAGACTAGAAAAAAAAATGAAAAAAAGGTAAGGTTCCCGATGTTAGTCCAACATAGTCGGAAAGAGCCGATTCATGCACCCATGTTGATTGCACCGTCCTAAGTAAGTTTCGCATTGAAAAATAAAAAGTTTAGATATAACTATTCATAAGATAGGGAAGGGACGGATCGAAGCCAAATCTCAGTTTATTAACAAGAACCAAGACTGCGCTTTACTCTATGATCGACTTCATAGACTTGTTTAAAATGAGTCCAAGCAATATTTTCCTTGTAACATTTTATGTCGGTCTCATTTTTTAGTAAACCTATGCTAAGGTAAGACGATACAAAAAATATATGTTTGTTGTTCCAAAGTGCATGCATCAACATGACATTAGTCTAAACGAAGTTAGAAGTAATGTAGAAAGGGTGGGCAAGAGCACGCGTGCATGTCCATAACATGAATAACTAAACATTGATAATAAATTACGCAAATCATTGACGTTCTCTTCACTTCATTCGTCTAGTTCAAAATAAATTAAAAAAATACATAAATAAATTAAAGTGTTGTTCAACTTGAGGGGAACGAGATCATGCGCAGCAATCATCGAAAGGCGATGAATAAGTTGACATTTTTAAAAAAATTCTCTTGGCTTCCATTAATTAGAAAAACCGTCACCGAATAATTCTAAAAGAAAATGAAATTAATGTATTTATAAATTACGACTTTTCAAGTGGTTTCTTGAAGCAGTCTCTCTCTCTCTCTCTCTCTCTCTCTCTCTCTCTCTCTCTCTCTCTCTCTCTCTCTCTCTCTCTATTTTTTTCTTTTTTTTTTAGCTTATTTTTTGTATTAATGAGCCAGTGAAGATTCGAGCAGCTGCTTCTCGGATGAGGTGTAGTTTTGAAAATAAAATGACAGATTTGGTAAAATTACGTGTGGGTGAGAGATATGGCTCAAAATCTTTTGTAGTTATGGTGAGATCGATGGCGAGGTCATGCCAGCTCGGCTTAAGCTCGCATGAGATTGGGCTCGAGCCTGCAAGGGCCATGGCCTGCGTGAGCCTCTGCAATGGCCGAAGCTCGGCCATGGCCGCCGGATCTAGGACGTTCAACCTCCATTTGGCCTTGAGCCGGCGTGGCACCAGCATTCAGATTAACACAGGCAGTGCGCGCAGTGAATCGGGGAGAGAAATGGCGGCGTGTGTGTCGAACCAAGTAAGCCTCTCGTGTGAGAGGAGAGACTGTGGGCGAGTATTGGGTTTTTCGGACGTGGTGTGGTTTTGAAAAATGACATAAATTACGTCTAGGTAAGAAACTTAAGTTTAAATCTATGGTAAAAAGTGAGGATCGTAATTGTAGATTTTACAGTACGGTGGATGGTATTTGGTATGGGAAGTAAAATTGAAGACGATTTTCGTAACATCTCCCTAGTGTTAAGTATATAAAAAATATTTATTAGATCCCTTGTCAAAGTAACAAAAATTTCGACGCACCTGTCGTTCGATGATTGACATATGTACTTACAAATAATAATGTAATCAAATTCTTTCACGTGTCGATCATTCGAGAGTGAATGTGTAGATTGATTCTTACACCAACACCTGACCTGATAAAAATCCCATTATGTTATATTGTACAATATCCAATAACAAGTGTTTAATTTGGTGTTCAAGTGGTGACATTTTAGCTTAGGCGTGATTGAAGATATCTCCAAAGACCCGTTGGGCGGTTGGATATTAAAAACTATTTAATAATTTATTATATATTTTTTTTGAAGTCGGCTTTTTAATGTTAATTCATGTCATTAGATTATTAAAAGTCACAGAATAACCATCTCTAAACATTAATTATTACTTATGGCTCAAATCGACTCATTTAACCCGTTTTGATTAATTTATATACAATAAAATTCAAAAATCTATACTCGATTCGACTCGTACGCAAAACTTCTGTACTATGCATGTAGTGATTTATTGCGCACTTGTACATATTCAAATCGAATGAAGATAATAATAGATACCGTTGCATGTAGACTAATTAACTTCCCTTGGCATATATTGTGAAACATGACGGGATTACATATGTGTTGAGAAAATCTTTTCTATCATGATACTTTTATTCGTGGTTCAATTTACAGTATTAAAATTCACTATATAATAAGGTATTTATAATTTAAATTGGAGACTTTAACTATATTTCTCAAGCTATTTTCTTTAAATTAAACAAAATTAAAATTTCTATTTGTGGATGAAAGATTCATCTCATTAAATTTAAATCTATTAAATCTTCTAAGACCTCTTTTACTAGTAATAAAAACTTTCGAACTTTAATTTGGAAAAAGAAGGACTCCTTCTCTTGAAATTAAAACCATTAAATGTCCAAAGAATCTACTTTTAGTCACGAACAGATAATACTTATTTTCCCAGCATCAGAAGTTAGAAACGACGGTGGACAGTGTCCATAGAGATAGTCATAAGTGCCTCTGTTGGATGGACATGAATATCCCCTACATAATCTACAGCAAAATTCACTAAAGCCCAAGTACCAGCAGAAAAGCACCAACAGAAAATATATGCCGATAATTGGCGCAAAAATTAATGCTGAAACTATATATATATATAGCAAATGATTCGTTAACAAGCATGCATCAAGCTGGGGATAGGAGTGAGCTTGGGAATTGCTTTTTCGAAAACTCATTTAAAGAAGGAAGGGACTTTGACTTAACGTGCATCCCTTTAAAAGTAGCTGAGTGGTTAGTAAAAGAGTATTTTCCAAGCCCACTTGAATTATTAAACTATTTGTTAATATAAATGATTAGAGATCTTTTCAAATATATTTTTCACCAAGCAAAAGTTTATGTCAAATGGGTTGGAAAAATAATAGGGATAATGACAAATAATCCCTGAATTTTGACACAATATGCAATGTAATCCCTAACCTTTTATTTATTAAATAGGTCCCTAAACTTTAGCTTAGCGTTGGGACACCTAAATTTTCGTACCATATTTAATTCTTTATTCCATAAGAAAATTAGGGTTGGTCTGACCCCTAGACAAAAATATTATCAACAGAATTCATATACATATCACATGCAAATTATATGGCCCTATGCACAGTGTTATCACGTACCATCATACATGTGATCGAAGAGACTTTTTAAAGATGTGATCGGCCACATCCTGTTTAAACTCCGTACTCAAAACTCCTTGTTGACGAAATTCGATCTCCAGTGGTTCAATGGTTATCTACAATTATCAATTCAATTCTGTTTTGAAAAGGAGAAAAAATCGGGATGAAGGCTTTTAAAGATGAGAAATATCCGCACAAAAGCTAATCCACAAGCTAGTCACGAAAGAAAAGGGAAATCTAATCGTAAGGCGTTCAAGTTTGCCATTTATCTCTGGGATTCTCGTCAATAAGAAGAATCACCTCCTCTATAAATAGAGAAACCTTATAGGAACACGACGGAAATTCACTGCCAAATGGGAGACACTAGAGAGGGAGAGAGGTTCCCCTTGGAGCATTATCCCGATGGTAAACATACCAAGTTGATGTCGGGGGCAAGGGACATGGAGACACAGATGTCGGCCAACTGTTTGCCCATCACGGTGAAGCATCAGTGTTTGCCCCTCGCCGCAGCCTTCGCTGTTGCGTCTCTATTTCTCTGCCCCTGAACCTCCACTCGGGAACTTACCAAACAGCTGCTCTAGTGTGTCTCCGGCATCATCAAGAAGAAGAGCTACCACCATCCTCGCGTCTTCTCCATGCGATCGAGTTGCGAGACTTTTCATGGCACGTTACGGAGGCAACATCGGCTTGGCGGCGTTGGGGGCACGACCGGGCGGACCTTGGTAAGCGATTCCCTTTCTGAGTTCCGCCGTCTCACAGAGTTTTTTTTTTTTTTTTTTTTATTTCTATACCCGGTGCTCGATCCGGCCCGTTCAGTGATCAGATCTAGGCCCCCTTACACAATGTTCATGACAAAGGAAAGATGATGAACTGCCTTGGAAGATGACATTTGAGAACTGAGATACGCAGCAAATTGACTGGGAGCTGAGCACGAGGCCAAACGTGAAGCCACTACGACAAGAATTAACAGATGTTGTATGTACTCAAAAAAGCATTACATAGTTTAGATCATGTAGACCAAGTCCATCTAAACCATTAATCATGTTGCCTTTTTAGGACTCATATATATAATGGTTCAAAAGGTATCGATCCGCACACTCTATAAATCATGTAATAACTTCTTGATATACAGTATATATGTATTGTATAGTACCTATATCTTAGGCATATCGAAACGATGCAAACTATCTTAGGCAAATTTGCTGACTTACATGTTCTAAGCTATTATGATCAAACTCATTCGATTCCGACATATCGAAGGATTCACAAATCCTAGATGTTACATACCGATTTATTTGCGTGCTAAGTAGTTTGATTTCCATAGTGGGACGAACTATTCAAGTTAGTTTGGTCGTTTCTTCTTCTCTTTGGCACCTCATCGTTTGACTATTCGTCTCTCGGGGTCACGTACTTCTACTTCTTTTCTCAATCACCAAGAAAATGGAAAAGCAGAAAATCAAGATTCGATTTTTAGTTTGATGAGCTGACGATCTCGAAAAGTCCAAACAAGAAACGAAACAATCTTGTGGGTATGATTTCTATGTACTATAAATAAACATCCCTTTTCCCTTCTGCAAAGAAAGTTAAATTCAGCAAGCACCACCCCAAGATTCTACACAACATGAGAGACCAAAACGAAAGGAAAGTTCTACGCGGTGGTTTTGCAAGAAAGAGATGAAAAGGTTGGAGGCTGATCAATAACTTGGTCTCTACCAGACGAGAGCTTCCAAGCTCCTCAATTGACTCATGAGCTGCTTATAAACGGCGAGTCTGGCTTTGGAAATCATCATTGCCACCCTCTTCCTCGACTTCTTCAACTGCCGCCCGATCTTCAGCTTCAACCGGCAGAACCTCACTCTCAGGAGCGAAGGCCTCCTCCGAGCATCGGCTCGCTCCAACACTTTGTAGATCAGGAACTGCGCTTTCCGGTGGTTTTTCTCTTCTGGGTCCTCGAAATCCATCCTTGTGTACGCATAAGGCTTCTTCCAAAGAGCCATTGTCAATCCTCGTAATCGAGCTTTTAAGTTGAATTTGGCAATAAAGAGGCTGAAGAGAAGGGAGTGTGTCTTGGAGGAGTTGAAACCAGGGGTGGGAGACTAGCTGCTTTTTATACAGCGTGTTAGGAGGTAAACATTGCGTCAGTTGATGAAAGGCACAATGCGTGTGCACTCATGCCATGTTCGTTAGGATAAATCATTAAATAAGGAGAGAAACAATGACTAAACCTGCCCTGGATATCTTACCTCATTTGGGTGCTAAAGTTTGACCTAAAATTTGATTATAAGATTACATTGATTTTGATTGGATGCATCAATGGAGACTCCACTTCAAAGATATTATGGGGTTCCTCAATCAGTACTCTCTTCATCTTCTGAGTTTCTTCAAAGGGCTAATTTTTCCAGATAAATGGTAATGCGAGGTATATGAAGAATATTGATCAAAAACGTTGTTGTCTTAAAGATAAAGCAAAACCCTTATTTGGGTGTTAAGACATACAACTATACATTCAAATGCTCGCATACAATCCGTCACATTGCTTGATATTTCAATTTCATGGATTGAGTTTATATTTGTCATACTCATCCACTTTTCCTAAAAATATAAACATATAATATCATAAGATTAAAATGAACTTATTAATTATTGTCAATGACACATATAATATTAAATTGGAATAGCATAGATGTTGAGGAAACTTTGAATACATTAGTCTCCAGCTCCTGGCTGGATCAAGACGGCCGTTAATTTTTATTCTCCTTTTAACGTTTGTGTTGTCGTTTATTTAATGTTGAATGATGTCGAAATAGTAGAGTTCGAAGCAAAGTCAAATGGGAGACATGGGGGCCTGCCTTCGATCTGTCTACACAACACAAGGTTCATCATTTTAATGAAAATCATCAATAACAATGCTCAGAAGAACAAGATTTTCCACATATAGTACGTGTTCAAAAGTTATTCTATTTAATCAAACCAATCACCTTACAAAAAATTATGACAAATTATGATATTGATACTATCTATTTCAAAAAAAAAAAAAAATCTATGTATAAGCTACTTGTATGTCTCTTTTAAAGTGATTGATTAGATCACCACATCATGATTAATGCGTAACTCAATACATTTATTTTTCCAATGAAAATTAAAATAATTTTATGGCAGGGTGTGCTTGTCAACTAATTTATATAAAATGCCAAATCCTAGGGACAGTTAATGTGGTCCGATATCAACTAAGCAAGGAGGCATTTGGACCGGGCCAACTGAACCTACACGTGAATAGAAACCTGCCTCATCTCCACAACATTTGATTACTGATTGTAGTAATTTAAGGGATGTTATAAAGTATATCAACTAGCTATAATTATTTGTTCTTTGAAATTAGGAAAACCCATTCTTGGATAAGTGTAATAGTCTTTGTTCTCTATCGATCTCGTAAAAATTAAGCATAGGTAGGCTAGAAAAATAATATGGTTTAATGATGAATGGACCATGAGTCATCACCTTCACAAGTTCACCAACCTTGAGGAAAGAGGCAATTCATGCACCTAAGTAGATTGAGCCGTTCCTAATTAAGTTACACATTAAAAAGAAAAGGAGTTTTGGTATAAACTATTTATAGGGTAGGGAAGGGATAGATCAAGCTAATCTCAGTTAATAAGACATTTCAGTCACATATCTGTTAACAAAACTTAATCGAGTCTAATTGCTCTTTGCTCTACGATTGACTTAATAGATTTCAGTATAGTGAGTCCAAACAATATTTTCCTCTCAATGTTTTATATCAATCATTTTGATGAATTCAAGATTCTTTTTCAATTGTAATAATATTTAGTAGAATGGAAAAAAAAAAAATCGAATTGGAATTAGTTGAAGACAATATTCACTTGGCTCGCGGGCTACAAGAGTGAGTTTAAGTTTGACTTCATTAATAAACCTTCTTAGACTCACATTCATTAAAAAAATTTAAACTCGCTGACGTTGAGTTTTCAAGTGAACTACATATATTAATTATTTTCTATCTCATCAATTATTCAAATGATACTCTAGTTCTCGATGGTCTTCAATAATAGTATACAAAACTAAAGTAAAGTAATACGAACAATGCACGCTTGTCATTTCATAGTGCACACATCAACACAATATTATACTCCGTTTGTTTTGCAAAGAATTAATGATATGTAAAATATTTGTTAACTTTAACCATTGTTATTACTTAGAAAAATGAGTTAATGAAAATATTTTGAAGAGATATAAATGATCAAATTTAGGGAAAAAATTTTCAGATCATTAATTTGTCACGAAATAAATGAAAATCGAAGTTTGCAGAAAAAAATCGAGTATAGACGTATGGCAAAGTGCGCGTCCATGTTCACAACATCGACAACCAATGTTCACTCCATTCGTTTACCTTCCGAAACGACAGAACGGACTAAGAATAATCAAATGTTGGAGATACTCTCAAGTTCAAAAATAAATTAATGAAGGTTGACGCCCTTTTTTTTAATATCTTTTGTCTTCCGTTAACTAGAAAAACTGTCACCGAATAGGTCTAGGAGACATAGGGAAACAATGAACCTGTGAAGATCGAGTTTTTTGTCTTCTTTTTTCCAATGAAAGAATAAGAAGGCAACGTGAAAAATGCATGCATCGGCCTCGAACTTTTAAATTTTGAGTGTCGTCGAAGATACTCTTGCCACAAGTGGGGCTTAACAATTGTTTTCCAAGAAGTGATTTTTTCAAGGATAAATGCGAAAGTCATTCTCAATTTTGCACCGCGTATTAAATACCATCCTCCCGTCTTAGAATATACATTTTGCATCTCCCAAGGTAAACGGATCTATTCGCCTCATGCGCACCCTTTCTCGTTTCCCACTCTCTTTCCTTACCCTTTTCTCTCTCCTCACACACAAAGCACAGCAAGTCACAGTAAAAATAATTATCTAAAAAGTCCTAAACCTATTATAGGGCAACTAATTCAGTCTTAAACCTCTTAATTATGTTAAATTAGTCTTAAACATTTCAATTGTACTAATTTAGTCTTAAACATTTTGACGATTTGCCGAGTTAGTCGATTTAGTCAAAGCCTTCGAAGATTTGCCAGTTCAATCCTAAACTTATTATATGGATATTTGGTTAGGCAAACTACATTAGCAAATTGTTAAAAGATTTATGACTAAATTGACAAAATTGAAAAGGCTTATAACTAAATTGGCAAATTGTCAAAAGGTTTAGGACTAAATTAGTACAATAAAAATATTTAAGACCGAAATGGCCTCCGCACAATGGGCTTAGGAATCTTTAGACAATTCTTCCGGTCACAGTGTGAGAGTCACCAGGAGCTGCCAATGACATCCTCGACCACCACCCACACCTCTTTCCCCACATCTATGTCTTTGTCTGTGGCGAGATTGTTCGCCGCTCACAATGCCGAGTAGCTTAGCTTGAGCCTGAGGCTCACGATCCAAGGCCATGCGAGCTCGGCATCGAGCTCGCTAGGGTCATGACCGACTGCAAGCCTCTGTAACAGGCTCAAAAGCAACACAAGCTCTGCTATAGAGCTCTCTCATGGCCGCTAGATCAAGGTCGTGCGATCTCAATCTGGCCTCCAAGGGAACAACGGCGACACACGTAATGAAGAGGGGGAGACGTGGTGGCAAGTATGCTGGACGGAGCAAGCCCCTCGGCCGGGGGAGAGGAAGTGCGGGCGTATGTTGGGTTTCTTGGAGGTAGGCTAGCTTGAAAATAAATTGACAACTTGGTAAATTATGTGTGGGAGAGTGGGATAAATCAAAAATCATTGTAATAACTTAGAATAATAGTTGTAGGTTTTGAAGTGTGAGAAGAGTATTTGATATGCAAAATAAACACAGTATGATAATTGTTAGGTCCGTCGGTGTATCAAAAGTTTTGCATACTCACCACTCGATAATTGACATGTCTTTTTGAAAATAACAACATAATCAAACAATTTTATGCATCAATCATCTAATGATGGGTATGTAAGTCAATTCTTTCCTCAATAATCATAATGAAAATCCCGATGTATTAACAATATAATATAATATGCAATTAGGGGTGTGCACCGAGAACCGCCCGAACCGGGAATCGCCCGGATCGAACCAGGACTAGACCGGACCGGCCGGTTTTGGGCAATTCCCAAAGAGGACAGTCCAATTCCCAGTTCCCACTTTAGGAACCGGTGGCCGGTCGGTCCGGTTCCCAGTTCCAAAGTGGGAACCGGACCAACCGGACCGGACCATTCATTTTTATTTATATATATAACATATATTTTTAAATTTCTTAAGAAACAAACCATAATTCCTTCTAATTTCTCCCATTTTTCATTTTATTTTTGGCCCAAAAAGTAAATTTACCGGTTCCACCAGATCTAACCAATCAGTCAGTCCGGTTCCCGATTCCCGATTCCACCTCGGAATCGGACTGGACCGGAAATCAATCAGTCCTAATACCAAGTGCCTGGTTTGGTGTTCAAGTGGACATTTCAGCTCATGCATGATTGAAGACTTTCTTGACCAATGGGTGGCTGAGTGAGAATGGTGGACCTAACACGTTTGGAATCTTGTGCAGAAAGTTGCCCTTTTTTAATCAAACAGTGGATGGATTGATTCCATCGTTTAGCACGTACACTTCCTTAAAAAAAAAAAAAACAAGCCACGTCATCTTTAAAATGACAAACTCAGCGATTAACCTCGAATTCATGAATTTTATCATTTCAAATGAAAATAGACCCACGTTGAAGCCGACATCACCGAGACATCTTGCACATTAAATAAGAGTCCAATTTCTACTTGGAAGCAGCGGCAAATCCGAGCACCCACGGAATCCCGTACTTCCTATTCGGGCTTCTATATACTTTAATGGTGGTCCCGTTTCGGATACGGAGCTAAAGATGTGAGACATATGTCAACTGCGGAGATGATGGTGGGAGTTGCAGGTAAACGCATGGGAAGGAGGCAAGATGGAACGAGGAAATAGAGGTAGAGGGAGTATTGTTTCAAGGTAGAATTAGTTCCGGATTTCAGAGTTTTAGGATAATTTTTAGATTCCAAAAATTGAGGAATCGGTTTCCATGGACTTGAAACTTGGAACGAGTTTTTACATTTTTATTGTCTACGTCTTCGCGTAATTCCGCAGTATTCAATGCCGTTCAATGATAAGTGTATAATCTGAAATCACTAATCTGAGCTTTTATTTCTGGTATTCTTTATGATTAAGACTTTTATTTTGTTAATATTTTATATTCTACAAGTGTTTAAATATGAATTGTGGTCACTGGATTAGAGAAGTAAATGGTGGTCAATAAAGATGATTATTCACTACAATTATTCAACTAATAATACATGTGGAATCTTGGTAAACCCTGAAAACTTTAATAGGATAGGTTTCAGATTTTGAAGTGTACAAAACAGGTTCCAAGTTCCAAAATTTGAAAACGTTTTCAACGGGTAGGTTCTTGATTCTAGGTAGAATCTGAATCGACCTCAAAATCGCTCACATCTAAATGAAGGAGACTTTGTCAGTAACTATAGCAATCAGTAGCGGTAGTGATTTTTCGATGGAGCGATGGCTTAGGAATGTTTGGGCCCATGCCTCATGGATTGCTCTGGCCGTGTGGGTAGTCTATTATGCATTACGACAAGATCCACGACTGCCGTGGCGTGATATTAGTGAGAATCGAAGTCTCAAATAGAGTAAGAGAGCATGGAGGTGTTTCAAGTTTCAACAACCCTGTCTTCAAATATCAGACGATGATTGGACACTAACAAAAAGGATAGTGACTCGGTACCTCTTGTAGTTCATATCACGATACTATTTTCTAGCTTCCGCTAATTCGATGCAAATTTTTCCGGCTTGGACTTAGGAGCTTTAGTACTGGCAATACCACGAGATCCTTAGCAGGCCTATTCGATCCGGACCATACGTGAGCACATAATTATCCCCGATTTGCTTGCAAAAGAGTATCGCAACATCATATATTGACATAGTGATCAGAACGCTAAAGAGCTACCATATTAAGGATTTCTATATACAAAGATTGAGATTACACTAACAAAGGCCATAAGATATAAATGTAAGCCTTATTTCATAGAAATGTTTCAATCCATGAACACCTTTGCCTTGGTTCTATTGCAAAAGCGATCCTTCCTTGTGTTATAATGTAGTGTTTTGCAAATTTTTCCTCGCATCTATTGTGTGCTAATCGAGTCATTCGGTACAATGGAGTGCTTCCACCACTTCACATTAGTAGCTCCTCTAATTCGCTCACGCGATGACGGCAAACAATGTGAAAACATCATCGTTTTATGGTACATATCAGAGGTAATCATGGGCTTGGCGACCTATTAGGCTCGGTCATCCCACAAGGTGAAATGGACAAATTTGAGCAAGCAATTCCCTTCTCAAGCCCGGCCGTCCTGTCGGATCATTTTTATTTTCATCAGGGACAAACTTGGAGAAGAGTTTTCCTAGACTCGACATTCAATCCTACCTGCTCAGTGGTCAGATCAAACCTCTCCGAGACGATCTCTAGGGAGGTTAACCATTTTCCCTTCCTACTTCTTCTCCCCTTTCCACCAAATGGAGGGGCAAGAAGGAAAAGGACAAAGGAAAGATGATGATCTGCCTTGGACGATGACAACTAAGAACAGCTACGCAATTTGACTTGGAGCTGAGAACTTGGCCGAACGTGAGGCCACTACTGCGACATGAATCCTGAGTCTTAAAAGAGATTAACTTGCATTTCTTAGAGATGTCGTATCCACTCAGAAAGGACTATATGATATAGATCATCTAAACCGTTAATTATGTTGGCCACTTTCTGGGAATCTTATAATCAGTGGTTCCAATGATATTGATCCATATGATATATACACCGTGTAATAACGTCTAGATATTCACCATATATGTATTATGTAGTACATATATTCCAGGCATATTGAAACAATGCAAACTATCTTGATTGACCCTATGTGCTTTCTATATCAATGAAAGCCACCTACCAAAGATGTAATCGATCATTTCAAAGCAAAGTCGCCACGACTCGCCCAATCTTAGCTGTTATGATCAATCTCATCCGATGTTATGATCGATCTCATTCGATTCGACATATCGAAGTAATTTGATTTCCACAATTTGGGGAACCATTCATACTAGCTTGGGTTATATCGGCTTCTGTTCAGCACCTAATCGTTTGACTATTCGTCTCTGGAGGTCACGTTCTTCAATTCATTTCTCAACCACCAAGAATCTCAAGCAGAAAAATCAAGATTTGAATTATAGCTTGACGTGCTCGTGATCCCAAAAAAAGTTCAGAACGAAACGAAACATCCTCGTTGATATGATTTATGAGTACTATACAAACTTCCTCCTTTTTCCCATCTGCAAAGGAAGGTAAATTCAGCAAACACCACGCCAAGTTTAAACACACAACATGAGAGACCCAAACGAAAGGATACTTCTACGCGGTGATTCTGCAGGAAAGGGTTTCCAAGTTTGGAGGCTGATCAATAGCTTGCTCTCTACAAGGCCTGACCAGAGCTTCCAAGCTCCTCAATTGACTCATGAGCTGCTTATAAACGGCAAGCCTCGCTTTCAAAATCATCAGCGCCACCCTCTTCCTAGACTTCTTCAACCGCCGCCCGATCTTCACCTTCAACCGGCAGAACCTCACTCTCAGGAGCGAGGGCCTCCTCCTAGCATCGGCTCGTTCCAACACCTTGTAGATCAGGAACTGCGCTTTCCGGTGCTTTTTCTCTTCTGGGTCCTCGAAATCCATCCTTGTGTATGCATGTGGCTTCTTGAAAAGAGCCATTGTCGATCCTTAGAATCGAGCTTTTGGAGGTTGAAGAGAAGGGAGTGTGTTTTGGAGGAGTTGAAACCAGGGGTGGGAGACTAGTCGCTTTTTATAGTGTGTAGGAGGTAAACATCGCATCAGTTGATGAGGGCATAATGCATGTGCACTCATGCTCGCTAGGATAAATCATAAAATAAGTAGAAAAAACATAAGTAAACTTGGCCTGAGAATCTTACATCATTTGGGCGCTAGAATTTGACCTAAAGTTTAATTATAAGATAAATTTCATGTTGATTGGATGAATCATGTGCACTCAATAGGTACTCTTTTTTCTTTTCCTGAGTTTATTGAATGGGTCTAATTTTCTGAATACAGAGTAATGTGATGTATGTTAAGAAAACCAATCTAAAAAGGTTGTTATCTCTATAGATAAATAAGATATCGATGATCCCATATTGGGCTTTAATACACATAACTCATTTATTCAAATGCTCCCATATAGTCTATCGCATTGCTTGATATTCCAATTTCACTGATCGGGTTTAAGATATCGATCATAGTCATCCACATTTACTAACAACATAAACACATGAAATCATAAGAGTAAAATGAACTTATCAAATATTGTCAATGGCACATATGATATTGAATTGGAGTAGTATGTATGTGGAGGAAACCAAGAATCCTATACTCTCCAGCTGTAGACCCCCCTAAGTGGAAAATGAACCTGTCCGGACGAAGAGGGCATTCAATTTTATTTTTTTATTTATTTGCGTTTGCTTTGTCCTATCTTTTTATTGAATTATGTCGAACTAGTATAGTTAGAAGCAAAGTCAATGGCAAACATGAGGCATGCCATTGCCTTGAAAAAGTGTCATTCAGGATCAAATATTTTCGAAATTTATTCCATAGAAAGAGCAAATTACAAGCTGCCGTGCATCTCTTTTTATGCAATTGATCTGATCGCCCACATTGCCAATAATGCGCAACCCTGCACGTCTCTTTTTTCCACTCAAATTAAAATAATCTTAGGAAGAGTATGCTTGTCAACTTGTCCGTTCGAATTGCCAAATCCCTCTGATAGTCAATGTGTTATTAACTAAGCAAGGAGGCATTTGGCCCGGGCCACCTGCAACTCCACCTATAGGAATCTGCCTTTTCTCCAACAACATTTGATTACTGATTGTATTCACTTAAGCTATATCATAAAGCGTGTCAAGTAGCCACAATTTTTTGTCCATTGGAATTACGACAAACCCATCATTACATAACAATAATAGTCCTAGAATTAAACTTAGGGTAGGCTAGAAAAAAAAGAAAAAAAAAAAGGTATGGCTCCTGATGTTAGTCCAACGTGTTGAGGACCATAAGTCATGGTGTTGGTTCACTAACCTTTGAGGGAAAGTGTTGTGCGGAATAACACCCTAACTAAATGAGAAAAGTAAACAAGAATAATCAAGAACATGGAGATTCATCTGGTTCGGCGAAAAATCCGCCTACGTCCACGGGAGAGAGAGAGACGATTTCTTACGTGAGAGAGAGACGATTTCTTATTTGAGCGTATTACTTGAGTACAAGGTACAATGCTGAAATAAATAAATCTATAGATCCCTACTTTCCTAAACCTAGTAGGAAAGGAATTCCACCATAAAGATATTATCAAATTTGAAACCCAAATCTAGGAAATATATTAGGAAACAAATAGCCTGCAATCTTCAAGCCTTTTAGATTTCCCGACTGAATTTTGTGGAATTCAAGACAACATCAGCAGAAAGAGCCAATTCATGCACCTATGTGGATCGCACCGTCCTAATCAGGTTTCACATTGAAAAATAAAGAGTTTAGGTATAACTATTCACAAGGTAAGGGAAGGGACAGATCAAAGCCAAATCTCAATTTGTTAACAAACCCTAATCGAGTCAGGTCTATGCTTTGATCTATGATCAACTTCGTAGACTTGTTTAAAATGAGTCCAAGCGATATTTTCCTTGTAACATTTTCAATTGCGATATTATTCATTTGAATGAATTTAAGTTTGTGTTCATTAATATACCTTGTTAGACTCGCATTTATTGAATAGTTCAAACCCTCGACCGACAATCGTTTTTAAGTAAATCTATGTTAAGATAAGACGATACGAACAAAATATACTCGTCATTTTAAAGCGCATGCACCAACACGACATTAGTCTGAACGAAGTTAGAAGTGATGTAGAAAGGGTGGGCAAGAGAACGCGTGCATGTCCACAACATCAACAACTAAGCATTTGACATTAAAATACGCAAATCATGGAGTTTCACTTCATTCGTCTAGTTCAAAATAAATAAATAAATAAGTTAGCAAATGTATAAATAAATCAAAGTGTTTTTCAACTTGAGGGGAATGGGATCATGCGCAGCAATAATCAAAAAGCAATTATCAAAGTTGACTTTTTTTGAAAAGTTTCTCTTGGCTTCCACTAATAGAACAACCGTCACCGAATAAGTTCAAAAGAAATAGAAAATAATGTATTTATAAATTACTAGTTTTCAAGTGGTTTGTTGAATGTCTTTCTCCATTTTTTTTTCTCTATTTTTCGCTTATCTTTTAGTAATGAACCAGTGAAGATTCAAGCAGCTGCTTCTTCTCATTTTCCCAAAATATATATATATATAAAAAGATGGCAACTTGTAAACGTAACGTGAAAAATGTATTGCCTCAGCCCTTGACTTTTTATTTCTAGGTGTCGTCAAAGACACGGCTAAGCCACGAGAAGGAGAGACTGCGGGCTGAGTATTACGGCTTTTTGGATGAGGTGTAGTTTTTGAAAATAAAAAGAAGATTCGATAAATTACGTGTGGGTGAGAGATATAATTCGAAATCTTTTATATTTTAGGGTGAGATCGATGGCGAGGTCATGTGAGCTTGGCTTAAGCTCGAGTGAGGTCAGGCTCGAGCCAGCAAGCGCCATGGCCGGCACGAGCCGTGCGAGCTCTTTAGTAGAAGCTCGGCCACGGCCGCCGGATCTAGGTCGTTCGATCTCCATTTGGCCTTGAGTTAGCACGGCACCAGCCTTCAAATTAGCAAAGGCAGCGCACGCGGTGAATTGGGAAGAGAAATGGCGGTAGGTGTGTCGAACCGTGCGAGCCTCGTGTGAGAGGAAAGGCAGTGGGTGAGCGCTGGGTTGTTCAGATGTGGTGTGAGTTTGAAGTATGACAATTTGGTTAATTACACGTGGGTAAAAAACTTGAAATCTATTGTAAAAAATGAGGATGGTAATTGTAGATTTCACAATGCAATGGTGGGTTATATGATATGGGAAGTAAAATTGAAGACGAGCTTCATAATCTCCATATTAAGTACATAGTGAATATTATATGATTGACATATGTACTATAATAATTTAACCAAATAATAATGTAGATCGATTCTTACACCGACACCGAACCTGATAAGAATCCCAATATGTTAAATTTAAAGGGTATGATTTTCATAACGTTTCCTAAGTAAATAAAGAATATGTATTAGGACCCTTGTCAAAGTAACAAAATTTTTAATGCACCCGCTGTTTGATGAATGACATATATACTTGCAAATAATAATGGAATCAAATTTTTCCATATGTCAATTGTTCGAAATTGAATGTGTAGATCGATTCTTACACCAATAGCAGACCTGATAAAAATCCCATTATGTTATATTTATGTTGTACAATATCCAATGACAAATGTCTAATTTGGTGTTCGAGTAGAGACATTTTAGGTTAGGCGTGATTGAAGATATCTTCAAGACCCGTGGGGCGGTTGGATAAGAATGATGCACCTAACCCGTTTGGGATCTTGTGTAGAAAGTTCCTATTTTTTAATTCACCAGTACATAGCTTGATTCCATCATTTAGCACGTACACTTCCTTTAAAAAAATTTAAAAAAGAAAAAAAGCGACGTCATTTTTTAGAAGGTTGACAAACTCAGCAATTAATTTTGAACTTATGAATCTTATTGACTCAAATAAATGATAGGTTTAATTGGAAAGTAAAGTTGTAAATATACATTTGTTTGTTGGGGGGGGGGAGGATGTATAAAAATTATGACACTTTTTACCCTAGTTGGATTTGGATAAATTGTTTTATCTCCTATAATGATCTCATGTGTGGTCTAAATGAGATTTATTTCTCTGTAGTGTAAAACCCATAACTACTTTCGACCACAAATTCTAGATTTAAGAATTTAAAAACCTATGGACAAATCATAATTTGAATAGAGGTAGCAAAATGGGTCACTTGCTTTTTTGAAGAAACTAGTTAAATGGGTTTACTAATTAAAAACTTAAGATAGGTGAGTCTTAAGTGGGTCTTAAATGGGTTGGATTTAAAACCCATTTTAACTTTACAAAAATATTTTATATATAATCGAAATTATAATTATTTTTTATTTTTCTTTTCTTTTTTTTTTTTCTTTCCTTTTTTTTCTTTCTTCTTCCTTCTTCTGGTGGCCGGCCGGCGATGGCCGGCAATCGGCCAAGCGAGCCTCGAGCTCGCCAGCATCGGGCGAGCTCGAGCTCGAGCCTCGCCAATCTAGTGAGACTCAAACTCGCTGGCATCGGGCAAGGCTTGCGCCTCGCCGATCTAGCGAGCCTCGAGCTCGCCCGATCTGGCAAGGTGGAGGCCTGTCGGCGTCGGCGGCGGGCGAGCTCAAGGCTCGCTTGTGGCCGATGGCCGGCCAAAGAAGAAGAAGAAGAAAAAAAAATTAAAAAAAGAAAAAAAAAAAACATTAAATATTATATTCTTAAAAATTAATTTTTAAAAATAAAAATAATTAAAATTGATTTTTTTAAATAATTATTTTAAAAATTATAAAAATTGTCCATTAAATTTTCGTGGTATAAAATCATTTTAGCAATACCATTTTTAAAATATATATAAGCTTTTTAGGTTTCGTTAAATGGGTCGAGTATGGATCGAGTACAGATCGAGTCGGGTATGAGTCAAAAATTTTGCACTGCAATAAATGGGTCATAAACGAGTTAAATGAGTCGATTTGGATCGGACCATTTATGAGCAGACCCACCCGTTTAACAAGTCTAAATTTGAAGCGTCACATACCAAGCAGGATTGTATATTTTTGTACCCAAAAAAATGGATTTTGTTCCCATGCTGAAAATTTAAATAAATGTAGGTAAGTGTCGAAAAACTATTGGAAAAAAAATTAACCATGACTTTAGCCTTGTTTGTAACTTATCAACAATTTTATGACATCACGAATTATTTTCATATAGTTTGCAAATAAGCAATTTCCATATTAACTAACCGATTTGTATTTTTATGCTAATTGATCAGGTGATAAATAAGGAGAGAGAGTCGAAGCTACAAAAAATATCCTCTTCTTCAATACTGATGGCAGCAATTCCATATAAACCAACACGACTCTCGGACACAAAAGAAGAAACTCCGATAGGAATCAATACATTTTCATTCGTTTTTAAGTATAAAAAGAATAGTATAATTGTCACACCCCGAACCTCGAGCGCGCGCACATCCCTCGGTGGTCGATAGAATTTTGCACGTTCCTAGAACTCGTCGCCGACCCTTCATTGTTATTGCACATGCGGAAGCGGATTAACTAATCCCCTGACAACAACATACATAGGATAGAAAAGCAGGACAACAGTTTCATTACAAGCCACACTTTCATAGACAGACCGGTTTATAAACAGAGGCCATCTCTAAGGTCCAAGTGTAAGAGACCTATCTCCAACAAGAATTACTAAGCCACCTATGCTCTTGACCCTTCTACTTCAAGCTCCCGGTTCTTCACACTATGGACCTGAAAATGGTTATTCAACAACTAGTGAGATATAAATCTCAATGAGTTCTTCCCCTAAGCCCCCGATTAGAACACCAACTCAACTCAGGGTATCTCTTCCGAACCACCCTACTAACAAGCAACAAGTAACAGTCATTTTGCATACAACCTTACCCGGTATGTCATACCCGGCACGGTATTCCTCAGCATGATACACACAAAGCACATGGCCATTAGATGATACAGTTCATCAATCACACACGAGTCACATCATAAGCAATCTCACTTGGCCATTGCCACACCCTGCACGTTATTGATTCATGCGTGCGTGCCATAAGCAATGTGGTTCACTCATGCATGACCGGAACCATCGATACCATGATTCTCATGCGTTCATGCACATTAGTGCAATTCAAAAAAAAATACAATGCATATACTCAATACATACAACAATTGAAATGCCTCACTCATCCCAATCAATCACAAGGGACCCGATTATAAGACCAAATCGTTATGACACGTCCCATACCGTGCCACACAATTTCGTCCCATAATCCGGCGCATCAATAACACTCAGCATGCGTTTCAATTGTTAACCACTGCCACACATTGGCATAGCCTACTCGTAGTTCGGCTATTTACTGGCATTTAGCCAGACATCGTCTCATTAATCACGGCTACACACGGGCACGGCCTACTTGCAGTTCGGCGGTCTAATGACGTAGTCAGGCATCGTCTCACCCCTTTGAGCACGGCTTCGTCATTACATTGACGGCATTCCTAAAGGAGCATCGGTCCAGTCGGCCCAACCTTTACTGCAACCGACATTCATTGTGCAGGCATCCCATATAGGGGCACGTCCAGCTCATCAGCTCAGGACGAGTTCTTTTAACCAACACATGGCAATTCAACATCGGCCCAAGATACTTTGCATTTCACTAAAATGCCTCGATTAAAATAGTCATCCTGGCCTCTTTTCTTCGTATTAAAAACATCCGAAAAAGTAGTCATGTGTGGGTACACGCCATTTCAAACAAGAAAGCTGATACCTTACTTTTTCAAACCCCACTATTTGATATAATACTTAAAAATTCATTTTCAGTATCAAAACCCGACACCCGGGATTTTCTGAATAAATACCAAATTTCCAATCACCACACAATTGCACAATCATCACTCAATTCATACGCATGTCCATGGATTTACACATTCATTTACTTCATAAAATCAACACATGAATTTTGGACATTTTTTGCATTCGGGATGAATAGTGCACGTGAACAATGCGCGTGAACAATGCACGTGAATAACGTCGTGTAAACAGTAATTTTCTAGAATTTAATAAACAATAAATTATATTCATAAATCATTAAAACAATGATTAAATTAAGGAAACCAATCAATTTAGATAAACATGCTTAATTAACCACATAAGCATCATTAGGCTAATAAAGTAAAATTAAGCTAAACTAATCTTAGTCATTAATCTAACCACCTATATTAGGACTAATATAACCTAATTAAATCCCATAAACTAGAATTAACAATAATTAAACTAACCCTAAGCAAGTTTAGGCTCTAAACAAAGGATTAGGAGCTAAACTCACCCGTTAAGCGGGCCGGAGGCACCGACGCGGCGGCGACGACGGTGGCTACGCACCAAGACCTCTACAACGATGATCCAAGGCGGTCCCAAGTTCAACACAGCAACCACATCTCGAACTCCCACTGAAACTTCCAAAAACTGGACTGCCGGAGGGGAAACGGAGTTGGGCGGTTGATCAAAGCTCCGGCGAGGGGGTGGTCGGCAACCGGCAGCACCTGAGGGTCAAGGGGGAGTGGCCAGTAGCTGGGTTGGGTGAAAGAACGATTGGAAAGGGAGAAAACGGGCTGCAAAGTTGAAACAGTCCACTCCAGGCAATCCGGCGACCGGTGGCTTCGCGCCGCCATACGGGACGGCCGGAGAATCGTTCCGGCGAGTAGCGGAGTTCGTTGGAATAGGCTGAGTGTGCTCTTCGCGGTGATGGATGGAGCATTGGCTGATTCGTCCAAGAATGTAACTTTTAACTCGGATCTTTGCAAGAAGGTCAACTGGAGCAGAACAGTGCCAGGCGGTCAAACTACCGCTAGCTTCTAGCCGGCCGGCGGGTCAAACGACAGCTCCACATGGTCTGGATCTCCTGAAGACAATGGTGGGTGGCACGAAGGCTAGTTCGTCCGAGAAGCCAACAATTAACTCGGATCTTTGGAGGAGGGTCTGCTGGAACAGAAACTGGAAAAGAGGAAAATGAGGAGAGAGAGAGAGCTCCATCGAGGGAGGGCCAAATGAGGGGAGAGAGAGAGTGAAGTGAGAGCTATCAATGCCTCATCAAAGTCATTGAAGGCTTGTTTCAAGTCCCCATGCTCTTGACTCTACCTTCTCTCTCTTCCTTTGCCCTTATCCACACACTTTTAGGGGCAAAATAGTCATTTCACCTTGCACAAATTTACCAATCTATCCTTGGGCTAAAATTGGTGGATGGGCCTAAGAAATGGGCTAGGCCATGAATAGGAGTGGGCTTGGGAATTGGTTGGGCTTAAAATGACTAAGAATTGGCACATGGGCTTAGAAGATGAATAGTTGGTTTAGGCCCAATGGGCTCATTTGCTTGTCTTAGGCCCACCACGGTGGTTGTCCTACTTTGGGCCTAGGGCCCACATTGGCTTGGCCCGACCCACGTCCTCACGAGCTTGATTCCTCGGTCCAAAAATCCATTTTCCAATTGCTCGGCTTAACTGGCTCTATCAACTGTTGAAGTAGCTTCATCCAAAGTCCGTCCCAGATGTTCCCGATAATTCGAGGCCCAATCATTAGTTCTCATGCCATGTAAATTTCGCCCAATGCCATTTCGGGTACAACTCAGACTGACGGGCGGCTCCGAGGATTCCCGCGTAATCGACTCGTGTCAAACCACATTCAAGACATCTCGACACATGGACATCCTTGACTACATGAAATTACGGAGGATAGATTCTTATTTCAAAGTACACGATTACTGGGGATCAACATAGGGTCGTTCGTGGATTCGATAACAGTAAATGAAATCACCCGTCGTTCCATTATGTTCTGTTCGCGAATCAACTTCTAGTCGTCCTTAAAATTAGCCTGCCTATCTACAGGATCATCCTCACGCAAATCTCACGGTCAAGTCGTTTTCCCAGGTCAAGTCATTTAGTCGTACAAGTTTTGTCCTCATTAGCCTTTCCCTCAAAGTCGGTATGTCGGGGAGTGATCAATTCCAAGTGAGATCAACTAACAATGCATTGACAAAATTCACATTCATTCATTCCTCAAATGGCTCGAATTTCAGGATGTCACAATAATCGCTTCGAAAAATTTGGACTATGGTATGAAATAACATAAATAACTGACACAAAATATGTTTCTACCCTCCATTTTGAGTCTTGCCTCTTCTTTTTAAATTCTAGCAAAACTACATTTACAAAGAATTTGACATATAAAAGATTTTGCGAGAATCATTTCTACTGAGTTTTTGTATTATCGAATTATGGAAATAAATTTTTCGTCACACAATGAAGAAATTGTACACAAATATATAAATATATATATATATATATATATATATATATATATATATATAATCAATTTTAGTAAGGTTGTTTTTTTTAGTAAGGCTATTTAAAAGATAAAAAGTTATTCAAATTTGAAATAAAAAAATATGTGAGTGATACAATAGGATAATAATTACACATTTGTTGGCCTAATTCCAAAAAAAAAAAAAAAAAAACACAAACTTTAGGTCGAGTGATAAATCTTGCCCCAACTTTTTTTGTCTAAAAAAAAATCACCAACTTTTACTTAAATCCCAAATATAGTCTTCCTTAACTTAGATCCATTTATTGTCCTCAGCAATAAATCCATATGCACTTACTAGCCCAATTTTTTTCTCTCGAAAAAAATCACCAACTTTCACTTAAATCCCAAATGTGGTCCCCCTAACTTAGATCCATTGATTGTCCTCAACAACAAATCCATATGCACTTGTTGGCTGAATTTAAAGCACTATTCATTGTTTTCTTGTCTAAGCCACAATTTGGAGAATAACAATGAAGCTATTGATTGTCTCCTACACTTCATTGGCAAATCAAAAAGATCTCCAAATTGAATTTATTTTACCAAACTAAGATGAAGTTATAGACTACTATCCATCGAGAGACACCATAGACGAGATCCACCAAGCTCACAACTAGAATCCTTTTTTTCCTGAAATAAGGTTGACTTCAAATAGAGACTTAATGGCAAGGGCCAAATTTGGGATAAGGGTTAAAGTTTGTGATTTTTTTACAAGACAAAACAAAAATTTGGGCTAGAATTGTCGTTCGACCTAAAATTTATGTTTTTTTACGAGATAAAAAAAAAAAGTTTAGACTAGATTTGTCACTCTATCTAAAGTTGGTACTATATTTTTTATTTTATTTTTGAATTAGCCCCACATTTGTCTATTGACAAACTATTGAAAAAAAGAAAACTATTTTAGGTTATTTAGGCGTAAAATAGGATTGTAACCCCTTGAAGATAAAATGTCTTCGAAATTTTTTATAATATAAATGCGGTTTGCAAAATTTATTAGACTAAACCTACCCAACAATATCTTCCGGACGCCTATTGATAGTTATATTTGATCTACTGCCAAAAAGCCGAGAAATGTATATACCCAGTTTTCAAATGTCTCTCCCTTTCGTAATTCTTTTTTTTTTTCCTTTTTCGCCTTAATTTGAGTTGTAATATACATTTCGTGAGATAGAAAGATGATGCTTTTTCGAAAAAGCGTGTTGGGTTCTATGAGTAAGCAAATTTATTATATGATTTTTTGTGCGCGCTTTATTAAATTTTACTCTTAATTAAAAAAGGATAGAGCATGGGCGATAATATTCTTCTTCGCCTAGTAACTCTCAATCCTCCATGTAGCTCAAAAGCACCTTGAAAATTTGCAATTTCTTAGCAGAGAAGCTTTTGGATGGGCAAAATGACATGTTTCCTCTGCCAAGTGCCCTTTTTTTCCCTTTCATCATCAGACGACAGCCTGTGCAAAAATGCAAGGGGAAGTTGGTCTCCCACTTAGGCTGCGTTTGTTTTCATTTCTTTTTTCAAAATTTTTGAACAACTTTTTTGTTTTTTATTCATAAAAAGAGGAAAAACTATTTTTATTCCAAAATTATTTTTGTGAAAACACATCTGTAACCTTGTTCTGGAATAAAAAATTATTTCTTATTTTTGAACAAAAATTTGTATTTTTTTTGTTTATTTTAATTTTTTTTTTTTTTTTTTTTTTTTTTCTTTTTTTAGGCCTTCCTTTTGGGAACCGGCCGCCGCCTCGGCGACCTTGTCGGGCGTCGTCAACCCCGGCGAGGCCGAGCGTCGCCTCGCCGCGAGGCTCGGCCTCGCCAGGGCCACCGTGGTTCCGGCGAGGCTTAGCCCGCCACCCGAGGCTCGACCTCGTCGGGCCAAGCCGGCCCGCCGGGCCACCGGTGAGGCCGAGCTCGCCGTGGATGGGCGAGCTCGAGGGCCGGACTGGCGATGCTCGAGCTTGCCGGCAAGATCAGCTCGCCGCCTCTCAAGGCCGCCAATCGTCGACCAGGTCGCCGGCCATGGCCAAGGCCGACCACCGGCAAAAAAGAAAAAAAAAAAAAAAAGAAAGAAATAAAAAGAAATTAAAATTAAAAGAAATAAAAAAGAATTTTTTTACCAAACGTGTTTACGTTCCAAATTTTTTATTTGAAACAAAAAAAAGATTTTGAATAAAAACGCGTCTTTTTGTTCAAAAATTTTTCAGGAAACAAAAACAATTTTTTTCATTTGAACAAAAATTTTGAACACAAACAAACAGGGCCTTAGTAACCTTTTCTCATCTAGCTGATAATTTTCCATTCGAGTGGTAACCAAAACTCATCCACGTTCAGGATGCACAATACACCACAACCACCATGTACACAACAATGTTCCAATGTATAAATTAAGTGAAAACTTAAGTATTCTAAGCTTTGCAGCATGTCGATCCCAATAGCCACACTATCCATCCCTTGGAGAAAAGAGGGTATGCAAAGCTTCAACTTGACTACATGAGGGGATGGAAGACGGTCCGGTGATGGCAGCCACTCTTTGCGCCTGCTGTGATTCGCACTTGTAAAGCTCCTTCATTTCCTTCTTCATGCGGCGTGCTTCCCGCCTTTCCTCCTTCACGGCAGCCTGCATTTATATATTCAGACGAACATCTTAAACAATTAGGATACGATTGAAGGAACCGCTCACTTAAGGGCCAGAAACTGAAGCACACCATACAATACGTCCTCTCTCCCTCTTGTCAAAGCAACAAAGTTGCACAAAGGGATGAAACTCGAATGGCTTGTAAAAATTGTCGATAAGAAAAACAAGAAAGAAGCAGGTGATTACCTTGCGCTCTTTCTTCTCTTCCTTCGACTCTTGACCATGCTGTTTCCTCCTAGGCTGCTCATTCCTCGACACGCCGCCACCCTTGACCTTTTCCGCTGAAGACTTCATGCCCCGTGGCAGATAGTCAACAGGAAGTTTTTCTTTTCCTTTGAGGGATATTAACGGATTGGCTGCACCTAAAGCAACAGAAATTGTACTGGCCAATTTCTTCTTTCTGGCTACCATCGGTGCTCCAATTTTGCCTGGGTGATTATCGAGATTCGAATATGTAGTGACAATAGTTTCACAGTCCCACACCTCAGATTCATCACTACTTTCTTCTACAATAACTACTTCTTTGTCGTCATTCTCATTTTCATACTTGTCTGCATATTCCACACAACGACGGATCAAATCAGCAGCAGAATCCTGTAGCTGTTTGCTTTTCACTTCATTGTCTTTCAATAAATCAGCTGGAACTCTATACTTGTCATCAATATCCAAGTCATCCACAACTTTGTCATCAAACGCCTGTTTCAGTTTCAAAGCAAGGGATTCGTCTTCTTCAGCCATATAACCACCATAACCGTCGTCATCGTCGTCCTCAGATCCATACTCCTGATGTTCAAGCTTCAAACAATAAAGAAGAAAAACATCAGATATCAGTGAAAGAAATGGATATAAGACAGCCAAACTGAAGAATTGATGTCAACTACAGCTGAATAGTACTAGCTCATGGGAATTCCACTAACACTAGAAAAATTTCAGCATTTAAGAAGAGGAAACGAGCACGGAGGAGACAAGAGTAATAAAAAAAATTCTCCGAGTTAATGTCAGTTCCATGTCTGATGAGGCTGCAAGTCAGGCCAAAATGCGCAATTTACAACAATTTCCAGTATATATGAACAAAAAAAGCGACTCATTTCATCTGAACTTATCTTCAAACTCATCCCACTAATTCAGCGGATAATTTTTTCACAAGGCATGCTCAACATCCATTCTGACCAGCATAAGCACACACAGAAATAGAGTCAAAGACACCAATATCAAAAACTAGCATCAATGTGCTCTGAGTCAAAGAAGAACCTCATGGATTAGGATGATGAGGTCAACCAATACTTTTCTTTTTCTTTTTCCTTTTTTAAGCAAAAGCAGTCCAATCACATAATTTCAAAATCTCCTAATAAATGCATGCAGAAAATCACCTCAGGGCTGGGTCTTAAAATATGGTGTAACCAAATCCAACCGCAATGGTTAGAGAGAGAGACAATAGCCAAAAATCAGTAAGGCTGTCCAACTAGGGTAATGGATTGTCAGCCCATCAAGTGCACCTTAACAACAGAGCACAAATGCCAAGTGATATCCAACATATTATATCTGCCTCTGCCATTGTCCTGCAGTCAGGCAGAAGGCTTAAAGGAGGAATCACCATCATTCACCAGAAAAGGAAGCGACAGCGCAATCTATGAATCTAATACCGGCCAGCTAATAGCTGAATGCATGCCAATCCGACTTTTGGTGTCTATGCATTACTCCGATTCATTATGTTTTCACATACTTGTCAGAAAGACAGTTTTATCAGCTCATCCACTTGTCAAGCCAACTATCAAAATCAAGAAAGCATAAACTAGCATGAGGAAAATTAAAAAACTTACAAGATCAAACTGTTCATCTAGCAGACGACGTTCCCGTGGCTTCTTGTCATCAAATTCATCATTTTGTTCCACAAACTGGCTTCTTATTTCATGAGGAAAGCCATTGTCAATTTGTCTCTCTCGACCAGCAGCAGTGTCCGATCCATTAATGACACTCCCCATCGCCGCAGGCATCCCGGGATATTGCGAATTTCCCTCCACAATACCGTCCTCACCTTCGGGATGGTTTGCCTGAACAACAAAATCTTCTTCCAAGTCCTCAACATCGGATCCAAACCGCGAGAGGTCACTATCATCGAGTAATGCTGCAACTTCAGGATCAACGGCTTTCTTCACTCTCACATTAACACTATTGGCCGCAACACTATAAATTGATTCATTGTGAGGATCGCCTTCCACTTTAGGGACTTGTATGCGCGAAGCATCATAAGCCTGAAATCAAGAAGTTGAATAAATTTGGTCCTCAGCATATCCCAAACACTGACAAATGCAGATATCATAATATAGTTATAACACAAATTCAGGGACCTCAACAGCCAACCAAATAAGCAAAAATTTAGTAAAAAAATCTCTCATACTCTGTAATCCCAACCTCAGATTAAACTGAATCTAATCCAGCAGAACACTCACACCTCAAATGCTGCACCCTTACACTAACCTCAAACAAAAATTCACCCCTTTCTTTCATACCCTGTAATCCCAACCTCAGATTAAACTGAGTCTAATCCAGCAGCAACACTCACATCTCAAATGCTGCACATTTACACTAACCTCAAACACAAACTCACCCCTTTCTTCCATACCCTGTAATCCCAACCTCAGATCAAACTGAGTCTAATCCAGAAGAACACTCACATATCAAATGCTGCACATTTACACTACCCTCAAACAGGCTAATCCGAAGCAAAACACTAAGATTTGCAGACATTAAGAGAGAAAACCACGAATTCAAGAGACCCACCTTGACATCTTTCGGGACAAGATCAAGCCTAGCCTTAGGATTCTGATAGAAAGCGGAACCGCCGCCCGCATTCCTGATCTCCCTCATATGCCCCAAGTAATTATAACCGTCGTCGGGAAACCCAAGCTCCAGAATCTCCCTCCTCACATGCTCCGGTAGCCCCGACGCCGACGCCGGCGCAGCATATCCACCTCCACCTCCCCGCGCCCCGGCCACACTCCCCACGGCTCCATCGTCGCCGTCGTCGAAGTCGCCGGGCGCGTCCGCGAACATATCGTCATCGCCGCCAGCGTCGTCCTCCAGGGTGTCGACGGAGCAGGGGTTGTTGTCGACGCGGACGAAGATGCGGTCGCCGCCGGGGGCGTCGCCGAAGCCGGGGTCGTCGGCGGAGTCGCGGGACATCAGCTGGAACGTCGCCGCCTTCTTCTTGTCGATGAACTTCTTCGCCTTCCGCCCCATCGTCGCCGGCAGAAATTCGTCGGACGGGTGGCGGTGCAAGAGGATTTCGGAAGTTGCAGTGAGAGAAAAAAAAAAAACAGCGTCCGCCACTAAAACCCTAGCGCGGAAGGAGATGACGAAACGTATAACAAGAAGACGGGCAAATTTGTAAATTAACTAATGAAGATGGGCTATTTCCACTCCTTACTTACATGGCTGAATCCGCCCGGCCTTCACCGAAAAGACAAAATTACCCTCCACATTTAATCGCAATTTAAATCGATGGTCCCAAATTTATTTACTTTCCTTGTCCATAAAGGATCTATCTACCCTTAGTTAAGAATTTCATTAAAGGCACAATGTCTCTTCTTATTGTGAGATATTACTTTCGTGAATATTTGTTTTGCCAAAAACTATAATTTCCAAAAAAAAAAAAATCTACTTCTCCTCTATGTTGTTAATTAAATTTATGGATAAATTGTAGAGTACATGAAATCTAATTAAACAAAACATTGCCGGAATTTTTTTTTGGAAATGCCGGTGAAATTTCATTATTTTGGATTGACGAAAATTAATAACAAAATATCTTATTGCACATGATGTTTTTAGTGTATTATTAGATATTCCTCTAAGATATTACATATTTTGTATAAACACATCTCATCAATATAGTAAGGAAAAAAATATAAATTTTTTGATATAGTAAATAAAGAGGCTTGATATATATTTTAGACTAATGAAAAATTAACCAATGAAGTGAGCTTTTGTTATAAGAGGATAAAGAGAGATATGATGTTATTAGATTGATGATGAAAAGAGACTTTTCATTTATACTATATGAAGAATACTATATCAAAGAATGTATTTTCTTTCCTTAACATGAAGTATGTAAAACATTATAAAAATATCTGAGAATTTATTTTTTTAATAAAAAAAATTGTGAAATGCTTAATTATGGTAATATCATATATAAAAATAAAGAAAAGAAGGTCTACAGTCATTTCCTAAAATTAAAATTAAAATATTGATGGCAGTTTTTTCTTTTCAGTATGAATGGGGTTGATTTAATTATTTAGGCTGCGAAATAGTGCTACCCTTACATTAATCTCTTACTTACTCTGATTTTAAATTAAATCTCCCCCATACTCAACAAAATTTATCATATATAGCTACAGCCGCAGCTAAGATAATGTTCTGTGATCGCAGCTTAGCACTTCTCTTTAACTCTATGCTTGTCTCATGAGACAACGCTAGGTTCTAGGTTTTGTGTTCCTTACCGATTATTAATATGTTATCATACAAATGTTAGTTTCAAATGCTAATAATAGATAAAGTCGATATTTAAACATCTTCAAATGATTAAAAAATTATCTAGTCTTATATTTAGTAAAAACAATCAATTTTTTTATCCTGGCCAAAATAATTGAATCAAACAAGATTTGAGGGTATAGAGATGTGCGTTTCATGTCACAAACAGAGAGAACAGTCTGCATTAATGCAGTCTTCTCCTCCTTCCTTGATACATTTTCACAGGGGTTAGTAACTTTTCTCTCTGGTATAGCTCTAACATGTGCATATAAAGGGGGGAAAACAGATAGATCAATGAGAAATCTCTGGCCTTCCCACCTCACATAATGTTTCTCAGTATAACAGCTATTCATCCACCAATTGGCTTTCAGAACTTCAAAATAACTGATAATCTGTAACATGTCCAAATACCAGTAAATGCCTGTAAGTCTGGCAACCTAAAGTTCACCAAGACAAGAGAAACAAAAGAGAAAGACCCAACAACAACTTTGGAAAACCATTTTGATTCAAAATTATTGTGACCGTGCTACATAGATGGTGCATTTACATTATTAACCCGTGTCAAAGAAGCTTCCCAGAAGCTCACAGACATTGAGGATCACATAGGTGATTTTTACATGCAGAGTCTATATGTAAGTAACAGTTACAGCCTAAATTTACAAGACAAGAACTTTGCCTCCTAACCCACTGATCCCTCGAGCTTCAAGCTCATGAGTTGGTGCACCTCGGCACCGAACTCGTCAGGGAGCTCGTTGAACACGTCGCGGCAGAACCCGGAGATCATGGCAGCCATAGCTTTCTCATAGTCAATCCCCCTCTGCTGGAAGTAGAATAGCTGGTCCTCACCGATCTTTGAGGTACTCGCCTCATGCTCGATGCGAGCAGTGGGATTTTTCACCTGACAGATAGAAAACAAATGTTTATGCATTCAAGGCAGCCCATATGATAAAATAAATTGAGACTTGGATACGCCTCTAAATGTATGCAGATGTTTATGCACTTTGAATAAAAGGGGGAAGAAAATCCCTGGTCAAACAAAACTGGTCCTAATTGCAGGACGATGTTCAGTTTCTGGAAAAAAAAAAACTACTTTAAGCATGTTCTAAACTAAGAGATGTTTTCCCAAAAAATAGGGTTCTGTATTAATGGTCATGACCAGATAAGATCAAGAAAACATAAAGATAGATGAAAACACCACTTTGAAGTCCTCCATAGCAGCCTATATTCAAAATTAATTCCAAAAAGCACTGTCCAAGACAAACTTTTTGAAGTGCCTCAACTGTTGCTGTTGTATATAACAATAATCAGTTATGGGTGCCCTCAAAACAATGGCAATCCACCAATCATTAACTATTTCATTGCAAATACAGTGAGAGAAGCTAGAAAGCCTGGCAAACAAAATGCGACACCAAAGAATCATTCAAGCAGCATGTGCTGAATCGAAGTAAGCATCTGACGAGTTCTTTAACAGTATGGTGAGGCAACATGAAAGTAAAAGGAACATATTCGCCAAATATCTATAAGAATACAGTTTAGTTAACTGATATTACAGAGACAAAAGAATCAGTTGCAGAATACCCACTAGTGCTGACAATAGACAGACTAAGATTATTGGAAACTGCACTGTGAGCTCTTAAAATCCAAAGCTGTTTATCTATGGTAAAGCCCTAGAATAAAAAAAATATCTCCTACTATATCTCCACAAGTCAAATATTGAGTTCAGGGCAGTCATTGGATTGTCGGAAGGGAAACCTCAGTTTCCAGGGAAGGAAGTGAATCAAGTAGGGCAATGATAGTTCAAAAGATTGCCTTATATAGGCAATCCTACTGTTATACGGTCACTGCTTGCACTTTATAGTCATATTTATTGTCCTTGTTTGGTTTGGGCATCTAGGCAAAGTCTAATCCAATCCATAAAGGCAAAATAAATGCAAAATTGTTCCAATGCAAATGCTATTAATGCCAGAGATTTATACACCAGCCTGATCAGGGTAACAACAGAAAGTCATCTTGGACAGCCCAAAGGGTGTTAAAATTAAATGTCCAATATGTTTACCTAAATGAGCAAACTAAAGGTAAAAGGTCCCATTTCTAACCTCAAAATCAGAAGAATACAATTTTCTCATTGATTATTTGGCACAGTTCAAAAAGTCAGTTAGTGGAAGTAGTTTTCTTAATGAAGGCCCCGTTTCGTGGCTTTCTTCACCATCTTCCCCCTCTCTTTCGTATACCTCTGCTTTGCAACCTAAAAAATCTTCTCTCAAGCTTTTTTCGAATTCCATTTTCTTAATGAACTAAATTTGCAATCGTGGCCCATGGCCCACAATCAACGCAGTGCCCTCATCACCGCTGGTATTGACAATTAGGAGTCAGGAGCCTCTACCACATGTCTACCAGATCAACAATCTCGATACCTCTTTAAGGAAATAGAATCATTTCCGACCACACATTGGATGACACTGAAACTGTCACCTTCATTTTCAATGAACTATTCCCAGGCCAAAGCACTTTCCTACAAACACAATCTTAAAACAAACACACTCTAAATGTCATTTGACAACCCCACCATTCAGTATTTACAACTAGGAAGGGATCAACCAGTATGGAAGGTGCCCTGACTAAAGCATTAAAAATAAAACCACATAAATGAACCTCATTCTTATTAGATGTCTTTCCTATAAAGTTTTCCTCAATTGATAAACTGGAAAACTAACAGAATGAACTTCCCAAGAACTTGGTCAATGACATCACTGCACTTCAGGAAAATAGCAACTCAGATCCCAGTGAAGTCATCAACATGATAATGACATACCAAACTGTTGCATGATTAACTAGTACTAGCATAACCAATAACCAAGCTGTTCAACTGAATAGCCCAAATTGTCTTTACCTGGATGTAGGGATAGGTGTTGGCAGCAGCTTTGTCCCAATGAGCATGGAATCACATTGCGAAGAATTTCGAGCATTTTCCGCCTTCGACTGGACCTGAACAAGCCCCCTGTAGCAATTTCTAGAGAATCCAACCGAAATACCCTTTGAAATAATCCTACTTCTGGTATTCTTCCCCTTGTGTATCATCTTTGTTCCTGTATCTGCCTGCTGATGATTATTCGTCAACGCTACGGAATAAAACTCGCCCACGGTATCATCGCCCTCCAAAACTACACTCGGGTACTTCCAAGTGATGGCAGACCCCGTCTCCACCTGTGTCCAAGAAATCTTCGAGCGGTTTCCTGCGCAAAGGCCCCTCTTCGTGACAAAATTGTAGATCCCTCCCTTCCCTTCCTCATCCCCAGCATACCAATTCTGCACCGTGGAGTACTTGATCTCCGCACCTTCAGCACAATACAACTCCACCACAGCAGCATGTAGCTGATTCCGATCATAAGACGGGGCGGTGCACCCCTCCAGATACTCCACGAAACCCCGGTCCTCCGCCACTATCAGAGTCCTCTCGAATTGCCCGGTCTCCATCGCGTTTATCCTAAAATAAGTCGAAATCTGCATCGGGCACTTGGTGTCCTTCGGTATATAACAAAAAGACCCATCACTAAACACCGCAGAATTCAAAGCAGCATAGTAGTTATCCTCACTAGGCACGACTCTCCCCAGATACTTCCTCACGAGATCCGGGTATTCCTTAATCGCCTCGGATATCGAGCAGAAGATCACGCCGGCCTTCTGCAGCGTCTCCCGGTGGGTGGTCGCGATGGAGACGCTGTCGAGCACCGCGTCGACGGCGACGTTGGCGAGCCGGTTCCGCTCGTTCAGAGGGATGCCCAGCCTGTCGAAGTACTTGACCAGCTCCGGGTCGGCCTCGTCCAGGCTATTCAAGGAGGGCTTCTTCTTGGGAGCCGAGTAGTAGCAGAGGTCCTGGAAATCGATCGAAGGGTACGCGTTGTCCGACCAGCTGGGCTCCTTCATCTTCAAGAACTTCTCGAAGGCGCTCAGCCTGAACTCGAGCATCCACTCGGGCTCCTCCTTGAGCTGCGAAATCAACCGCACGGTCTCCCTAGAAAGACCCTTCGGGATCGAGAACGAATCGATATCCACGTTGAACCCGTACTTCTCGTCGTAATCGTTGAAGCTCAGGATCTGGGCGATCTTCTCGTCGTAGCTGGGGGCCGCCGGGGCCGCCGCCGCCGCCGCGGCGGACGTGGAAGGCCTACCTGGGTCGGGCCGCCGCGTGTCGTAGCCCACGTCGGCGCGGACCCGGAGGCCGCCGCCCCCGCCGTGCCGCCGCCGCCCGGGGTGGTTCGAGGGCTTGAGGGCGTCGGTCCTGGGGGCGAACCCATTTGAGAATCTTGGCGAATCGGAGGGCGAGGGGGCGGCGAAGCGGGAGGAGGAGATGCCGTTGGCGAGCAGGGACGCCATGGTTAGTGGCTGAGAAAGATTGAGAGGAGGCGAAGAAGAAGAGGAAGAAGAAAGCAATTTGGCTTTAAAAAAAAAAAAAAAAAAAAAAGCAATTTTTGTTTATATATATTTATTGTGGTGGCTGGTGGGTGGCTTTCAATTTTTCTTTTCTTTTTTTTTTTTTGCTTTTTTGCCCTTTCTATTTTGGTGAAACGCGAGTCGTTTTTGGCGTAGAAAATCCCGAAAATGGAAAATTAGGCCTGAAAAGTGAAAATAGGAGGCGCTGTCTCGTGGGCGCCACGCGTACCCCCTCTCCTCTGGATAGTTCCGGGTGGGCCCGGCCCACATCCGGGTGCCCCACGGATGATTCCGAGTGGGCCCGGCCCACACGTGAGGCCCAACTTCCCCAAGCATTATAAGGTTATGTCCACAATAATCGAATAGAGGAGAAACCATCTTACCGTATGCAAATGCTGAAAATACAGATGTAGTCATGTCATAGAGAATTAGATAGAATGAAATCCAACTTTTAAAAAAGAAAAGGATTTTTTTCAATAAAAAATGGTTCAAAGACTTGTAAATAATCGAGAAATCGGAAAGATCATCGAATTTGAAGATGGAGAATTAGAAATTAAGTTTGATAAGAGTTACGAAATTAAGAATTTCATATGAAATTACTTTCATGTACATTATGCTCATCGATTCTAGAAACAAATTCATGAGAGGATAGTTTGCTATGGAATTAGGGAAGTAGAAGACCAAGTAATACATCCTAACCATAGGTTTCATCCTATGTTGGTAGGAAAAGAATCTACTCATCCTAGCAAGGGAAGGATAGCCTTAAATGTCCAAGCTCCCCTATGTTTTTAGCTTTCCAAACCGTGAATAAATGGTCATTTTCACCCTACTTGGTGCTAATAAAGACTATTTCATGGTTATGAAAATGTTAGATAGTTAATTAGAGAGAGAGAGAGAGAGAGCATGTGTTAATTGAATCCATTAATTTATGGTTGCTCTTTCATGGACAAGGTAACTAAATTTTCATTTACAATTATATCCGCTTTATGAAAGTAACTAATTTTCGTGCGCGCTATGATGGCGCAATTATTTCTTGTGTATATTTTTATAAAATTGTGTCCCTGTATAAAGTTAGATATAACCTAAAAATTCTGTATACTTTGGGATGTGAAAATAGTGGAGGAGAGCAGCTTTTTTTTTTTTTTTTTTTTTTTGACATTTTTGTTGCACGAGCGCATTAAAGGAGAAAGACATGAAATTTATGAATGTGAAATTAATGAAGTAGTGGTGAATAGTGATTGATGCAATCATCTGGAGTGGATTAACTTTTCGACAAATCGGTCACGTGTGACATGCATTTTAATCACAAAATCCATGATAATATGTCATCTCTTTGATTTATTGAAGAGTTAAAATAGTTATTCACAAGGCGGGCGTTAAATTAAAATTTTGCGTTGCATATAATATAGATACGAGCAAAAAAGAATATCGCATATATCTTTTCATCCATAAGGTTTTGTTAATGCCATAAGTCAAAAGTAGTAAAAGATGCGATCCTTAAGATCTCCGATACTTTCATATTCTAAAAATGATTCGAATTAAAATTTTGAGACTAAGTTCGGATCTTCCATCATATCTCTTTCTTTAAGATCCAATATCTTTTGTGGACAGCACACTTGTTATTTTCTTGAAAAATGCTTGGGTTATTTTCTGCCAAATATGACAATAAAGAAGAAGCATATGCATATTTAACAATTTTAAAGTATTTCCGAGGAGACAAAAGAAATTTATTTAGAAGATAATTACACAAATGATTCCTGGATTTTAACCCAACACGCAATATCATTCATAAACTTTTTATTCTGTTAATATAGTTCCCAAAGTTTATCCCACTAATTTATCTACAAAACTTTTGTTTTATTCAACACGATCCCCTAATTTTTAGTACAAACTCAATTTAATCCTGACCTAAACTTGAATCAATGGAAAGACGATATTGAACATTTCTATATAATCTACGGACTAAATTGAATATTTATAATAAAACTTAAAGATCATATTAAATAAAATAAAAATTCACTGACCACATTGTAAATTGATTCAAGAATAAAAAAAGGGCTATATCATATCGGGCTAAAATTTAGGAATCGCGCTATTTCACCTTTTTTTAACGGGCAATGTTCAGTGGAAGGGACTCGAAAATAAACCAATAAAAGATAGAATTTTCAAAACTAACTGAACTCCCCAGAAGGGAAAAATCCCTATTGGTCCGTGCGCACCACGCGCGGCCTAATTCGCTAAGGCTCGTCAATTCCCACTCTTTTTAATCGGAAGGTACGAGAAAAAAGCCGAAGCATTTATTCATTTATCAGAAAAAAATAAAAAAAAAAAGACTGAATTTCGTTTTCTTGATTCGAGCCCTCCTCTCTCTCTCCTCTCTCTCTCTCTCTCTTCGACTCCTGCAAGTGCTTCATTCGTGCGCCGGCCGGCGACCCGAGAATCAAGAACGGCCGACCGGGTCATCGTTCGTTCGTTGGTCGAGTTCGGGGAAAACGAGGAGTGGGTTTCAGGTTTCTTGTCTTTTTTCCGGGTTTGGAAGAGGGGGGTGTCGGAAAAGATGGCTCAAGCAGTGGAGGAATGGTACAAGCAGATGCCCATCATTACTCGGTCCTACCTCACGGCCGCGATCGTCACCACCATCGGCTGCTCCCTCGAGGTTCGCCTCTCGGCCGACGCCCTCCGTTCTTTTATCCGGTGAATTGAAGATTCGGATTGGGCCGGTTCTTGATTTTCTTTCTGATTTTTTCTTGTTTGTGGGTCGTGATGGGTCGGGTTTGATTCGTCTTAATTGCGGGTTTCTTGCTACTGGGTCGACGGATTGGAGGTTGATCTTTGGTGGGTTTGTGGCATTTGCAAGATTTTCCGTGTGTGAAGTTTCGGTTGTTTCTGCGAGTTTGGTGATTTGATCAATTGATTGTATGCGAAGAAGTGCGGGATGTTCGGTGAGTGAATGACGGTGCTTTGGGTTGTGAAAGAGGTTTGGTCGTGGGGCTTTTGGAGTCAAATCTTTGTCTTACGATTCTGCCCCGGCCAACTAGTTGTGTTCCGGATTGGGATCTTGATTTTGTGTCTGATGGTAATTTTGCTCTTTCGACCGTGCAGATAATATCACCTTATAACCTTTACTTGAATCCAAGGCTCATCTTCAAGCACTATCAGCTATGGCGCCTCGTCACCAATTTCTTGTACTTCCGCAAGATGGGTAGAGTCCTGAGCTCATGTCCGCATATGTCAGTTGGAGTAAAGCTTCCAGTTTACAAATTTCATATTCTTGTCATCATAATCATCGTCATTATCTTGGAGCTTCGTTACCTCATGATACGCTTGAGTAACTTGAATATTTTCTAAGAATCTACAAACTTTCAGTCAGTAGGCTAGGTTTTCCCCAGTTTCTTAAAGGAAAAATATATGAACTCTTTAACCTGCACCATGCTCCATCCATGCATGATCTATTCTGTTCATCAGTGTAGTTGTGGCTCCTATGAATGTGCTACTGACTGCCTTTAGCAGAAAAAAAATAACTTTGAAAAGGAATCGGGTTTACTCTTTCCTATGGGATCATCCTTGAAATTGGACATACATTCATTATCACGGGGTATTATAAATTCAAGTTATCATTTCACAAAGTTGGACAGACAGTCACTTAAGACGTTTGATTGGACAAAGTGGTTTCTTGTCATTTCGGTTTTTCTATGTCTCCTAAATGTCAATGCTTTCGAGAAGATTCTTGAGAGCAATGGCCTTCATAACAGATCATTTGAACAGTTCTCAAAGGATCTGAGATTTACTTATGCCCACAATTAGTTGCAACTCCGCTAATTTAAGCTTTACCTTTTTTTTTTCCCATTTGATTGCAGATCTGGACTTCTTATTCCACATGTTCTTTCTTGCTCGGTACTGCAAGCTTCTTGAAGAGAATTCTTTTAGGGGAAGGACAGCTGATTTCTTTTACATGCTCTTATTTGGCTCCACTGTGTTAACTGGAATCGTTCTTATTGGAGGAATGGTACCTTATGTATCAGAATCATTTGCAAAAATTATTTTTCTTAGCAACTCACTGACTTTCATGATGGTGAGTTTTGGTCTCTTTGCGCAATTGCCAATCATGACTTAAGTGGACTGTTTAATGTCCTGATGTGTGCTTTTGCTTTTTGTGTTTTGTGCAGGTTTATGTGTGGAGCAAGCAAAATCCTTTTATCCATATGAGTTTCTTGGGTCTCTTTACATTTACCGCAGCTTACCTACCGTGGGTAAGTAAAATTATTATTTTTCACTCCTAGAAACTGTTCCGAGAAAGTGAGATAGCAAACTGCATGTTGGTTTTATTGCATGAGACATGATTTATCAGGTTTTGTGTCTGTTCCTAGTTGCTTAGTCAATAAAAGAAAGCGATATCTGGGGTTTTAGCTTACTAAACCAGATGTTCCACACCAGGCTTAGAGTTTATTTCTTTTGTTGTAAAAAATAGGCATTTATCTTGAGCACTCCTAATATTTATTTATAAACTCCCCAATTTCTTATTCAGCAAATGTCATTCACTGGGAGATTTGGATGCACATGCAATTGAGTTTGTGTTTCCTCTTTGCAGGTTCTTCTGGGATTCTCAGTGCTTGTAGGTGCGAGTGCATGGGTGGATTTATTGGTAAGGCTCTGTGTCTGTATTTACTTTGATGGTGTTGAGTGCTCGGATGGATGCAGTCTGAAAGTTCAATTTCTGTTAGGCTGAGCTGAGTGAGACATCATCGTTAATGTTCATGTTCTGCTTGGAGGAGCTCTTGGGTTGGCTCTACGTTGCAGATATGCTTAGCTGTAACTTTTGCAGAGTGAAAGATAAAAACTAGGCTCTTAGTCAATAGTGTTTAGTTTCTTGAATGATGTAGAATCATCCCACCCTCTTCAGGATTAAAGATCCACTAAAATCAACATAACTCAAAAATCTAAGATCAAGCAACTCTGAGTGTGCTTCACATCTTTTGTCTGGAAATATCAATCTTATCATGAATAGCAAACACATATAAACAGTCCCATTAGTCTGTGAAAGCTCCTGTCTGGTGGCTGGTGTTAACATAATGATGTTTGTTGTTATTCCACCACCTATTCACCAAGATCACTGTAGATTATTGATGGGTGGTGTTATTACTACACCCTTTGTGGCTAAAACATACCATTTTTATGTTAACTGACCAAATTACCCTTCAATCACAAGATTTGGTTCAATATTAAGAATTGTTACTACCCCTCCCTCTTTCAATAAGAATGGTTTCATCATCTCTCTCCTTCACATACCGTAAGTGTGCTGAGTTTCCAAAAAGCAATTGCTTAACTTATCTCCAGTGTTCTTTTAAATTAGAAAAATTGAAAGATGCCTTTTTTCTAAGTTAAACTATGTATCGAAATTAGAAATATATTTCCTATTTGCTGCGATCATAAATCCATTAGCTTGTTGGAGATATAATGTTCTAAAAAGTTGAGTTGTTAGAAAATCGAACAATTTTTTCAAGTTTTAATTTATTTTGATGGAAGTCAAAATCTAGCTTGTTGTAGCTCTTTTGCATTCGTACTTATATTTACTCATAGAATAAAATTCTACAGGTATTATGGTTCACGGGCAATGTTAATGACTCTCTTCCTGATTGAACTATAAAGAAAAGTTGTCTGGATTTTTCACGTTCCTTCTTCTTCTTCTTCTTCTTTTCAGTGTCATGGTTTAAGATTAGAATGAACAAACGAATTAAAGTCCTACAGTTTGTTTTTTGGTATTTTAAAGGTAAAAGAAAGTTATTCTCTTCAAGGTATGTGCAAGAGAGAAGAAAATAGCGCCCTTCTATACTAACGTGTGTAATCTATTGTTGTGTTTTGTGTTATCTAATTACAGTTCCATGGTAATTTTCTGTTGTGCTGGTCCTTATGCTCAAAATGAAATATTATGATGCAGGGAATGATAGCTGGTCATGCCTACTACTTTCTTGAAGACGTGTATCCACGGATGACGGGTCGTCGGCCCCTAAGAACCCCATCATTTATCAAGGCTCTATTTGCTGATGACACTGTCGTGGTTGCACGGCCAGCAGCCGTGAGATTTGCCGCCCCTCCTCCAGAGGAAGTTCACCAAGATTGATGGCATTGATAGCTGAGACAAGAAGAGTTTTATGGTTTAGCTTATTCTACTGTTGAGACAGAAATCACTAGGACAGCGGAACAATTCTGGTCCTTTACTGTAGAAAAACACTCCTGCGCATGCTTTGGTGCTTGTAATTAACCCTCATCTGCTTTTGAGCTTAATTTGATATATGCTTTTCAGATTTTCAAGTTGTGCAGTTTTGAAGTTGAGTCCTTAAGTTCCGATTGGATATAGCATTCTTGTGCAAAAATCGGAGCAGGAATTTTTCTTTGTTTAGCTTCACACAAAGTTTGGACTCTCTCTTTCTCACTCCCTTTCTCTCTCGGCTTACTGTACTTGATTCTTGCTTAGATAAACTGTCTGGTGGCTTCTGAATTCTGCTACAACTGATGTAAGGCAATGGCAGACTTGTGTGTGTGTTTCTTTTTTTTAATGGGTTTTATATTCTTTTGCTATTGTCGCAGAACAGACTGCTAAACAAAATTAAAGTAACCATCGGGGTCATGCAATTTCATCTTCCTGTAGGAAAAAAGGGAAGACTTTATAAATACGATACATTAGAGACAAATTTGGAATGTTACCATCGCCTATGAAGAATCACCAACCACGGATTCAATTTTAGAGTTTTCGAACGAGCAATTGTTTATTTCCTTTTCTTTGTTTCTCTCTTCCTTTTCTTGCCAGTAGGACCAAATGTTCATATCAAAAGAATGAGTCAGTTCCAAGGCTACTTCAATTAATTGCTTCACTATTGCAGATTTGGTTATATGCTTTGTGTAGTTGTTGCAGTTACTGCAGTTGCAGGCAATCCTCCGTCTTCGGAGATTGTCTTGAAGTATCACGCGCAAGAGAAGTTTTTCTGGGTGATGATCTGAAAATTTCCAAGCACTTGTCAAGACTGAGATTTTGATTTCCTGGTAGAGCAGTTATGTTGGTAGCGTTTAGTCCGTTTTAAGACATGATTCGCTCGTGAGGAATCCCATGAAATTGGAGTTGGAACCGCTTAGATTCGTCAGGGCAAAGGAGTTTATATAATAAACTCTGATAAATGTCATTTTAAGCATCAAATGAAGATGGGCAGATTGCATATACATACCCAGATCAAGACTTGCCAGGCTCTTAAATTGCACAAAATCTACTGCAATGTCAAAATACAAATTTTTAAATGACAGTAAGCATCAAAATTTCAGAGTCAGCAGGTTAAATTTAGCATCACCGGCACTTATCCAATGAAACAGCAGGTGATATGTGCTCGTCCAATTAGCAATTTCGGTCCCCCGAAGGGAAGGATGATAACAGCAGTTGATCGTGCAAATTTCAAATGACAGCAGATACCAACCTGCATTTTAAACAGAAGTCAAGAGCGTCCACCCAATTTACCCAATCCTTTACAGCGAAAATTGCTGCAGAGAAGCACAAAGAACCGAACTTTTTCATTGAAGCTTCAAATGTCCAAAGGCAAGGAGGAATTATAGGCCACATCCAAACTTCTTTGCTCTTGTTCGGACAGAAAAAAATGAGAACTGAACTTCCTGTTTTTTGTCAGGAACAATAGATCGTTTGTTGCTGGCTCTAGAGTAAAGACAATTGGAACGCAGATGAACTCGAACTAATAGCAACAAGAAACCACAAGCCATGCGGTACCCCAATCTGCAATTTCTTCGAGGGTTAAATGGCGATTCCAACCAAATACAACTTCTAAAGCAAAGCCCTAACGTCACAACAGGATCCAAGTGTTCTGAAAGAAAAAATGGGAATAAACTAAGATATCATTTCCAATCACTATTCAAGAGCACAACAAGCCGTTGAAAATTCTGAAAAAGAATCGACACCTAGCACCTAAAAGAGGCAGGGGCTTCTCCTTTCAGAGATGTTGATCCAAAAGGCATGCAAAAGGTATCAAAGAACCAATTCTACAAGTCACACAGTCCGAAGAAATCAACAACGATGCTGTCCCCTTTGGCAAACTTGAGGAAGCTTCATAATGTACAAAGCACGGGCAAACCATCGGCGTCCTGTGCCACCTCAGAATCAGATGTCTGAATTCTTTTCTGGCTTCACTTGACTTACTCAAAGCCAATGGATGAGGCATGAAATCCCATCTTGAGTGGGTGAAGAATACTTAAGCAGGCAAAAATGAACTATGGCTATCGGATAGGGTGATGTTGGGCCGAGATCCTCTTAGGAGGTAGCTTGCGTAGGATGTAGAGGACTAAAGCAGAAGGCAGGATCTCAACCAGCTGGCACAAAAGGGAAATAAGTTTATATACCAAATTCATAAACGGCAACACGATTACAGACAACTTGAGCAACAACCGTAACTGAGTTAAGAGAATACCATGTAGTATAACAAATTCAAAATTGGATGATACAAAACATCAAGTGATGCATCTGAATCAAAAGCTGACAGAAGAACCTGCATATAAGAAGCATTGCATCATTACATCAAGGTACTATCAGCAAGGCAAAATGCATATGATTGCTCCATTCCAAATTACGTTCAGTTGATAGTTTAGGTTCTTGTCTACCCCAGCCATCATACCATACAGGTTGGGAAGAAATTGACATTGTCCCAACCGAGAGGACAAAGTAGTAGTCCAAGTGCAAGAAAGTCTCGAATCTGGGTCGATAATTGGTGAGATTCTCTGGTTAACTCTAAGCAGAGGTAAAGTTAGTAGTTCCTGGTGACAAGTACAACATAAACATGCTTTATCTCTATGCTGTCAAAATTACTCTACCAAGAATCCTCTTCTGAAGCACTTTGGCAAAGTCAAGTTTATGGCGATCTCCAACTGGGTTTTGAGCTTTTTCAACTGAGAGTCCAAACTCCCAGTTCTTTAAAGTGACAACCTTTTTCAACATCCAAAATGTGTTCACATCCAATTGTAGTCAACTCTTTATTTCTGAATAAATTAGAAGTACCAAAGAAAACGTGGTTATTGGGCTAAAAGTTCATACGAAACAACTATGACTGCTTGCCAGGGGCTTTTAGATTTTTTAAGCCCCTGACGTCCCACAGGAGAAGAGAGTTCAGTCTCGGATCATAATGTTATGTTTCCATCATACAAATGCCTCAACTTTAGTCTAATCTTTGTGTCTATGGCTGCAAAAAGCCAATGACAAGGGCATTATAGACGCAACTCGAACACCTCAAGGCTCAAGTATGTTTACTATTGACATTTGACAACCTCGGTCCAACTGACCTATATGCCGATTTGGATATTTCCCTTTCTTATTTTTCAATATTATCACATTAGATAAGATGACATCATAAGCAACGGAACCAGCCGTTCAACTGCTTGACCTGCCAACTGTTCCTCTTGTTTCTAAGAGCAATCTTTTTCCGAAAACATTTAATAAAGCCAGTGTTAGTAAGAAAATTAGCAAGAAAACGCTGATCGCCCTTATGTATTAGACAAAGAATCCTAAAAGTTGTTAGCTAACCATTGGATAGAGATATAAACAACTAAAGTGTCCGTATTTATTGGCTTGCACTTGGCAAGAAAGAGTTGTAAATAGATCATTCTTCTCAAAAGTTTTAACTTTTACAAATCTGGCCCACCAGCATACTGGTCAATAGTCCCTTTCTCCCGTAAGTCAGACCTTACATGTGAATCACAGGACTTGCATTATTTTTATGCTGATGAGATAAGATAACCAGAGATTAAAACACAATAAACAGTAAAGAGTGTCGAAATTCCAACCCTTAACTAGTGCTGTGATATCATGTGAATTAATTGTTGTTCCAAAAAGAGTGTATGTCTTAGCACATCTGTTAACAAGAGTCATTGCTTGCTGCAGCAAGTTCTCTAAGCCTTCTCTGCTGGGGGCAGCCTTGACTGATTCTCATAATAGAAGCCAACAGGCAATTCGGTCCTTTTGGTAGGGCAGGGATGGGTTTAGGGGAGTTTGCCGGGTTCAATACTCATCAGGTTGAACCCAAAGTTGCGGAGGGCACTAGCCATATGAGCCAACTAATCTGACCAACAAAGTGATGTAATTAGGTGCATTGAGGTACGCATTTTGTTGCATTTCTTGTCATGATTGCTAGGTGGTGAAAGGGGAAGTGGCCTTTATTTCCACGTCAAGACCTTAAAAGAAATACAAAGCTTCAACTAGAAATGGCAAGAAAAGGCTAATAGCACTGTTTTGAAGTCGTCATCGTTATATATTGTATTTTCTATTCTTTTGGCCAAGTCAAGTCTAGTAAAAATTTGACCCAAAGGGATGTACATCAGGTTTGAAACTGTAAGTAGCAGTATGGAAGACTATGTCAAAATTGGAACTTACCACCGAACACCTGATAATAAAACAGGTGAAGCATATAGCTGTAACAGATCCAACCTGCAAGAGAATGCAGATCTTGTGTCAAAGTAATTAAAATGAAGTCAAAGATTCCTTTTGACATTCTTCGCAAGTTATCTTAATGCAATGTGTCTGACAAATGGCTTGTCTTAAAAGGTGACTGTATATGTACAATCCCTTCAAAGCACTGGTTTTGTGACAATTCATCCAAAGAAAATTAGCAAGAGGTGAACAAGATATTTTGCAGCGGCTCCAAGGGTGGGTGACTCAAGTAGCATGCACATGAGACACTCAATTAGTGTATTAGTTAAACAGCAGCAACTTATCACACTTTACCACTTCCATTCAGCTACCACTTGCTACTTTCAGATCACAAGTAGAGATGGATGTGCAGAACAAATATAATCAGGATTTCAAGACATCTACTACATCCCATCCAGCATGCCCTTAGTGCTGACAGACCTCATATAGATGTTCAGATCGATAATGATTAAACTGGATAACACTTCAAGAATGGTTTGAAGGCAATCTATAGATAGGCAGCAATGGAGATGGCCGTGACCAATACACAAAAAGTTCTTCACACTAAACTAGTACTTGCGGTGATCCCCTTATCAGTTTGTAACCTCCAATTCTCCGGTAAATAGATGTTGAGACAGACAGATGCCGAGATCATAAAAACCCGATAAAATGCCCAAAGCCCACTACAATACGATGAGAGCCTATGCCTAAAGCCTGCTACAATATGATGAGCAGAAGGAAAAATTAGACAAGAGAAGGAGGGCTACATACCTCATGAAGCTTTTTCCTCCTCCCTTTAGATTCAATAGGAAAACGCCTTAGCATGGAAAATAATCTAAAGCAAGTCATGATAATAAATGGAATTATTTAGCCAATGTACAAAAAAAGCCACGAAGATAAGATAAAATTGGGTAAACAGCATATGAAGGCCAAGATGCAATGATCGCAATAACTATCAAAGGTGCTGCTGAACCCACCTTCCTCCATATAATAAGAAACCCAATGCAGCTATTATTGAGAGAACTGCAAGAATCGAGTATAAAATGGAGTTAGTGGAATGACAGGAACTAAAATAGCTACAAGGAAGTGTAATAAAGAGAAATATATTTTTTAGCTCAGGAAGTAAAAATGGAATGTCACCTGCCATAAATATCTTCCCAATAAGTTCCACAACACTGTTGTCGTCTATCCACAGATAAATCCAGATGCAAACCTGATGTGAAAATTACATCCATCCGCATGAGGGACGAATAATATGATAGATTTTTCTACAACCTAAATCTGAGTCGTACATTCCAGGAGCTAACTTATGCTGCACTATCGCTAATAGGCTAATGACTGTCTTGTAGAATGATTTAAAAAGGTAACAAGGATATATACAAATTCCATCAACGAAAGGATTAGGCTACATAACACCACAACTTCATAACAACATGGATACATTGTAATGTTGACTTTATTATTGATTTTTGGTCCTTGATGAATTTATCTACAATCAGCAAGCCCAGTTATTCATTCCATACATAAGGGCTGTAACAGTGTGACTTAATTCAGGAATCTGGATCTTGCTTCCTCCAACTTGGGTATGCAGAATTGAAATGACTTAGAAAGCTGAAATCTAGCAATCCACTTCACTCCATCATCAGTAATTTGAAACTACAGGCAGCTGGGCTAACCAATTTGAAGCTTTACACTAACATGGATACTAGGCAAGCAAATAAACAAATTGGGAAAGTTAAAAAGAATAGTTATGAAAGCCACGTGCCGTACACAGAAATGATAGAAGGGCGAATTTCACATTGATATAATGCTATCTATTTCTGCATTCAAAAGCGCAGTGCCAAATTTGCCTATATATTACAGGCATTAATTTATTGAGTCTATTTATAATAAAAAATGTCAAAATAGAAAAGCAAGAAAAAATAAAGACAAATCTAACACTCCAAATATCTAGGAAAAGTATTAAATATTTGATTAGCACTAGAAGATCGTTCTGTGAGAGATATACCTGTATAAAGTACATAGCACCATTTATAGATAGATAATATATCTTCAGTTTATCCGATGGTAAACTTCTTGCCTGCTCATCAATAGATGCCCAGAGGTCAAAATCCTCACAACTTAAAGATAGCTAGAACAGAAGTATTACAAATATTCCTCAAAGGAAGCAGATCTAACATTACTTGAACAAAGCTATGTTTAATCACCTGGTGATATATCTCGGCCCAAAACAGTACTAAGAGAGTATAAGTAGAGAAAAACAGAAGTCCGGGAAGATCCAAGAGAACCAAAGTTAACACCTGGTCCACATACATTAACTCAATAAGCAACAAAATTTTTCACAGAAAATTAGAGATTCTAGTATTCTAACAAGTGGTTTACAGTTTGCATAGGAAATCGACACAATTTGACAACATTAGTAAGGATGCCTATGAAATTAAGGGAGATTTACAACCCAAATGTACTTTACAACTAGATGTATGATCTATTTATGAGTTAGCTTCACGAAGTTCTTCAATGAGAGTAGAACCACCAGAGGAAAAGACTTTACAGGCGATGCCGCTAATTCAATATGTACGATCGATAAGAAGCATCTATATGCTGCAATCTTTTCATCAGAATCATAAGGTCTAAGTGATACAGACTCATTTGTTTGCCACTGTGCGAATTTATAAGATCCACAAGGAATAATACGGCAATCTATGAATTCTTTAGTCTAGTCAATGGCACAAAGGATTCAGACTGCAAGATGGCCAACGAAAGTTCTCAGTAATAAATGCTAGCGACGGTAATATTACAGTTCCCTTCTCTGACGATGAATTCAACTTAGGACAACATAGTAATTGAGCAACACTCTTTTTTTCATCTCTGTTCTAACTCTTCTAAACAGATTTTAATTCAAAAGATTTTCATTTTATTTATGCTTCTGCAAGCTAGATCAGTGGAGATTCAAGAGCCAATGTATTTCATAACAAAGGAAGATAAAAATCAACAATTCAAGACCAAATTTATTATTTAATAATTTTCCAACAGTTAGAAAATAAAGAATTTCAAGCAACAAAAGTTCTCATGTCAACTGTGTTATTGAGATAATTAAAATTAATGTAGTATGTTGTGTTATAGTTAATTAAAAAAAAAAGACAAGATCACATAACCAAAATTAACAGTGGGGGAACCCTGGAGGACTAACCTTTGGTTGCAACACGAATACTTGCTTATGGAATGCAAACACAAGAGCACGTACTGAAAATAAAGGCAAAAAGTAAGCATTCAAAAATCCTACAAACCAAATGGGACTGAAAACAAAAAGTTCCAAATCTCTACCGACATTCGGAAATATTACCTCCATTGACTACAAAGTTCATGAGATGGAAAACCTTTTGCGTCGTCCAACCATACTCGGGCACTCTCAACTCGATCCTCACCAGCTGAATCTGCAATAATCACAAGCCAAAAAACAGCGCCTTTCACAACAATGCAGCAGGATTCAGATGCAAGGCTCAAAAGGGGTTCCTCAAAACCCAGTCGAATTCTAAAGAAACTCAGTTTCCGAACTATCGGGCATCGAGATATCCTCAGAATGGGGAGCGAAACAGCAGGAATTCAGCTGGCAGACACTAAAAAGACCACAGCTTTCTCCCAAAGCAAGAGAGCAGGAAAGCAATCCTCATGCCAACTGAACAGTTCAGTACCGAGCTAACCAATCAAATTAGCACTTCACTAAAACCAACCATATTCGGGCACTCTCAACTCAATCCTAATCAGTTAAATCTGCAATAATCACAAGCCAAAAAGACGGCACCTTTCACAACAATGCAGCGGGATTTAAACGCAAGGCTCAAAAGGGGTTCCTCAAAATCCAGTCAAATTCTAAAGAAACTCAGTTTCCAAACTATCAGGCATCAAGATATCCTCAGAATACGGGGTGAACACTAAAAAGACTGCAGCTTTCTCCCAAAACGACCACAGCTTTCTCCCAAAGCGAGAGAGCAGGAAAGCAATCCTCACGCCAACCGAACAGTTCAGTACCGAGCTAACCAATCAAATTAGCGCTTCACTAAAACCAACCATATTCGGGCACTCTCAACTCAATCCTAATCAATTAAATCTGCAATAATCACAAGCCAAAAAGACAGCACCTTTCACAACAATGCGGCGGGATTCAAACGCAAGGCTCAAAAGGGGTTCCTTAAAATCCAGTCAAATTCTAAAGAAACTCAGTTTCCAAACTATCAGGCATCAAGATATCCTCAGAATACGGGGTGAACACTAAAAAGACCGCAGCTTTCTCCCAAAACGATAGAGTAGGGAGGTGATCCTCACGTCAACCGAACAGTTGCCAATCAAATTAGCGCTTTTCACTAAAACCAAACCAAAACTGTAGCGTAACGCCTCAGCACACGCTGCACTAATCGTTATTTAAACACAATGTCAATGCCCAACAAACCCAATCCAATCCAACCCAACCCAATCCAATCCTACTGATTCTCAAACCAAAGCAAAGCTCGACAAGCTGCTGCGTCGCCGGCAACCTCGATCTCAAGTAGCGATGAGAGAGAGAGAGAGAGAGAGAGAGAGGGGGACCAGGGCGACGGCGGCGACGAGGGCGTAGGCGCCGGAGAGGGAGAAGAAGAGGGCGTCCTGCCACCGGGTGGATTCGTTGATGTCGTCCCACCAATCGGATGAGGCGAGGAAGAGGGACTCCATTGGAGGAGCGTGCAGCCACGGCAGCGGCAGCAGCAGCAGCGCTCCCCTCCTCGTCATTGCTCCTCTCTCTCTCTCTCTTCGGAACGAGCTCTGTCTTCTGGCTAGAGAGAGAGAGAGAGGGAGGGAAGGACCTCGAAGGAAGTGCGGGGATACAAAAATAGAAACGAGGGAAGGAACCAGACAGTAGAGAGAGAGAGAGAGAGAGAGAGAGAGAAGAGAGGGAGGAAGTCTAGAGTGAGAGAGCTTGCTAGTCCTGACAGGTGGTCACGCAGGGCGGGAGTGGGGGAGTGGGGGAAGGTGGGACGTGTGTGGTGAAATTCACAGAGCAATCATCAGGTGCATGATGGCTCATGTGGATCTAATGTGTGTGTGCATGCATCGTCGGATCGTGTAGATCTCACGTGAAGACGTGTTGATTGGTGCACTGATGAATTACGACTTGATGAGTCCTGAAGTCGGTTGATTTTGTGAGTTTCAATTAATTCGTCAGAGTGCAACCCACCCCGCCGTGGGAAGTGGGCCCTTGCGTAGTGCTTTCCTGGTTTATGCCGTCGACTATTGGTTGTATTATGGTTTTAGGGTATCAAAAAAAAAAAAATTTGTCGAGTGCATTAATTGTGTAATCAGCAAGCAATGAGGTCGTGTGTAAGCAAGTAAAAATAAAAGGCCTTTTTATTCTTCACGTCTTCGATCATTAGATAGGTATCCAAAGATTAATAGAGAAACAAAAAATTAAGAGAGCAATTATTTAGTGCGTGATGATTCATGTGAATTTAGCATGCGTACATTGTCAGATCGTGTGGATCTCATATGAAGGCGTGTTGATTGGTGCACTAATGAATTACTATTGGATGAGTCCTAAAGTTGGTCAATTTGGTGAGTTTCGGTTCTTTCATCAGGTACATTAATCGTACAATCAGCAAGTAATAAGGTCGCGTGTAAACAAGCGAAAAGAAAGGCATTTTTATTCTTCACGTCCAAGATTACGTCACGAATCATTAGATAAGAATCCGAAGATGAAGAGAGAAGCAAAAAATATCATTACCCTGTTAACAAAGAGTTTGAGAGTAAGTGTCACGCAATCTCCCAAATCTTTTAGAGAGAGAATAGATTTTCCATTTTTATACCGCATATCCTATTTTGGCAACAATAAACAAAAAAATGGAAGGAACGGGAATTCTTGAGAGCTCCTCTAATCCCCAATAAACCTCATTATAATTGGCAAAAATTCGATTGCATCAATTCTCAAATTTCACTTATTAGTCAATTTCATTTTCTAGATAAAGCAACGATATCATTAAGTCATTTTTTCTCAAATTTATCTATGTTTGAAACCCTTGCATTAAAATATCAAGAAGGGATGACGACCCAAAAAAGCCCTTGAATTTTGATCTAATAATGTCATTCATAAGTTTTAACCCGATACGTAATATGATCATTGGGTTTTTCATTTATTGACTCTTAAATTTTTTATATTTGTTGAACAAATTTAAAGTTCATAAATCATACGGTACATTAGGTTACAAGTTGAGGATCCATTGGCATCATTTTTCCCATCGAGAATTCTCTTCGCCCAAAAAAAATAGAAAAGAAAATTTCACTCTCTATACATACACACACACACACATATATATATATATAGATCAGGAATTGGCACGTGCGGGGGATCATGCGATCCGCGGTAGTTTTTCAGGGGAAGGAGGAGATGCTGTGGAAGATTCGCGCACGCGGGGGCGGCGTCCGACGCGTAGGTAATCTGACAGGTAGGTGACAGGGAAGTTCCCCTCACGGCCCCCGCTCCTCGTCCCTGGTCCTGATCGTGACGTCGGCGATTGGGCGGTTCTGGCGGTTTGGTCTGTGGGCGGCATGCGCTTTTCATCATCCAGTCCCCGAATTTTCTTCCCTTTTCTCCCCCCCTTTTTATTTATTTATCTATTTATTTTCTCTTTGTTTTTAGATTTTTCCATTTGTCGCCCGACACGTGTATTATTCCCTTCCCCTGCTCTCCTTGACATTCTCATTTTTCGTTTTTTTTTTTCCTTTCGTTTTTGTCCGACATATTATATTCCTCGGACATACCTGATGTCCTGAAATTTATAAGTTAAATTCGGTTAATGAAAAGTCATAAATTAAAGGCGACTGATTTTTTTTTTTTTTGGGTGCTGGTCAACAGCGGTACGTCAGCATAGCGAGCCATGTAATTGATGGAATTTGCAATTTATTTGTTTTAGGATATGGCATTCGAGTTAAAAAAAAAATCGATAGGAAATCAATAAACAATTTTTTTTTGGTTTCCAGAAGATCAATCTGGATGAGTCATTTTTTGATGGAGGGAAGGAAAAAGGAGGGAAATGATTGAGGGATAATGGAGGACATGTGAGGATTTTTTTTTTTTATGCATTTTCATTTGGGGGATTATTAAGGGTACAGACAAGTTGAGATACATGTGACCAACTTGTGTTGGACTTGTCACCTACTCGAAATCTGCTAACTTATATTTCTTGAGTTTGAGTAGCTTAAGTAGCTTGTCAATTCTAGTTCGATTTTAAAGGTGCTTGACTAGGTTTGGTGAGAAGCCTAATCAAGTATTTGATTTTTTTGTATTGTTTACTCATTACGATGGCATATAATGTAGAATATTTCCTATAGTATTACTTTTTATTGTGTAATTGCCTTTCAACCTCTAATATATTTTTAAATACGAATAAAAAGAGTATTTCAAGCTGAGTTGAGTTCAATCGACTAAGAAAAAATCAAGTCTGTTGATTTTATACACATAAAAACGACTCGAGCCAAATTGGGACCGAGTATGTTGAGTTCTGCAGCTAGTCGAGTTCAAGCTAGGAAAAAGGTACTCTATTGAGGTTCGAGCCTCGAGTTTACAAGTCTAGCATTGTGTTAGCTTGGCTCAACTTGATTGCATCCTTGGGGCTTATTGATAAAAAAAAATTAAAGAAGACACTTTTTCTTCCTTCTCACTGACACGCTTCTTTTGTATCTTTTTATCAATACATAAAGAATATTTACGTCTTAATACACTCGATTTCTTTGTTTTCCCTTCTTAGCATCCTAACAATATCATAAATCCAAGCGTTGCATTTCGAATCATTTCTCTTCTTTCCTCTTGTAATTATTTGAATCTATTATTTTTATTTTTAAACATTTCATTCAAATATAGTTGTGCTCCCTTAAAAAATAAGAAATATTTAGGTAGTGAAAAGTTGCTTTTGGACACGAGAGTACTGCTTTGGTTTTCGGTTCGATCATAGGCTTCCTTGGCCTCTGGTTTACGTTCATTTCGTATGGGCTTATAATATAATTTTTATCTGTAGAGTGAGAAAGAAAATTCACTCATTCGTGCCTTACTCACATAACCTTTGTATTTTACAACTTCATAGTATCATGGACATATAAAATTCACAGATTTTTAGATTGTCAAATTACGATTTTTCAGCGATGAAATTGAGCTTACAAAACTTCAAATGATGATTTTCGATGCAGAAACCGTGTCCTTCAAATCTTCAAATTATGATTTTCAGCAATTTTTATTTAATCATTTTTTTAATTAAAGTATAGTTTACTTGTGGTATGTGCAATTCAAGAGGTCTTGGGTTTTCGAGTGATTCTGAAAATGGGTCTTATTAACAAGAATTCCGAGTAAGCTAATTAAGATATTAAAAATAGTAAAAACTCTACATATTTCAAAAAGAATTACCCAAAAAAAGCCTTTACATTTCCAAAGGGGCATTTGGATAGAAAAGTGGGTTTGAAAAATAATATTTATCGCATTATTCTTCTACATATTTTTTAGTATATGCACGGGCAATTACACAGAGAAAGAAATACAAGTACGCTAAAAAAAATACTGCTTGAACGCACGCTAATACTACATAAATCTTTCTATTATAGATAAATATTTATGTTCGGCCGGAAGTACCATCGGCGGATCCGTGGCGCAATGGTAGCGCGTCTGACTCCAGATCAGAAGGTTGCGTGTTCGATTCACGTCGGGTTCAAATCCCTTTCATCCGGATCTTTTTCTTTTTTTCTAACTAATCACAGCCGTCCGCTCCCCTGCCCTTCGAACCGATCCAACGGCCGAGCTTTCTCGAATCCCGCCACTGACACACATCGTCCCCCAATTACGTGAAAATTGCACATTTCGCCCAACACTTTCGACCGATTTCCATTTTTGGTCCCCTCAAGTTCGATTTGTGTTCAATTGACTCCAATCCGAAGCTTAAACCCTAGCTCTCTCTCGTCTTCATCTTCCTCACTCTCTCAGCTCTGCAACTTTCAGTTTCTCTCTCTCTCTCTAAACGTCGCTCTCGCAGCTCAATCTCTGCGCCGGCCGGCCGCCCTCGCCGGTGAAGCTCCGCCGCCGCCGCCAATGTCGCCGCTCGCCCGGCTCCGCCCGGTCTCGCTGGACCTCCTCCGCCGCCGCCGCTTCTTCTCGTCGTCGCCGTCGTCGATCCTGTCCCCGGACTCGAGCGCCCCTCTCTCGTCGAAGGAGAAGACCCGGGCGGCCCTCTCCCTGCTCAAGGCCGAGAAGAACCCGGAGCGCATCATCGACATCTGCCGCGCGGCCTCCCTGACCCCGCAGTCCCACCTCGACCGCGTCGCCTTCTCCGTCGCGATCTCGAAGCTCACGGAGTCGAGCCACTTCGACGGGATCCGGCGGTTCCTCGAGGAGTCCAAGGGGAGGCCGGACTTGCGGAACGAGCGCTTCATGTGCCACGCCATCGTGCTCTACGGCCAGGCCGGGATGTTGAACGAGGCGATCGACACGTTCAAGCACGTCGAGGAGCTAGGTATTCGCCGCACCGTCAAATCTCTCAACGCGCTTTTGTTTGCTTCGATCGTAGCTAAGGACTTTAAGGAGACGAAGAGGATCTTCATGGATTTCCCTAGGATTTATAGCGTAGCGCCTGATCTAGAGACTTTCAATACCGTGATTAAGGCGTTCTCCGAGTCCGGGTCGACGAGCTCGGCGTACTCGGTGCTGGCTGAGATGGATAGGAAGGGGGTTAAGCCCAACGCCACCACCTTCGGTACCATGTTGGCTGGGTTCTATAAGGAGGAGAAGTACGAAGACGTCGGGAAGGTCTTGGAATTGATGCAGAAGTACGGGGTCGCTCGGGGGGTTAGCATTTATAATATCAGGATTCAGAGCTTGTGTAAGCTTGGGAAGTCAGATGATGCGAAGATTTTGCTCGACGGGATGTTGGCGAGGGGGATGAAGCCGAATTCGGAGACGTATGCCCATTTGATTCATGGGTTTTGCAGTGAAGAGAGGTACGACGAAGCGAAGAAGATGTTTAAGAGCATGGTGAACCACGGGTGTCGGCCTACCAGTGATTGTTATTTCACCTTCATTCACTATCTTTGCAAGGGAGGGGATTTCGACACCGCTTTGCAGATTTGTAAGGAGAGTATGGAAAAGGGTTGGGTTCCGAATTTCGGAACGATGAAGTCATTGGTTAATGGGCTGGTGAGTATTGATAAGGTCAATGAGGCTAGGGAGCTTATTACGCAGGTGAAGGAGAGGTTTTCTAGAAATACAGACTTGTGGGATGAAGTAGAAGCTGGTTTACCTCAGTAATGAAGATTAGATAGTTTGCTGTTTTCATTTGGTTTCAATAAGAACGCAGCTTGATCTGAAATGGGCAAACATTGGTATCATGGAAGGCAGGTTTTACTTTTTCAAAATGGATCAACTTCAGCGATTCTCAAATGAAAAGGCTGTTGGACATCCTCTTATCATTCATTAGGTTCTGGTTACTCTTGATGTACGGACTAAAAGCACACATGAGCTGAACCAACTTTGGGAAGATGTCTTGCCTCTCTCTTGGTGCAGGTTCAAGTACCAGCCTCCCTTTGAGCCACCTACCGTGAGTCTTATGGTGCTACTCTCTGGTTGGTTATTCACTGTTGTTATTTTTGTGTTAGGGTAGCTGGGGATTCCCATAGAAGTTTTTCCAGTGGTATAGTGTGGTGTATGTAGAGCATCAATCTGGAAGTTGACATCACTGTTTGCTGTTTGTGTCAATTGGACATGTGATGGTTATCACTCCGAACCTCCAGTTGAAGTCGCTTGGTCTTGAAGGATAACCGATGTTACCTAAGGCTTTTGTCTTGTTAGTGGCCATACCATAGCATGTTGATGAGGGATTGTCAAATCTTTTCAGTACTGCTTTGGTAAATCAGAGATTGGATGACTGTTTTGCTGCTAGCAGAGGTGCCAATGTAATGCCCGTTCTTTGTTTGTTGCTTAGGTTACTTAATTGCTAGAGATGCAGTATGCTTTTCTCACTCTGAACTGTAAATGCATATTGTCAAAACTACTTTTACAACTTCTTAGCCGAAAAATGCACCTTTATCCTGAGAAGATGCGAGCCTTGCTTCGATGTACTCTGTACCTGTGAGATGATATGGAGTTTTGCCACTCAAAGGCGATGTATGTGTTTGCAATATTGAGAAAATCGATTCGGTGTTTTGTATCAGCAAATGCCCTCAGCTATACTTTCTGCTCATACAGGGGAATAAAGGAACTTTTTTGTATTAGGAGGAAATCTGGGTAAATTGGGGTAAATGCGGGGCTTGATTCTGGGCAAAAGGAACATATAATCTCAAATGTTCTCCATAGAGAGGAGTCAAGCAAAACCAGAAGAATTTCTAATGAATTGAACAGGAAAAAGAGAGTGCAAACGTCTGTGTTTATTGACACCAAAAGGCAAAAAGAGTCTGCAAGAAAGTGACTTCGGACGATTGTCTTCCTTAGACTTGTCGGTCCACCGTTGTCTATCATCTAAATGCTCACGTCCTCGAATTCGTCCTCGAGAAGTGTATAATTGAACCTACGATTTTCATTCGTCTGATAGCTATCTTCAACCCGTGCGGCGGAGCAGATGCTCGAGCGGAGCACCCCCACTTCTTTGCGCTTCTTTCTTCCCCAAGCGATGCGAAGGAATCCGAAACCCGTTTCAGAATCCCTGCCCGAGATCTGCTCCTGTGCCGGGCTTGAGCTCTCTTGTTTGAGGCTGTGGAAATACTCGACTTCCTTCCTGACGAGGGATGCGATCGTACCTCGAGTGCCTGGACCGGTCGCGGTCATTGTCCTAGTAAATTCGATCACCTTGAGAACAGCTTGTTGGTGTCCTAGTAAATTCGATCACCTTGAGAACAGCTTGTTGGTCTGTGATATCACGCCGACATAAGCGGAAAAAGTTAACATGGATCGATGCTTGGGAGCCGCTCTTGAAGATGCTTAGTATTGTAGCTGGAACTAATCGTCTTTAGGAGATTTGGTTAGCCATACCTCATCTCCCCTAAAGGTGAATAACTCTTAAATATGAAGTGGTACAAATTACACCCTACATTTGTGAAATAGATTTGCGGTATATTGCAACAAAAATCTTGTCGGGTGCTCATGATACGCTTCGCCTGCTTAAATACACCCATTTACGCTCAATGAACTTGTTAGGACGGTTTTTAGGCATCCTTTGAATCTTAACATATGGTAGCAAGGGCGACTCCTTCGAGGAAATCAGAAATTTCGCGATTCCTGATGGTTGTCTTCTAGTAATATAGTTATCCCGTAGTTAGCTATCCCATATTTATAATTCATATGAATCGAAGGTGCAATTTTAGATTATAGAGACCCTATAGTTATACTTGAGTTAAAAAAAAACGCAAGGGAATGTTTTCTAAAAATTATGACATTCAAGTAGTTAAAAAAAAAATTATGACACTTAAGCGAACACCACCCCATCAAGGGGCAAACTTCATTGGTCTCTATTTGAGCCTGCTTGTTGTTCGCTTTGTATATTTCCTTCACGACTTCATCATTTTTCGAAAATAAAAATGGGGACAAGGGATATAAAGGAAAAAAGAAGAAGTCTCATTCAGAATGATTGGAGTTCCTAAATGACCCGATTTTGTGGAGTAAGCCTGCCGTATAATCTGGAAATTCCTGATGCATGCTTCCTCCCAAGTTCATCTAGGGTTTCAACTAGAATTTCCATAATGTTCCAATGATGGGCAAAATGGTAATTGAGCCAAGGGTCCAGAACTCTCTTGGCATAAATGCTAGTTGGTGGTAGGTTAGAATGCACGATTTCGTTCGCCGGATCGAAGAATGATCAATGGTTGTAATCCTATGTGGTAGGTAGGTTAAAAAGCACAATCTTGTCCGCCGGATTGAAGGATAATGAATGGTTGTAATTCGAGGGTCTCAAGTATAAGAAGGGGTACCATTCCTCTCATTATAGCCCTCCCTCTCATAGTTCCCTTTATTATGGAGCTTTTCTAACACTCTCTCTATGATCGGTGAGCTTGAGTGAGCTTCCAACAAAGCTATGAGCTTGAGTGATCAATCGATCCGACAACGATCGATGATCGATTCGATAAAGGCTCCAATTTAGTTAAAGAGCTCAAGATTCGTGCACCATATGTTTCATGTTGGTAGATGTGAAAGATTGTGTGATCTCCCTAATCCCTTACTCCATCACATACTTGGCTTCCTTCCATTGAAAGAACTCATAAGAACAAGTGTCTTGTCGAGTAGGTGGAGGTTCTTGTGGGCATCCCTTCCCAATCTCATGTTCCATGAGTCGAGGTTCACCGATAGAAGGCGTTTCTTGCAATACGTGGATTGGGCATTGTCTTGTCATGATTTGTCCCCTGTGAAATCCGTGTTCCGTGCATCAAGACGCATCTTCCATATACTCTTGGATGGCAAATCGCAAGGTTCAAACTCTTGAAGTGAGCTTTGATTTGCCGACAAATCCGAATATCAGGATTGCGGTACCTTCATGCGTGTTTAGGAGCGAAACCTTGACAGAGTTCCATCTGGGAATGGAGGGCCTGTCATGCTTCCTTCTTCCATTTGTCTTCCAAAGTTACGGATCTTACGTCTTAGTGGAATAACAATTGAGGCGAGAGAAGACCGGGAAAAAACTAATGTCCTGAAAATAGATCTAGAAAACACTAATTAGACCGACAAAGCATAATGCAATGCTTCGACCCAAAATACAAAAAAGAAGATTGATATTATATCTCAAGAATGTAGTAATGCATAAAAAGACGTTTCACAGCAGACAAATCTTTAGAAGCTTATGTGCACGGGAAGTATAAATCCTCTCGGCCGGACCACCCAAAACCAAATGAGCGTCACGTAGCATAGAAGTAGCATAGAAGCATCGCGTATCGCACACTTAGACAAGTGCCCACATCGGAAGCTTGCTTTCAGTTCCTTGTCTTGAGGACTTGAGTCTTTGGAATTGCTGACATCTCAAAACCCTTATTGTTTCAGCCCTGAATCTATTGAGCTTGTTTATCTAGCAAAGGCAATTGCCTACAGATGTCAGAAGCATCTGCTCACTATTGATTCGTGCACTTGAGCTCTTTAGCTATATTGGTGGGCTGTGCGACTGTGCTACGCTCATTTGGTTTTGGGTGGTCCGGCCGAAAGGATTTATGCTCCCCGCGCACGTAAGCTTTTAAAGGATCTGTTTGCTGTGAAACGTCTTTTTTTGCATTATACATTCTTGGGGGATAATATCAATCTTATTTCTTGTATTTTGGGTCGAAGTATTGCATTGTGCTTTGTTAGTCTAATTAGTGTTCTCTGGATCTATTTTCAGGAGATTAGTTCCTTCTCAGTCTTCTCTCACCTCAATCTCTTGTCATTCCACTAAGACGTAAGATTCGTAACTTTGGAAGACAAATGGAAGAAGGAAGCAGGCCTCTCCATTCCCAAATAGAACTCCGTCAAGGTTTTGCTCCTAAACACGCATGAAGGTACCGCAATACTGATATCCGGATTTGTTGGCAAATCAAAGCTCACTTCAAGAGTTTGAACCTTGCGATTTATGGCAAAGTTTATCCAAGAGTATATGGAAGATGTGTCTTGATGCACGGAACACTTTAGAGAGAAGGATTTCACAGGGATAAATCACGATAAGACAATGCCCAATCCACATATTGTGAGAAACGCCTTCTATCGGGAACCTCAACTCATCAAACACGAGATTGGGAAGGGATGCCCACAAGGACCTCCACCTACTCGACAAGACACTTGTTCTAATGAGTTCTTTCAATGGAAGGAAGCATGTGATGGAGTAAGAGATAAGGGAGATTACACAATCTTTCACATCTACCAACATGAAAGTTAGATTCCCTATCACTCCTTGCAATGCTCAACAACTGTCCTTGTTTGGTCAGCCTTTTGTTTTGTGGGGTAACTATTTTGTCCTTCTTACTGTTTCCTCTTACTAAATCTTGTGATCAAATGCGGAAGTTGATTGTTATGTAATTGTCAATTAGGGCTTGGTTGTGGACTCCAAAAACGATGAAGGAATATTGGACCCGGCGCCCAAGTGCTTCCAGTCGTCGCTCAAGTTCATCACGATTGAAGAATTTGATGCCACTGATGACCAACTCTTAGCCGTGACGATCATACTCAGGGCTGCCCAAGTTTTGCGGAGGCTTCACATAATCTGCTCAGAGCAGAGGTCTGGAGCTTTTGTGGTAGACCTTTTGGAAAGCGTTCAGCTCCTTCCTAAGGGATTGTCAAATCTTTTCAGTCTGCTTTGGTAAATCAGAGATTGGATGACTGTTTTGCTGCTAGCAGAGGTGCCAATGTAATGCCCGTTCTTTGTTTGTTGCTTATGTTACTTAATTGCTGGAGATGCAGTATGCTTTTCTTACTCTGAACTGTAAATGCATATTGTCGAAACTGCTTTTACAACTTCTTAACCGAAATATACACCTTTATCCTGAGAAGACATGAGCGTTGCTTCGATGTACTCTGTGCCCGTGAGACGATATGAACTTTTGCCACTCAAAGGCGATTTATGTGTTCGTAGTATTGAGAAAATCGATTCAGTGTTTTGCATCAGCAAATGCCCTCAGCTATAGTCTCAACTCATGCAAGGGAAAGAAAGAACTTTTTTTTCATTAGGAGGAAATCTGGGTGAATTGAGGGTAAGTGCTTGGCATATATCTGGGCAGAAGGAACATGTATCTCAAATGTTCTCCATAGAGAGGAGTCAAGCAACCAGAAGAATTTCCAGTGAATTGAACAGGAGAAAGAGGGTGCAAACGTCTGTGTTTATGAACGCCGATAGGCTTAAAAGAGTCTGAAAGAGAATGACTTTGGACAATTGTCTTCCCTAAGACCTGTCAAATTCGTCCTCAAGAAGAGTATAATTGAACCCGCGATTCCCATTTGTCCGATAACTATCTTTGACCTGTGCGACAGAGCAAATGCTTGGGCGAGCTCAAAGCTCGCATGGTGACGGTCATAGGGGAGCTTGAGCTCGTCGGCCCCTCTCACCGAGCTCGCCAACTTGCGTCATGGCTGGTCACCAGACCGCCGACCATCATTGACGCACACAGTTGGTAGGGGAAGAAGGAGAAAGGAAAAAAGAAAAAAGAAGAAAAGAAAAGAAATACGATGAAAAATTTGATTTCTTTTACAAAAGTTTATTTTAATGAGAATAAAAGTTTCATTAACGAAGGAATTAAGGACCCTAAGACTAAAAAAATATTTGGAACAACATTTTCAGATTCTACTAAGAGGGAAATTATTTTCCTAAATTTAAGTTTTAGTAGGAAAATCTTTCCATTATCTAGGCAAATGTTGTCCATTGATTCATTTTTCGAAAATGCTTTTTGTGAAATAAACGGACCCGAAGAAATGTTTGAGCTGGTAGTGTTGCTTGGGATTTTTGGTAAAATAATCCATAAAAAATTATACATATTTCTTACATTCTGGTTATTGAATTACTATGCATAATCCTATGTAACTCTTTGTGTTTGTGTTGACATGCGCAATAAGTAATATATATGGAGGATTTGTACGGACATTTTTATGTGCATTATCATTTGGGGGGATCATCAGGCGTACGAGCCAGTCAAGAGATTCGTGAACCACTTGTGTTGGACTCATCGCCTATTTGAAATCTGCTCGATTTTTTTTTTTTTAAATAAATTTTGAGTTCAAGTATCTTGTCGAGTCAAATTTGAGTCTAAAGACACTTGACTTGCTCCGGTCACGAGCCTAACTGTGTATTTAATTTTTTGTTGTGCTTTCTTATTATGGTGATTGATAATGTAAAATATTCTTACAATATTACTTTTGCTATGTAATTGCCTTTCAGCCTCTTATATATTTTTAAAGAAAAAATAAAAAGAATATTTCGAGCCGAGTTGAGTTTGATTGAATGACAAAAAATTAAGTACATTGATTTTATACACATAAAGTGAGTCGAGCCAAGTTGGGCTCGAGTATGCCGAGTTCTACGCCAAGTGACGTTCGAACAGGGAATTAGGTACTTTATTGTGTTTTGAGCTTCGAGTTTATGAGTCTAGCATTATGTTGCCTCGGCTCGACTCGATTGCATCCTTTTCATGGGAAAAATGTCAAAAAGTTCTAAACTTGTGGGAAAATTTCAAATAAAGACATGAAGTGCCATTGTTTTCTCAAATATGAGCCCGAAGTGGACTTTTTGTTAAATCAGAATCTGAAGTAGCCATGGTTATTTTAAATAAGGGCTTGACTTCGTCGGTCACTAGTCGGCTAAATATTCCAATTAGTTAAAGGGCTTTTTTGTATATAGTTTTAATTTTAAATCATTTTTTATTCTTTTCTTCTTTCTCTTTTCATTTTTTTTCTTTCTAGTGAGGGTCGACGACCTCGATAATGGCTAACGAGGACGGCCTCATCCAGGTTGGCAAGGGCCTCGCCTGGGGGAGGCGACCCTCGCCTAGCCCTCTTTGGGCATAAGAAGAAACCAAAAGAGGAAAAAGGAAAGAAATTTAGTAAAAAAGATAAATGTTGAAAATACCATTGACGAGCCAAAAGTTAAGCCCTTGTTTGAAGCAAATACAACCACTTAAGGCTCTCATTTGAAACAAAATTTACTTTAGACTCTTATATGAGAAAATGATGGTATTTTAGACTTTTATTTGAGAAAATGAAGGTACTTTAAGTCATTATTTGAAATTTTCTCTAAACTTTTTAATGATGCCAATTTAATCTTAAACCTTTTGATTAGGTGTTAATTTAATCATTTCAGTTAATTTTGGCCAAATACTACTGAAGTTAATGCTGGGCCATTTATATGGCAAGGTCAGCACTGATGTGGGCAACTTACGGAGCAGATTTTTGACAATCGCTCGGCTTCAACATATCTTTCCTCGCCTTGGCCTGTTTACCTACCCCTATTAGGTAGCCTGTATCACTTTCTTAGGGTAATAGTGGCTGCTACTATGGTTAGGCAAAGAAAACAAATTACATCGGTTGATATCTTTATATTAAGGGTTGAATAAGTATGTTTCTTTGTCCTCAAACAAGTCCCTAGATTGCGATCGCGAAAGTAACCTTCATTGCATAGGCAGCATAGGGGACCGTCCGGTGCAACTCTTGAGCACTTGGAGTTCCGGGAGCAATCTAGCTGCGACCTACAGATAGGTTCACGCGGGTCCAAATGAAGGATGCTCCTGAATGCTCGACAACCCAAACTGTGGAGCTGGACCTTGTACGCGGAAGGAATGCCGCCATCAACGAAGGTGCAACATCGGTTTAGATTGCCGGCGCATTGAGCCGCTCGGGCTTTGTCGATGTGTCCGAGGTCTCCAGTTAGTGGTGGCCGAGACTCGAGGAAGTGCGGTTGAGAGGAGACACGAGGAGCCGAGGAGAGCCTTTGAATAAAAAGATAAAGTTATTATTGCAACCTCCCCCGATCCTCTGCAGGTGCATTGTTGACACCTAAATTTTGGCGATTTGTTTAAGTGTTTATTAATTGCATTGGAAAATTATGGATTAATTTCTAACCCTTTAACAAAATTTTTTCATTAAAATTGCATCACATATAGACATTAGGAGCATTTGTGTCATTAGTTTTAAAATTTATCAAAAAAAATTTACAAAAAAAATTAAAATAAAAAAATTCGAAATTAAAAAGAAAAATAAAAGAGAAAAAAAAAGAGGAAAAAGAAAAAAGAAAAAAGAAAAGAGAAAAAAAGAGGGGCAGTTGGGCCGGGTTCGGACAAGCCTTGGCTGGCCCCTTCCTCTCTTTCCTTTTCTCTTTCCCTCGCGTTGGGCTCGACCTAGCCCTTTTTCCCCTTCAGCCCAGCCTGTGCACGAGCTGGTCGTCTCCCTTCTGCCGTCCTTCGTGCGCGCCTGCAAAAAAGGAAGAAAAGCAGCAACAGCAGAGGGGAGTAGGGGGAACAGCCGAATCAGGGGACGATCGGCTGGAGTTGGTGGTTGCGGATCAGGTCGGCAAGGGCAGCTGGCATGGCAGATGGCCGGGCGCCCGCGGAGAGAAGAAAAGGAGCGGAGGAGGACTCTTGAAAAGGGGGGAGCACAGCGAGGACGGGAGATAGAACACAGAGAGCGCTAGGGAGAGAGAGGGAGAGAGCTCGAGAGAGTAGAGGGCGAGAGGGCGGAAATTTAGCCCCGGGTGAGCGTCGTCCAGCGGTCCTCGACGCAAACCGGTGCAATGGAGCTCGCGATTCCCCCCTTCTTCCATGTCCTCCGACGTTGGTTTTGGCTGAGAGGAACCAACAAGAGCGTGAGTCCGAGGGAGAGAGAGAGCTCGAAGGAAAGGTTCGCCATCATCAGTCGTCCGCCCGAGGGCCGCCGTTCACCACGGCACCCCACCCGAACTAGGTAAGTCCCTTGGGCCTTTGTGTGTGCTCTCTTTCTCGGGTACACCAAGCCGGAGCTCGTGGCCGTTCGGTTCGCGCAAGCTCCTGCCTGCATCGCCTTACTTTTTGTTTTCGATGTCTTGTTCGTCGTGTGTCGAAGATCCCGTTATGGTTCGAGCTTTGATTGAGCCAAAAACACCTTGTTATAGTAGCGCACCTCATGTGTTTGACAAAATGTCCTAGAGAGAACCGAGAAGTAACTTGGGTTGAAACTCGGTTTGGTTCGTGCTTGCTCTTATATACGTTGGACCGTGCCTGTCTTTTATGTTTCCATTGCGATTTCATGTGATTTTCGTGGAGCAATCGTGTATCCTTGAGCTGAGGGGGATTTTTGTGCCCGAAAATGGTTTGGCCGCCGGTGTTCGTGGCCGACGGTGGTCGTCGCCGGTCGGAGTGGACAACCGGTAGACAGTGGTGGTTCGGCGGTGGAAGGGTCGCTGGTTGCTATGCTGGTGTTGCTGTCTGGGTGAAGTTTTGGGGGAAGATGTGCAAGGAGATGTAATTACGAAAATCATAAAAAAAAAATTAAAAATTAATTTTTTAAAAAGGTTTTCCTTTTTTTTAATCGAATTGGGTTGGGTCCAGGTCGTCGTCGTCGGGTCAACGAGCCGGACTGGGTTTACCCGGTCAGGACCTCTTTTCCCGAATATAATATTAAATATTAAATATAAAAACAAATTTCAAAAATAAAAAAATTTTCAAAAAATTAAAAAATTTCAAATAAAATAAAATAAAAATTCATAAAATTTTCGGAAAATTCAAGAACTTTAAGAGAAAATAGAAAATTAAAAAAATTTCAGAAAATATTGAAAATTCGAGTTTTTTAAATAATAATTAAAAAAGAGAAAATTTTAAAAATTTTAAAAAAATGTCGAGAAAATTCAAAATTTCATTTGAAAAATTTTAAAAACAAACTTTCCAAGCTATTTTCTTTAAAATGGAGGTTTCTTAATTCTAAAGTGTGCTAAAAAATTGAGTAAGCCCATAGGGCTCTACCTTAGGGCTTCAATTGTCTTCAAAGACAATTACTCTTGTTTGCGTGCTTTTTCTTTGTTTTGATCCCTTTAGTCCAGTTAAGATTAGCATTTATCTTTTCCTTAATGTTAAATATTTGCTCTTCCATGCAATTTATTTAAACGCTTTCCTTAGTTGTTAATTGTTATTTTAATGACTGTACACCCGTATGAACACTTCACGTGTTAGTGGATTGGTCTAAATTTAATTCAAACCGCCTGATAAAAATCCTTTTTTAAAATGAACAAGATTAGGTACCAAAATGACACTAATTGGCCAATTAGTGTAATCAAGTTCCCGACCCTAAATTCTCTAGTTGCGTAGGAAGTGAGGTACACTCCCATGCCTCACTTAGTTTCTAGCTGATCCCAATAGGCTAGTGGCGACTCCTTATTGCAAAAATCTTTAAAAGTACACTAGTCTCAAGCGAGGTCACGTCTAATCATGGGCCTTAGATCCATTCTTTAGGCAATAACCCTAAACATATTCCCTCCCATCGAGGGGTAGGTTGCGATAGGCATGGAGGTTAATGGCTTATTAAGGCTCCATTTATTTCACGAAAAATGCAACTTTTCGAAAAGTATTTTTAGGAAGTTATTTTCCAGAAAAAATGTCATTATTTTTCTGTGTTCGTCTAAAACCTGAAAATAAAGTATAAATTATTTTTTGTTGTTCGATAAGGAAAATATTTTCCCCTAAGTATTTTTTTGAATAATTTTATTTTTTTAAAATCAAAATTTTAAATGTATTTTAAAAAATCATTTTTAATTATTTTTATTTTATTTTTTCTTCTTCTTCTTCTTTGGTCGTTCGCCGACCACGCGATGGCCGGGCGACCAGCTGAAGGCCAACTTTCGTTGGCTCGCCGATCTTGCGAGTGGCGAGCAAATTGGCAAGTGGGGAGCCCGAGCTCATTGGCCTCTAGCCTTGCTAGATCGGTGTGCCTCAAGCTCGCCGCTCACCAAAGATTGGCGAGCGCTATGGTCTCGGAGTGCGAGGGCGAGCCTTAAGCTCGGCCCTGGCCTCGGCCTTGCTGCAGGCTCACGCTCATCGTTGGTTCGCTGATTTGGCGAGTGGCGAGTGGTGAGCTCGAGCTCGCGAGGTCGGCAAGCCTTGAGCTCACCACTCGCTAGAGATTAGCAAGCCACGCAAGGCCCAAGGCGGCCCCGCCACCGGCGAGCCTTTAGCTTGTCTCGTGGCCGATTGCCGATCGTAGCCATGCCGACGACCCGCCAAAGAAGAAGGTGGAAGAAAAAGGAAAAAGAAAAGAAAAAGAGAAAAATACAAAAAAAAAAAAAAAAAAATAAAAAAGAAAAAGAAAAAAGAATTTAAAATTCAAATTATTAAAAAGGAAAACAAGAAAGAAGGGTGTTAATAAGTTATGAGAGGAGAGAGTAAGGAAAATGTTTTCTCCAATTTGAAAAGTGAAAATTTTTTCCCTTCTTTTAGAAGACTTTGTTTTCCTTAGTGGAAAACAATTTCCACAACTAGTTCATTTTCCGTGAAACGAACACCGGAAAATTAGGAAAATGTTTTCCCATAAATTATTTTACGCGAAACGAATGGACCCTCAATTTAGACTTAGTTCGGAGTCTCCCAAGCCCTCTTTTGGTCCGAATGAGGGAGGGGGAAGGGGCTGGGGTTGAACCCCGGCCCCATGCGTTTTTTTCCTCTCTTTTTTAAAAATTGATAATATTTTTTTTAATTTTTTAATATTTACCTAAAGTGTGATAAAATAAGGGAATATAAAATAAATATAGAACTTAGTTGATGCAAATAATATATATTTTTTTTCATAAAGAGTTGATGCAAATAATATTAATGCTTATGTGACGTGAAAATCTTTTTTTGTTAGGGCCAAATTGTTGCCTAATTTCCTATGCAATAACCCCTAAATATTTAGCCAAAATTTAGATGTCAATAGTTATTTCTCTTTGAAAGTGAGCTTGCAGAGATTGCATTAAATGATAAACTGATATTTAAATTTTGTCCATGCATAGGTGATATCTTTTTGAGACCAGGTGCCCTATGCAAAATGGCAATATAGCATCATACATACTAAGGTGGATAACAAAATACACATAGTTACTTATCAGGAATGAGTAATACGGGGTACAAATTAGAATCCTTTTGCAAGTATGAGGGTATCCCCTTACCTGGTGACATAGAGAACCCCTCTTCGGTCACCTGGCCAGGGAGCTACCTTTCCAAGACTCAAATATGTCCCTAGTCCACCTATGGGAGAAACGAATTGTTGCCTAGAACCCAAAGCTATCTTGTATCACCTCAACCGTGAGGATTGGTTTTCCAAGGACCCGGGCCCATCTCCGGTCACAGTGAGGATTGCATTTCCAAGGCATAGACTTATCTCCGGTCACCTTTTTGAGCAACGAATTGTTGCCAATGACCCGGGACTGTCTCCGATCGCCTCAATGATGAGGATTACCTTTCCAAGACTGGGGCTTACATCTGGTCGCCTTTCAGAGTAATGACTTGTTGCCAAGGATCCAAAGCTATCTCCAGTTGCCTTGACAATGAGGATTGCTTTTCCAGGGCCTGAATTTATCTCCAGTCGTCTTTTGTAGCTATGAATTGTTGCTTAGTTAGTACTCGAACCTTTCTTCGAGTACTAATTGGGGAATCTAACTTTTCTCGGTACATATTGACCTTTCTCAGGATATATACCTATTGAGTACCTAACATTTCTAAAGGATATACCGATTTTCCTAGGGACACGTGTTTGTTGAGTACCTGACCTAAGGGCGAGTGCTGACCTTCCTTGGGATGCACAATCGGGGACAAAATTTCTCGAAGGGATAATTATAGGCATTGAAAGAGCACTTGGATCATTATGTGGGCGCCGCACTCTACTCCTCCACCTTGTCTGGAGGCAGTGGAGCTATCAGTAGCGACGGAATTTGCATCAGCCATTGTAAATAGCTATGATCGGCGTCGGGGAGTAAATTAGTTAACTCATAAATGATCAGTTTAAAGTAAATTAACCATCAATGCATTGATAAAATAACTATTTTATATATTTTAAAAAATGGCCAAATTTTGGGATCTCACATACGTAACTTTGAGTGAAAAATCTAGGTTTTCTAAACCTTGAGCTAAAACCTTAGACATTTCTAAAACCCGAGTCAAAACCTTAGGTAATCCCCAAATCTTTAAGTGTAGAACTTTAAAATGTTGCATCAAAATCTCAAGCATTCTCTCTAAAGGATACAAGAACTCCCCAAATGTCGCAGTATCCACTTCAACCCCAAATGGGGTGGTTTCTCGATCAACCCCGCAAGTGGAGTGGTATTCTTCATCGTTTAGCATAGCTATTATACAACTGGCTTGCTAGTTGCAACCCAAATTGTTTCTCTTTAGTTAGGACCATTTCTACCACGTTAGGCCTTTTCTTCGGTCAAAGACAATTTTTATAAGTTAAGACCTTTGCTTTGGTTATAGGCCATTTGTATATTATAAGGCAGTTGTTCTTAGGTCAAGACCATTTCACATGGTAATATAAAAGCTTTAAAACTAAATTGATTAAAAAAAGAAGAAGAAGATAATTATAATAGGGTTATGATTTTTTTTTTTGGTAATTTTTCCGACATACCTGATAACTCATTGAATTTTTTTATAACTCATATGCACATCAAACTTTAATGACTTTCCCATTAATAGGCGAGATTTTCCTTTTTTTTTAAGCCGACGATCATCAAGGGGCAGGGATCCGCTCCACGATGATCGTTAGGGACACTCGTCGGGATAATAAGAGACTCAAGAATCACCACATACGAAGTAATATTAGAGAAAAAAAAATCTGAAGTATTGGGGATTAAGCCTTGACATGTTTCCAATTTGGGATGGTTTGAAAGTGATTTTAGACATGTTTTTAGTTGAGATACACCACCGACGATCATTTGAATAACAAAGGCTAAATCCCATTTAGTTCAACTTGTTACACAAATTTGGATAATTTGAAATACTTTAATGTTAAATTGATTTCACTTTTAGGCTTTGTTTGTTTTGCGAAAAATTATTGATTTGAAATATATTTTCTGGATAATAACTTGTATCATTTTGAAATAATTAGTAAACGGAATATGTGTTCATCATCAATAACAATTTATGCCAAAACATTTTCGTAAACGACAAAATATATTTTTCGTTCATTTATTTTTATAGGCGATATGAATGATCATTTTTAGTAAATCATTCATTTTAGATGAAACAAATGGATCCTTAGAGTGATCCTAAGAGTAACCGATTTTTATTGGTAATTCTAAAATTGAGTAGATTTGTTTGTTTGATAAACCGGGACCAGGTCCCGCTCTGCCTATTTTCTCTTCGCTGGGCCCGGCCCTTTATTCCTCTTTCGGCCCAGATTCCCCCTTTTGCTTTCATCTCCCAGCCCAGCCCAGCCCAACTTCCTCTCCTTCCTCACACGCTCGCTGAAGCTCGCACGGGTCGTCGCTTCGCTCGTACAAGAGAGAGATCAGCAACGACGGGAGGCGGTGGGTGACGAGCGCCCCGGTGTCTCGTAACCGCCTGAACAAAAAGGCGTGAACCTGGAGAAAATGCAAGGAGAAAGAGACAGCACGCAGAGAGAGAGAGAGAGAGAGAGAGAGAGAGAGAGAGCCGGAGGAGGCCGGAGGAGGTTCGCTCGCGCTCGCATTCCGATTCCGTCGTCGACGATCTCCGGCCAGCTAGACACCGATGCACGTCTCCGGTGAGTCCTCTTTTACGCACCTCCGAGGATCCGAGCTTGGCGACGTTGGGGCGGCCGGCCGTAGGCCGATTCGACTGGGGCGGAGGATCCTCGTTCTTCGTTTCTTCCTGTATTGGTTCGCGTTCGGGCCTCGAACGGCGAGTTTTGCTCCTCTGTCTGTCTGTCTGTCGATGCATGTCGCATGCTCGGTGAAATGCCTGAACTAGATTTCTATCGGTATTCTCCCGTTCTCGTTCGTTCCTGCGTGCTTGATGATCGTTGGGCACGTTCTTGCGGATTTTCATCGCATTCTCTGCCTCGGTTGTGACTGGCTCGTTGCGGTTTTTCTGGCCGACCAAGGAGCGACGTCCCGATCCTGAGGATTAGCGACATTAGTCAGTGGAGTCCATGGCCGCCGGTGGTGAGGTTTGGCCGGGCTCGACGTCGTCGCCGGTCTGGTCGGGCGAGACAAGCGGGCTCGGGTGTGGGCTGGCTGAGACTTAGGGTTTTCTTGGGATCTTGGGGTTGGGCTAGCCGAATAACAGGAAAGAGGTGGTCGACTGGGCTTGGAGTTTTAGAAATTGGTGGGGCCTTGACCTTTTAGTGCAATTGGTGCCTTGCTTGCTTGTGCGTTGGTTGTTTCGCATGTCTAATTTGCGTATTTAATCACGAGTGGAATGTTTAGATGCACATGCTATATTTTGACGTTAACGCGCTGTGAACTACAAATAGGTTGAAATGAGATCTTGTACTCACCGTTTTCTGTGCTGCATTTGGTTGGATATTGGAATTGTAAAGAATATTTTCCGTGTCGTTCCTGCTCAAGAGAGCCCTTGTTTTAGTTTGTCATGCGCGGAATTTGTTCGCATTGAAATCCTCTATTGGATTGGATAGGAGCTTTGAATCTGCATGATTTGAACTTTTTGGGAAATTGTGTTAGCTTGTTAAGTCTGCCCAGAGTTGTCTAATGTTTATTTAGTTTCCTTCTGTCAGCTTTGACTGTTGAGTACTTGCTAGAGCCATGGATAAAAGACGAGCTCTTGTGATAGTTGGGCTCGATAACTCTAAGGGAGAGTTTCATGTTGGTAGATGTGAAAGATTGTGTGATCTCCTGATCCCTTACTCCATCACATACTTGGCTTCTTTCCATTGAAAGAACTCATCATCAGAACAAGTGTCTTGTCGAGTAGGTGGAGGTCCTTGTGGGCATCTTTTCCTAATCTCGTGTTCGATGAGTTGAGGTTTCCGATAGAAGGTGTTTTTTGCAATACTTGGATTGGGTATTGTCTTGTCGTGATTTATCCCATGTGAAATCCTTTTCTCTAGAGTGTTCCATGCATCAAGACGCATCTTCCATATACTCTTGGATAAACTTTGCCATAAATCGCAAGGTTCAAACTCTTGAAGTGAGTTTTGATTTGCTGACAAATCCAGATATCAGTATTACAGTACTTTCATGCATGTTTAGGAGTGCGTGTTTAGGAGCGAAACCTTGACAGAGTTCCATCTGGGAATGGAGGGCCCTGTCATGCTTCGTGCTTCCATTTGTCTTCCAAAAGTTACGTACGTCTTAGTGGAATGATAGGAGGTTGAGGCGAGAGAAGACTGGGAAGGAATTGATTTCCTGAAAATAGATCCAGAGAACACTAATTAGACTGACAAAGCATAATGCAATGCTTTGATCCAAAATATAAAAAATAAGATTGATATTATACTTCAAGAATGTAGTAATGCAGAAAAAGAAGACAGATCATTCAGAAGCTTATGTGCGCGGGAAACATAAATCCCTTTAGCCGGACCACCCAAAATCAAATGAGCATCACGTACAAAATCAAATGAGCGTCACGTAGCATAGAAGCATCGCGTATTGCACACTCAGACAAGTGCCCACATCGAAAGCCTGCTTTCAGTTCCTTGTCTTGAGGACTTGAGTCTTTGGAATTGCTGGCATCTCAAAACCCTTACTGTTTCAGCTCTGAATCTATCGAGCTTGTTTATCGAGCAAAGGCGCACATAAGCTTCTAAAGGATCTGTTTGCTGTGAAACGTGTTTTTCTGCAATACTATATTCTTGAGGTATAATATCAATCTTATTTCTTGTATTTTGGGTCGAAGCATTGCATTATGCTTTGTCAGTCTAATTAGTGTTCTTTGGATCTATTTTCAGGAGATCAGTTTCTTCCTAGTCTTCTCTCGCCTCAACCTCTTGTCATTCCATTAAGACGTAAGATCTATAACTTTGGAAGATGGAAGAAGGAAGCATGACAGGGTCCTCCATTCCCAGATGGAACTCTATCAAGGTTTCGCTCCTAAACACACGTGAAGGTATTGTAATACTGATATCTGGATTTGTCGGCAAATCAAAGCTCACTTCAAGAGTTTGAACCTTGCGATTTATGACAAAATTTATCCAAGAGTATATGGAAGATGCGTCTTGATGCACGGAACACTTTAGAGAGAAGAATTTCACAGGGGATAAATTACGATAAGACAATGCCCAATCCACGTATTGTAAAAAACGCCTTCTATCGGGGAACCTCAACTAATCGAACACGAGATTGGGAAGGGATGCCCACAAGGACCTCCACGAAGCCAAGTATGTGATGGAGTAAGGGATCAGATCACACAATCTTTCACATCTACCAACATGAAAGTTAGATTCCCTATCGCTCCTTGCAATGCTCAACAACTGTCCTTGTTTGGTCAGCCTTTTGTTTTGTGTGGTAACTATTCTGTCCTTCTTACTGTTTCCTCTTACTGAATCTTGTGATCAAATGCGGAAGTTGATTGTTATGTAATTGTCAATTAGGGCTTGGTTGTGGACTCCAAAAACGATGAAGGAATATTGGACCCGGCGCCCAAGTGCATCCAATCGTTGCTCAAGTTCATCACGATTGAAGAATTTGATGCCATTGATGACCAACTCTTAGCCGTGACGATCATACTCAGGGCTGCCCAAGTTTTGCGGAGGCTTCACATAATTTGCTCAGAGCAGAGGTCAAGCTTCTGTGGTAGACCTTTTGGAAAGTGTTCAGCTCCTTCCTAGGAGCTCAGATCAATGTTTCATTTCGCTGTCCCCCTATGACTTTTAGCACATTCAGTTAGTTGATGAGACTCTGAGATAGTTAGACTACTGCTTCTTGAGAAGCTATACCTTGATAAAAACAAGCTATTAGTTTTGCCACCTGAACTTGGTGAGCTGAAAAATTTGAGAGTTCTCAGGGCTGACAACAATGTACTGATTTCTGTACCTGGTAAGGAGGGAGGATTTTTCTCTTACATGTTCTGAATGGTAAAATTCATTACAAAGAACATAAGGTGATCTTCTGGCTCATCATTAGTCGTTTTGGTTGTTCACTGTAAGCAGTAGAATTGTGACAATACATGGAACTCGCAGCGTTGTTGTTAGAGCACAACAAGCTTGTTCATGGCCTCTTCTTGATTTCAGGACAGTTTATCTGCAAATTCATGCACCTGACTACTTCATGCTTTTGTTTCCTTCTCTTGATATGAGAACAACTACTATTTCTTTGCGTGTGACATTGCAACTTGAATTAATCTAATGTGGCCCTTCAGTTTAAGTGCAGGGCTATGGCTGAACTGAGTTCTTAGACTATTTGGGAATCCTCAAGTTCCTTCCTGAAATTTTACCACTAAACAATCTTCACTATTTGTCTTTGGCAAATATTAGGATCGTGGCAGATGAAAACCTAAAGATCAGTGAATTGTATGCTCTCATTGTACATACTTATCTTTGTGATGTGAGAAGAAATAGATATGTCCCGTCCAATTGGAGGGTGGATGTCCTTTAATCGGAGATTGGAGAGGAACATCAAGTAAATTTGGTGTATCATACTCGATCATGGAATCCATGGCAGTTTCCATATAATCTAGGGTTATAGATGCAGATCTTTTCTCTATAACGGTTCTGAGTGTAAGCCTGTTGAAATTGTTGAGCATCTTAGGTGTCGCACTGACTGGCATTGCAGCCTAGTTCGGAATATGTGAAGGATATCGTTCCGGCACATAAATAAAGAGGAGGAAGAAAGGGCCGGCTTCTATATGTGAATAGAATTTTTCAGTTCTACTTGCAAACTATTCTTTATGTGAAGATATGGACATGTTTTCTTGATGGATAGCGAGGCCCTATGTGGAATGGGGACAGTCGACAGAATCCGATTGTGGTGGCTGCCGACGAGACTAAAAAGCCTTCGAGAGAACTCTGGAAGCTTGTGAAGAAGGGATACTGCCAGTTTAAATGACGTTTTCATAGGCAGGTACCGACCTTCATGGAAGATCCCAATTTGTCACGATGTCTGTGCATCACCGATTCCTTCGTGATTTGAGAGCAGAAGGACAGAGTGTGTGCGTGCTTTTGGGATTCCACTGCTTTGTCGTCCCTAGAGCTTATTGGTATGGTATGCAATACTCTCAGGGCAGGCAATTTTGCGGCATTAATAAGGAGACAACCATAGTTGGAGGAGCAATGAGCTTGAGCATGTTATTTCGGCTGAAATTAAAATGGAAAAAAAATTGCTTAGAAGTGAAGTAGCTGATGTGATCATAAGATTGTAAGGGGAAATGGCACAAATGATTTTTAATCTTTGGTTTAATAGGCAATGTGGTTTCTGAACTTTTAATTTGCTCGATGTAGTCTCTAAACTTTGGCTCAATGTGCAATGTCATCCCTAAATATTAAATTCCTTTAATGTGACTCTTGAACTATTAGTAAAAGATCGATTTAGTCTTTCAACTATATGAAGATATCAATTATTGTTCTTTCGGTAATTCAAGTTAATGGAATCTTTGTGTGGCTTCCAATATGTTATATTTGAACGGTGGATCTTAAAAAAGGTTATGCATGGATTGTCCACCTATATCGTTCGTCTCAAATCAAGGAAAGAAATTGGCATGTGTAATATTTGAAGTTCATCATTTGCTTCTTTCCTTTTCTAAAATAAATGGATTAAATGATAGACATGCCGACTCATCATTCTTAAGCATGTCATTTGAGCCAATAGAAAAACCACGTTGAAAATTTATTACTAGTTCGGAAATCACATTTCACATATAAAAAATTCAGAGACAAAATTACATATCAAATCAAAATTCATGCATCGTTTATGTTGTCACCTCTTATTGAGACAGGGCAGTCTCCTCCCATTTTTCATTTCAGCACAAAAAGCGTGGGTAAAATGATTTGCGTCGCAAGCTCGATGGTGTTTAATCAAATCACAACCCTACTACGACAAACTCATTACGATGTTTCGCAAAGTGAAGTACACATTAGTGGTCCACTCATTGCATGAGAATACATGTGTATTTTTTTTTTTTTTTTTTTTGAGAGAGAGAGAGAGAGAGAGAGAGATATGTAAAAGAAGGAAGCATGTATTAGGAATTTTTTGGATTATGCAGCATGACTGTCTTACTACACTGGCAAATTATTAAAAGGTTTAGGATTAAATTGATAAATCGTCAAAATGTTTAAGACTAAATTAGCATAAGTAAATAGTTTAGGATTGAATTGGTCATTTTATAATAAGTTCAAGAATTTTGGACAATTTTTTCTGAATCCATTTATATGGTCGCTGGCCAAGCCCATCCTTACCCAATGATTTCTAATCAATATCCACTGGTTCAAAGCCCTAAAGTGCATTGGTTTTTGTCCAACATTTCAAGCTTGATCCATCGAGTCTTTGTCACAAAAATCAGTCAGCTCGAGTCATGGGTCAGGCTTGGGCACACTATGCAGTCGCATGGAAACGATAAATATATAGTCATCGCTCGTCCGTTTTGACTGAAATTTGTAGTGGAGTGAGCTAATATGTAGATTACTGTTATGTAAAATTTTCAGGCCAAACGGACATTAGAAACTCCCCCTTTGATGCCTTCGGATCACCATTTATGAACTGCCTGCCTCGTGTAAGGATCAATTGATAACTTCAATTAATGCGAATTTGGGAAATTGTAACTTTTTGGATTAAGCCATGGGTCACATACCATTAGAAGAAGGGCTCATGCCACAAAAAGCAACATATTGGTACACCGATGCCATATTTATCCCAAATTAATTTGTATATAATAAAAACTTTCAAACTGGTAAATCTGTGTCACATTTATTATAAACTGATTTCTTATATAACAAAAAATCCCAAACTAATATACTCATGCCATATTTACCTTAAATTGATGCACTCATGTGCCATTTACCAGAAAACAAAAAAACAAAAAAACAAATCCATATCTACCACTATTTGGAGTAAATATGGTGCATGTATACCAGTTTGAGACGTGGTATGACTGTACTAATTTAGAGTTCTTTTTTAGGAAATAAAATTAGTTTGGGGGTGAATATGACACTTATATTAGTTTGGGAGTTTTTTGTGAAACAAAAAATTAGTTTAGGGTAAATGTGTTATGGGTATATCGGTTTAGAGTTTTTGATGGTATTAGCCAATAAATAGTTAGAGTCAAAGATGTTCATTGCGATACTTAAGCTTGCAAATTTCCAAGTTTGTTTGAGCCTTGAACCAGGCAGGAGAAGCTGCAACAAATTAAAAAAAGAAAAAGGTTGAGTCCTGGTGTGGGTTCGATCTGCCCGTGAGCTCTAGCACCTTTGTTGATCAAAGTTTTTGCCGTCGAGTCTAATATGATAACTTAGAATGCTCTATTACTGCGTGCAAAAGAAATGCAATGAGAAATGTAAATGCATGATGACGCTATGTCAGTATTTTTAGTTAGGGGTCGAATTTTGCCATTATTAACATATTCGATACTTAATCTTTATGAAATGCATATGTGATACCTATCTCTTGACAGAGGGTCCAAGATACTAAGGGCGCGTTTGGTAACGATTATTGTTAAAGAACAAATTCGATAAGAAATGATTATTTTTATTCTCGCTCTCGGGGAATTGATTCGAGTAAAAGAACACGTTTGTGCTTGTACAAAATTTTTGATTCGGAATAGAATTGCGTTTGGTACCGTATTCATTGATTCTATTCCAAATCAATTTATTTTAATTTTTAAATAATTTTTATAATTTTATAATTTTATAATTTTTTCCTTTTTTTCTTTTTTTCTTTTTTTTTATTTTGTTTTATTTTATTTTATTTTTCTTTTTCTCCTATTCTTCTTTATTCTTTTTATTATTTTTTTTTCTTCTTCTCCTATTCTTCTTCTTCTTCTTCTTCTTCTTCTTCTTCTTCTTCTTCTTCTTTTCTTTTTTTCTTCTATTCTTCTTTTTATTTATTTATTTATTTTATTTATTATTTTTTTTTTTTTTCAGGCCGAGACAAGAGCCTCCGGCGAGCTTGTCGGACCAGTTGACGGCGACCGACGGCGGTGGACGGCGGCGGGCGACGGTCGCGGGATGGCGGTCGATGAAGAAGAAGAAAAGAGAAGAAGAAGAGTTTTGATTCTCAATTTTGTTCCCGGAACAAGAATCAACTTTTTTTTTATTCTTGATTCTCTTCCCAATCTGTTCTTGGGAACAAATTTGGTCCCGGGAATAAAAATTTTACCAAACGCAATTCTCGTCCCAAACTGATTCTGGAAACAAAAAATCGAGAATCGGAGCGACATTTTGTTTGGTAGTTACCAAACAGACCCTAAGACTACAGTGTCCCTAGTTTCTAAGTGTAGAGATGTGCTGATAAAAATATCAATGCAAAATGGCGCGCAATTGCAGTTTTTGCTGGGGGTCAAATTTTGTCGTTTGACAGAGAATTTGATCCTTGAAAATTTCAAATGCATGAATAATCTTTTAGAAGAAAATTTAACTATCAAATCCTCTTTAAAAAGAAGCTCTAACACCTTGCTTCTGCTTACGGATGTTCTGAACTTTTGTGCGTCCTTGCCCACTTAACACTGTTCTACCAGAGAGCTAGCAACTTAGATTCCCTCACAATCTCTATGTTTACATCATATATCCACGCAAAAGTGCAACAAAATATTGCATATCCAAGCTGCTTAATTTGGTGAACATTGAACCCCTGGAAAGATGAATTGATAGTGAAAATGCATTTGAGAATTTTATCTTCCTTCAACCGTAGTAATGGTGATGGTATTCATGGACCGGATGCTTTTTTCTTGTGATGGGACTTCGAGAGTCGGCGAGCGTGAAAATGTATATGTCGGTTGCTTTGGCTGTGAAAGATTGGACTCCCCGTTCAGCATTAGAACCACGGCAAACATGTTGGGTCTATCTGTGGCATGGTCTTGCGTACAGAGAAGCCCTAACTGAATGCATCTCATCACTTCTGACACCAAAAATGCATCGGCAATGCCTTCATCCATTAGATCTAATCCTCTGCCTTCACACCACAAGTGCCAGGCCTGTAACATCTAGTCGATTGTCAGAGTGTTTCGAGGACTACCAATGGTTGGAAACTGAAATGGAGGTGTAATAGTTCGAAGACATATCTTGCTCTTACATAAGCGATGAGATTGAGATGTTGCCCTGGGAAATCTAAACTTGTGTTCTTCTTGCCGCTGATAATCTCCAACAGCAGTACTCCAAAGCTATAAACATCAGATTTCTCAGAAAATATCCCACCCATGGCATACTCTGGAGACATGTAGCCACTGTAGACAAAATAATATAGGTGGAGCATTCTTGAAGTACAGTTCAAACAAAAAAAATTATAGGCTAAAGGATGATGACATGAGAGATGAAAAAATTGGAGGGTCATAAACATCCGACTTGACGAGCATTGTATTTCTCATATCTTTTAGCATTTGCATTGCGGCGCCGGTCTATGATTACCTCGGAGTGAACTAACATATTGGAACCATTGGATGTACATGGAAGAGTTTTCTCGGTAATAGTAAAGCAACAGTTGGGACATGTATGAAGGGAAAGCTGAGCGCATTATATTGCTAATCTACTTTTTAAGGTGATATATTGCCTCATGAGTAAGTACTCCTAATAGTGATGATAGAAAGCTTACCGTGTCCCCACAATTTTGTGAGTATTTACCAAAACTTGAGTGCCTTCAAACATCCGTGATAGACCAAAATCTGAAATCTTGGGATTCATCTTTTCATCCAAGAGAATGTTGCTCACTTTCAAATCCCGATGTATGACTCTAAGGCAAGAATCGCGGTGGAGGTAAAAAGCAGCCCTCCGCGACCCCCTGGATAATGTGGAAGCGTACACTCCAGCTAAGTTTTGCCTTCTCTTTTGAATCTGAACAAGGTCGCAAACAGAAGAAATATCTAGTTTCAATACCGGATTTTGTTGAAAGCAGGAATAAGTTCTTCAAAGAGTGAGACTAACCAAAGAGGAAGGTGTCCAAGCTCTTGTTGGGCAAGTACTCATACACTAGAATCTTTTCCTCTCCCTCAATGCAACAGCCAAGGAGTCTCACCAGATTTCGGTGTTGAAGTTTGGAAATTAGAAGAATCTCATTCTTGAACTCCGCTATGCCTTGGCCCGAGCTGCTTGAAAGTCTCTTTGCTGCTATCTCCATACCATCGTTCAGTTTTCCCTGTTTCAAAATGAACAGCACTATCAGATCTTGGATAATCTCCTTCTTTCCCTCAGAGAAGGTTTTTCTTTTACCTTATAAACCGGGCCAAACCCTCCCTGCCCGAGTTTGTTTTTCACGTTGAAGTTATCTGTCGCGAGGCGTATGCTATCAAAGTCATAAACGACCAATTTTGATGTATCATCTTCCTTCATCTGTTCTTTCCAAGCAGTGTCCCTTGGCATTTCTTCTGACGTTAGCCTTGGGATTGTCATTTTCCTAAACTTCCCTGCATTTTACAGATAGAACGAAATCAACTCAAGATAAGCATGAGAACATCAGTAGCAGAACAGGCTCCTGAAGCCGTGGTTCTACCAATAATTTAAGATTCTTATATTGCAGTTAGCGCAAAATCACCTTAAAATAGCAACAAACTATACATCTTTTATTACCTCTCCACTTTGAAAGACCACAGACTGAAATACAAGCTCCAAATAAGATGATGCCACAAATAGTACTTAGGCTGATGATAAGTTTTGTCCGCGTAGGTACACCTGAACCATAGAAAATATATTATAAGAAGCACAGGAAGTGCAAAACCAAACTTGTATTGATTCAACCATTTCAACCTGTATCCATACCTGCACTCACATCCACACTTCGAATAAATAGATCTTCGCCACCCATGGAGAATTGCTGAGTATCTAGAAGGTCTTTACTCCAAGCCATACATCCTATAGCATTCACATAAGAAAAGGCCAAGCACGAGCAGTTTTCTAGGCACCAACTTTGACATCCTTCCGCATTATCTATCAACAAATGATCAGCGGAATCAGGCAATTTTATTTGTCTCATTTGCCAGAACATATCTTTTTCCACAGTTGTTGAAGCTGCTGCGCTTGCAGATTTCTGACAATTCAATTCCATTTTCCTAAGGCACCCTCCGGTCCAGTTTCCTCTGTTCCATTCTTCATCTGATCTAGGTTTAAAACCTTTTAAGCATCTGCACATGGGTGAACTAGATGGGTTGCAAACTCCAAAGGGGCCACATATTCCATAAATTTCACAAGGGTTAGTTGGTGCCGGTGCCTCCCAGAATGTTGACCAGCCATTGAACCAATAATCTGACTTTAGAGATCCTTCAGAAGAGATGTAAACATATTCAAAGATGGAGTTGTTGTAATTTTTGAGGTAAGAATATGAGGTTCCCTGGACATTATCTTGTTGGACATCGTAAAATGTGCTGGTTAGGTTTGGTATTCCGATGAACTTGGTTTTATCCCACTGTCCACTTCTCCAATAAGGACTTGATCCATTCCAAGTGAAAAGCTGAGGTGGTGTCTCTGATGTCACTCCCACGACAAAGCTTCCGAGTGAGGGATCATCTTCGCCTTTCCAGGAAGTCAAGTTTAGTTTCTTTCCTGTTTTCACATTTACTCCAATCTTCATGTTTGGCAACATAGTGTCTGTTGGCTCATCAAAGCTTTCCCACATTATATGCGCGTTCCTGTCTTGAAGAACAAAGTTTCCAAAGTCTGAAAGCAGTGCTTCAGAATAATTCGACTTTGCCATGACATTAGTAGACCACACAGTGTTTTGTCGCCCATCAAGAAGCTTCAGATTTCCATCTTCGCCAATTATTAAACTTGCAGATTGATCTGTATGTCCAAGTGGCTTGTCCCTGTTGGCCACCCAGACAACTCTAGAGGGAGTCATCTTCTTGTACCATATTCCTACGTACTGCTTTGCTGATCCTTTGGGCGTGAAGAACCCGAGCTCAAAGATTTGACTACTAGAGACAAGGGTTTGGTCCTGAGCCAGTGGACTTGATGCAGTTATGCTGTAAATTGTGCTGCTTTGAAGTGCTTGAAGCGGGGAGAAGACAAGCAAAGAACACAAGTGCAGAGTCATTGGAATTATTTGGAACGGATTCAACAACTATTTGTGAAAAAATGCCTTGGGAAACTTCACCTCTTATAAGCATATCAAAATGGATAGAGACCGAATCGTGAAAATGACATGACCAGTACTATAACTTTTGTACCACGCTTACCTTGGTATCGTAAATTTTAAGTTAATCACTTGAGTTTCATTACTTTAAAAATTGTCAAGTTTATATGGGTATCGCCAAAACATCCAACATGACTTCAATTTAATATAAAACCATTTGACGTGGCGCACTGGGGAAATAATGTCTTCTAGAGTATTCACAAACAATATCATTTAGCCATTCCTTGACCCAAATTGACAAAATTAAGGCTAAATTCAACTCAAACCCTAAACCCAAATTAGGTCCAATGGTGGTGAATCTTCATCCTGCGGGTGCCGCCAAAGGATACCCTTGGAGCGAAGGCGCTAGAGGTGGCACTGCTGCTGATTCTGAAGGGCGACCTCAATGGGAATCCTTCCAATTTGTGGTAATGTAGCTTTCTTCCCATGGGCATTGGACTGGAATTTCGGATGTGATATCGGAGATTTTCCCTTTGAGGCCAGTATCACTCAGGGCCATGGGAAATACCATGTCGAATTTGTTATTCTCTTGAATTGATTATTCCATATTTAAGATGCTTAGATCTGGGACGGGGTTGATAATTCACAAATTTGGCCCATTGTTTTTTAACCAAAGTAAGGTTATTGTGGAATTATATTTTCATTTTAGTTACTTTATTAGCTACCCTTCTCTCTCTCTCTCTCTCTCTCTCTCTCTCTCTCTCTCTTTATCATTTAACTTGAAAATGACTTGTAGATTGTCATGCGCTCGTCTTAGCAAAATGCATCATTTGAAAGAGGGAAAATGATATTATACGTATTATAACTTTTCAATTAATTGTTTGAGTGTCATAATATTTTAAAAGATATTCATTTAAGTGACTGGTAATTTCTTTTGTCAAAAAATTTGAGGTATCATTAATTTGACATAAAATCATGTGACGTGGCTTGCTGGATAAGTAATATCATCAAAAGTGTGCAGAAAGGACGTCATTTAACCCTTTCCTCGCACCAAATTGACAAGCAACTGATTGCTCAAGAAATTGAGATGAAAGACGTCGCCACGAGCCCACTGCACACCCTATCCTATAGGGCCCTGAGTGCTGCTGCTTGAGCTCGCAGCCTCAAAGGGAAAATCTCCAATGTCGATACACATAATACCGGTCCATCCCACGAAGAGAAAGCTACGTTACCACAAATCAAAGGAATTTCCATTGCGGCGATCCTTGAAGACCAGTAGCGGCGCCTTCTCCCCAAGGATGTTCTTTGGCGGCACTTGGGGGACAAGGACTGGCCGCTGTTGGACCTAACTTGGGGATAGGGTTAGATTTGAGTTCGATAAGCCCCCCTTCATCAATTTAGGGTAAGAAAGGACTAATGACTCATTTCTGCACGCTTTTGATATCATTTCCTTGGCGAGCCATATCTGATAATTTTATATTAAATTATTGACATGTTAGAATTTTGACTGGTGATGTCACTTAAGTAAATTTCCTTCAAATTTATGATACTTAAGTAATCAATTAAACATTTATGGCACCGTGTATAAGGATTATGACACTTTATGATATTTTCTTCCCTTTTTATTAAAAGGTTCACTCCACTTATTCAAACTATAAAGTAGGATAAGTAGTTCACTAGAAAAAAAAAAAATTGGACAGATCTTTCCGTTATGACAGAAGACAAAATACAAAAACAAACATGTACCTTTACGTCTGGTCACGGGAGCATGAGGAGAACGAAGGTAGGACGGCGGAGGCACCAGCGCCGCCATGGCCGAGGCGCGCGCACATACCACTGAATATTTTCTCTTGTAAAATGGGTACAGCTCGAACCTCATGCTGCAGCTTGGAGCGAACGACCTCCCACCTTGCTTCCCCTGTGGGAGACCCGCGATTCTTGCCTGGAGGCACGTGTTGCACTCCAACACCGTCAAGTCCGGTGTGCACTGTGCGAGCGTGTACAGCTTCTGCAAACTCGTAAAGTTTGCCTCCGCAACGGCAACTTTCTTCCCCGACTTGCCGACTGAAGCCCTCGCAGCGATGTCGTCCATGGTCTCTCCCAGGACTAGCATGAACTGTGTTGGATTGGTGATGTTCCTGGTGCGGTACGTCTTGAAAGAAGGCACTTGTTCCATGACCGAGTAGATGGCCCCATCGGAGTACCTCAACATACACTCATCGTACCAGATCACGGAGACTCGCTGGTTGGGGCATCTTTGGAGTATATCCTGTTTTCCAGTGGCCACGCAGTCGCCGCACGTGGAGGTGTCGATGTCGCCGCGGCAGAGGAAGAGCCCGTAGACCTGGTCGGGATGGTTTTGGCCAACAGTAGCATTGGCGAAGCCATCAGCGCGATCGGCGGCAGCAGAGGCGAGGGAAGAGAGGAGGGTGTTGAGGTTGGATTGGTAGGCGGAGTTGGGAGTGAAGAGGGTGGTGTCTGGGCAGTAATGCCGTAGAAACGTGGGTGCTGATTCTGTACCTACAAAATTGATGAAGAAGAAGAGAAGAGAGAGGGAGATGGTGAAGCAAGAACTCATTTTTATGTCGATGAATCCCTTGGTCTTGCTGCACAGGAACGGAATTATGGGAAGAAGAAGAGCCACGGTCTGCTCTCCTATATATCTTTGTCGTGGGAACTATTTGGAAAATTTAGTACGTGTATTAAACGGAACCTAACCCAGACTGCCAAATCTGTTAAATAATTATGGGGTTAGACATTCAAGCCCTGAATATTTACACCCGTTGGATTTTCAATATATCTTTGTGACTGATGTTGAAATGGTTATAATCCAATGGCTACAAATGCAAGCAAAGTCCAGCCTAGTGGTATCCCAGTCGTAAAGCTAATTAATGGGAAATTGACATGTAACAAATTCTATTTATCATAGTACATTCTTAATAATATCGTAGAGAAGTATCAGAAATTGACATGTAACAAATTCTACTAATGGCATTTGGTAAGATTTTTTTTTTTTTTCTAAGCGGAACTTGTTGTTCTTGCTGTTTTTTAATATATATTTGATACAATTAATTAGATTTAGTCTACACAATAACTTATTGTGTATCATCTAGATGATTACTAGACTAGGGCTCCAAAGTGATAGAGCAAAATTATCAAAGAAATGTTGTTTAGTTTGAGTGTCAATATCTATTCCACTGGGAAAGTGCGCCACTTCCATTATGAATTCGCATGGTACCGAGTATACAATTGCTCAATAGCTCAAGAATTTCTTAGCCCCAACTACTCCCAAAGTAAATGTACAAGTGATATCTCATAATCTCATATAGAGATCTCATTTGGAAATCTCTCAAACATATAAAATTTTAACAATCTTCTTGTTAACTCTAATGTGTGCTCTATCTATACATGATATTTATGTCCAAAACAAGAAACTCATTTTATGAAACCTACTCAAACTAGGAAATCACTCAAACTAAAAAACCGATTCGTAGTAGGAAACTTACTTAAATTGGGTTCCTAGAGACACTCAAAATATTCTAATAAATCTCCACCTTGGATCAATATTTGTAGCTCATTCCTAGTGTTCATCATCTATGCCTGCTCTCCTAATGCCCCAACGAGCAGTCATTCTCTACAGACCCTAATTGAGCTCCAACAAAGCTTGAGCTTTGCTAGAGGAATGAGCTTCATCATCATCCTTGTCAGGCTCTTCAGTGTCCCAATCCTTTTCACAACAAGCTTGCCAATTGCCATTAAATCTTGGATGAAATAGTACTGGATGTCAATATGCTTTGACCATTTGAGATAAATTGAATTCAAAGCGAGATATATCCCACCTTGGCCATCATAGTGTGTGTCAAAACATTTTTGCTTCAACCCAAAATTCAAGAGCAAATGCCTCAATTATATTGCCTCCTTTGCTATGAAGGTCAATGCATGCACTTTGTGTCAATTGAAGATAAGCCAACATTATCCTATGAGAGCGCTTTCTAACTCATTGCACCATCTATTAGGGCATATATGTACCCCACTAAAGACCTTCGCTCATCCAAGTCACTAGCGTTATATGAATCCATGTAACCTCTAGCCACACTATCATTGTCATCCCTTCAACACGCTATACCAACGTTTGTTGTCCCCTCTAAAGTAAGTAATACTCAATAGATGTATGTCTTACCACATAGGAGAGCACCTTGTTGTAGTGAATGCCTTGTCACTAAGTATATCTCTTCGCAACAGATCTTGCCTTATACCGCACTACCTCGATATCAGGAATGCTCTCTTTTCGTTGATAGACCTATTTGCACTTGACAATCTCTAGCTATTGGATACTTTGATTAGCTCCTATGTTTGATTCTGATGGAATGATTCCTTCTCGTAGATCATAGTTGCTAGCCACTAAGAATGAGAGGAGAGGGAAGAGAGGAGGGCGTTGAGGTTGGATTGGTAGGTGGAGTTGGGAGTGAAGAGGGTGGTGTTTGGGCAGTAGTGCCGTAGAAACGTAGGTGCTGATTCGGTAGCTGCAAAATATATGAAGAAGAAGAGAGAGAGAGAGAGAGAGGGCGATGGTGAAGCAAGAACTCATTTCTACGTTGATGAATCCCTTGGTCTTGCTGCATAGGCACGGAATTAGTGGAAGAAGAAGAAGAAGAGCCATAGTCTGCTCTCCTATATATTTTTGTCGTGGGAACTACTCGGAAGATAAATCTGGTACATAAAAAAAAAAAAAAAAAACATTGCCAAAATATCTTTGTTACTGATGTTCAGGTGGGTTGTAATCCAATGGCTACAAATGCAAGCAAGGTCCTGCTTAGTGAAATATTCTATTTGTGGGTTAAGTACACTAGAAGTGCTAAAACATGTATATGACGCTAATTTTGGTGCCAAAAATTTCCACCGGCTCACTTAAGTGTCGAATTAGAAAAAGAAAAGATCACTTTGGTGCCATCAGCGAGAGATTCAGGCCAAATTGATTACGTGATTTTTATATTAATAAAAAATAAGTTGACATGAAATTTTTTTTTTAAAATGCAATCTATGTGGAATGGCACAAATGATGTTGTTTTTCGTACTCCTTAAGAAACGACATTTCGCCATCATATATGGACTACCTTTGAAAAATGATGTTGCATAGCTTTGGCCAAAACGACATCGCTGAATGGGGACTAAAATTAGGGCATCGATCTGTTCTTCCCACATACAAAGCATGCTGCTTGCCCGACGCCCATCGTAGCTTGCTCGATCACCCAACGTCGCTTGCCCAATGTCACTTGGCTGCTGTCATAGTTGCACTGTCATTTGCTGGCCACTACCAAAGCTTCTTCTTAGACTCGGTAATCCATAATAACAGTAACACTCACCATCTAATTCGCTTTTTGTGGAACAAATGTGAGCGCTGCTAAAGCTTCTGCCCTCCATTTGCAAGATTGAGCTAATAATTTTGAGAGAAAATCAAAGTAGGTGCTCAAATTGCTAGTTAGGTTTTTCAACTTCCAATTCTCAATCAATTTGGGGATTTAAACGGTGTCGTTTTATTTTTTGCATGCTGATTGTACTATTCGGCAAGCCATGTGGCTTCAAAAATTAATAAAAAAGAGACACGTCAGATTTTTGGCCAACTAGATCGGAGTTGACATTGAAAAGATCGTTTTTCAAATTTTAGCTTTTAAGTGATTCAAAATAAACTTTTGGCACTAAAGTGAGTGCCGTACATAAGTTTTGGTACTTTTACTATACTTACGCCTCTATTTGTCATAGTGCATTTTTAATAATATCGTAGAGAAGTATCAGAATATAGACTCATTCTACTAATGGCAAGTAGGAAGAATTTCTGTTTTTTACACGGGACTCGATTTTCTTACTCCTTTTTTTTATATATGATGGATGTAATGAATTAGAATAAGTCTACACAATAACTTCTTGTATATCATGTGGTCTATAGAACCATATGTAAATGATGGATGAGATTTCATATAGATGAATATTAGACGAGGGACACCAAAGCAAAAGCTGAGCAATTTACGGTCAAATATATATATTATAGGAAACGTGGAATTGAAATTAGCTTCAACAGCACAACTGAAAACTTCAAAGCTGAAATATCGCCTTTTAGGAAATTTATTAAAAACGCATTATTGCGAATCGAAATTCAAGGGTCGAGTTTTGAACTGTGCGGAAGTTCACGAATCTTGTGATTCAAGTCAAAAGCGATAGAGCAAAATTATTAAAAAGATTAATGACAAATAGTAATGACACAAAATATTCATTTGATTTAGTCTGAGTTTCAATATCTATTCCAATAGGAAAGCATGCCACTTCCATTATGAATTCGTATACTACTAAGTATACAAGCTCAATAGCTCAAGTATGTCTCCCAAAGCAAATGTACAAGAGTTAAATCATAATCTCTTAAAGGCAACTCATTTGGAAAACTAACAAACATAAAATTTTAACAATCTTCTTGTTTACTCTGATGTGTGTGTCCACCAAATAGAATTCCATCTTTTATATATACATGATATTTATATCCAAAAGAAGAAACTCCTTTTAAGAAACCTACACAAAGTAGGAAATCACTCAAAAAAAAAACCTATTTACGGTAGGAAGCTTACTTAAATCGGGTTCCTTGAGAAAATAAAAAATATTCTAATAAATCTCCACCTTGGATCGATATTTGTAGCTAAGTCGTAGTGCTCATCATCTATGTCAGCTCTCCCAATGCCCCAATGAGCGATCATTCTTTATAGACCCTAATTGAGCTCCAACAAGGCTTAAGCTTTGCTAGAGGAATGAGCTTTGTCACCATGTTGTCAAGTTCTCCACTGTCACAATCCTTTTCACAACCGCCTTGCCAATTGCCATGAAATCTTGGATAAAATAGTACTTGATGTCAATATGTTTTGTCTGTTCGAGATAAATCAAATTCGAAGTGAGATATATCTCATCTTAGCTGTCACAATGTATGGCAACACTTTTCCGCTTCAACCCAAAGTTCAAGAGCAAATTCCTCAGTCATATCACCTCCTTTGCTATGAAGGTCTATGCATGCACTTTGCATTGGCTGAAGACAAGCCCATATTATCCTATAAGGGCACTTTCCAACTTACTACACTGCCTCCTAGCGCATATACATATTCTACTTAAGACCTTCACTCATTCAAGTCACCGGCGTGATCCAAAGACATGTAACCCCTAGCCACACTATCATTGCCGTCCCTCTAATACACTATATTAGTGTTTGTTGTCCCCTTTAAACATCTTAGGATCCACTTCACAGCTTCTCAATGAGTCTTACCACAATGCTTCATATAATAGTTAACAACATTCCCAACTTGTAAAATATCGGGCCTAGTGTAAAAGATGGAATGCATAATACTACCCACTACACTAGAGTAACGAACGTGGGACATATGCTCCCTCTCAATCCTTAGTTTGTGGCGATAACTTATTAGATAGTTTAGAGTGCAAGTTAAAGTTGTCTTGACGAATTTTGCCCACTGCATGTTAAACCCACCACAATCTTTTCAATATATTGCTTTTGAGACAGACACAAAAACCATGTAGCCCTATCACGCGAAATCTCCATGACTGGTATTTTCTTTGCAGAACCTAAATCTTTCATTTCTACTTTTGCTTCATAAATAATTACAACAACAAAAATTTCATAGTGGTTAGACAAGCAAAAGCCCCAAATAAATACTAAAAATCCTAGTCTTAACTTTGATACCAATTGTTGCAAAAATAACATGGAAGCAATAGATCTTGTAATATAAGTCAAACACAAGAGAGTGAAATTACTAGAGAAATCATAAGAAATGACAAGGACATTAGAAAATCCTGTGGTTGGTTCCGATTGTAGGTACTTACCTTGTGGGGAGAGCTTGCTATCAAGAAATCCCTTATAAATCCGAAAATACACAATTTACAATCACTTGATTGTTTATTTGTTCCCAGCCCCCAATTACAAAAAAAAAAATGTTATCTCACAATTTCTTATGAATAACTTACATAAAAAACTCCCCCACATGTAATATTAACATTCTTCTTGTTTGCTCTAGTTTGAGTCAACTGAGTAGAATTCTATCTCCTGTATGCCATGATATTTGAAATATAGAAAACTCCTTTAAAAAATATACTCAAACCAGAAAACCTACTGAAATTAGGAAACTTACTTGAATCGGGTTTCCTTTACAAACTAAAGACATATTCTGGCCCTGTTTAGTTCAACATTGGAAATGGGCTTTGGGATTCTAAAGTCCCTTGGGCAAAGGAATGGTGTTTTGTTCATTTTATTCTAACCTTGAGGAAATACAATTGCATTTCCAAGTGCCTCTAACGGCCATTACCCCAAGGTAGTTTTGGAGGTACTTTGAAAAGTAACATTCTTGAAATGCACTAGTGTTTTTTTTTTTTTTCTTTTCTTTTCAACTTTGCTCTTGCTCAATTTCATAATTTCGGAAATGTCATCGAAAACCCTAACTCGCTGGCGAATGTCTTAAATACCGGCGAAGCTGGTTGGAGGCCGTTAAGTTTCGTCGGTAAATAGTTTGATTTCTTTTTTTTTTTTAATTAGCAAAAGTCATTTACAGAGTGTCATTTTTACTAAGCGGCATTCGGGTTAAAGTTGCTTCCCAATGTGTTTTCAAAATACAATTTATCAAATATTATTTATATTTCCGAAAATTCCTTTAGCCCAAATACATTTACATTTCCCAAAATCGAACCAACGTGGCCTCTAAAGTGAGCACTTAAAATTTGGAAATTGATAGTTTAAATAATAAAAAAACTATTAGATAGCTTTTGTTTCTTCGGGAAGGTCAAAACAAATTATCACGAGTCAAGACAAATTGGTCAGAGATCATCCCTAAAGTCAAAAACATTGTAGTCCATTTATAACTATGAAAGCGACAGGAGTTGGGGTTAGTCAGGCCATCAATAATCGGGGGACAGACGCATAAGATGGACTCAAGTTGCTTTCTTCTTTGGTTTCAACGCGGTGGCCCGAGGATGATAAGTCAAGATATGTATGCCAATGATGTTGGTGTAGAGAGAGAGAGAGAGAGAGAGAGAGAGAGAGGAGATGCGGATGAAAGTGATTTCGGTAACACCAATAGCTTTGAATTTTCCACAATGGCAACAGAGTAAGCTGATAGATTAAGGGCCCGTTTGGTTTGACTTTGGGGAAGTGCATTGGGGAATGCTGAAATATCTTTGAGGTAAAGGGTTTTCAGAAATGCTAGACTGTTTGGTAAACTATAAGCGAAAAGTGCTTTAGGGAAATGCAAGACTGTTTGGTAAACATATATTTGAAAAGCCTTTAGTGTGACCAAATTAAGTTTTTAGTTTTAGTATTTTTAAAAATGCAAAAAAGAAACAATGACTATATAACATTTTACATTTTCATGTTGAGAGTAATGTAAAATATATATATATATATATATATATATATTAGTAAATTTATTTAAAAATTATATTAAAAGAATTTGATTATAAATTAGATGCAAAGCTCAACTTTTGGCCTAGGGTTCTTTTAGGTTTGTTTTCAACTTTGAATAATTTCTTTTTAATTATTGTAGTATTAATCATCTTTGTTAATTAATGATTATTCTAGCGTATTGATAAAAAGTTGGGCTATTGATTGTCAAAAGATAAAAATGACAAAAAAAAAAAAAAGAAGGTGAACCCAACATTTGCAAAGGGTTTTTATTATTTTTTAAAAAAATAAAAATAAAATCTGATGAAACTCCGTCGCCGATCAACGACGGTTGGGGTGTGGGGAAGATGATCGGTTTAAAAAAAAAAAAAGAAGTCAACAGATGAATAGTAGAGGTGACTTGCGTTTGGGAAATCTTTGAAAGCCCAGCAGTCCCCACCTTTGAGCTTTGGGCTTTTAGCATTTCAAAGGCCAGCATTTGGCCAATGACACCTCCAAATACCGAACCAAACACTAAATTTTTTTCCAAGGGGCTTTCGGGGTTGAAAGCCCCTAACGCCGAACCAAACGAGGCCTAAATGGATAGCGATGACACAACCTAAGGTTCAAACCCCTCTGAAAGCGTCTTTTGCTTGAGCTACTCATTTTTATATGGGAAAGAAATGAAATTGATTTTTTTTTTCTAGGTCACCATGCGACTCTCTGGCCTAATTCTCAAAGGTACTATCCACTTTAATCAATCATATACCAACTCCATGATTTTGTCTCTAGGAGGTTACTCATCTTGATAGGGTTCTCAACTAGACATGTCTAACATTGGATTTCCGACATTAAACCGTATTTGTGACATCCCGAAATTTCAATCCCTGTTTTCAATTGAATAAATCGGGCCTTTCATCGACGCGCCTATAGTGCTATTCTCGAGCCGATCACTCATGAGATAACTAGACTATCTGGAGAAGTTATTAAGGGATTTTAACGCAATAGATTTGAGAATTCGACCAGGAATCGACTGCTTGACCGTGCTAATTTGCAAAAGTCATTACGGCACAATTAAAAATCAATCAGAGACCGGAGATAGGTCGATTCGACAGAGGCATGTGATTAAGTGTGGATGATTCCACCTGATTACAAAATTCTCGTCGATCGGCACTAGACCGATTTTCTGTCGTTTTGGGTACCCTGTGTCCGTATTTGAAACCTCGAGATTTTCATAACAATTGAGAGTCGCCAATGTATCAAAGATGTACATTGTGGCTCGAAAATAATCAACCACGGGTCAATTGCACTAAAAATTCCTAAAAGCTACCCAGTAGGTTAGGTCATGCTAAAATCGTGTCAGATTGAAATTAACCGCGAATTTGAACCCGATTTCAAAAATTGGAAGTTCTGTCATGTCACGATTCATTTTAGGAACGTCGACTCATCCTTCGAAGGATTTTGGCAATTCCGGATTTTTACGGAAAATCGATTCGGATGTTTCGGAAAAGAACATAAATTCGGATTGGCCAAATTAGAGGGATTTTTGACTTGCAAACCGAACTACTTGGTGAAAGGGAATTGTAGAAATTATGTGTGCTTTTTCTTCATCAAAATTGGACATCAAATGAAGTATTTGGGTAGAAATGGAAGCTCAAAATGAGGAATTCGGAACTACGGTTGAGGGCAGCATTTTTGGCACCAAAATTTGATAATTTGTGAAATATTATGCTTGAAAGTGATGGGGGGACAAGGGGGATAAGATTGGAGGCTAGGGGACCAAGCTTTAAATGAAAATAGATTTTTATTGTTGACTTTTGTTCCTCCTCTCTTCCAATCTCTCACGTCTCCCTCTCTCTCACCCGTTCTCTCTCTCTATGTTCTTCCTTGAGCATTCCTCTCTCCCAATCCCTTTCTGGTCTGCCCATTTCCCCCCTGCAGCTTCATCCTCTCGTTTTCCTTCTTCTTGCCAGCCCACGTCAGCCCCCTTTTCCACCGAAACAACCCCACGTTCTGCCCTCTTCACCGCTCGATCATCACCACTGAGTCAACGTTCAACACCTTTCTCCTTCGGTCTCTCCTTCACCCACATGAATCCAGCCGACCGAAGCCAGCTCACCACCTCGCTAGTCCACGTTTTCAGTCCTAGCGACTAGCATCTCCATCGAGTCTTCATCCCGCAAGCCTAGCGTCTCCACGAAGTCAGCGAAGCAAGCCTAGCAGCCGTGCAAGTCCGGTCGCAAGTTCAGCCTAACCGAGCAGAAACCGTGGGCTTCCTCGGGCCAAGTTCGCTCGACTCGATGCCCCGTTGGTGTCTCCATTTTGGAATTTATCACTCGCCGTCGCGCCGTCGTCGCCGTGAACTCACCTGGCTCGCAAATCCAGGTGAGTTAACTCATTAAACCTCGCTAGGAGGTTAATTATTCTTAGGGGTAATTAGTTTAAGTTAATTAAGGTTTAGGTGGTTAGTTAGATTATATTAGTGATTTAATTATCCAATTTTGCATGTTAGGTTGTTAGATCAGATCAATTAAGGCCTAGATTGGTTGTATTAATTATCTAGATTGGTTCGGGAATTTTCTAGGTCTGTCTCGGTATTTAATTAGGCAATTACGGCCTAGGTTAGCAATTTTGGCATTTAAATTGAATTATTTAATTAATTTTGATAATTATTTAATTATTAAATATTTTCCGGAAATTAGATCGGGATAGCCGATAACTTAGAATTTTGTGCTGATTGCAATGGTGTGTTCGGTTTATGCAAGTAGATGTTAATTTGTGCAAATTAAGTGCTGATTGGATTTTTGGTAATTTATTCCAAAAATTGTGAATTTCAATATTTATTCAGAAAATCCCAAGTGTCGGGTTTTTAACACCGAAAATAATTTTATAAACTATATAAAACAATTGGATTTTAAATTGGAGGTTATGAATTTTTCGGGTTCGATTTGACCGTGTACCAACATACGACTATTTTCACAGTGTTTTTAATATGAAGAAAATAGGCCAGGATCACTATTTTAAGGGAGGCATTTGAGTGCAATGCACGGTGTCTTGGGTTGAGACTGATTGGTCGTGTGTTGGTTAGTGAGAACCCATCTCGAGCTTTTAAGCCAGACGTTACCCTACATGGGATACCCAATCATTAGGACTCAGGCCGTAGTAGATTCTGGACCTACGCCCCTTCGGGGAAGCCGTCTAATTGAGAGACGTCGCCGTGCTCAATGGGGGTGAGACGAAACCTAGCTACGCGAGAAGACACCGAACCTTGGAGTAGGTGGTACCCTTGAGGGGCAAAATTAACAATTGGAACGCATGATTGATTGAGTTAGATGTCCTTGATTATGAGACAAAACTGTGTGACATGGTATGGGACGTATCATAACGGTTTGGCCTTATAATCGGGACCCTTGTAATTGATTGAGTTAATGAAGCGTTTCAATTATTGTGTGCATTAACTATATGCATTTGGGATATGAACTATGTTGACATGCGGGAAGGAACTGAGGCAAGGTAAGTCCCCTGCTCTAATTGTGTGGTTGTGGCTAGGGCGCCCTAAGGCGTATTTCCTTCTTAATAAGGGTTTAGAGGGTAGATTTGCTGAGACATTGTCTCACTGGTTATTGTATAACCATTTTCAGGTCCTTAGATGGTGGTCGTGGAGGACCGAAGCCCTAGAGTATGTGGAGGTGGAGTCTGAAGGATCGGCGTATGTGTCCGACTAGTTGTCATAGGACAGCTTCTTTTTTGGAGTCGATATTTGTAGACCTTTACCTAGACTCTTTTTGTATATAAACCCAATTGTTTATAAAAGTGTGTTTCTGTAAAATGTTGCCCTGCTTTCCTATCCCATGTTGGTTGTTGTCAGGGGTTATTGTTTGTTTCCGCATGTGCATTAAAAATGAAAGGGTCGGCGACTAGTCCTGGGAAGTCGCAATTGTATCGACCGCAGTGGGATGTGCGCACGCTCGAGAGTCGGGGTGTGACAGTATTGCTCTATCAAAATGCACCGCTTTTGAGTTTGTCCAAATTTAGGCATGGTTTCATAATTCCAAAAATGCTATAAAAACCCTAACTTGTTGGTGAAGGCCTTAACTACAAGCAAGCCACCACGAGCCTCACTTACGGCGGTTGAGTTCCATTGGCATATAGTTTAAATTATTTTTTTAAATTACCAAAAATCCTTTACAAAGTGTAGTTTTTTTAAGCGACATTTAGGTCAAAGTTGCTTCCTAATATGTTTTCAAAATATAATTTACCAAACACTATTTATATTTCGAAAAACCCCTTTAGCCCATAAGTATATGCATTTCCATAAAGCCAAACCAAACGAGGCCTCTAACATAAGCATTTAAAATTTGAAATTTTTGACATATTTTAGAGTTATAAAACATATGAAAATTGATAGTTTGAATTATGAAAAGCTATTACATAGCTTCTGTTTATAGGGGAAGGTCATAACGGAGTATTACGAGTCAAGTCAAACCAGTCTAAGATGAGATCGTCCCTCAAGTCAAAAGCATAAAAGTCCATTCCGAAATATTAAAGCGAGAGGCGTTGGGGTTGGTCAGGCCATCAATATTCAAGGGACAAACGATTTCAACGTGGAGGTTGGAAGAAGAAAAGTCAAGATATGGATGCCAGTGATGTCGGTGTAGCGAGAGGAAGAGAGAGATGGGATGAAAATGATTTTGGTGATGCTCATAGCTTTGAATTTTCCATTACGGTAACAGAGTAATCTGATAGATTAAATTTGATTCATACGATTTGATGCAACATAGCCCAAGGATCAGTCCCCTCAAAAATGTTTCGGTCGAGTTACTCTCTTTTATTTAGGAAAGAAAATGAAATTGATGTTTTTTTCTAGGTCTTCATGCGACTTTGACTAATTTGCACGAGGTATCACTCAATTTAATCCATCATATACCGATTCCACGGTTTAGTCTATAGGACGCTACCCATCTTGATAGGTTTCTCAACTAGACATGTTTTGTCACACACCGAATCCCAACAGAAATGAGGAATGACATGGCCATCCTTCCACTCGAAGGACATAGTCTGTAAACACCCAAATTCAACTTTCAAAAGTCCCCATCGGTATCGCTCTCACTCTATTGCCCACTAATCAAGGAACGTAAAAAGATTTGGAAAGAGAGGGGTGAGCAACCACAATTTAGTGAGTAGTGCATATTGCTTCTAAGCAGATCAAGTAACCACTATACACATATCTATGTACATATGAAGCAATACCATAAACTCATAATCCAACACTTTAATATACATATCAAATCACATACGAGTTGTTTCATTTCAATAAACTTTATATAAATCATAAATACTCATTTACATCCATCATCATAGTATAAATATCAATGATCAAGTCCATTGATTAATCTCTATCAAAAATCATGTCAATGGTCCATTTTATCGTCAAACTTGTACCACATCATATCTCAACGCCCTAGAGGTGGCTCCCACGAGAGTTACGTCATCATCTAACACTTAGTCTATGAGTAGTACAAGGCCCTAGAGGTGGCTTCCATGAGGTTTGTATCATTGTTTAGCACTTAACCTTTGATAAGCACATATCAATGGTATAAGGCTCTAGAGGGTGGCTCTCACAAAATTAAGTTATCATGTAGCACTTAGTTCTTGACCAACGTATATCACTAGCACAAGATCCTAAAAGTGGCTCTCACAAAATCATGTTATCGTTTAGTACTTAGTCCTTGACCAATCCATATCACAATTGGTTTCATAAACCAAAACATAACCTTTCACAAGTCAATTCTCTCCACAAAATCAATTTAGAATCCGTATCATAAACCAATTTCACAGACTGAATCAAATCACATTTCATAAACCATACTTAAGTCAACGCAATTCTTTCACAAAAAGGTTTTGCAAACCCAAAATATATCCCATTTCCCAACTTTGTTCATCAGACAATATAAATATATATGTCACAATACATTTCTCACACCATTTTGAAGCGTCTTTCTCATTAAAATTTTCCCAAATCCTTAAGAACCCGTTCCATAAATTAGTTCGCAACGTAATTCACACATTTAAACTTTCACGACACCATCCATAACAAGTTTCTCAAACCATTGATCCGCAGTTATGTATCAAATATGCTATGACTATTACTTTTGTCTTTTAGCCAATTCATAACATGCACATACCTCATACTTCTCATTTTTAAAATATGAATTTACAAATTCAAAGAAGAGATAGCACCACTCACCTAAAATGTCCAAAACCAACGAACGCGATAAACGAGTCAACAATCTCATAATCCTAGCAATTTAATGATAATCGACATTAAAACCAAGGAAAACACTACCTCATCTACAAGATGGCTTAACTACACTTAAACGCTAACAAAACAACTGTTGCACGCTAACAAATTGCTCACCTGAAGCGATTATTCAAGTCGTTCGCAAGGTGGATCTTGAACGTGAAATCCTAAAATTTTGCTTCGACCAAACCGTTGCTCGATAATGACTCTCAACAAATTCTACGGCTCTATGATGCCATAAATCACCGTTTTTAAGAGATTTCATAGCTCCGCAACTCAAAAATTAGACTTCGTAGCCCGAATCTCACAAAATTCCAAATTTAAGCCCTAGTCCTTAAATCTACTCCAATTAGACAAATGAAGGATGTGAGCGCTTACTAGAAGTGGCAAGATGAAGTCAAAACGGCTTTGCGAGGTCCCTATGGCATGTACCCGTTTCTTTCCCTTTCTTTCTCTCTTTTCTTCTTTCCCTCTTTTGCACGAGCTCTAGGTGCGCTTTATAAACTGAGCGCCCACTTCTTTGCTTTATTGACTAGTCAACATTTAATTTCCTTTTTTCCTTTTTTCCTTTTTTTTTTTTTTGACTTGGTCAAAGCCCAAATATTACGTGTTTAATGTTGGATTTCCGATGGTAAACTATATTGTTCTATCAAAATACACCTCTTATGAGTTTGTTCCAAATTTAGGCCCAGTTTAGAAGTCGCTTTTACATGTTTAACGTTGGATTTCCTTTTTTCCTTTTTTTATCCAGCCCATAATTTAGAAGGCCCTTCTCATGGCTTTGTTTAAAAACTGGGCATTCAATGAAAAGGAAAAGCAACCATGTCTTGATCTCCTTGATATTGGAGATGACATTATCAAAAAATCTCGAGGAGCTCCTCTCCTTGTTAAAGGACCATTAGGATGTAAGTGTTAGTTGTTGGGATTTACATATGAGTTGTCAAAACATATCCATAATACACTCGTCATCCCAAGTGATTGAGTCTTTGTCATTAAGGTATGTGTGGGTATCTCCTTCTTATGTTTGCCATGCAATCTCGCTAGCAGTGACTATTGAAAATATGTCTTGAGTTTGAGCCAAAAAAGGAAAGTTTCCTAATTCAAGTGTGTTTCCTATTTTGAATAGGTTTCCTAATTGAATGGCTTCCCTAGTTGGAGAAGGTTTCTTATGTCGGATTCAATTCTTGCCTATACATAAGAAGTGGATGTTTGTTGTTAAGATTATCAAAGAGGAGCTTCTGCTTGTGAATTACACCCTAAAGATATCCAAGAGTCTTGAAGCGGCGTTTAGTTCAGTGGGTGTCGTGAGTGCACAATTTGTGCATGACGTCCATAGGTGTTGGATGCTTGGCAACAGGTTCGTGCGACGAATCTTATTCGTGAATTACATCCAAGAAAGACAAATGTTTATAGCCATGAAATCTTTTGGTAAGATTTGTGAATTTCTTTGTAAGATTGAGAGATTATTTCGTTTGTGAGTTTTAGGTCTAAACATTGTGTGCATTATTAGGTGTAATTAGAGCTTGGGAAATACTAAGAGTGTTTGAGTGACTCGACTATGTAATCTCTGTTGTATCTCTATAGTGGAATTCATTACTATTTTCCCCATGGACATCAATCACTATGACCAAACTATATAAATCTAGTGTCCGATATTTTTTTGTTTTTTCTATTTTATTATTCGATCACTCATTTTCCACAATAGCGACATTGACATCGCCCCTATAGAGGAATAGCCCGTTGGTGAGGCCAAGCGGGATTTCTGGCGGTAATGGCAGCGGCAGAGGAGAGGGAAGGGAGGAGGGTGTTGAGATATGTTTCGTAGGTGCAGTTGGGAATGAAGAGGGCGGTGTTTGTGCACTAATGCCCTAAATATGTTGGTGCAGCTTCAGTAGTGTGAATGTAAATGCTAAGAAATTTGTAAGAAGAATAAGAAGATGACAGGAGAGTCAAATGGTGATGCAAGAATTCATGTTTTGATGATTGGATGGTTAAGAAGAGACATTCAGAAGATGTTTATATTGGGTAGTGTCAGATTAGAAGTTTGGCTATGTATGGACCACAAGTCTACACGCATATCAACTAGTGTCCATGATGCAGTTGTTACTGGAGGAATGAGGAAAATTTATTACTGGGAAAAATCAAATGATATATCAAGACATGGTAAGACTTTACAAGACGTTGATTATACAAGCCATTTAGGTTGCTCGTGGCTTGTTTGACCAAGAGATTACGTTGAGGAAAAATTAATTCTAATGTCTTAGAGCCCATTTGTCTCAACTTCTCAAAAAATAACCCAAAAAAAAAAGGTTTCTTACAAGAATTTGAAATATTATTCATATGCCATCTTATTGTATGGTGTTCATCTAGTTACGACCATCATCTGAGATCCAATCAATTCAACGAACGAGATGTTAATGTCCATGTACAAAAAATTCACAAAGACTGGATTTGTCATTTATATGGTTGTTGTAAAAACCTGTGCATGCTCTACTTATCAAACAGCTAAGACAGATCATGAATTCCAATTTCTGCATGAATTAACAGTACTTATTATACCTAGTTCCCATTGCACGAGTCGAGAGTCATGTCTGATAGAACTAGTACGAGCACCTAGCGGGGTGAATAGGTGATCAAGATGATTTTTATAAATCGTAACAGAATAGATAGACTTTTTAATGAATGATAGACTAAGAGATTGAAAACAATAATAGACGTATGAAGATACAATATAAAGTAAAAGGATTAGGGATAGAGAATCAAGACTCCAAGTTTATAGTGGTTCGGCTTAGACCAAGCCTACGTCCACTCTCCCCGCACCTGGACAACCCACCGGCTAGATTTCACTAAGAATCAAAAAGAGAATTTACAGTCTCACGCCCTTGATTCCACAGTGTAGAGACTCTACTACACTTCCTCAAGGTCTCACCAAAATTCAGTCTCTCTTTTGATTACAAGTATAGCTCGAAGAATAAGCTCGCAAAAGAACAAAGAGATTCAGACTTTGAAATTTTCTATCGGGCACTCTAGAACAACTTGAGCGTCTCCCTTAAATACTTCTTCATGCATTCAATACCGTTGGCACCTTCCAAAAAGTTCTTCCAATCAACCCGTTGGACAAAATCAATTAGAGATCTCGAGCTCTTCAAGGAAAATGACAATAGCCCATCAATCCTGCTCCCCCATACAATCAGGATCTCGGTTTCCATAAGTAGAACCTTCCAAGTATAATTCGCGGATCTAGAGAATCTAGATTATTCGAATACGAATAAAAGATCTTGAAGTGCTAATTCCAGTCGTGAGATATTCCTTAACCATACGAATCAAAACCATACTTGAATTTATCGAATAGAACTTTAACTTCGTTGGTCTAAAGCTGTCTATGAGTAGTAGACTTTGAAACTTGAGTGCGGGGTCTTCGAGACTTTGTCAAAAGAGTCGCAAATCTTGAGACTAGACGATGAAAACGTTTTGTCGACTTAAAAACACCTTAAGAGAGGATTTCTCTAACAATGTCGATGTCAAATGTTTGGATGTTGATAGCCACCGTTCACCATGGTGACATTGTAGAAGCAGTAACATCATTGGTACAATAACTTTCTGGCATTGAAAGGCTATCCAAGGTGATGTCTCGCCCGACTGAAAAATGCAGGTTGTTTCGACTGCGAGAGCACGGCAGGTGCACTTTCGAGAAGAACCACCACATCCATCATGAGAGGCTGGTCTGCTGGATCTTCTTGCACAAATAAAAGCCCTATTTGAATAGTTCTACGCACATCGGCCAGTGCGAATGTTTTAGCAGGAATGGTTCCACGAATTTAAGATCTTTCCCTTCGTTACATAGTTTATTTGTATCACCGAGATATGTCATCTATGTGATTTCAAACCTCTTGCTCAATTCGATTAAAATCATGATGCAAGCATGCAAGGAGAATGAACTTTACATATTTTAGCAGCAACGATGCGCGCTTGGTGGTAGAAACCACTATTTTTGTTCCCATTGATGATTTCAAGCGGGATGACGTCAAAGCTGAACACATCAGACTTCGCAGAGAATTGTCCCTCCATTGTTGTTATGTGCATAGGCAAAAAAAAAAGTTTAATGGAATTTCAGATAAGTGATTTTTTTTTTATACATTCACAGAGATCATGGAAAATTAGTTCCATTTTCCATTTTGATTGTTCTGAACATTTTAGAATACAAACCACACAAAGGATTAAAAACAATAACAAGAGGTGCTTTTCTAGTTTCTTTTTAGTCGAAATCGGAAGGTAAGTGATATCTTGGCAACCATGTCGATGTCCGGCGACACATTGCTCGGCTTTAGATCTTTATGGATGATCTTCGGCACGGAATCCTCGTGAAGATAAAACAGTCTCTGGCAATCCCATTAATTATGTTGTAGCGTGCTCTCCAATCGAGTTGTAACTCTTCATTGAGTCTGAAAAGCAGTAGCTGACACAATTTTCATTGAAAGTGTAAAGACTATTGGAGTGTGGTCCACTTGTGAGCGAAAACAGACTGTACCAGGACTAACCAAGAGGAAGACGTCGAGGCTTTTGTTGGCCATGTATTCATATATGAGTAGCTTCTCATGTCCATCTATGCCCCACCCCAAAAAGCCTCACCAGATATTTGTGTTTGAGTTTTTGCGATGAGCGTGATTTCGTTTTTAAACTATTCTACACCTTGCCACGACTTCCTCAACAGCCTCTTGACTGCTATTTCGTTTCCATCTGGTAGAATTCCCTGGAACAACTTACAGAATAGTCATCAGTTTATGCTTTTCTGGGAAACTCTTCCAACCAAATTGAATATGATCCCATCGAATGTTTAACCTTGTAAACAATGCTGAATTCGCCTTGTCCAAGCTTGTTTTTAAGGCAAAAGTTAGCTGTGGCAGCCCTCGGAGTTGCAAATCCATGACAAACATATCTTCAGGTTATTCTATATCCCCTCTTGAAATCGATAGTTCAATGGGTTTTGGCAATTCCTGGAGCAATACATTTCCGTCTCTCTCTTCATCTGGGAAACCAAAAAAGAAAAAGAAGATCCGAAATCTTGTCATTAACACTATCCAAGATATCAGTTGGTGACTAAAACTGACTGTTTAATATACCTCTGGTTGTCTTCTTTTTCCATCTTCAACAGGCAACACAAACCCCAAGGGAACTGGCAATGCCCCAGCCAGAATACATATGACCAACAAAATCATCCTTGCCTTCCCCAAGCCTACAATATCACCATCAAACAATTAAGAAATGTATAAAATCCAATTTCCAACTCCCAAAAAAGAGAACTCAAGTAGTCAGCAAGGCAATTTTACTGGCTACAAAAATAATAAAAACAATTAGGATCAGCTCAAGAATCAAGAAGTCCAACAAGACTGCTCATCAAGCTATCTAATAAAGAATTTACCAAATGTTTTGGAATCCAACTAGGTCAATAAAATGCTTTACGACCGTTGGTCGATCATCACGTCAATCCAATTGGTGATGGCGTGATGGCGCGGGCATATGGGCGGTGAGGGACACGGATGGGCGGCGGCAGTGGCGTGGGCAACGATGGCTAAAGTGGTGGTGGTGGTTCGTGGTGGTGGTGATGGCGATGCAGGAGGGAGATGAAGATCATGGTGGTGTGGGCGGTGATGGTGGTGAAGATGGTGAGTGAGATGGGGATGATGATAGTAGCATGGTGGATGATGAAGTGGTGAGATGATGATGGTGGTGATGAGGGTGGGCGCAAGGATGAAGAGAAGGAAGAAGTTTGAGGGAAAAGAAGAAGCAAAGGAGGAGGAGGAATCGGCAAAGAATGGGGAGGAAAAGGCGTGAGGGAGAAGAGAGAAGAGAGAGGGAGAGAGAGAGAGAGAAGAGAAGAAATAAACAAAATAAACAAAATATTTTTTAGGATTTTTATCCAAAAAATCCATGAAAATCCCATCAACCACTTCCCCTTAAACCCTCACACCAAGTCTCTTGTCCACTCTTTTCTTTTTCTTTAAAATCAAAATTTTGGCCAACAATTCACAACTTTTCCGGTGGTTCCAATTTTTCCCTTTCCAGTTTCCAATTTTCGTTCGATAATTCATTTTTTCAGAAAATTTCAAATTGCTGATAATTTAACGAACAATGAGGCAATGTCCAATAAATTAGTCTCGAAACTCTCAAAAGTTCGATACCCGAAATCAAATTAAATTTAATGGTTGAATATCGATCGAACACGACTTTGGTACAACCTAAATTATCATGTAGCTTTTAAGGGTTCTCATGTGGTTGACCCGTGGTTGATAATTTTCAATCTACGTTTGTGCCTCTTCAAATCGTGGATGATCCTCGGTTGTCATATAATCACGGGGGTTTAATTATGTACCTTGAATATAAGATCAATAGAAAAATTGGTTTATTGTCACTTGTATGCGAATATCGTAATCGTGTGGAATCACTCGCAAACTGACTATGTACTTTTGTCAAATCGATTTATATCCGTTCGCTAATTGACTTATGATAGCGTGGTATTGACTTTTTGTTGATCCATGTGGTCGGCGGTCGATCACGATTGATACAGTCTTTTGCATTTTAACTCTTTACGACCTCACCCAATGTCCCGATTAAGCTCGTGAGTGATTAGTTGAGTAAAATAAGTATAAGTACGACGATGAAATAACCATTTCATATATTTCGAAATAGAGACCAAATTTCGAGATATCTGGCAACTTTCCCTCTCACAAAAATTTTGTCCTTGAAATTTGAAATATCATGGCACACTTCCTCAAAAGGTGAGGATACTGACGCCTCATCGACTCTTTGCTCCTTCACGTGACTCATCTATTTTGTCATGTTGCCATACCACTTTGGTTGCGTTTGGTTCAGCATCCTAAGGGCTTTCTCCGGTCACTTGGGGAAATATTAAGCAAGTTTGGCAACCATTTTAAAAATATCTTTGAATTATGGCCAGCGTGGAAAAGTGAAAGATACATTTTGAGCTTTTGCAATTTGTTAAAATGTTGAAACTTATTTTTCTTCCAAAACTATTCTCACTCATTCTTCAAATTTTTTATTTTGCCCTCGTTATTATTTTTAAAAGCCAAAATAATGCTAAAAAAATCAATTGTTTAGTATTTTTTTAAATTATATAATTTGATTTCTTAGAATTATTTTCAAATTTATATTTAAAATCGCATTCATTATTTTTCAAATTTAAAAAAAAATTAAAAAATTTCGACCAAGGATTTGGTCTTTTTTTTTTGAAAAATATATTATGTATTTGAATGTTTTATTATTATTGTAAAATTTATATTTAAAAAGTTGCATACGTCATTTTTTAATTTTAGACAAATAAAAATTAAAAATTCCGATAAAGGCTTTGGACTTTTTTCAAAAAATATATATTTATATATATTTGTTTTTAACATTATTTTAAAATTTATTTTAAAACTTTGCATACACATTTTTTTTCAATTTTAAAGAAATAAAAATTAAAAAATTTCATGAATGGTTTGGTTTTTAATTATATGTATTTATTTTTTAGTATTATTGTTAAAATTTATATTTAAAAAGTTGCATGCATTATTTTTTCAATTTTAAACAATTAAAAATTTAAAAATTTCGATGAAGGGTTTGGCCTTTTTTTTTATATGTATTTGATTTTCAAACTTTATTTAGATTTAAAAAGTTGCATACATTATTTTTCAATTTTAAACAAATAAAAATAAAAATTTCGAAATGATTTGGCCTTTTTTTTTTTGAAAATTTTATTTATGTATTATTTTCAAAATGTTATATTTAAAAATTTGCATACATTATTTTTAAATTTTTAAAAAATTTAAAAATAAAAAATTTCCACGAAAGATTATGTGTTTTTTTGAGAAAATTTATTTTGTAGTATTATTGTCAAAATTTATATTTGAAAGTTTAGATTATTTTCAATTTTAAACATATAAAAATGAAAAAAATTTCGACAAAAATTAAATTTATTTTTTTTTTAAAAAAGTATTGATTTTTTTAGCATTATTGTCAAAATTTATATTTAAAAAGTTGCATACATTATTTTTTTCAATTTTAAACAAATAAAAATTAAAAAATTTGACGAAAGGTTTGGTCTTTTTTTTCTAAAATTTATTTTTAGTATTATTGTCAAAATTTATATTTAAAATGTTGCATACATTCTTTTTTTTTCAAATAAAAATTAAAAATTTGATGAAGGGTTTGGTATTTTTAAAAAAATATTATATATATGTATTTGATTTTTAGCGGTACTTTCAAATTTATATTTAAAAGGTTGCATACAATATTTTTCAATTTTAAACAAATAAAAATTTAAAAAAATTAAATGAAGGACTTTGGTCTTTTAAAAAAATTATATATATGTATTTGATTTTTAACATTATTGTCAAATTTTATATTTAAAAAGTTGGATACATACTTTTTTTTTCAATGTTAAGCAAATAAAAATTTAAAAAATCCGATAAAGGGTTTGGTCTTTTAGAAAAAAAAAATTATATATGTATTTTTTTTTTAGTATTATTGTCAAAACTTATATTTAACAAGTTGCATTCATTTTTTTTTTTCAATTTTAAACAATTAAAATTTAAAAATTCTGATGAGGTTTAGTCTTTTTAAAATATATATATATATATATATTTATGTATTTGATCTTTCAGCATTATTTTCAAATTTATATATTTATAAAGATACGCACATTATTTTTTAAATTTTAAACAAATAAAAATTAAAAAATTTGGGGAATGATTTGGTCTTTTTTTTTTTAAATGATATATATGTTCAAAATTTTTATTTAAAAAGTTGCATACATTATTTTTTTCAATTTTAAATAAATAAAATTAAAAAAATAGTATTAATCATCAAAAAGCTTTTTCAAAGGTGTTTTCTACCAAATAGCATTTCTCTCAAAATTGCTTTTTCAAAGCATAGTTTACTAAACGGCCTTTGCATTTACCTAAATTCCTTTAGACAAAGCTGCTTTATATTTTAAAATTGAAAACTTTCAAAATCTTTGAACCAACGCACCCTCTCTCAGCATAAAATGCTGGTAGGTGGTAGGTTAGAATGTGCAATTTCGTCCGTCGGATGAAAGAGCGATCAATAGTTATAATCTATGTCGGTAGGTGGTAGGTTAAAAAGCATTATCGTCCACCGGATCAAGGACAATTAATGATTATTCAGGTCCTCAAGTATAAGTGGTACCCTTCCCCTTATTTTAGCCCTCCCCCTCATAGTTCCCTTTTTTTCCAGAGCTTTTTTTAAACTCTATCTCTATGATCGGTGAGCTTGGTGAGCTTCCGACAAAGCTATGAGCTTAAGTGATTGATCGATCCAACAAGGCTTGACTTAGGTGCTCCAATGATCCAGTGATCGATCCGGCAAGGCTGGCCTTAGGTGCTCAATGATCCAAATGATTGAAAGCCTAAGTGTGGCATGGCCCCTCGATTTGAAATGATCGGCCCCGTCACATTCTCGATCTAAATGTACCCGTGATAGAACCATCACATATTACATACTCAAACAAGTGCCATCACTTTAGTTAAAGAGCTCAAGATTAGGTGCACAAGCAAATGCTTCTGACGTCTGCAGGCAATTGCCTTTGCATGATAAACAATCTCAATAGCTTCAGAGTAGAAACAGTTTGAGATGTTAGCAATTCAAAAGAGTCATCTCAAGGAAAGAATTGGAATAGGAACTGAAATTTCGATTGACCCATTATCCATAAAGTGAGCTCCTCATTATCCATCAGAATTGAGTTCCCTAATAGATAAGCTCTGTAGCTTTGGAAGACAAATGGAAGGAGGAAATAACAATGCCCCCATTTTCAAAACTCTGTTAAAGGTTTCGCTCCTAAACACGCATGGAAAGGTACCCTAATATTGATATTTGGATTAGTCGAGCTCCTAAACACACATGAAGGTACCATAATATTATACTTGGATCAATGGAAATAAAGGGTTACTTCAATATTTTGATTAGTTGGTGAATAAAGGGTCAAGATTTTGAACCTAGCGATTTATGGCAAAGTTTATGTATATGGAAGATGTCTATTGATCCATTGCAAAGTTTATGTAAATGAAAAAGATATCTCTTCATCGGCAAAAACATAAGAAGAAGATTTCACAGGATAAATCATGACATAATAGTACCCTCTCCACATATTGTAAGAAAAGCAACTTTATATTGCAAAAAAGAATTTGACTCATTGAACCCATCGAACACGAGATTTGGGAAGTCGACAAGGACTTCACCTATGACAAAACACTTGTTTTGATAAGTTTTAAGATTTTCTATTTATGGAAGAATCGTCAATTATAACTAATCGGTCTAATTTCTAATATAAATTGCAGTTCTCATTAAATGTCCCTAAATATGTAATCACTAAATGACGTGTGCATATATATGACATATTAACATTAATAACATAATCTAAACCACATGACGTATGGTGATGCAATTAAACTGTATGACATGATATACAATAATGTGGCTACTCTACATGATATGGCATATGATGAAATTAAAATGTATGACATAACATATGATGATGCGACTACTCTACATGACACGGCATATGATGATGCCACTAATGCATGACATTTTTTGGTTTTTGTATTAAAAATCATAACTCTAAATAAATTAAAATAGAAATGCACCTAAAGTGAAATATTATCTAAGTTAGAAATGAGTGAACCCAGGTAGGGATTTGCTTCCGATTTACCTGAGTTCAATTCAGGGTCTGTGACCTGGAGAAGTCGGGTCTAGATCTTTGCTTGGGTATTTGTGGGCTGTAGTTTGCCCCATTGTTGACGAGACAGAGGCCCATTGATTGGGTCCGACAGCCCATAGGCCCTGGATAGGAATCCACGGTGCATATGGCCATTGAACTGGAGTAGAGTGTGGTTCGTAACTGGGTAGATGGATGTTGAGCAACCTGCTCCACTTGTTCCAAGATTTGATCGGACGATTCCTCCATTGTGGGTAGGATCGGGTCTTGAATTTCCTTTACTTGGGTTCTACATTGAATGAAAATAACAAATGAAAGACTGAATTTCTCTCTGATGTGCTGATTTTTGTTCTGCAGGTAGTGGTTTGTAGCAACAAAACAGAAAATGGTCAGAAACCCAATCCAGGAAGAAAGGAAAAAATTTGCGGAAGGTGGATCAGAAACACCACTCTAATACCATGAAAAACGTAGAACAATGGAGAAAAGCTATTTTGTATTTCTTGTCATATTCAATATACAAGTATGCGTCTGTATTTTTATATGACAAGAAATAAAATCAGAAGAATCAGAAGAAAATATATACAATATTATATCCCTAAGATATTCCAAATCTACAATTTACTGTATCAATGACTAGATTGGAATCTGGCTGGGGAATCAATCAAGAGATCAATTCAAATTATTTCTCCAGCACGACGAAGCGAAGAAGATGTTTAAGAGCTTGGTGAACTGCAGTCATCAGCCTTACGATTTTCGTTTTGACTATTACATTCACCATCTTTGTAAGGAGGGCATTTCGATAATGCTTTGCAGAATTGTAAGGACGATATGGAGCTGGTTGATATCCGGATTTTGCAACATGAATTCGCTGGTTAACGAGCCGGTGAGCACCAATAAGGTCGGTGAAGCTAGGGTTCTTATTACACAGGTCAAGGAGAAATTACCTAGAATTACAGATCGGTGGGATGAATTAGAAGCTGGTTTACCTCAGTAATGAAGATCGATAGAGATAGTTTGCTGTTTTCATTTGGTTTCAATAAAGAGCACGGCTTGATTTGAAATGGGCAGACATTGGTATCATGGAAGACAGGTTTTACTTTTTTGAGAAATCGTTCGACTTAGGTAGTTCTCGAATGAAGAGGCTGTCGCATCCCTCTTGTCATTCATTAGGATCTATAAGGTGGAACAACTTTGGGAAGATATCTTACCTCTCTCTTGGTGCAGTTTCATGTAGCAGCCTCCCTTTGAGCCCTTATATTGGGAGTATTAGGGTGCGCGTGATAAAAATTTGAAACATTAAATTAATTTACGGCCAAAAATTGAAATTAAAAATTTTAGTTTCTGATTTTGCTTCTTGAATCTATTTAAATAGAAATCTGTTCAAATATAAAAATGAATTGCGTTCTGTTGGTTTATTAAATACGTTGGAGAACAGAAAAGCAGGAGAAATGAAAGAAGTACATAAATCGTACGCGCTGCATAGTCTTCTCTCGGTGTCACACATACTATTGTGTTAGGGTAGCTGAGGGATTTCCATGGTGAGTTTTTCAATGGAATGATGTGCTGTATGTAGAATGAATCTGAGGATGATATTGCTGTTTGCTGTTTTGTCAATCGGACATGTGATTGTTATCTCTCGAACCTTTTGAATTCGTCTAATCAAAGTCGCCTTGCTGCCTAGGGCTTTGGTCTTGATGTGTGCCTTAACTAGTTCGTGGCCATACCGTAGCATGTTCATGAGGGATTGTCAAGTCGTTTTTAGTGGATATTTTTCGACCACATTTGCTAGAGATTAAGTGCATTCTGAGTACTGCGATGGTAAATCAGGGTGGATGACCGCTTTGCCGCTAGCAAAGGTGCCAATGCAATGCCATTCTTTGTTTGTTGCTTATGTTGAATTTTCATTAAACTACATTTATTTGGGAATAATTTTTTTTTTCAGAAATAGTCTTTTTATTTTGTCAGGAATAATTTATAGGAAGTAAAATATGTGTGTTCAGTAACAATACAAGTATATTTCGAAAATAGAAAAAGACCATTAATACATTAGTACGGCCAGCTGATTTTTATCTTGATGGAATTTCTTTTTAATTTGTTAATATTTTTTTGATTTTTTTTTAATCTCTTTCCTCTCTTTTTTTCTCCTCCTCTAGTTGGCAGCGGCATCGGGGGAGGAGAAAGAAGAGGAAAATTAAAAAAATCTAAAAAAGCCAATGGCTAAATTAAAAAAGAAATTCCACATTCTGGATGCAGCTCGCGCACTATTCCTTTCTA